>OZ007564.1:141403406-142603406 GCA_963931875.1 Pollenia griseotomentosa | reverse complement strand
AAGCCATCTGTAATTAAAAAGTGTTGCCCATATGCTGGTTTAAACAGCTGTTTTGTATGGCAATGGTTATGTCACATCTAATTTGAGCGTTATGCTGCAGTTACACATACTGTTTGTCAAAACTCATTAAAACGGAACACTGTGACGTAGACTGCACTCGACTTAAAATACATTTTTTTGAATTTGAATTATTACTTTTGGGTGCCCCGGTAGCAGAGCCTAGCTGGTGTTATTCCCGCAAGAGAATTTGGTCTGTCTGAAATTTAATTTAATTATGATTTGTTTTTAAACAAAGCGACTACTAAACAAATATTTTCAAAGCCAAGATTATTCTTTATTTTTTTATTAGAAACTTTAATAGTTTATACATATGTATTTAATTTATTGTTTACAGTAACATAATCAGCCTATTCAGGCCAATTAACATTTTTAATAAACCAAAATATGTCATGACTTAAATACGACTTAAAAACCCCAAAGTTTTGAAGTCTTTATTATGAACACGTGCAGTAATTACAATAAATTTGGTTATTAAGATAATTTAAAAATTATAAAATTTTTTTAACAATTGATTTAAGTTACTAGTTAAAAACTCTATAATCTGTAAGATAATATTGAAATTTTTTATAGAGAAAAATGGAACAATTTTGAATATATGGAATCTCAAAAGAAATAAATAAAAAAAAAAAAACCATATTTTATTAAAAAAACCATCTTTTATTTTGAATATATGTTTATATTTAAATTATTTTACAAGATAATACGAAAATAGTTAAAACAGTGATCGCATGTGCGCTAAATTCAACTTTACATAATGAGTTTATGTGTATGATATATCATTAGAAAAAAGAAAATGCTTCGGGAAATTTACTATTCAATATTAGCAGTGTTGGTTCAAAAATGATTGAATACGAAAAATAAACAAAACTGATAAATTGAACTTTTGGAATTTGCTTGTTTTTTTTTATAAATAGATCGTTATTGGCATCTGAACTCATGTCGGGAAATAAAGAAGAAAGATAAAAAATACGGATGAAAATTTAGCAATCGTACACGGTTTTCTTTATTTCTTGAAATTTTTAAAACATCACACTTCATTATATCAGGGATGCATTTTTCTTTTTTGAAAACAGCTGTTTTCATTTTCATTTGTTTTGGTTTTTTACCAATCGTGTAAACGTAAGAAAATCAAGTTAGATTTTCACTATCATTTTTAAAAAACGGTTTGAATTTTATACTATGTGACCTTCTCCGAGAAAAGGGACCTAGTGTGCCAAAAAACAGCTTTTGACTTAAGAGTGGATTCAGGTACCTAAAAGGGTGTAGAATAAGATGAAATGAGTTAGATTTCTGATAAAAATTTAATTACCCCACACAGTGATAATGCGTTATGAAACTTTAAACGCGTTTTTCTCAAAACTTCATTTTCACACACTAGGTCCCTTTTCTCGGAGAAGGTCACATACATTCATCTAACCACCCTTTATAGACACTTTTTTAATTTTTCAGACAATGAGTTATCAAAATTTACATTTTATAGAATTACTTCTTGTCTTAACAGGGTGTCACAAAATATAATAAAGATTCCAAAGGTCTAGGCCCATAAGTCAAAAGTCTAGACTTGCAATTGTTGTTGCAGCAGTTCTTGATTTGATTCGTGAGATGAGTACCCCTATCATATTTTCTTACCTCTCTCACCAATAAACTCAAGAATTGCTGCAACAAAAATTACAAGTCTGGACGATGACTAAGTCCTCCTGCATTCTATGAAACATTTTCTGCAGAAACTTTCTTTAATTCTCTTTTGAATCTGTATTCGTGTTCATTTTCCCTCTTTTGTCTTCTTCCTCCCAATAACAAACTCGCAAAAACTACTCGTTCAAATAACTTTTTCATTCGTTTTCCCCTTTCACCATCAAACTCAAATGTTTTGCAGCAAATGTTTTATAATATGGATGGGCCCCTTAATAAGAACTTCGATTTGTTTCATGCAAATTAATTTAGGCGAATCAATTATAAATAGGTGCCACCTCTACAACAGCATCCATCAACTTTAGAAGAAAAGATTGTAAAAAAAACTGTTCAGCAAAAGTTTAATTACAAGTAAATTACAAAATTTTTAAAATTCACTTGCACCAACGATTTTTTGTACATGAACTATTTTGTTTGTAAACAAATTTCACTTTATTTATGTACACAAGTTTGTTGACAAAATTTTACAACTCACGCCCCTCCAAAAAAAAAACAAATTAACAGCTTTTTAGTCATCGCCCAGACTTGCAATTTTTGTTGCAGCAATTCTTAAGTTATATGATGAGAGAGGTGAAAAGATTGGGGAGGGGTACTTAGTTTCATGAACTTTTTATTCTCAAACTTTTTAACCTGAAGTTGGCTGTAGGTGTATTTGTATTTATTTACAAGATATAATAAAAAGAAGAAGAGGAGAGACAAGATAAAAATACAAAAATTGCAAAACTATAATTTCATAATCGTGACACTAATGCAATTTCAAAGCAGAATTTTTAAAATATGTATGTAGCAACAAAAATTGAAAGTCTGGACGATGACTTACTTGGCAAATCAACTTAAGGCCTAATAAGCCAAACGTTGTCGTCAACGTAATGTACCGTATCGTACTGATTGAACGTGTGTGCACTTATAGAACATTTATAAACGTGTCATATGACGTACTACATCAACAATAAGTACAAGGCGAATTTATCGCTAAAATTTTGAAATTTTGCATTCCCTAAGGCATTTTAGCGACGGAAATTTAGGCCCCTATTACGGTTCGTTCACAACTCAACTCAGTTGAGTTGTAATTTCTTAATTTTTGTATTACGGTTTACAACTTTGCTATATTGCGGTGAACAAAAACATAACAAAAATTACAACTGATCACAACCAGTTGTCTTAATTACAACTCAACTGAGTTGAGTTGTGAACCGTAATAGGGGCCCCTAGCTTTAGCTGCAGTGTTGAATATTTTGGATGCCATTTTTATGCTATTCACCATTCGTGTTGAATTAGGGTATACCACGTTCGTTTAGCCTTCATATATACCATATTATATATATCATTCCCTGAGTGATTCCAAGTCGATTTAACCATGTCTGTCTGTCTGTGCGTCTGTTGAAATCACGCTTACTTTTGAACGACCTAAAAGACAAGAACAATATTGGTAAAATTGTAGGAGTTATAAATTAAAATATAGAACAACCACCCTAAAAAAATTATAATTTTGTTACAAAAACTAACGTAAATAGTGGCGGAATGTTTATGATAAGAAATCATATCACAAAAGAAGATCGGTTCATAATTTACCATAGGCCCCATTTAAGCCCTTCTCTCAGAAAACACTTTAGTACGAGTAAAGTCGTAACGAATAATGCTATCATGATACAATTTGGTCGGTCACAGTTTTATCTGACTAAATATCACACTGTAAATTTTCGTGAAGATCGGTCCATAATTTAGAATAAGTCTCATGTAAAGGCCACTCCTGAAATATTCTAACTGTCGGTGGAGGGTATCAAAGATTCGGCACAGCGGAATTACTACTCTTATTTGTTAAATTAGAAGTTTTAGCAGTTTAACAGTATTTAACATTTAAAATCAACTTAAATAAGCCACGATTAAGACATAAACCAATAAAAAAAAAATGTCCAAAAATTACAAACTAATAAATTTGTTTATTTATTGGCTTCTGGTTTACTAAATGCCAAATTAAGATAATTAAATTACGTATGAGTCAATGAGCTTTCGCTTAAAAACCCATTAAAATTCTAATATCAACAACTAATTTATTATGAATTTTATCGATTTATAAATTGATAGAAATTTTCATAGTTTTAAAACTATTTAAAATATTTTGTTATTCGTGCTTAATTCCCAGTATTTATTCTTGATAAAAACACTTGAAATTTATTGTTAATGGGGTAAGCTATTTCTATGCGCATTTCACTGGTTGCTAAGGCCAGATCATCAGGAAACTTCATCCATAAAGATTTTAGAAAAACTAAAGATATTAAACCAAATAAAACTGTTAAGCGTATAAGAATCATAAGCAACAGCTCTACTTGTAACAATATCAAAGTTTTAACAAAAACATCAACAATAAACAGTGAGTTTATCTCTTCTTACATTCCCCACTACAATTGATTGGAATTCTTCCAACATTAATTGTAGTTGTAAGTAGGTTAAGTAAAAACGAAATGCAAAAAACAACTTGCAAAAGCATGTTGCCAGGTAGTTTTTTTAGGCCGTGCACTTGCCAGTTTATTATCGAAAGTAATTTTCGGGAATACAAAATTTTAATTTCAAAAGATTTTGTTATTCTTGCTTAATTCCCAGTTTTTATTATTGATAAAAACACTTGAAATTTATTGTTGATGGGATAAGCTATTCCTATGCGCATTTCACTGGTTGCTTAGGCCAGATCATCAGGAAACTTCATCCATAAAGATGGAAGAATTCCAATCAATTGCAGTGGGGAATGTAAGAAGAGATAAACTCACTGTTTATTGTTGATGTTTTTGTTTAAACTTTGATATTGTTAAAAGTAGAGCTGTTGCTTATGATTCTTGTACGCTTAACAGTTTTATTTGGTTTAATATCTTTAGTTTTTCTAAAATCTTTATGGATGAAGTTTCCTGATGATCTGGCCTAAGCAACCAGTGAAATGCGCATAGGAATAGCTTATCCCATCAACAATAAATTTCAAGTGTTTTTATCAAGAATAAAAACTGGGAATTAAGCACGAATAACAAAATCTTTTAAATTAAAATTTTGTATTCCCGAAAATTACTTTTGGTTTTAAAACTATAAAATTTTTACTTATTGTTTTAAGGTATTTATTAATTAATATTTTATAATCTGTAACACAATATTAAAAATAATATTAAAAAATATGGAACAATTTTGTATATATTTTAAATATTTTACAAGATTTTGATATTTTTAATTAGGCTAAAAGTTCATCAAATTAAATTTTAATTAAATTATAATTATCAAAAAAGGAAATTTACAACACGAAATAAATTAAAATTTATCGATAATTTTTCATTCTTGACTGCCGCGCGGGGCTCAAACCCAGGCTTTCATGGAAAGGTTACCCTTAAATGTTTCAATTGTAACCACTCAACCTCTTCAGAGGGTTTTTCCGTTTAACACTCACAGCTACTGACGACTGCTGGCAATCAATAGTCAAACATCAATCTTTAAACCAAATTGTATTTAGCCTTTGGTAGATCAAAATTTGCTTTAAATGATTATCTATTTTAATTGATTTTACATGTTCTTCTCGAAGTCCAAAGTCAATAAAAATAATTTAATAAAAATTTAATTTGATTTACTTTAGCATATTTAAAAATATCAAAATTTGGATTAAAACCCATAAACAGTTCAACAAAAATAACCACAATAATAAATATTTTACAAGATATTAAAAAATGATCGCACGTTCGTAGAAACTAACTTTTCTGAGCCCCTACATGATAAGTTTATATGTATGATATATCAATAGAGAGGAAATGTTTTCGTAAAATCAAAATAAATATCAGCACAGTAGGGTTGCAAAGCACTAAATTATAGAAAATAAAACTAAAAATCTCAGATGCTTCTTTCAAAAGTTTTCGGAGAATTAACTTAATATTTTTTATTTTGACAGAAGGATCCTATGACAATTGACAAAACATGTGTGAAGCAAAATATTGGACAAATTCTCGCCACGGATTCGGTGGCATACCTCTATCCGATAGTTTATGTTTTCAATGACTCTGAGACATAATTAAGGTTCAATGTCGTTAATGTGCCGAATTATATCATCCTTTAGCTCTTGAATTGTTCTTGGCTTATTGACGTACAATTTTTCTTTTAAATATACTTAAAAAAAGAAGTTCAACGGTGTCAAATCACATGATCGTGACGGCCAATGAACATCACCACGACGTGAGATAACAAGGCCATTGAAATTCTCGTGCAAAATAGCAATTCTTTCGTTGACTGTGTGGCCAGTGGCATCATCCTGTTGGAGCCACATATCGTCCAGGTCCATATCCTCAATTTCTGGCCACAAGAAGTCCGTTATCATCTCGCGATTGCGAACACCATTCACGGTAACTACCTGGTCGAACTCATTTTCCAAGAAGCATGATCCGATGACGTCAAACAGTCACTCTTTGTGAATGCATCGTCTTTTCAACACTCACTCGTGGATTCTAATTTGTCCAAATGCGGAAATTCTGCTTGTTAACGAATCCACTGAATTGAAAGTGTGCCTCGTCACTGAACAATCTTAACGCGCTGCTCAAATGTGTACCTCTCCATGATTGAATTTGTCAAACACTGAAACAAAGAAATGTTAAACTAAGTTGGGAAAAAAACTTGACGTTAAGGTGTGACTCACAATTAACATTGTGCATTAAACATAACCACCCTTTATTTAACGTTTTTTATAAATAATGGAAAATTTTGATGCTAAAAGCATCTGTTAGGTACACTATGCGACATGTTGCTCAGAAATATTTCATGAAACAGGAGTTTGGGGATGAAGGGTGTTGGGTGTTGGGTGTAGGGACGCTTTCGGGGTAACAATATACATTACGCAAAATTTCAAATCAAGCAACAGTTTGATGAGTCTCTTTAGTATGTTTCGTATAAATTTTTGAAATTTATTATTAAGATTTGAATTTAATATTTAAACGTCAAATTGTCCAAAACCTTAACGTCTTATGCTATGTTCAAACGACGATATAAACCACTCGTTTCGCTCTCTGAAACTAGTTTGCCAAGCATGCTGTTCATACGATTCATTCTTGTTTCATTTTGACACTTTTTTTTTAAATAGATAAAAAAGTAAATAAAACTTAAAAATATATTATTTAATACTTTTATTAATATTATTTTTTATAATTATCACTTTATTTTATGAAGCATCAATTTTTATTTTGTTTTATTTTTTTTTTTTTTTTTTGTTAAGTACCTTTTGCACACTCGACAAAAATGGTAATCTTAATTAGGACCGTTTACACCGTATTCGTTGTTGATAGGAGTAAGATAAAAGTTTTGCTACTTTTTTTGATATTTTATATACGAAACAAAGTAAAAAAAGCGTAAATAATTAAAAAAGGAAAAATCCCCAAAAAATCCCCGATTTTTTTTTAAATCCCTAATCCCCAAACGACTTTCTTTGTCATTTTTTGCTGGCATGAAATCCCTAACGTTGGGGATAAATCGCCAAGTCTGGCAGCCCTGGTTGTTTAAAGCATTTATTTGAGTTTTACAACACTGAAAAAGAATTTCGATTCGTTCAGTATCGACTGAAATAAAATTGCTTTCGAATCCAAAATGTATTCGATCACGACTGCCATAATTAGCCCCCAGGTTAAAGATTTTAAAAAATTTTTCGGTTAGTTTGGATTTGTTTTTTAACTTTCTTTGTTTTAATAAAATTGTGATATAAAATTTTAAAATATTAAAAAGGTTTATTATAATAAAAGAAATAAAGACATTTAACTTCAGAAAAGGGAAGCTTACCTTTTGAACGAAGCTTCCATTTGTGGTTCTAAACAACGTCCCAAAAATTTTCCTCGATCCATGCGCCACTATAAAAGTAACGCGGAGCCAAAAATCAAGCGGGACGGGTTTTCGTTACAATCTTACTAACGAGATTTCTTAAAAAAAAAATGCAAAAGATATAAAAAAAAAGTTAAACTAGTGTTTTTTCATAAAACACTATTTGGTCAACTTTGAACTTTTAAATAAAATTGTGTAAAAAATTAAGCCAGGATTACAATAACTGTGACGGATCTTATCTACCTTTCACCCTAGTTTTAAAAATCGTCTCAAAAACCTTAAATAACGATAAATGAGTAAAAAATGGAAATTTAAGAGTTAAAATTACAGGCAGTCGTGGTATTTGCTTATATTTTAATAACAATCTTTAAGAAACTATAGGTGACATCAATATATAACAGCCTAGTCCCTATCGTAACTGGGGTCTTCGGAAAACCCATTTCAACAGACACACTGACAGACAAACTCACGGACGGACAGATGGACATCGTGAAATCAACTCGTCTACTCATAAGGATCTTTAATATACTTTAAAGGGACCAAGACCAATATTGTAGAAATTCAAACGAAATGACAAACTTATATAAAAAAAGTACTTTTAACGGGTTATCCATTTTCAGTTCCAATAAAGTAAGTAAGTAAGTATAGTTAAGTAAACCAAACCCAATAATTATGATTTCGGTGAAACTTTTTTACATGAAGGCCAAGTCACAAATAAACCTTTGTAAAGGTTGTTTTTTTATGGAATTACACAAGTTTAAATCATATTAAAACAAGAAAATATATTTTTAATATCAATAAAACCTGCTTTATTGGTAAGAAAATTTCATGAAACTAATGTTTAAATATTATTTCTGCCATGTGGCCGTCAACGGCTGGCACGTAGAAGGCACAATCTGGACGACAAATTTTCAACAACTTTTCGCAGCATTAGCAGCCGTATTTCGCCAAAAACTCTTTGAATATTGATTTCCAGTTGTTCAATTGTTTGTGGTTTATCGACGTAGACAAGTGACTTAACATAGCCCCAAAGAAAATAATCCGATGGGATTAAATCAAACGATCTTGCTGGCCAATTAATTGGGCCATGACGGGAAATTATTTTTTCATCAAAAGTTTCTTTGGGCAAGTCAATTGTAGCGCCCGATGTGTGGCATGTGGCTCCGTCCTGTTGGAACCACATATCAGCAAGATTAATGCCACGTAGTGAAGGTACGAAAAAATTTCGAATCATGTTCCATTGACATTCTGACCTTCAAGGTTTTTGAAGACATATGGGCGAATTAATCCGCCAGCCCATAAAGCGCACCAAGCAGTAATTTTCTGTGGATTTAATGGTGTTTCGACAAAAGCTTGTGGATTCTCTTCACTCTAAATGCGACAAGTCTGCTTATTTATGTACCCATTTAACCAGAAATGGGCTTCATCGCAAAATAAAATTTTGAATAAAAATTCAAAATGAGTTTGACGAATAGATTAATTATTTTGATTAAAAATTCCAACAATTTGCACGGGTTTCTCTGGTGTAAGTGATTCATAATGAAATTTCAAAGTAAACTTAGCAAAAGGCAACTATCAGCTGTTAAATGGGTGGTCAAACAGAGCAGTGATGCCAACTCAAATTTGTAACACTCTAAAAAAAAAAAATTTCGCTTTACTTAATGCGTCGCTCTTTTCAACTTTCAACAGGTCTTCTTATAAGCTTTGTCCCATATCGTACATACGTCTCCGTTAACGCAAAGTACTAATTTTTTGTATTGTGTGTCAACATAAATAAAATAAAACTGTCTCGGTCTTGATTAAACATCCGTTACAGTGCTTTCCTCCGCTTTAACGTTAGTGTCAGTTGAAAAAAGCGACGTATAAAGTACAACGGGTTCTATCTGGATACGAAACAGAATGTCATTTCAATGACCGCCTTTAGATTGGTTGCAGCAGTCGATTCTTTTCAAGTTGTTTTCGACCATTTTTCGCACAATTCAGGCGGTATCTCGCTGATCCGCGTAGCCATGGTCTTTGACATATTCCAACCAAAAACGTTTAACAGTGTCAGATCACATGATGTTGGTGGCCAATTGACATCGCAAAAAAGTGAAATTACTCGTTCTGAAAACTTTTTATGCAAACAAGCCAAAATTGGTCGTGTTGTGTGGCTCGTGGCACCGTCTTGTTGAAACCATATACCGTCCAGTTCATAATCTTCAAATTATTTACACTTGCGATCAAGGAACTTGTGAACTTGCTTAGACTCTCTGCTGTGGCGATGACTGGTGTGGATATTTACAATGATAACCGTGCCATGGTTTCTTTCTCCATGAGAATGAGAACTGCCCCTTGACTGCCGCTCATCTTTAAACGGGTTTGTCTTAGCAGTTTGATATCAGGATCATATGAGTCCCAAGACACAGAGATACACTGCGGCACGTTAGAGCGGATGAGTTCGGCAGACTTGGCTCTACCAAGCTTCGAACCCGAACTTCTGCGATCGACTATCCATAATGCCAATGACAATGATGGATCGCGAGCACTTGGTTGCAAGACAGCAATTGTGTTGGCAATTGTGGCTCCGCATGGATGACGGGCGAACCGTGTCTCGATGACCAAAATTTACGTATCAATTTTGGTATCTATTGTCACGGGACACTCAGCCTTATTCCGGTTGTCGTTGTCGTCATCGATCAAGCCGGTTTTTGTAAGAGATTTTAAAAACTTTTTTAGACGTGAAGTTGTCAACTTTGAGATACTCTTTAAAACCCACCTGTGTCTAAAATTCTATGACTCAAAAAGCTTAAACTATTTACTGCCAGTTTTTATAAGACGAGCGCAAAATTGGTTCGTTTTACCTTCATTAAAAACAAAATATCAAAATTTGTTCGTCTTCTCAAAATAGGCAGTAAATAAACCATGTTTAGAATTAGGCAAAAGTTTATTAACGGCTTTTTCAACTTTACGCCATTGTGCATTATGAACTCGAAATTTATAAAATTTCCCATGTAGCGACTATTTTAATTCGTTTTCAATCCCCTAAAAAATTTATACAAATATCGCTCTGAAAACTGAGTGCATTTTATATTAATTTTACTACACGTTCAATCACTTGTATAGTAAAAACCGCACATAAATTATTAAATATTCAAAATCCATTTTGAGTTAAACTCTCTAATTGTAATCCACTCAATCAACTTTAATAAAAGCTTTTATAAACTCACAAACTCTTGTTTCAAACTCCCTCACTAAATTAATTCCTTCCTTACAAAAATGCTCTCTATCACTTTGCTCTCTTTTACTCTCCATTGTTTTTAATTGCTTAAACTTAAAGCCTCAAACAATTAAAAAAAAATGCAAGTAATTTCGCTTTCAATATAAAATCCAAGCTGAGACTTACAACAATAACAAAAATAAAAAAGCAACAAACAAATATTAATGCAATTTTTTTTCATTGTTGTTGTTTTAAGTTTAAATTATTGTTGTTTTTGTTGTTGTATAAATATTACAAGACAAAAGCTTTTTTCCTATAATAACGAGCTATGAGATTAAAAGATCCAAATGAACTAGAAGTAACCAAAAAGCAAAACCCCATAATGGCGGCGTTACAAGATTTGTTTTTGTGTTTTTCTTTTCTTTTTGTTTTTGTTTTTGCTTTAGTTTTCAGTTTTTCTTTTATACGGTTTTTATTGTTGTATGGAACAATAACAACATCATTGAAAAAAGCTACATAAATGAACTTTAGCTTTAAAGGTAACAACAAAACAATACATTTACATTTTATTGTTTTTTGTGTGAAGTAGGATTTGATATTTTGTACTGGGCTTTAAGGTAGTTAGAGTCCGACGAACACGATCAAGTTGTAGAGCAACTTCTTTGTTGTATTTAGTAGAAAAAAAAAACTGAAATCTATACAGACAAAAACTGACAGGCGATCAGACGTACGAGTAGCTGAGTAGCTGAGTAGATTGAGCTTGAGCCCCAAAGTAGTTAAAGCTTAATGCAACCAACTTTTTTTAGGTGAGGCTCTGGGGAAAATTTTGTTGGGATTACAAAAATAATGGAAATTTCTATAAATTTTTTAAAAACTTTAAAGTACAAACAAATTTTCTTATAAAAACTTTGCATTTTCTTTAGGTACTTCATGTTTAATCTTTACTGGGGTTCCTTATTTGCCGTACTCTTTCTCTTCCCGGCATCGTACAAGGTTAGTCTTTTTTCCCAAGAATTTGCGGAAAATTTTGCAAAGAATTGTTGACCCGGACTTTAGTAAAAATTTCTTTGTAATTACAAGTCATATGCCCGAAACTTAAAATCCCGAATTCCAAGATCCCGAATCGTTAGCTAAACCATCGCTGCATTGCCGGTTTCCGGGCGGTTGCAAGGATTTTCTTCTCTTTGGTACAGAAAACACCGGCTTCGCTAACTAAAGCTTCAAAATTGGGGATTTTATATCGGACTTTTTAAGTTTATGATTTTAAAATTCGTAATTTTGAGTTTCACAATTCTGAAATTATTCAGATAGTATTTAAATTAAAAAATTTGTGATATAAATTAAACAGTTAATTAAATTTGCACCAGTAAACAAATAAATAGTATCAACTGAACGTTTAATTCACGTGATTAAACGTTTCATTCACTTGATTAAACATTTAATTCACTTGATTAAATTTTAATTATAACTGATTCTATTATTGATCATTGCTTTAATTGAAAACAAATTTGCCAGCATTTTTTCTGTGTACCTTCTCTTTAATCTTTGCTAGGGTTCCTTATTCTCCATACTTCTCCTATCGCGCAAGGTTAATTTCTCTTTTATTCCCGAAAATTCTCGGAGATTTTTTGTAAAGAATAATGGAAATACAACAGAATAAGATTTATATATAATTGACGTTTAGCGGACGTTTTATGCATTTGAATTAGTTTAATCAGGAGAAAAAAATTAGCGGGTTTTATTGTCTGGATTCTGTTTCGGTCACTGAAGTCCAATGGAAGTTCCAAGCTTTTTCTTTTGTTACTAAATTCTTATATCTAGTATCATACAACCTTCAATCTTTTTATTATTTAGGATCCATGTCCTGGAAAAAGATTTTGCTATTTAAAAAAATACTCCTTAGTTGGGCACTACGTCACTTTAAGTTTAACTTTATAAGGCCCGTTTTCACGACTTAACGATAGCTAAATGTAGGAAGTTATCGAACAGATAATGAGCTTTTAATTATCACAAGTTCCCTTTAATCTAAAAGTGAAGGATAAGCTAAAGAGAGGAACGTTCTACCTTTAACTTTTGTCGTAAGGTTTAGATTTGAGATTTTTTATATATGGCAACTCTAATTATTCGTATATTTTGTAAATGTAAAAAAAGTACGTAGTTGCCAGTTTGTATTTTTATTTTGGCAAAAATAATCGGTATTTTCTTTAGTATTGCCACATTTTCAAAAATGTTAAGTTTATTTTATACAGAAGTTGTGAAAACGAAAAATAGTTGAAGGCAACTTTATTCCTCACTAGTGCTAAAGGTACCGTTAACTATTTCGAACTTTATAGGTAAGTCGTGAAAACGGGCCTAAGTCTGGCAACCGATGCTTACGAAGAATTTTTCGGATATTTTGGCCTGCCAATCCAGATTGAACTACTCAATCGCAAATGGCGATTACATTACGCAGGCCTACATAGGACATAAAAATGTCTTTTTTATATATTTGTCTTTACAATTTTTAAAATAAATAATTTATTCAAGCTTTAAGTCAGTTTTTTGCTTTTAATTCTTTATTTTTCAATATTTCGACATCCTTTGGATGTCATCTTCAGGAATACCGAGTCACAAAATAACACAGCAATTAGCTTGTAGATCTATTATTGCATTATTGCATTATATTATATCTTTACTCGAATTTGCACGAAAAGCGTTGCCTTAAGGGCAAAACAAACCACATAAATTGTTTATTCAAATAATTTGTGTTGTTAATTGGGGTGTTTGCTGTTTGGACAAACATTTGAAGCATATTTGTTGGAATATTAAAAAATTTTTATATTTTGCTGACATATTCGATATTTGTCAAGCTTTTCGTGGTGTCTAGTTCTTAATGTAATCAGTGCAGTGAACACTTTTTCATAGTGAAGACGTAGAAGAAGCATACAAATTTCAGCCGTAAATTCTTATTTTATTTAAGCACGATTGTTCGCACCACAGCAGCTTGTTGTTTAACCACCCCCTCTTGACTTCAAATTATCTTCCTTTCTTATATATTTTAACTCCGTTTTAAGCAAAAAAGCGAACAAATTGCCGCAACATCGTCATCTGCATTTGTTGAAAACCAAACAAAAATGAAAAATTAACCCTTTCGGGACGGAGTTTTATTTCGAAAATTTAAATATTTGTGGTGGGAATTTTAGCACATTCTAAGAGATATGGTAAAAAGAAAATGTTCTGCATACTCAGAAATCCTAAAATCGTCCTTTTATCCTGGCACATATTATCCTAATAAGCATTTTCGGTGGGACATATAATCCCAATAAGGTTCCCAACAAGTGTTTTTGGTGGGTGATTCGAATAAAAAAAATATATAAAACAAAAAAAGATTAGTTTATTTTAATTATATTCACGTTTATTTGTCTTTTTTATTATTTATTAACATTGTGGTAATGTAATCAGGGTTTAATTTGTGAAAAGGTCCAAAACACTTGTAGCACAAAGCGTTGTTGCAGCCTGAGCATATAAAATTTGTGCGCTTTGCGATACCAAATGAAGTATATCGTATACAGTGACAACGCCTTTCTTGCTCTACTGGCAAGTGGTTTCCACCATTCAGGCTATCAGTCTTTAGGCGCCTGGGAGTTCTTCCGCCCAGAAAACGTGGCCAATAATAAAAATCGATCTCGTGATATTCAGTTTTTTATAACTGAATTACCCATTGATCGATTTTTGCTCTAATAGTCCTTCAGAGAAAGCAACTTGTTATAATGCACAATCAATGAAGCGCCCAGAAATACAAGAATTTTATTAGTATCTGTTAAGTTTCGCTTTGAAAGCGCGCGACGATTCAAAGCTATCAAACGATGATTGTGCATTCAGCAATTCGAATGCGCAAACTCTAAGGATATATCTTTAAAAACACTTTATACTCGTTTCAATCGTCAGTAAGATTTCGAAGGATTTGGCAGTCTCGTTCTGACGGGAGTTCGTACTTGGGCTGGAAGACGTAGCAGCCATCGGGGGTAACATTTACCCAATGGTCAACTGGGTGAGATTCATCACTTTTTTCATCGATATTAACGGGCACATCAAGATTATCACCAATTTCCGAGCAAGATTCGGTCTCGTCGGAACTCTTAGTCAAATATTTACTGCCAGACTCCTCAAAATCGCCATCAGAGACTGAATCTTCGCATATAATACGCTCAAGATTTGCAAGGGTAAGCTTCCTTTTTGACATCTAAAATGCGTATTGGGACAATTAATCCCACGTAAAAAACGTATTGGGACTATATATCCCAATTTGATAAAATCTACCAGAACTTACCTTTTATTATTGTAAAAGACCATGAACTAATTTAATTTAATAAATCAAACACTTTTCTATAAAAATTAACACAACTTTACTAAATTACGCTGTTTGTGCAGCCACTTTCAGCAATTTAACGATCCAGACTGTTGAAATTTCTACGATGTTGTGATATTCATCATTAAGTAAATTTAAAATGCTAACATGTACCGTTATGTTTTTATTCACATTTAATAAGAAAACCTTTAACCTGGTTATGGGACTATTTAAATTAGAAATTGCATTGAAATTTAAGAAAATACGAAAGCTTGAAAATTAGTGGGATGAATTATCCCAGTAGTCCCGAAAGGGTTAATGTTTGTACGAAATATGTTTGTGTTGTTTATCGGCAAACACAAAACTGAAACAAAGTGTGTGTTTGCCAGGCCATTTGTGTAGTTTATTTTGCCCTTAACTTAAAATTTGTGTAAATGAGGGCGGTTTTGATGAATCTTGCACGAAGCAATAAGCAAGTTTGATGCGTGGCTATGCCGCTTTAGACATCGTTCTGCGAACAAATGTTGGAACAAACCTGTTTGAACTAGAACAAAACAACGACAACAGCAGTCTTTACTATCTCAAATTCATGTGTGCACAATAAATAGTTTAATGATTGAACATACACTCATAGAAAAATGCATCTTCATATTGATGATGCCCTAACATGAGAATTTCGTCATCAATGCTATTAAAAATGGCATCAATGAGGCAAAAAGTGACATCAATGCAATGACGTCATAAAATTTTGTCATATTTTTTTGCGTCATCTATGCTATACCTACAGTGACCTCCATTCTATATGCCACATTTTGTGTATTATTAACATTTTTTTCATGTTTCAAAAGAAAAATAGGAAGCAAAAATTCCCATATTCTTTTTGTTTAAATTATTTAATTTAATACATTAAATTTTCAAAGTAGAATGATAATGAAAACCAGATCGGGCATGCTGCTGGTGTCTTATAATGGAGAGTTTTTCTGTGAACGAAGGGCGGAATAAAACGAAACTGAAGCAAACATGTGTAACGGGTAAATAAATAATAATATTTTCTCACTTTGACTTAAGTCAATCCCAATGACTCAATTTAATAACAAACTCATGACTCAATTTAATAACAAACTGCGTAATGAGTCCTTTCTCCGCTTTTACTAAGCCATCGCACTGATGAAATGTTTTATTAAACTAACTCCGATTCGTCAGGTATGTGATGACGATGTTTCATCCCCTTATTGACATGATTTTAAAGTTTGACCCTGATGACAATTTGGCCAAGTGATGTTAGGGCTAACATCACCATGATGAAAAGTGTCATGGGTTCAAAAACGAAGACACTTGTTATAGTATTGATGTCATAATACATCGGCTTTATGACGCCTTTTCTATCAGTGTAGCGATGGCTAGTCTGGACTAACAAATATTGCCAAAAGCTTTTTTGATTTTTTTTCTTTAGTTGGTCACGTTTAGGGGTTTTTTTTTTTTGTTTAAGAAATTATACTATGGTAAATATGTTTTTGTTGTTTTTATTAATATTGTGGTGTTGAGGTTTTTTTTTGTTATTATTTTTTTTTTTTTTTTAACGCTTTTAAATGTTTCAATACTGAGATTGCTGCCGTCTAAATGTAGCGGATGGAAGTAGTGGTAAGTAGTTGTTAAGGTTGTTGGCTAAAATGAAACCAACAGTAACTTTAGTGTGAGCCGATAACTTTAAGCAGACGGCCACAAAATTCGAGATTTTGTGAACGTTGTGAACTTTTAAGATTTATTTCGTTAAAACAAAAGACTAATAAGTGAATATTAGGAACAAAAAAAAAATACAAATTTGGAAAAAAGTAAGAAAACAACTGTGATACCAAATTTGGTTAAAAATTTATTTGAAAAAAATTTTGAAATTTGAAATATAAAACAAAATGTCATATGAATTGAACAAAATTTTATATTTTAATTTGTCTATTTAAGAAATTTTGAAGACCTTTAAGAAAAAATTTTTTTAAAAATATTCAGTTTTGAAAAAAAAAAATCAAATTGAAAACCAGAAAATTGCTAAATTAAGCTTAACGTTGTAAAATTAAAGCTTAAATAACTGTTTAATACGTAATAATATGAGTAAATTACCTAAAAAAATTAAAATAAAACAGCTCATTTATAATCGCCTAAAGTGAATCACCTTTTAACATCAATAAAGTTGAATTTTGTAAAAAAAATTTTTTTTTTTCAAAATATGCAGGTGGATGCTGCTTAATTTATAAAACAAAAGAGAAAAAATTTTCATTAAGTTAATCATATTTCCTTTATTAACGTTTTTTTTTTTTTCGTTGAAAAACAATTTCGCTCAATTTCGCTAAAGCTGCAATTAAAAATTGTTGTTGTTTTAACAAAAAATTTATATCATTTTGATGATGTTGTAAAAAAAGAAAGAAAGAAAAGAAAACAACAAAAGAATAAAATTAATTTTAATATTTGTGAGTTTAAAAACGCTTTTAAATAATTGTATTCTGATTAAAACGCGTTTAATCGTTCGAGTGTTCTTAACTTGGCCTGAAGTTAACGAGCTCCAAAAACGGTTGACAAAATTTTTTGTTTTTATCAAAAATTATTCGTAAATATAAAAACAGAACTGATTTACTTTCCTTAAATAAAGTTAAAAAATAAAATATTAAACAAAAAAAAAATTGAAAAATTCAATTTTAAATTATTGAAAATAAATAAAAATTAAAAAAAAAAATTTCTTAAAAATATAAATCACAATTTATAAAATTTTAAAAAATTTTAAAATAAATCTATAAATAAATAAAATGTTTTTCTATAAAAAAGTTATAAAACAGTGTTTTAAGTGTTAAAAAAATTGTAAAAATTTTTAATAAAAAAAAAAAATATTGAAAAAACCAGCCACTTTTTTCAATTATTTACCACAGGTGTTTTATTTTTATGATAAAAATTTTATAAATTTAAATGATTTTTAGTTTTATTGGGGTTTCTTGCTAAAAAAAAAAAAACAAAACTCCAACTGTGTTCACAACTCTGGCTCCCCCAACTGATCCATAAAACATTTTCCTCATTAAAAAGAAAAAAATGTAAATATATATTTTTTATTAATTTTATTATAATTCATTATTAGCAAACAAATTTTCGAATATGTTAAATACTTTAACGCTCTTTTACGAATCTTTGTATACCCTCCACCTCTACACAGAAAAAGAAATTTCAATTAAAAAATTTGTAGTATTAATTAAAATTGCACCAGTAAGCAAATTAATAGTATCAAATATTACAAATAGTTTTTTAAATATTTTTTGATATTAACAACATTGAATGCAGTTATATTATTGATATAAGTACACGTTAAATTAACTTAATTAAATACTTAATTAAAACTGTTTAATTAAATTTGCACCAGTAAACAAATTATACATAGTATCAATAAAATATTTTTTGATATGAACAACATTTTCTGCAGTAATGTTGTTGGTATAAGTAAAAGTTTAATTCACTTGATTAAATTTTTAATTAAAACTGATTTTATTTTTGGTTAGTTTAGTTCGATGTGTTTTCGGCAATTAAAAATCACACCGAAAAACACACACACACGTCACACGTGTGATTTTAAAAGGAACATGTGATTTAAAATCAATTGATTTTCAGAACAGGTTTGTTAAATTGTAGCTTTGTGTTGAACCTTTTAGAAGAAGTTCTTTTTAAACAAGCCGACAGACAGATCGAAAAACAAACAAAAATGGATAAGTCGACTAAATATTAGTCAAGGACCCAGAATATGTATCCAGTGGAATTTAGATGAATATTTTTTGACACATGCATTTACAAACCTCATTTACCACTTGCAAGGTATAAGTTTATAAAATTTGAAATTTTAATATTAAAAATTCCTTATCGAATATTTTCAAATATCTTATTATTGGTTTGACTTACCGTCCATTTAAATAAAAATTGAGTTAGGTTTGCGGTATATATATTTTGAATACCGCCCTTCTGAATCCAAAACATGTTTCACGAAATTTTTTATGGTTTCTGCGACATAAAGCATTAATATTGTGTTGCTCTATACACCACTATTTGGCGAACTCTGCAAGTTCCTCATAGAAAAACGTACAAAATAAATTCCGCTCTTGCTTTTCTTCATTGCCGTAAGAAAAACATGTAGTTAAAGCGACATCGAAATAAAATGTCAGCAAGAAAATAACTTTTACTACTGCTTCTTTTTACTGCCGTAAGAAAAAAGTAGGAAAAACAAAAGCAAAAAAAATGTCAAATGCATCACAAAAAGTTACTTTTTAGAAATAAATTTAGAAAAGTGGCGTATGCGGCACAAACAAACTATTAACTTCTAAGTGCGTTTATGAATGTTCACAACAATTTCATGGTAACCTTCATTGTCATTTTTCTTCACTACGACTTTTTGGCATATGCGCCAAACAAATAATGAGCTGACGATATGCAACAGCTCTGCAGCACGTCATCTCCAGAGTAATTGTGACAGGGCACCTCCTTGTGGGATGCACCTTATCGCGACTTTGGAAGGCGTTCAAGTTGTATTTGATACGCCTAAAGTGCAAGATTCTGATAGCCTTAATAACCCATTTAGGCTTAACGTTGCTGAAAGCCTCCTTAATATCTATAAAGCGAATTGATTGTAGTGCAGAGATCTCCCTATGTGGCTCACCAATAAGTGAAGCGCAGTTTTAGAGGACCTTCCATTCATATAGGCGTGTTGAGCTCCCGACAAGGAATCTTGTCCTAGCGAAGATCTTATATGAACATTTATAATACTCTTCAGTTCAGTTTTTTTTTAATAGAAAGGAGAATATATTAATGGGTCTTAAGTCCTTAGTGTGAGATGTTATTCCCAAGGGAGGGCAATCTTTCTTAATCTGTCTTCTATAAAATACAAAAAAAAAATTTTAACTTATGTCCACTATAGACTCTAAAACCATACAATCTATGAATCTATCTAGCAGATTCAAATTAAATTCAAAAAAATATAAATCCCTAATCATATAGCCATAGATTTTTAAAAAATAGGACCACGAAGGAAAGTAGGAGGCGATTTCTGTCTATTCGAAACTATTTAACAGATTCTAATGAAATTTAAAATATGAAAAGATCCCTATTTATATAGAAACATGAGCTAAGTTCGTTTTAAATAAATAGGAACACAAGGGGATGTTGGGGGCAATTTCTCCCCCCCCCCCCCCGAAACTACCATACAGATTCTCATGATGTTTAAAACTTAAATAGATCCTTATTTAGACAGACACATAAGATATGGATGTTTTAAAAAATGGGACTACGGGGGGAGGGGAGCGCAGTAGCACACGCCGGATATCCGCTTGTAGTAAATATTTGATAAATATCCATAAAATAGTACATTTTTGGAAACAATTTTCTTAAAAAGTAATTTTTTGAAAAAATGCCCTTAAAGCGGAAATTGTAAAACAAATTTCTATAAAAAAATAAATCTGGGGTCAGATTCTGGCAGTCGTGATCGAGTACTTTCTCGATTCGAAAGCAATTTATTATCTAATTATTTCAGTCAATACTGAATGAATCGGAATTATTTTTTCGTTATTGTAAAGCATTCATTTGAGTTTCACAATACTGAAAAAATAATTTCGATTCGTTCAGTATCGACTAAATAAAATTGCTTTCGAATCGAGAAAGTACTCGATCACGAATGCCAGAATTAGGCCCCAGTTATGTGATGAAAAACGATCGTTTTCAAAATGATCGTTTTAAGAAGGTGTGATGAATTTCGATCGATTTTTAAATCCATTTCTGAAGTAAAGTCTTAATTTTTTGTTCAAAATACAGTTCAATTAACATATATAATAAAGAATTTAAAAGAATATATACAAGAAAACAGAGGAAATTTATGGGAAATCAAATTTTTAAGATACTGAAAACGACATTATTGTTTTCAAATCGTATTTTTTCAAAATCGTTTTCTTAAACTTTCTTAAAATCTCAATTTTGGAAAAATGTTCATTAAAAACTGAATTTTTGAATAAGTTCCATTAAAGAGTGAATTTTTGATTAAAAATTTCTTTAATACATATACTAAATGTTCGAAAAAATTTCGATGCATAGTTAATTTTCTGAAAAATGTTTTTTTTTTTTTAATAGTAAATTCTTTTCAAAATTTCCTTTAAATAGCTAATTGTTAATAAATGTTCTTTTCAATATTAAAAAGCAAATTTTCAGAAAGTTTCTTTCTAATAATTAAATTTTCGAAATATTGTAATTTCGATTAATTTCTTTAAAATTTTTTTTTAACATTGGCATTTAATAACTTGTTAATAAATTTCGAAAAAAAAATCATTTTTTTCAATTTCCTTTTTATTAAAAAAATTGTTTTCCTTTTAAATTTTCCAAAGCAAATTTTTTTTATTATTATCTGTAGACAAAAATAAAAGATTTCCCTTAATAATTTCTGGTTTTATATTAAATAAGAGGTTTTCTTGTGTGTTAATCTAAAAAAAAAAAATAGTCTGACTGGCTGTCTGCCTGTCCGTCTGTATGCCTGTCTTACTTTTTGTAAGTTTGTAGTTCCATGAGCTGAGATTTTGTAATATGATTTAACATGTTGCATTTTTGCTGTTTTATTTCTACTATTTTTTCACCTTTATTTTGTTGTAATTTTTCTATTAAAGCTTTTCCAGTTTAAATTTAGTTTTTATGGTTTTCCATGTTTTTTTTTTTTTTATTTGCAAAATTTTACAAAATATTTTCGATATGATTTTTAAAAAGCTTTTTTCTCATGCTGCTCATAACAGCTGTTGTAAGAGGAAATGCAGAGAGCCAATCATTTTATCATAAGAAAACATTTAGAAGGGAAGGTTTGAATCAATCCTAGTTAAAAAAATTTAAGCAAACATTTTATATACATAAGTATATGGATCTTAAAACAAAATGTTTCCCTTTCATATTTACTTATCTTTAGATTTGTGCAGCCATTTTTTTTATTTTATTTCGAACCTTTTGTTTAATTAGACATCCAAATGAAAGAGAGTGAGTGCAAGATCTATTTTGCAATTGAGATTTGACACTTTTAATTTGGATTATTTAATAAAATTGTCATAAAATCAATTGGGTTTTGTTAAATTTTAGACAGAATGTTTTATTTACATTTAACTTTGTTGCTTTTTACAATTTACTTTAAAAAAATTTGAAAGGAATTTGTTTAAAAAAAATTTTCTGCAATATGTTGCTCAATTGCTACTTGACATAAAAAGTGTGGGAAATGGGGGGAATCAAATAACAAACTTAAAAAAAGTAAAAGTTAATTAATCTTTTAAATAACCGCTTGATGGCATTTTAAATTTTTGCTATAGTTTCCTATTTTAGAATGCTACTACAAAAGTAGCTACTGCTTTATAATAATAATAACTTATTACTGCTATAATTGAAAACAAATTTATTAATGCTTCTAATATTATTAGTGCTTTAAATATTGCAACATCAGTTTTCTTTTTAGTATTATGTCGACATCTATTTTTTATAACTACTAGATTCTTAAATATTCCTGCTGCTACCAGAACTATTCATGCTACTAATAGCTCTTACAAGGTTTTGCTTCTATACGCTTTTCCTACTGCTAAGAATAGCCCTGATTATATTTTTAATTAAGGCTACTCAAACTTTAGCTTACCTTAGCGATTGCTACTTCAAGCTACTGATTTTAAGCCTCTTCAGCTTCATATGCTACTACGTAAAATATATTAAACCTATATTTACTGCTGCTGCTAATAAAATTCAAAAGATATTTGTTAATGCTGCATATATTATCAGCGCTACTACAGAGCTGCTCTTAGGTATACATATTAATACATTTCATTGCTAATTTTTACTAGTTTCTAAAATTGTCTAACTGTTACTTTTAATATAATTGATAGTACATGCTGCATGCTATTTTTGTTTTTGCTACTTTGTGTTTGCTACTAAAAACTACTGCTATTAATTGTTCATCTTTAATTTATAATGTTACAAAATATTTTTTATTAGTTTTGTAACTATTGCTAAAAATTTTAATTTCAAATAACGTTGGGATCTATAAGCTACTACTGAGAGTCATTAGCATTAAATTCTTTTAAATTTTTTCTTTTACATTCTTTTAAAATTACTGATAAAAATAACGTGAACTTATTTCCTTTAATCTATTACCAAACAGTCGTAGGCGTATTTTAAATACGCCAAACACGGTAAGGGTTAATATTTTCACTGATAGATTTCACAATAATACTTCATACATTGGGTGCTACTTATATTTTTGTTAGTGTAGATTACTGCTACCATTCGTTTTTAATGATTTTAAATCTAGTATCAGATTTGCTATTTAAAAAAAAGTCTTGCTAAAAATAAAATGTTGAATTAATACTTTGTGCTACATTTTTAGAATATCTCTAAGTAGCTAAAATATTTATATAAAGCTATTGCTAGTACAAAATACGTTAGCTTATAATGTTATTATAAAACATCTAAAATTTTTGCTAATTATTATTTATTGCTAAATGCTACTAGATTTTGACCGATTACATTGACCTTATGCTGCTAATAAAAAAACTGCTGTTATTGCCGAGGTATAAAAACAAACAAGTTTATTAAAATATTCGTTTTGAAGTAGCCGGAGCAGCTAATACATAATAAAATTTCTTTTCTGTTTCCACAAATGCTGCTACTGCAAGCTAGGTATATAAAAACTTCATTAGTTTTAAATTTTGTAAGGTGCTACTGCTACTAGCAGCTACTACCACTGGCAGCTACTGCTACTTTTAATAAGTTTTAACTGCTAGATTTAAATATATTCATTTTAGCTTATGCAGCTATAAATACATAATTCTATTAAGAGCTTATGCTACTTAGAATACATACTTAAGTTTTAACGCTACTACATCTTTGCTATTCTTAGATGAACTTTTTCCAATAAATTATGTTATTTTTTTAAATTGTTGCCTTATATGCAATGTTCAACCGCTATTTGCTTTCTGTTACTATTGATATTTAAGAATTTTATGGCTACAGCTTTATTGTTGCTCAAAATGCAATTTTCAACTACTAGTTGCTACAAGATAAAAATGTATTAAAATACCTGTTACTAATGATGCCAATCATTTTTATTGCGAAAGCTTCTACAAATCTTGCGATATTTTGAAAAATTTACTTTTTATAGAAAATTTTCTTTTAATAAAAATTTTTTAATTTTTTTTTTTTTTTAATTTGCAAGTTTTCGATAATTTTCCGCTAAAAAGCTAATTTATTAAAATTTGCTTTTAATAACAAAATCTTGAATAAATTTTTAATTAATGAGGAAATTTTTTTTAAAAAATTTTCTTTAAATAGCAAATATATGCAAAAACTTAATTAAAAAACTTAGATAAAAAATATTTGTTCTAAATAGTGAAATTTAATGCTACTGCTACCTCAAATCCATCAGCTTCTATCGCTACTACATTTAAACTATTTCCATTGCTTTATATAGGTTTTTTTTGAATTTTACTTGCTTAAAGAATTAAAAATATTTATAAAAGGTTTTCTGCTACTTAAATTTCTAATGATTAATGCTACTGCTACCAAAAGCTGATTTGTTTTTGCTAAGTGTAACTTAAGCTTTAACTGAAACTTAATAATCCTGCAAAATACCACAACTGCCACTTTTTGTATGCTTCTTTTTTAAAGCAAATACTTGTTAATGCTACCTCTGCTACCTGTAATACAGGGTTTCCGAGAGCTGATTTATTTTTGCTAAATTTTACTTAAACTGAACTAGCACTTTAACTGAAACTTAACATTCCTGCAAACTAACATAACTGCTTCCTTTCATAATGCTACTTATTTTCAAAAAAAAAAAATACATTTTTCTGCTACCTCTTTTATAGTGGTTGCAAAAAATGATTTATTTTTTCTAAAATTTTAACTATAACTTAATACATATTCAATTTTTACAGAATTTAAAAATAAACCCGCGAACTACTAGAACTGTTACGTCTGTAAATGCTACTTATTTTCAAAAGCATATACATTTTTCTGCTACCTCTTTTATAGTGTTTGTGAAAGATGATTTACTTTTGCTATAAGTTTAGCTAATACTTAACTCAGTTTTTAAAAAATTTAAAATAGCCCTGCAAACAGCAACTGCTCCTTTTAAAATGCTACTTATTTGCAAAACCTAAGACTTTATACTGCTTCCTCTTTTATAGTGTTTCCAAAATATTCACTAAACAGTCTTGCAAGATACCAAAACTTCTACTTTTGTAAATGCTAATTATTTTTTAAATCAAATACTGTTTTAATGCTACCTGTAGTATAGTGTTTCCAAAAGCTGATATATTTTTGTTATAAGTTTAACTTAAACTTAATATTCAGTTTTAACGAAAATAACCCAGCAAGCTACAACTACAATTGCTTGTTTCCCTAATGCTAGCTACCTACTTTACAAAACCTATGCTCTTGTTATTTTTTCTTTATGTTCGTTTACATTTTCACATATGAATCAAAACTGTAACAAGCTAAAAAAAAGTCAAATAGTAAAAAAATTTTATTTTAACTAAAACTACAACTTGTTTTTCTTGGTAGCAAAGAGGGGGAAAAAGTCATCTTAAAAAAGTCATTACGTAAATTTTTTAAGATTTCTGCTGCTGTAGTCAACATTTGAGACTAAGCTACAAAACAAAAAGCTGTAAAAATTTACACAAAACTAAAAACTACTGACAGTAAAAACCTTTTTTTTAACTTAACGACTTTTGCTCTAAACCTTTTTCCAAAAACCCCGAAAACAGGAAAAATATTTTGTAAGTTTTTTTTTATTATTAAACAAAAATTTAACATACAATTGTTTTACTAAATAAAAAATGAAGAAAAAACAAACAAAGAAATACTGTAGGAACTTTGAACCTTGAATGGCAATTGAACAATAAAAATTATGTTTGTTTTATTTCTTGAAAAATCCAACATATTTTTTTAATTAATTAAACAATAGGAATTAATAAAATAAATAAATTTTAAATATTTGAAAAAATTGTAAAAACAAAGTTTTAAAGTTTTTATAAATTTATTTTACTTTTGTTTAAAATTTTAAGTGTCAATGAGCTTGCAGTTTCTTTAAAGCCCAAAAGGAAAATTTCTTTTTTTTTGCTACATTTTGAAAAATTTCCTTTAAATGCGAACTTTTATAGAATTTCGTTTAAATTGAAAATTTTTATAGACTTTCATCCAAATAGCAGATTTTCATCTCATTTAATTAAAATTAGTAATATCGAATATACATACATACTATGAAAAAATTGATGATAAATAAATATTTCAAATTTTTTTTTTAAATAAATTCCAACATAAATTAAAAACAAGCAAAATTTATAAAATTCTGAACAAATTCTTTTTAAAATGTTAAAATTTGAAAGCCAAAGTTCATGGCTTGACCATTTGAACTTATGTTCGAAAATTCGAACTTAATTTCGAATTTTTTAATTTCATCTTATATTGCTTATTTTTTCGTTTTGTATTAGAAAAACTTGAAAATTTTGAATTTTTCTTATAATGCCCGTTGATTTAGGCAATCCAAATATTTCATTCTGAAGTTTCGAAAACAATGTTTATCAAATTTTTTTACCTAAGATTTTTTCTAACAAAATATTATTTAAAATCTGTTGTTTGGACTAAAATAAACGACAAATTATATGATATTCAAAATTTCGAACTTAATTTCGAATTACTAAATTTAGTTGAAAAAGTTTAAAATTTTGCTTTAAAAAACATGTTGAAAATGTATTATTTTTTCTTACATTTTCCTTGAAATTAGAAACTCAAATATTTGATCTACGGATTTTATATTCGAACAGTATTTTTTTAAAAAATTTTATGAAAACTTTTGAGCTTCTTTAAACTTTTTCCAATTTTTACAAAAAATGTATTACATATTTGTAGGAAATCCATTCTTTGGTGTAGAAAAACCTCAAATATTTCAAAATTTTAAATTTAATTAAAATTTGCGTGCAAATATCAATGAATAAGCTATGGGTACTCTTATTAAAATATGTATACGAATATGTTTCTATTCAAAGAGGAAACTAAAAAAATTTAAAAAAAAATTGACAACAAAAATTTTATTTGTGTTAAAGTAGTTACTGGTTTCCAAGATTGGTTTTAAGCATTTTTTCATTTATTTTTTTGTTCAAAACCCCTTTTGTATTTCATTATTATTTAATTTTAGATGTGTGAACATAATATTTTAAACAAGAAAAAAACTATGTTTTGAATAAAAACGAAAGTGAAAATTTTTATTAAGTGTGAACAAAGTTTTTGCCAAAGTCTTACATATTGTTGATTTAACACTTCTTTCAAGTGTTTCGGTTAGTTTTTCCTTCAAATAAGAGTAGACTTTATGATTATTATTTAAATTTTTTTTATTGGGAATGTGTGTTCGAATTTTAAATATCTTTGCCTGTAAAATCTACTTTGCTTAAGTTTTTTTATTAGATTTTATTTTAGAAATTATTAAGGTTCTAATATAGTATCGAATATTCGAAAATTCAAAATTTACAAATTTTCTTTTTAAAATATTTTTAAACATAATTTGTAAGATTTTTAGCATGGATTTTTAGAGTTTCTTTCAAAACTGATAAAAGAATAATACAAAATAATATAAATCGTTCATTTTCTGAAATACTCGGATGCTTAAAATAGGAAATCAGTATAAATTTTTAATTTAAACATTAATATCTATTGATTTTGGAAATTCAAACTTCAAACTTATAATTCGGACATAAGTAAATGATAGAAAACTCCAAATTTTTTGTTAATTATCTTAAAATTGAAACTTAGACTTATAAAAATTCAAAAATATGTAATAACGAAATTGTTAATATTTTTATGTAAACATTTAAAAAAAATTCGAACTTAATTTAAAAAACTCCTAATTCAAACTTGAAATTGTAATTTTATTAATTTAAAATTGTTTTAAAATTGGAACATAAAACAAAAAAAAATTGAAATCGAAAGAAGTTTATCGAAAATTTCATAAATTCAAACTTAAGCTTTTAAAGTTTCGAACATATTTTTAAAATTGTAAAAGTTTTGAATATGGTTTAAAATTGCAAATATATTAATTCAAAATAGTTTTGAAATTCGAACATAAGAATTTTAACATCGAATTAAAATGTAAAAATTCGAACTTAATCAAATATCAAAAAAATTTGTAGGAAACACAAAATAATATTTGAAAATCAAGTAAAATTATTATAATTCGAACATAAAAAAGGCCAAAAAACTGACATTTTTAGAAAAATTTTAAAAATTCAAACATAAACTATTAAAGATTCGAACGTAGGTTTAAAATTGTAAAAGAATATGGTACTAAAATCGAACACAAGCGAAGGTCGAAATTTGTAGATAGTTTCAAAAATTCGAACTTAAACTATTAAAAATTCAAATATATTTTTTTAAATTGTTATTTGTTAATTTAAAACTCTTTAGAAAATTCGAACATAAAATAAAAACAAAATTAAAAGTTGAATATACTTAACTGTCATAATTCGAACATAAGCAAAGGCCGAAATTTTTAGAGAATTTAAAAGAAATTCATACTCAAACTATTTGAACTGAACATTTCAACAGTAGTGAATTTTCTCATTAAAAATTTTTCAAAACTCGAACATAAAATAGAAAATTTGAACATTGGTTTTGAATTAACATTTTGTAATTTGAACATAAGCAGATGGCCAAAATCTACAGTTTTTACGAAATTTCGAAAAATTTAACTAGTGCTATGTTCACACTTGGGGTTTAAAACCTGTTTAAGCCTCTCTACAAAAGATTTGAATATGGATTTTTCGACAAAAACTACAAAATTCACACGTTAAAAAGTTCAATAAATCAAAATTGATGTCGCAATGTTTTAATTATAAACTGTCATATTTTACGATCTTTAAATTTAAATTTGAAACATGTTTTTATGATTTTTCGTATTTGAATGGAATTTTTACACTTTTAAGGCATATTAAATATAAAACACCATAAAAATAAAGCCATAATTACAACAATAAAAAAATTTTTTAATTTATTAAATAATCATAAATTAAGGCATATGAATACTTTAAATTTGAACGCATTGCCCCGCCCTAATATTTCGCTGTGACAGAACCCAACAAAACTGACTTGAAAATTTTATCAGATCAATTTACTCTCTCCCTCTCTCTAACTTTGCATTACAAAAGATTTGTCCCAGGCAATCGCCTTCCATCCTAAAACGTCATCGATTTCAAGCAGTTCATTTTTTACTATACATTTTGCCAGGTAATCAATGGTAGCTGTACCATTTCTTTTTACAAAACAGGACACAAAGCTTAAAATTTATTTTAAATCAAATGTTCTCTTCCCTTCTCTACGATTAACACCCACTTTTTGAAAGAAAACTTTGATATTGTGAACCCAGACCTTATGTAAAATTATATTTTTTGAGAAAAGTACGCTCTTTTTAAAGGTAACTCTTCCGTGGCGAAAACCATTCCTTTACAACAAGTATCCCTACGGGAGTCTTAGCCATAGTCAGTCCAGTGCAGAGATCGCCAAACACAAACATTCACATTTCTTGTTTCTCTTGGTTGGTTATTTTTGAGCGTTATTGTTTTTGTTTGTTCAGTATTTCTCATGCTCTCTTTATTAGTGTGAGAGCATTCGCACATGTGCGGTGTTTTGCAGACCTCTGGTCCAGTGCCAATACACCAGGATATACTGACTCCAGTGGTACTAGGTACGATCTTTGGTCAGCCACGATCATAAGCGATCTGTTAGTTTTGAATTTAAATCACCTGATTTACCCAGAGTATGTTACACCAGAAGGTGGAATATTCTTTTAATGTTCCACTAAAAGAAAGTTAGGAAAAAAAGATTTACATGGGTACCTGCCGCGTAGGCCGACTCCATGGTGAATCTTATTCAGTGGGTGACAAACAATGCATTTACCAAGTGCCTCTTAGTGTGAGAGCAACCAGGTAGCATATTTAATGCATAGTCCGGCAAGATTTTACACTCGCCCCTTGTTAAATAGCTGGAGATATCTAACCACCGCTGACACCAGCAGCTGTTGAGTAGCAACAGTACCTAGGAATAGTACAGCTTTAGCACGAACTTTCCCACTACTTTGGGTTTTTAACTACAATAACCACGTGATCCCCGAAAGTACTTATTTTCAAAAAAGTAAAACTTCAGAAAAGATAATGTCCATGAAAGACAGGAAGCATTTTTCGCCAGTAGCATACTAACGTAGGCCTCAAACAATAGTCAGACCGGTACCCTGCCACCGGGTATTACTGACTCCCGTGGTACTAGAAAGGATATCTGGTTAGCTGCAATAGCAAGAAATCTTCTGTGATCTTTCGATTTTTGCCGAATCCCAGGTATTGGCTGGGCTTGATTATACCTTGGAGGATGTAACACAAAAAGGTGAAATATACTGGGAGATATTTCGGCACACTGCAAGATATTCTTACAAAATATCGTGAAGATCTCCTGTAATACGTCGATTTCGCATTTTTGCCGAGTCCCAGCTATTGAATGCACCTGACTTCCACGAAGGATGTAACACCAAAAGGTAAAATATTTTCAAGATGATCCCTTCACCCCCGAGGGGAACGGGATAAGTGTTAATTGAATAAAAAAATCCTGTTTGATAACCGACTTACTAAAGAAATAGCCAACTGATTACTTATGAATCGATTACGGATGGCAACACAATTTCAGTTTCAGTTAAAAATATTTTACCTTTTGGTGTTACATCCTCCGTGGAAATCAAATAGTGTTGGCAGTAGCAAAATCAGGCAACGCCGCTAATGTTAATATATAAAATAAACAAAACAATTTTGCATATACCCCTTTTAGACAGTCAAAGTTGACTTTGCAAAGTCTTGAGTTTATAGAAGGGAGGGGAAAAGAGAATATCGGGGGAGTACATACTTTCCTGTACTCGCAAATTTGTTTTGTTTTTCGTTCGTAGTTTATACCTGAAGTTGGCTGCAATTTTATATGTATTATATAAAATGTCAAAATATGAAAAGACGGTTCAAACAAAAGAAAGCAAAAATTTTTCTAATTTAACTTTGCGTGTCTAAACATGAAAGAAAGTTTAAAAGACAATTCAATAAACTTTGTCAAAGGAAACTTTGGCTGTCTAAAAAAGGACATATTTTAACAAGAGCTGCTGCCAACACAACTTCAGTTCAGCTGCCATCCATAATCTTTATTTACTTTATTACATTTACTTATTTCCTTGTTTAAGATCGCCTCCCACTTAAAAAAATTAAATGGCCAACAATATTAAACTAAAATAAAAACTTGTTAGACTTATGGTAAAAAGACCTACCCAGCTACTAAAAGCAAATTTAAATATTTGAATGCAATTTAAAAACTATTTAATGCAAAAAAACTTATTTCAGCTTAAAATTCTAGTTGAAAATTTTTATTTCTCAAGAAGTAAATTTTTTTTAGCAAATTTTTTTCTTTTATATAAATTTTCTGCTGCTTACAAGGCTAAAATTAAAAAATAATGAAAAAAAACTTCTAACAAAAATGGTACTCGATGGCATTTAAAATCTTTGTGTCTTCTTCATTTTTATTTCTTATTACAAAGTGCAAAATATTTGGGTTTTTTTTTTTGCTTTGGAACTTAAAAATGACTTGTAATAAAATTGTGAATGGGAGTTAAGCCTCTTCTTTTTTTTAATTTTTGCGTTACGGTCCATTGGTGTGCGCTCTATAGTGAAAATGTTTCAAGTAAAAAATGTAATCAAGCAAAAATTGTTTTTCATGTTAAAGCATTTTTATATTTACGCAATATTTTTTGTATGATTTAGGTTAAAATTAACACTTGGTAGAAGTGTAATTTTGAAAATGAGAAAACCTAGAAAAATTCTTGAAAGAAATTACTTTGTAATGAATCATTTAAAATTTCTTTCTTTTTTTTAATGAAATCTTTTATAACAAATTAAATCAAAAACCTCTAAACAGATGTCAATGTAATCAATGTCATTGTAATTTATTTCATATTTCTTTTTAAATTTTTTTATATCAGCAAAATTTTCACACAGACAGACTGTCAATGTCAATTACCACAAAGAAAAGAACAAAAAATTGAATTTCAATGTCCAAAAAGAATTGAAATAAACTTGTCACTAAAACTGTCGATATCAGCACTAAAGATCTCTCTTTTTTTTGTTTTGGTTTCAAAAACAAAAGTTTACAAAAAAACTGACACTAAGGCTGGGTTTTTGAGATCTCAGTTAAACTGGGCTTAGTTAATCTGAAAACAGATTTGTGCCGCCATTTCCAAGTTTGTATACAAAATTTTGATGGAACAGCTTAGTTTTGCTTAAAATGTTAATCTTTAATGAATCAATAAAAAAAATCAGATTTTTCATACTAAGTTAAACTAAGCTTAAACTCAATCCACATCTCAAAAACCCGGCCTTAAATGACAACAAAGAAATAAATAATTGCATGTTTTTAATAATTTTTGTTAAGTGTTTTTAAAATGTATTTAAATTGTTGTTAAAACATATTTTTGTAATAAAAAAAAGTTCTGAAAGAGAATCCGTCAAGAAAAAAACTTTTCAATATGGTCACCTATAAACAAACGATGTTTAAGCAAAATATTTTAACATTTATATATAAATCTGCAAAGAACACTTTCCTGTTCTGCTTGTCAACCGATTTGTACACATTATATATTTTATTAAAATCTGAGGGGATAAAAAAAGCGTCAAAACGGGTAGATTCGGTAACCTCATATTTTCAAAACTAAAAGAGTTACAAAAAAATTAATACTGTAGACAGGTGTCTGGTACTTTTTCGAAATTCGGCCCTTTTAGAGAGTAAACGAACTTCTTTGTCACCCCATCTATCCTTTTATTCCAATAAATATAGAAATAAAGATGATACCAAATTCGTTACTTATTTATAAAATCAGTGCTCGAAAATAAAAAGAACATTATTTAGCGTTCGGCTCACACACCCAAGAACGTTTTCAATTTTTTTTTAGCGATTGTGTAGACGAACACAACCCTTAATATCGTTCGTAACTATTTTCATGAAAGATCCGAGTATTATATATTGTTTCGTTTCTTCCTTAAAAAAACAGATCAATTGTAGCGATTCTGTAGACAAACATTATATTTTAATGTTCTACAGAAATGAACCAACAAAAAATTTTAGCAACGACCGCACCACGAAGAGCTTGTGTGTGTATTGTATATATGTTTTGTTTGTGTAAAATTATTTTACTGTTTTTTTGATTTTTTTCCTTATGTTTTTTTTTTTTTGTTTTTGTAACAACTGTTTGATTTTTTTTACCATCCAAAAGGGACAAACATTAATGAGCCGAAACGAACACAATGAAGTTTGTGGATTTAAAAAAAACCTAACGGAATTAAATGTTCTCATATTTTGTTGAGTTTGATAAAAACAGTGTTATTTTTGTGTTCGAAAGATGACTAACAGGAATACGTTATTTTTTTTTATTGATTTTCTACACAAACACTATTAGAGTTTGTGTTTTCCACAAATCTACCGAACCAAACACTAAGGAGTGATATTAGTGTTTTTTTTCGAACTCTGTATAAAATACAAATATAAATTTGTTTTTTTTTTAATGTTATCGTTTAAGGGTTGACGATTGTACCTATTTTTGTTTCTTTTTTATACCAACTTCGTAACTTATCTAAAAAATACAAATATTAATTTGGTACTTTTTCGAAATGTTAACGTTTAAGGGGTGACAATTGTTACTATTTTTGGTATTTTTTTACAAAACTTTTTCTCAATTTATTGACATAAATGTACGTATTAAACCATAGGCTTCCACTGCAATATTGAAATTTTTTGTACTTTAATAGGTTAAGGGGAAACACGGGAAATTAAAATTTTTTTTCCACTTTTCTGTTCTAAAGGGTGGTTAAAGTGTAAGGGCCGATGTTGAATGTGAACCACACCTAAACGCCAAGTTTTTTTCCGACCTTTAAATGTGGTACCTTTTTAAATTTTCTATTATATTGAACTTAGAAACATAAAATTATGGGTGCAGAGTCCTAAGTGAATGATATCCTATAAGGTGAAAACTGTTGATACTTTTTGTTTTTCAATTGGTACTTTTTGAATTTTCGTTAATATTGGGACTAGAAACATAAAATTAAATATGCAAGCACCGATTAAATAAGAATCTGTAAGAGGGACTATTAAACATGCAAGGTTCCGAGTAAATAAGAATCTGTTAGAGGGATCTTTATGGTACTTTTTCGTTTTTTTAGCCGGCACTTTTGGAATATTTATAAATACTGAACCTAGAAGCATAAAATTCAACATGCAGAGTCCAGAGTGATTGAGAAAATATAAGATGAAAATTTGAATTTCCGTTAGTATATGACCTACAAACATAAAATTAAACATGCAATGTCCCGAGTAAATAAGAATTTGTAAGAGGGAGCTTTTTGGTACTTTTTCGTTTTACAACTGGTACTTTTTTGAAATTTGCATTAATAATGGACCTTAAAACTTAAAATTAAATATACAATGTCCTTAGTCGGTGAGAATCCATAAAAGGGAACTTTTGGGTACTTTTTTGTTCTTCAACTGGTACTTTTTGAATTTCCGTTAGTATGGGACCTAGAAACATAAAATAAAAACATGCATGGTCCAGAGTAAATGATAATCTGTAAGAGAGATCTTTTTTAAGTTAAGTCATTTTTCGTTTTATAGCCGGTACTTTTGGAATTTTTATTAATAATGAACCTAGACACATAAAATTCAACATGCAAAGTCCAGAAGGATTGAGAAACTATAAGAGGAGGATTTTTGGTACTTTTTTGATTTTTAAATGGTACTTTCTGATTTTTTTTATATAGAATTAGAATAAAGTCACTGTAGAGTTAATGTAGAACTAGACTTTAATTAAAATAAAGTAAGAAAAGAGTTAAAGTACTTCTAATATTAGAAGAGAGTTACTGCCTGTTTTTCGAAATAAAATAAAAATTTTTGCTTGGGAAAATTTATTGAAACAACAATAAAAAACTCAAATTTTGTTTTTGTCAGGCTGGAGTTGGAACTTAGAATAGAGTTGAAATTGAGTAAGTGTACAATTTGAGTAGAGTTTAAGCAGACTTTAGGTTAAGTCAGAGTTTATTTTAAGTTTTGCTTAAAAAGTTTTAAAACAAATTTTGATTAGGCTTAAAATAGTATAGATGTAGGGTGAAGAGTAATGACAAATAATTATTAGCATCAACCCCCTACCAGAACATTGACAGTCATTTGATGCATCATCTGATGGGCATTGCTGATGGTTTTATACATCAGAAGTTTCTATCATTTTATTAAGGGCAATATGAAAAAACTGATGTAAACATTCGTGTACGTGTGACACTTTTTCCCACTCATACTTATGAACTTTAATATATATGTATACGTCAATTTAATACAAAATTGCAAGTGTGTTAGTTTATAAGTTTTGCATGTGTTAGTTTCAATCAGCAATTTTTTGAAGGGTCTAGAGTTGAATTCAAATCGAACTAAAATAGAGTTTGAGTAGAATGAAACTAAAATAAAGGAGGATTTTTAAAAAGAGTCAGAGTTGAGTTGAAGAAAAGCAGGGTTGAATAAAGTAAGTTAGTATTTTAACGGCCAATTTCACCAACTTTAGTTATACTAAACTATGAGTTAAAGCTATCAAAAACAAATTGTTAACTGAAAGTTAGTTTTCACTGAACTTGGTGAAATTGGCCGTAAGGATATAATTAAAGTAGATTTTACGGAAAATAAGAGAAGAGTTCAAGTAGGAATTAAGGAAGCGACAGACAGCAAAGTCGGTAAAGAGTTGAAGTAGTTTTGATGAAAAACTAAAGTTAAGCAAAAACGAGGTAAGGTACGACTCTGATAATAAAACGACTATAAATTAATAATTAGTATTGTGGTTATTTTGTTGAACTATTTATGGTTTTTAATCCAAATTTTTTTATATTTTTAATTAGGCTTAAGTTCATTAAATTTAATTTTCATTAAATTATTTTTATGAAGAAAGGAATTTTACAACATGAAAATTAATTAAAATTGTTATTGATAATCTTTCATTCTTGACCGTGGCCGGGGCTCGAACCCTATAAATTAAGCTTTGAGTTGCGTTGAAGTTAGGGAAAAGTTCCAGCTAATTTGAATTAGAGTTAGTATTTGTGTAAAGTTCAAAATTTTAAATTATTTGTTTTAAAATTTGAATCAATTATAACGAATTAAAATATCGAGCCCTTACCGTAAAAATAGCTTAAGCGACATTATTTTCAATTTCCCGTTTTTTTTTAATAAATGAATTTATTGGCAACACTTGCATCATCTCCTAAAATGTCATGGTCACAAAAGGTACCGTTACGATTTTATAGCAAAAAAAATTTTAGCTTAAAGCCTGGTACTCTGTTCAACATTTCACGTGAAATGCTGTCAAAATGCATATGAAAAAAACTTGTGAGCAATATCTACGAAATAATGTTGATGGAGTTGTACTCTGTTTATTTTGTGAAAAAGTTACGAAATGTTTCTGGCAACATTTTTTTTACAACTGCGAAATAATTTAAGCTGCCTTTATTTCACGTGGAATTTTAAGCAAAAGCAAAAAATATGAACTTAATATTAAAAAAGAAATAAAAAATTAAAATAACACAATCGGTAACAGTTTTTTATCCATATTTACTTTTTTTTATTAAATTTTTTATTAAAAAAAAAATAATTTTAGTAAAATACATATGGCGTTTGTTTACATACACGAAACAATGTAGCATACTTTGAAGGAATAAAAACGTCAAATTGTACAAACTCGCAAGATTGGTAACATTGATAAATGCCAAAATTTTCGTGTGGAATAATCAATGTTGCTCAACATTTTTCACAAATTTGAACAGAGTACTAGGCTTAAGCGACAACCTTCATACAAAGTTTTTATTAAATAAATTAAAAAAACCTTCTCCTGTAAAATTGTGTTTTTGTCAGCTTAAGCTGTTAGCGCTTGATACACTAAAGCTAGATTTACACGATTGAAATTTTCTTCAAAATTGCTCTTCAAAATGCTTCAAACTCGTGTAAACAGCCAAATTTTGAAGAAATTTTGCTGTTTACACGAGTTTGAAGCATTTTGAAGAGCAAATTTCTTCAAAATTTTGCTGTTTACACGAGTTTGAAGCATTTTGAAGAGCAATTTTGAAGAAAATTTCAATCGTGTAAATCTAGCTTAAGTCACTACTTGCTACGAATAATATAATCTACAAATTGTTAAAATATGAAGAAGACAAATAATCACAATTATTAATTGTGCAAAATAAAGTTTTTTTTTTTTTTTTTTTTTTTTTTTTTGTTCTTGCAGTCATATTTGCATTAAAACATTTCTATAAAAAAAAAACTTTATCTTTGGAAATTTTTAAGATTTTTTTAAATTTTATATCTAATAAATTTAATATTTCTCACGTTTTAAGTCTGAAAAAACGCCGAAGATGCACACAGAAACATCAACAGATAAAGAGCAAATTTCAGTGACGGTTTAACTTAAAAAAGGTGTAATCAATTTTTATTTTTACATAAAAAAGAGCCAATCAATAATATTTTATATATGAATATATATTTTTTTTTTTGTTATTTATAGATTATTTTATTTACATTTTTTACTGGTTTTCTATTTAAAAGATCAAGGTTGTAATGAAATTAAAATTTGTTTAACAGAAAAACAAAGAAACAAAGCAAATCTCTTTATAATAACTTAATTTTTTTAATACATATTTTGAATAAATTTGTGAGATTGATTTTAATAGTAAATGTTTCTTTTTGTTAAATTTATAGATTCAATTATCGTTAGTTTGAAAAAAAAAAAAAAAAAAATATTGGAAAAGGTTTGATTTGAATATTTAAGCAACAATTTAAAATTTCAGGCAAAAGCAAAGGGACTTTTAACACTCATTTAATACATTTTTACCTTTATTATTATTATTCTTTTGTTGTTATTTTAAATGTAAAAATCTATTTAATATGTTTTAAGGTATTAGCCTTTAACTTATGAACAAGTATTGGGTTTAACTCTTATTCATCTCTCTTCCGCTCCAAAAAACTTTTGATCTTTTAAGGTCAGAAAAAGGTGTTAAGTCTATTATTAATCACTGCAATTAAACAGAAGCTTATTTTCGCTAGCTTGATGTGTCTAAGATTACTGTGTTTTAAACCATAGTGCTTTTATTCTTCTTCTTTATTTGCCTATTCGTTTTCTGAACTTTTGGCGACCAAAGCAAATACACTATCCGGCCTGTCACAGAAAAAAATTCCGATCGAAAGTGGTTTCGTTTTATGTGAAGAAAGATACGAAATCACTTCCACTTTCGATCGGAATTGATTACTGTGACAGGCCTGTATTTTATTATTATAGAAGGATCCTATGACAATTGTGTGTGAAACAAAATATCAGCCAAATGTTCGCCACGGATTCGGTGGCATACCTCTATCCGATGGTCCACATATTCAATGTGTCTGAGACATAATTCAAGTTCAGTGTCATTAATGTGCCGAATTGTCTCATCCTTTAGCTCTTGAATCGTTCTTGGCGTATTGACATACACTTTTTTTTTAAATATACCCAAAGAAAGAAGCCCAACGGTGTCAAGTCACATGATCGTGGCGGCCAATTTTCATTGCCACGAAGTGAGATAACACGGCCATTGAATTTTTCGCGAAAAGAGCAGTTGATTCGTTGGCTGTGTGGCAAGTGCCACCATCCCGTTGGAATCACATATCGTCCAGGTCCACATCCTCAATTTTTGGCCACAAGAAGTCCGTTATCATATCGCGATAGCGAACAACACTCACGGTAACTACTTGGCCGAACTCATTTTCGAAGAAGTACGGCCCGATGACGCCGCCAGCCCATAAAGCGCACCAAACACATTTTTCACATTTCCTTCAAACCCAGTGTTTGCTCGATTATGCTGACCAAAAAAATCGCGGAGTGCACGAAATCCATTTTGATTTAAACGCCCATTTTCGTTAAAGGATGCTTTAAAAATCTTAACGCGCTGCTTAATTGTGTACCTCTCTATGGTTGAATTTTTCAAGCACTGATGCAAAGAAATGTAAAATTAAAGCCAATAGTACACGAAATGTAAAAAGCCACATGTGCATGTGGTTCTGACGTAATTTTGTCGTCATCACACATCACGAACTTGCTGTTGTGGCTTTGAAGTGACGTCAAAATTACGCCAGAACCACATGTGCATGTGGCTTTTTACATTCAGTGTACTGTAGGCTTAAGTTGGGCAAAAAACTTGACGTTAACGTGTGACTCACAATTAATATCGTGCATTTTTGTTGGACCACTCTTTATCGTAAACTGTTTATTATTTCTGCGATCTTATCTCTGTTTCTCGATTTGCTTAGGAAGTTTGCAATGTCATGGATAGTTTAGGTAGAAATGGTAGTCAGTATCCATCTCATATACTAAGACTCAATGGTCCATTATGATACCATTTCACTAAAAAGAATCCCCACCGCAGAACCAACCTGATCTTCCAACTAAATTTCAAATGCGCTCCTGTTCAACGCCAGAGATATCATACAATTCAAAGGTGGCGGATCCCATTTCTGCCAGTCGTCTTCTCGTTAGTCGAGGACAGTGCAAGAGAAGGTGTTCTTCGTCCTCCTCCTCAAATTCGTCATCGCAGCTATGACAGAAAACATAGTGTCTAGCTCACAGACGCTGTGCATATGCCTACCTATAACTCAGTGTCCAGTGACAACAGATACTAGACGTTATACGTCGTCCTTGGCCATCGATACTAGAGACATGATCCGCCCGTCATTCATGCGGGGCCACAATTGCCTGGCAATCCTGCATCCAGTGTTCGCGACCCATCTGTCATTAGCAATATCGATAGTCGAAAGCCGATCGTTGAAGTTAGAGTTTGCAGGAGAGCATGTCATGGATACCGATCCAATTATGTTTATTGTTAATCCACATCATTGATTTTCTTCCCCTGGTAGGTCTTTCTTCAATTTTTTGTTTTGGCAATCGCTTTACATTTGCGATTTTGACTTAAGATCGCCTAATAGATGTTCTGTAAATCGCAAGATGTTTGGCGACTTCAAATTGCAAAAGCGTGCTCAAGGGAACTAGAAAATTTTAAAGCAAAGCAAAACAGACGAGTTTCAGAACACCAGAAAATAGATCTGGCGTTTTGCGATTTTCTCATTTGATTTCTCATTATGTAGTCAAGATGTGCTGTCTTTCGTGTTTTTTTTTTTGTAGTCAGTAGTACTCTTTCCTGGAATACTTGTAGTACTTCATTGTTTGCTATAAAGTGCTTCCATGATATTTTTAAAAGCGTCGAGTTTCTTGATATCCGCATGACCAAACATGTTTTTATGTATCGTAATTTTGACCTTAGTTTTCAACAAACACAACTGTACCACATGAAGAATTTAAAAGAAAGCTGTTTGTCTTTTTTGGCCCATCCAATCATGTCATAAAAGCATGCGCTCATTATCTTTGGTGAAATCCGGAGGCCAACATCAGGTTCGTAGCAGAATATGGCCATGCAAGTGAATCAATTGGGTACGTTTTTCCGCCCACAATTTACAAAAATTTATTTGCAATTCTTACATGTTAGATAAGCAAACGCTTTCTTTAGGCTTCAGTTTACTTGGAGCTTAATTTTCTTGCTTATGAATAAATCTCAATATTGTTTTTAATTAAAGAAAACCAGTAAGTTGGAAAAGTTGCTCTCAGCTATTCTGTAAGTTCTTTTTTGCCGTTGTCACGATTGCTGCATCAGAAAATATCTTTATGCATATATATCTAATTGTTCCGATTTATTCCTAGTCCAATTTCGAGACAAAAAAATTTTTTGTAGCCCTTAATTGGCTATTAAAAACCTGCGATAAATTTCGCTCGGCTTTTAGTTCATGTGGCCACAATTTCTGATGCTTTTCTGTAGGAAAAAAATTAATAATTTTCTTGGCCTTGACCTTGATCTTCATCGTGTAATACTTCTTATTCAACGTTACAAATTGTCTTAACTTTTCGAAGTTGAAAATTGCGTTTTATCTATCTAAATCTAAAAAGAGAAACTCTTCTCTTGATAAACAGCGAGAATTTATTTTTACTACCAATATAAAATAAAAAAGATTTGGGCCCTTACAAATTGATTTTCTTCGGTGGTCAGGCTTGATTACTTTACCATTTGTATGAAAATTGTTTCATTTCTTTTATTTTCTATAATTTTTTTATAATCTTAAACAATACTTTTCCAAACACTTCAGTTTCTTTTTTGTATTGAAACAAAAATATAATTGCTATACATGTCACTGTTTGCTGTCATGTTTTCTTTTATAAAAACAAAATTTTTCTATGTAAATTATTAGATTTTTTTTTACAAAAAAAAAACTTATTATATAACAAATAACCAGATTTTAAAACAATTTTAAACCACAAAACAAATAAAACAAAAGACTTAAGCTGCAAACTTGTTTATTATTGTTTGATGATAAACAGTGTGAAGGAGAGAGAGAGAGAGAGAGAATGGAGGAGATAATGCAACTGTTTTAAATGATGCCACCTTTAGAAAAATTATTAAAACATTTTTCAAAGTAAATAAACAAATTTAAAAATTTTCTAAAAATGAACTTAATTTTCAAAATAAGCGTAACAAAAGAGACGGGTACTTAAAGAATTTCAAAGAAATCTTGAAATTTTAAATGCTTTGAACTTCCCTTAAATTCAATTTAGTAATCATTTCAAAATATTCTTTTTTTAAATTTATTTTATTCCTCTTTAATCTGTTAAAACTTTTTAATTTCAATATTTTCTCTTTTTTTTATTTTCAGTTTGTCTCACTTTTAATCAGTTTAAAAACGTAATTTTAATTAAAAAACATCAAACAAAAATGTCACATTTAATTGGTATTTTATTGGTTCTGGTGTCGTTAGCGGTCACAACATGTAGAGCATTGCCAGATGTAAGTATAAACAAATTATTAAATTTCTAAACATTTTGAAAAAATAAATTTGCATCAAAATTGGGAAAATAGTGTTTTCCTAAAAAAGGTGATTTGTTAAAAAAAAACTTTTTCAAAAAACAACTTTTTCAAAAATTTTTTCAACAATGTACTTTTTAAAAAATATGCTTTTTCCAAAAAGTACTTTTTTAAAAACTATTTTTTTAAAAAAAATACCATTTCAAAAAGTACTTTTTAAGAAATATGTTTTTTCAAAAAAGTACTTTTTAAAAAAAGTATATTTACACAGAATAAAATTTATTTTCATAAAAGTTTTTTTTAGAGAACATTTTGAAAACAGAATTTATCTTAAAGATATATTTTATTTAAAGTACTTTTTCTAATTCTTTTTTTTTTAAAAGTAGTTTTTTAAGAAACTACATTTTCAAAAATTACTTTGAAAAATATACTTTTTCAAAATAGTACCTTTTCAAGAAAGAACTTTTTCAAAAAAAGTACTTGAAATAAGAAAATTACTTCTTTTAAAGGATAAAAGATAATTTCTTTTAAAAGTTGTTCTTAAAAAGTACTTTTTCTACAAATTTCAAATAAAAACTTTATTTTTTAGGACAATGGTTCTTTTTTAATGATTTAATGATAAAGGACAAATTTGGTTCAAAAGGGCTTTTTTAAAGACAAGTCTGCTTTTTTAAAGGATTTTAATTTCATTTTCGTTATTTTTTCTACTTTTTAATGGAAGTTTTTAAGTAAACGGGTAAATTTAAAAAAAACTTTTTTGTTTGAAGTTCATTTCAAATTAAAATTAATAAGTATTAATAAGTACTAATTAAGCAATAATTATTGAAAAGGTTCTTTTTGTTAAAAATCTACTATTGAAAATGGCATGTTCTCGAAAGTATACTGAATTTTTTTTTTAAATTTAAAGGGGACTTTTATAATAATTTCAATTTTATACCTTCTTTTTTGCAACAACTTTTTTTTATTGAAAATTTAGTAAAAACTCTTAACTTCGCAAAATAAAGTCACAGTAATGATTATTTCTCAATATCCGTCATTGACTAATGATTTTTTTCTGCAATTTTTTTTTTTGCTGCCAATATAGTAAAGAGATAAAAAAAAAACAGCAGCAGCAGCAGTGGACAAATCACGCGCTTGTGCAACCATTCAGCAAAATTACATTTTTTTTTTGCTTTTACCACCGCTACACAAAAGATTTTCACAACTAATTTTTGTTCTTTTAATGACAAATGTAGTTGGTTGGCTATTTGGATTTGAACTATAATAGCAAATAAAAACAAATTAAATATTAAGAAAAAAAAAATCTTATTTCAAAGATATAAAAAATCTAGCGAGAAATGTATGAAAAATACACATACACTCTGGATTATAAGTATAAGAACATATTGAATTTAGCTCAGGTTACTCAGCAAAGCAATCAACTTCTCACTTCAATGACCGGAAAGTAGTGAGAGTAGTGGGAAATTCGGAAAGGAATTGATTCTGGCTATTCCCAAGTCAATAGCAATTAGAGAGTACTCCACCTTCATGAAATACACCATTCCAACATCAATTAGTTAAACTAAAATCTTTCAAAATAAGAGAAATCGAACTAATTCTTCTCACGAATGGGAATTTTTAAAAAGCAAACTCTTCTTATCAAAAATACACTGAGTTTGAAAACAAACTCATACAAAGTATTTTTAATATGTTCCTTTCAAATCTTCAATCATTTGATGCAACGGAAATTTTTTAAAAAACAATTTAAAGCAGCCAAAGACGAACTAGTTCTTCTTATGAGTTTGAATTTAAAAGAAGAACTAGAAAAAATCCCAACCTTTTATTATTTTTCTGAAACTCATATTCTTGTTTCTAAATATGTCTCTTTTTTTTAATGTCAGTATTTGTGTATTTATTAAAGAATGTCTGAGTATTTCTTTATAGTTTGTCTTATATCCGCTGTTAATTACTGTTGTAAGTATTGTTGTTGTTGTTTCTTGTTTCTAGTTTCAAATCCGCTGCAATTGAAATTCTACTTTTCTTTTTTTTTTTTTTTGCATTTGAAAAAACAATTTCGCAATTAATTTTTAATTCACGTGTTGCCTCAGCATGAATTTTGGATTACAAGCAAATAAACAGATAGACAGACAGACAGGCGGACAGAGAGACAATCAAACACACAAATATTTTGAAATTTTTGATTTATTGTCCAAACACTTTGTATGCAATCGGAATTGGGTGGAATTATTTTTACGACTTTGTTAATATAGTCTGAAAACGCCTACCAAAATCGTTGTGTAAAGAAGTATTTAAAGAGCCCTGTCCAAAATGATAAATGAAACTTTTTGCAGTAAAAGGTAGAAATACCGAAATCATAAAGGGCATATTATTGTAAAAAATGTACCTTTAAAAAATTAATAAACTGTTTTAAAAAAGAAAATCTACGAAAAACCAAATGTTTTTAAAAGTACTAACTTTTTAAAAGAGTACCTTTTATAGCACAAAAATTTTGTAAAGAAGTACCTAAAAACCTTATTTTCTATATATTTTATTTGAAAATTAAAGTTTTTTTAAGCCTTTATAAAAGCCGAACATGTTTAAAAAGTGCATAAAAAAGTATTTTTACCAGAACTCTTAATAAAAGTACTTTTTTACCCCAGGTCCTTTTTTACCACGAATACTTTTTTTACCAAAAATACTTTTTTCACCAAAAGTACTTTTTACCAAATTTTCCAAAAGTACTCTTTTACCAAAAGTACTTTTTTATACCAAAAGTACTTTTTTACCAAAAGTACTTTTTTAACAAAAGTACTTTTTTGGCAAAAGTATTATATTAGAAAAAATCCCTTTAAAAAAAGTGACCTTTTTATCAAAGCACACTTGATTGTAATAAAATGAAAAAAAAAACCTTACAAAAAGTGTCAGATTTTAAATAATTATGGAAAAAGTAAATATTGATCAAGCAATTAAAAAAAGTACCTTCCAAAACGTGTCAAATTTTGAAAATACTTAATATACCTTTTCTTAAAATACACTTTACAAAAAGTACATTTTAAACTAAATTAACTTTGAAAAAAATGAATACTTATAAAAAAAGTACCTCTCAAATAAAATTAAAAAGTAAAAGTGCATTATGGTTGGAAAAGAATATAAAGTTATATTTTATCCACCTAAGCCCTTAACTCGGTACGATTCTTGTATGTTGGCCAATTAAATTGGCAAGCCGCTCTGCCATTTATTTTAATATTTAATACCTTTTATATTTAAATAGAAATTGGTCCTTCTAGCTCATATTCATCTAAGTTTGTTTAAAATGAAAGTTAAATAATTAAGTTCTTAAATTGTAAGACGACTTCGAAAAGTTAAGATTTATGGGTAAAAATTAGAGGCAGCCGTGGTTTATTGTTCATATCACAGTCATTTATGCACCGATCTGGCTGAATTTTAATAGCAAATTTAAACCGAGCATAGCTAACATAAATATAAAGCAACCTAGTCCGCATTATATTTGTGGTCTTCGGAAAACCCATTTCAACAGACAAACGGTTAGGCAGACAGACGGACACCGTGAAATGAGCCCAGAATTTATTTACCTGATAGGGTCTAAGATCAATATTGTACAAAAAAAAAACTAATGCATGTTTACAATTTTAGCTTCGGTGAAGGATTTAAAAAAGAACCTTACATTAAAATAATACTATGCACTAAAAAAGTACTTTTTGAAACCATAACTTTTAAAGAAAGTACCTATTAAAATGTGTCGCTTTGTACAGCTCTGGTTCCCTTAAAAAAAATATTTGGAAAAAAGTGCTATCTATAGCTTTGAAAAGCTGTATATTCTGTAAATAGCTTTTGTAAAAGGTGTATTTTTAATAAAATCTTTTTAAAAAAAAACAACTGTTAAAAAAATTAGAAGTTCCTTTTAACTAAGTTCTTATTAAAAGTAAATTACAAAAACAAAGTACCTTTTAAAATATAACTCTTTTTTAAGAAAGTCTGTTTTGTTAAAAGTACTTTATTTTTTGCTTAAGACCTTCTTTGAAAAGTACCCTTTAGAAGAAGTTTTTTAAGGCCTGTTTAGAAAAACTTCCCAATTAATTTTGAAAAATGTAAATTTTGAAGAAAGTACGTTTTATTTAAAACCTCCTTTTCATTTTCAAGCAAAATGCAAAAAGATTTAACGTTCACATAAGTTAACCAACACATTTAGCCTAGCAAAAGCTTAATGTGTTGGTTAACTAATATGAATTAAATTAAAAAAAAAAAACACCTTTAGAAAAAGAAGTTTTGGTAGAAAGTTGATTCAAAACTTTTTAGTAACTTTTTAGAAGGGACTTTAAAAAAAATATTTCTGAAAAATGTTTTCTAAGAAAATACATTAAAAACACTTTTTTAAGTAAATACATTTTTAATAGTTTAACAGCCTTATTTATAAAAAATAAAACATGTTAATAAAGGGTTTATTAAACGGATTTTGTATGAAAATCCATTTTATTAACCCTTTATTAATCGGTTTTATTTTTTATAAATTAGGCCGTAAAAATTTAATTTTTAAAATAAAATCAAAAGTAGTAATTTCTGATAAAGTACCTTTTGACTAAAGTTCCTTTCATACAAGTACCTTTTGCCAAAAAAATCCTTTAAAAGAAATTTGCGAACAAGAAGCTTTTAAGAATGTTTTTCTGGTTTAAAAAGATTAACATTAGAAAAAAACGCTTTTCAAAAAGTATTTTTAAAAGGAGTACCTTGAACTAAAGTCTTCTCAAATATTTATTTTTCAGTAAAAAGAAATAGCTCTTGGAAAACGTACTTTAAAAAGAACACTGTTTGAAAAATTTACCAGTAAAATTTAGTTTGTTTTAAAGAAGTACTTTCTCAACTAGTACCTTTAAAAAGATAATACTTTTTGAAGAAGCAGCTTTAAGAAAAAGCGGTAGGCTAGCTGGTAGTGAGCTAGTCTATCATTGCGGGGGTTTCGGTTTCGATTCCTGCCAGAGACTCTGATCTCCTGCAGACAAGCGTAGAGCTTCGCGGGATTAGCTTAGGGAAAAAAATTTGTCTAAAGTTCTTCTCCATGAAGTACCATTGTCAAAAAACTTATTGGAAACAGTTAATATCGTACCTTTTGAGTTTATTTTTAAGTTTAAAAAAAAACTGCGAAAAACCATTAAAGAGAAGTTTATAAGAAAAAAAGTACCAAGAAAAAGCTTCCACAAATGAAAGAAACCCATTTTTTTTAATATTTAGTTTGGACAAAAGCCAAAACATCAGAAATCACAGAAAATTAAATCGAGACAAATAAAACAATTAAGCCACCAAAAACATTTAAAACTCATTAACAAAACAACTGCATGCCCAAGCAAATTTTACAAACACCACAAGAACAACAATAACAATATATTAAAAAATTATATAATAAACGTTTTGTTTATTCATAGAAAAATTATAAACAAATTATGGTCAAGGTTAAAAGCAAAATACGTAGAAATAAACAGACATTTCACACGTAAACGCTCACAAGAGAATTTTGATTTAAAGTAACAAAAGTTCTTAAAAAATTTGCTTAAAATGTAATTTTTAGGCTGAAATCTTTCAAATTAAATTTTAAAACAAAATATGAGTCATACTTTAAAATTTTTTTTTTTTTTAAGTCAGCAGTTGCCTTGTTAAAGTTTTGTTGTTTGTAAAGGGGCCCCGAGTCTTTAATGTGGCAAGCGAATGTTTTTGCAAAATTTGTTTTAGTTTTGGGGCAATAAAACAATTTACACGACTTTTCAAGTATTTCGTTATTATTTTTTTTTTTTTTTTTTGTAGATTTTAGCAAACAAGCAAATTGTTATTTAAATTTGAAATTAAAACAATGACAACTTTAATTAAGGTCTTTTTATTTTAAATTTAAATGAAAAAAATGGCAGCCATGATACGGAACGATTTAAATAAAAAGAGTCTTTAAACTTATTAAATTAAATCGTTTTGTTTAAAATTCCATTTAGTAAATTATAAAAATCGACTATTTTAATTTACATGTAAATAATCAAAATTTAAAAAGGTTTGCATAAAAAAATAATTTTTAAAAAAGGTAGTTCCGACAAACAATTACACCCTAACCTCAACTTTTGCTGATGATACAGCTTTCCTAAGCGTACACGAGAACAGTCGTGAAGCATCTCGATACCTGCAGGATCATATATTTCAACTAGAACTGTGGTTAAAACAATGGAGAATAAAGGTCAATGAGCAAAAATGCGTACATATTACATTTACCTTGCGTCGGGAAACATGCCCCCCTATTAAAATCAATAATCAACTAGTGCCTCAACAATCGCATGTCAAATATCTCGGTATTCATCTAGATCGGCGTTTAACATGGAAATGCCATATAGAAGCAAAATTAACCCAAATGAAACTAAAAGCAATTCAAATTAACTGGCTTATTGGAAGAAATTCTGTTCTTAGTCTCGATTGCAAACTACTACTTTACAACTCTATTTTAAAGCCAATCTGGTGCTACGGTATTCAACTATGGGGCACTGCCTCGGCCTCAAATATCGAAAAAATTCAAAGGCGCCAAAATAAACTTCTTCGAATAATCACAGCTGCCCCTTGGTATGTTAAAAACTCAAATATCCACAAGGATCTCAATGTGCCACTGGTAAGCACTATTATTACGAAGTATGCGGTAAAATATTTAAAAAGGCTAGAGTTGCACCCAAATCCACTAGCTCGAAATATTTTAAATGATAGCGGCCACACTCGCTTAAGGAGAAGAGACACTGCAGCACTTACCCATTAAGATGAGCGATAAACACATATATAAATGTGATACAGAACCCGTGATGAAGAAAATTTTTGTCTTGCACTGGCAGGACATAAAATAAAGAATTAGGATAAGATTTGATTAATTATTGTTAGTTCATATTTAATATATGAAGATTCAATAAATAAATAATGAGAAAAAAAAAAAAAACAAAAAAAAGGTAGTTTATGAAAAAGTGCATCTGAAAAATTACTTTTCTAAAACCAAATTTTTTACGAAGTACTTTTCTAAAAAGTACTTTTTTTAAACATGCTTTTATAAAACAAACTTTTTAAAAGCGATATTTTTTTAAATCTACTTTTGCAAAACTAACTTTTTTTAAACTTTACCCTTCAAAAAAGCGTTTATAATCTTTCAATAATAAAAATTTTAATTTTTTACTTAACTTTACTTTTACTTTATAAAAAGTAAGAACGTTTTAAAAAGTACTTTTTTAAGCGATTTTTTTATAGTATGTATGTACCTACTTTTTTAAACAAACTTTTGTATAACGTACCATTTAAAAGAGAACTTTTTTAAAATGTACTCTTTAAAAACGAACCTTTTTTAAAACGTACTTTTTTAAAAAGTTAATTTTCTCTTTCAAAAAAGTGTTTATTATCTTTAAATAATAAAAATTTCAATATTTTAAAAAATAAATTTAAAGCAAAAAGTTTTTTTTTAAAAAGTACCTTAACAAAAAGTACTTTTCTAGTTTTACTTTTTCTTAAATCGATTTTTAAATTATAAAAATTTTTAAATTTTAAAAATCGATTATCTTATATTATAAATAATCGAAATTTAAAAAGGTTTTCATAAGAAAAATACTTTTTTAGAAAGGTACTTTATAGAGAGTAAGTACATTTCAAAAAGTACTTTTTTTAAGCGAATTTTTTTTAAGTATGTACATACTTTTTTAAACAAACTTTTTAAAAACAAACTTTTATAAAACAAACTTTTTTAAAAAGTACTATTTAAAAACGAAATTTAAAATGTACTCTTTTAAAACAAACGTACTTTTTTTAAAAGTGATTTTAAACCTTAACTCTTTCAAAAAAATATTTTATTATTTTTCAATAATAAAAATTTAAATTTATAATATATTTTCTATAAATTTAAAGCAAAATTTTTTTTAAAAAAACAATAACCTCAATGAAAAGGATCTTTGGTTAATTTTAGACCTACCAGCAAAACATTAAGTCATGAGTTTTAACTCAAATAGTCAAATAGTCTAAAAAATTGCTTAAAGTTTACATGGACAGCCAGCCGGACGGACGGATGGATATCGTTAGATTGTTCAAAAGTTTATTCTGACTCGATCGGCTTACTTAAAGTTGGGTCTAGGACCAATATTTTAAGGTTTTACACACATCAGAATAAACGCATAATACCTTCTCCACTATTGTGTTGCGGGTATAAAAGGTACTTTTTCCAAATCTACTATTTTAAAAAGTACTTTTTTAAAAATACTTTTTTTAAAAATACTTTTTTAAAAAGATTTTTTTCTGAAAAAGAACTTTCATAAAAAAGTACTTTCTTCAAAAGTACTTCCTTTAAATGTATTTTCTTTAAAAGTTTTTTAAGAGTTTTACTTTAAAAAAATATGTTTTCCGGGTCCTATTGAAAAATCATTCCAAGTATCGTCATGTACTTAAATCTTTTAAAAATTTCAATATTGAGAAAAAAATTGGCAGGATTTCCTCTTTCTAGAATATAAATGACTTTTGTAAACTTTTTTAGACCCAAATGCGACTATCGGTTAAACACGCATGAATTTCTTCGAAGTCTTGAATCGAAATCCCATATAAATTCAACTTAAGGCAAGAACAGATGGCGAAACGCAACTTAAATTTCTAGTTATTTTCGAGTTCATTTGAATTAATGCCATAGACATCTTTGAGAGACCGCACATGATACATTTGGAAATCCATTTCAAATCGGTTTACTGCAAGGACTACATATCGCACTGGTTCAAAAATAGTGTTTTAACTCAAAATTTAAAAATTTCGGACTTTTTGGTAATAAAAGGGTTGGTTCAAAAATTCTTTTTCATTTGCCTTTAATGTTAAATTAAAAATTGTTAATGCAGTATTGTTGAACAAGTGCGATACATAATTATGATTTAAATAACATTTTAATATGCATTTTTTTATTTTTAAAATAAATTTTCATTTGTCGTTTCTCATTTCGTTAAAGAAACAATAGTCAAGTCAAGTTTAAGTAAACATTTGTTACAGGGTCAAACTGGTCTTTATCTGGTTTTAATAACACTGTACAACAAAATCAATTTTTTTTTTTTGAGAAATGAAAAGATTCAAACGGGTTGTTCTGGTAGAGGAGTTTAAAAAAAGAAAAAAAAATAAAAAATAAATAAATGTATAGGCATTTTACAAGCTTACGTCGGCAGGTCATTTTAGGGGGAATTAAAATCCCCCCGTTTTGCCATATTCTTATGAAGAATTGGCATAGAAAACAAAGATTCCCCCTTACCCCTTGTATAATTTCCTTAAAAGATTTATGTAAAAGCCTACGACCCACATTTTTTTCATTTTAACCCTTTAACTTAACAACGTATGGGTATTTTTTGTCATTTTCTTAAAAATAAGCCAAAAAAAAAAAAAACGGATATAATGTGTTAAAAGGTTTAACAAAAATATTTGTCATAAACTTATTCTACAACTCTGTTAAAACGCTAAGGATTAAAACTCAACTTGAAAAACAGAAGTTAACAAAATAATAAAAATGTTTTAAAGGGTTAATTTCAAAATTTTTTACAATCGGTACTAAAATGTCAGAAAGATCGTTGGTTTAATTTATCTACTTATATTATATTATGTCTCGTGGTTCCTACACTAAAAAGACAAATCAATCCATGTTTACTTAAACCAAGCCGAAGCGGTGTCAATAGTACGGTAAGTACGAATTTCCTGAAATCAATCACAGAATGCTTGATACAAGTATTAGTTATTCAATTGCCCCATACTTAAAATAATCCGAAAATCGGATTGACTTTATTAAAAGTGAGGTAAAACTAATCTCAAACTGTGCTTGATTCAAGAATTTCAAAGTTGGTTTAATCCTGATTTGTACTTAAAATAATCCGAAAGTGTTATTAGATTGATTTTAACCCAAACACTTACAACCCAGAGAACCAGAGATAGAGGAGTATTATTATTTAGTTACCCGTTACACATGGTTATTTCACTTTTGTTGTGTTCCGCTCTTTGTTTGCAGAAGTAGTCTCAATTATAATACAACAGCAGCATGCCCGCTATGGTTTTCGTAATCATTTTACTTTGAAAATTTAATGTACATACTTAACTAAATAATTTTAACAAAAAGAATATGGGAATTATGCCTTCTGATTTTACTTTTTAAACATGAAAATAATCTAAATTTTTCTTCTTTTAGTGTTGTTGTTGTTCTGACACAAAACAAGCAAATAGTTTTTTACATTTTTTGTAGTATTGTTGTTGTTGTTGTTTCTACAACAATATTTTACAAACACACGCGTTTGCAGACATATTGCTTTACGAAACTTGTCCCATTTTAGATTGTTTTAAGTACATTTTAGTGCCATTTGTACTTAAATTTTGAAGAACGACTCGTAGTAAAATAAGTAGAAAAACTTAAATTAAGTAAGAGTTGTTTTCTTTCTGTGTATAAGGAACAAAGGGCCACAATGTGATTTCTGTAAGCGTTGGTGTTTAGGATAGGCAACTGATTGGGACTCCACATCCGATCCCAGTTTCAGTAACACCTACTTACATGAGAGGCTTAGCACCGTTGCCATTCAGGTAACTTAGCAAAGCGATCGCCTTTTCACTCTATCTGTCGAAAGTTTGGGAAGCCTGGGCGGCATTACCAGGGAATACTCGACCAATGGCCGGAAGTCGTGAGTTGCTTCGGAAATTCGGTAAAGGAATAACTCCTGGCTATTCCCAAGTGAAAAGCAATCAGAAAATTCCCCATTCCCCAATTTTTAGCAGATGGGTTTTTAGTCATTGCTCCTTAAGTTTTCTTCAATTACCATGTGACATTTCTGTGTTGCACAGTGTAATTGATATTAAATACTTCAAAAGACTAGAGCAAATACCTTTTGTATTAATTAAATAGCATGAGCAATAGTTGCACAATTGCCATACATTTTGCAAGTGTTCTTTTTAAATTTAAATAATTTAAAAAAGTTATTATTATAATAAAAATAAGCATAATAAGGAAACTTAATAATAAAGTTCTTTAGTAAATTCTTAAGTAATAGTGTCAAGTGTTTATTATTGATTTATCTTATCCAAGCTATAAAACTTAGAGCTTGAGTTAAATATAATAAAAAAATTTCTAACAAACTCGAACTTATGTAAATCTATCAAAAGTTTGAAGCTGAAAATTTTCATAAAAAAATTATTTTTTTTAAAATGTTCGAGTTTCCTTTAAGAAAAATGCAAAAACTAAAGTGGTTTATAAACAAGTAAGAAAGAATTGTCGGTCAAGCCCGACTCAGAAAGTGATTCTTAGTCGATCGGTATACTTTAAGGTGGGGACCAATATTTTAAGGTCTTGCACAAATTAATAAAACCCACATAATAGAAATAAAAAATGGAGATAAAAGCGCTAGATTGACCATAAAATACCTAATTGGAATTATTTATTTTTAAAAGCGGCCAACTTCACTGTTAAACGTGCTGTCAAAATCGGATTTTGCAAAAGCAAAGCGTTGACTGCGTGCTGCTTTTGCTTAAGTACGGCTGTTATGACCATCACTTCAAGCATCTTTAGCCGACGATCATTCAATGCACTACTCAATTGGACGACCAATACGGCCTTGTTTAGAGTCTGCCAACTAAAATATTTTAAAGGCATTAATGAAGGAGTTGAATACCCCAGAGTAGAATCTGGCTAAACTTTAATGTTGGTTACGACCTTTCATGTGCGGCATTCTTGAACTACTCTCAATCTGATAAAAACATTCTCCGGGGTTCTTATGGAAACTTTACTATCGGTAATAATGTGGATATACCTGCCAGATATCTAATCATACTAATTGAACTTCGCAGATGTGTAGTAGGCCATTATCTCGGCCAACTGATCGAAGTCCAACTGATCGAAGAAAAAATCCGTCAGTGTATACATTTATCACATCTGCGAAAGTACGTAGGTGAGCCTGATGAACCGTGTAATCCGAAATGCTTACGGTGAAAACAGATTAAAAAATCGGCTCCAGTGTGACAAAGTCAATATCGGCATGGCGATTTATCGCACAAAGAATTCTAGCATATCCGATGTTGTTATCTCTCCATGCTCTGGTGACCCTTGCAGATTTTTTCGTCAATATATCTGGTGGCAACCACTTTTATGTGTGGTTCAAATGACACCTGTTGCCCTTATTGCCACCATTCTAATTATACGTTTAAACTTAGTTTGATGATGTCTCCCCTTAAGCGCCAACCACCCAACAGCTACACCGTAAAATAGAATGCGTTTGATGAGAAAATCGTATAAACAATATACATTTCTTGGGTTGATTTCTTAGTTTAGGCCAATGGCTTTTTAACAGCAATATAATGCAGTTGCCAATATAGTTGACCAGGACATTGTGTTAATTTTTCGGTTCAGTTGGCTGTCCAATATAAGTCCAAGTTATTTAGCATTATCGGTTTCAGAGCGACCCCAATTATCTTTGGGTTAGCAAATTGGGGGATTTTTTAGCTGCTTGTGAAAATTACCTGTTCCCTTTTGGAAGGATTTACATCCAGCGTGCAGCTTTAAAATAATTTTTAGCAGGGTATCCAGTGCGGATTAGAAACCTGGAGAGTTGCAAGTTTCACTTTAAAACTTATGTTTAATAAGGTTGCTACTTTCTACCAATGTAATTTTTTTCAACATTTCTGCCTCCATCTAAACGTCAGATCGGTAAATTTTGGTAACGTCCTCGTATATTATAATATTAAACAAAAAAAAAATTGAATATAATTTATTTGAAGATATATCGCGGCCTTAGGACAACAAGGTTCTATTTTACATGTAGTTTAGGTGCAAATAGAACCTTGTTGTCCTAAGGTTCACAAGCTCTGTCCAATTCACAAGCTCTGCCGTATGGCTTATCGTTTAAAAAAACTACGATTTTTGTTTATGCTCTTGTGAATAGACAAATATGTTTTATCGTTACTTTGTCGTATTAATAAATGTCAAAAATGGAAAATATCAATTCAATGTACATTCCCAGTAAAAAATATGCTCCAAAAGGAGCAGGTTTTATTTATGAATTCATACCTTAAATCGCTACAAGCCTGCCGATGGGATGCCTGATTTTTGTATAGGGTGTTCCCGGTTTGGAGGACTATTTTCTGCTGACAATAAGCGCTTATTTTAACATACAAACAAAGAACTCCTTAAGTGCTTTTTAAGGGCTAACTGTATTAATATATTCATTAATGTTTTGCTTTTACTTGATTAAATGCCTTTTTTTCAATAATTTTCGTAAACCATAATACATATATATTTTTTTTCTCGCTTTAAAACCTTCTTCGCTGTCAGCACTAAAATATCAGCTTTTTTATATATTTTATTCTTTATCATTTACTGCTGTACAAGAGCTCTCTTATTGAAGCGCTCGATTATGCGCTTTTTTCTTAAGTGCTTCAAAAACCCCAATTTTTTTTTTACTGGGTTGTTAATTTATTTGGAGTAAACTATTTACGAAGTTTAACAAATTTATTTTTGCCAATTTATAAAATTACATCAAAAATAAAACTAAAAAAGCAAATTATTAACTTTTATTTAGTAATAATTTTTTTACATCACTCTTGGTTTTGATTTATTTTTTCTTCTTCTTTAATAAAATATGCCATTCACATTGTTTGATACCATGAAATTAAACCAGGTATGGAAGTTTTAATTTGAGATGATATGTTAATAAATATTAATTGATGAGTAATTTTAATAAAAATAGTTTAAAAAATAAACTGAAACGAATCAAAGATATATTAATCATTCGAAAGAATTAAATTTGTGGTGGAAGTTATTACATTTAAAAAAAGATTTTTACAAATTCACCACACAAATCGAATATTTCCAGGCCTGGCATAAATACAATATTTTTCAAAACACATAGAAATCAATCGTGTAATGAGACAACACTTTTGTATGACCACCAACAACCAACAACAAATATACAATATTTGGGAGATTCACAAGGTGTCTTATCAAGTCATATTGTCAAAATGTCCCAAATAATATTATACAATTGTTTTAAAATAATCAAAATAAACATTTTATTGTTTCGTCATAACTGTACAGTTAAAATCTAAATTGTAAGCAATTGCCCACAGCAGCCATATATACATATTTCTTGTAATTATATTAAGACATATAATTTTACAACTCTATGACTACCTTGTGGATGCCCCAATTGTATAATTAGACGATTATGCAACGAATAAGACGATACAACGAGCTTGTGAATTAGACAGTAATTTATAAAATAAATGTATGAACAAATTTTAATTATTTTTATACCATTTTTTTTTTTTAACTATATGGTATAAACACAACTGGGACGAACGACGAACTTCGAATAGTACGACGAATTCGTCGGTAAGAATCCGTCAAAAGAGACAGAGCGTGAATTCCAGGTATTAATATGACTTGAATTTGTTTTTAATTTATAAAAATAAATACCTTGGACGCTAGATAATATAAACATTTTCATCCATTTTCATCTTTTTTTAAACTAGCAATAAATTTTGTTAAGATTTCTTTGTAATTTATTTGTTTGTTTACATTTATCAGGTTGACCATATTTCAACAAAAAAAAAAAAAAAAAACATTAAAAACTTTTGATTGGGAATGTTCTGGAATCCAAATCCACTCGAAAGTGGATAACTTAAGCATTTTTGGTGTTCTGCATTTCGATTTAGCAAACTCAAATTAGTTTTAAAGTTTGTTTGTTAGTAGACTTTGCTATCATGCCTCTGTTAACAAATTTTTGAGAATTTCCGGTAATTTTGCAATTTTTAAAGAATTTTTGCCATTCCTAATAGTCTAAGGGACTTTTAATAAATTTTATGGGTTCTTTGAAAAATGAAAAATTTTCGCGAATTTTCGCTATTTTTGCAAACTTTTTTGTGTTATTATCAGATATTTTATTTTTTTAACCGATTAAGCGATTTTAAATAAATTTTTGCGTTGGTTTCAATTTTGCAATCTTGGCGAATTTTAGCCATGTTCGCAATGTAAGCGATTTTTATCTGTAAGGGTTGTGATTCTTTACAGCTTTAACGATTTTTAAAAAATATTAGACATTGCCTATCATGCCGCTGTTAGCAAATTTTTTCGAATTTACCGAATTTTTGCCTTTCCTTATAGTTTTAGAGACTTTTTATCAATTTTCTGGCTTGTTTGACATATTAAAACTTTTCGCGAATTTTCGCCAGTTTTGCAAATTTTATCGAAGTTCGCGATTGAAGCGATTTTTCCCTGTGATTCTTTACAGCTTCCACGATTTAGCTGCGGTTAGCTGTCCCTGTCCCAATTTATTTGTCGTTCTCTGCGTAAGAAATAGAAATAAACCTATCGCAGAGTTCGGTACGCAGGACGAATTTCGGTCTACGCAATGATTGTGTGTATTTTCATACATGCCAATGTGTTCTATTTTTGACGACGAATATTCGTTGCGAATAATTCGTCGTTCGTCCCAGTTGTGTTTCTAGCAATACTCTATTAAAAATGAAAGTATAAAAGTACAAAAATAAAATTTTTCAATTTCTTAAAAGAAAATTAAAGGAAACTTTAAAGAGCTATAAAAAAAGGATGTTCAATTTTTAATTGCCTTTAATTTTAATTGATTAGCCGTGCCATGGTCTATCATATATTGGAAAATTATTTTCCATTTTGAAATAAAAATCTTCTTTTTAAAGAAATACATATTTAAAAAAAAAAACTTTATTTTTTTTAATTAAAATGCAAAAAAAAAAATTTCAATTGTGAAATTATTTCTTAAATATTTTTAAATTTACTTCAAATTGCATTATTTCTAATTAAAATAATTTCATGCGATTTATTACAAAATTTTTTTTTAACAATTTTTCTCTTTTAGTTTTTAGCCTCATTTTAGTGATTAAGATTGCTAACAAATATCTCAAACCAAATTTGCAGCCTTCTTTCAAACTAATTAGTAAGATAAGAATATTATTGCAAAACTAAATAAAACAAACATACCATTTAAATAATTCCAAAAAAAAAAAAAACTGACGTTTGCTAACAAAATTGTTTTCTTTAAAGCAGGTTAACAAACGCAATTGTCTCGTCATTAGTACCATTAAGTAAAATCCATATTCACTTCAAGCCCCAAATAATTGTAGTTAAGTTTCAAATCTGCTTCAAATAGCAATAATAATGATGACGTTTTTTATTACTTCAAAACTGACGGATTAGACAGCTCGTCAAGCTTATGGTCCCACTCTTATGAATTTGGTATGATGTTTTGATACACTAGTGTGCATACGAGTACAATAATATTATCAATGTCATTGATTTGAAAATTTAGTGAGGTAGTCTTCTCTCTTTTAGTCAATGGATTTGTTTTTGTTCACATACTTGTTTCTGCTTAACAAAAACTGTAATGTCCGAGTTTGTTTTTTGAAAAAAAAAAAAAAAATATTATAAAATGGTTTTATATTACGTTAGTTTCTTGTTTAATATTATGAAGTTTTTTTTTCTCCTTCTGCGCTTCAAGCGGTTACTCACATTTCAGTGCACGAAATGCTTTTAACAAACAAAAAATCAAAAAAAAAAACACACAAAACGACAATTTTTACTTTCATTTGAAACGTGTTTTCAACAGCCAACACGTAGTAATATCAGCAATCAGACATAGAGCAACATTTTTCGTTATTGTAACAACTAAAGACATCAAGCAAATAATAACAGCAACAACAAAAAAACAAAAACTTCAAGTCTCAAAGCATTTCATACTTACCCATACACACACACACACACCTTTTTTCTTCCAAAGCTTCCGCACGTTTAGTTCAAGCAGCTATCGATAAATCGATCGGCTGAAGAATGAGTTTATGAAAAAGTGAGACCAATTTTAAATTGGATCCTGGAAAAAAGGAACAAAACATAAAAAGTATAAAATAGGGTTTCTGTTTGGAAAAAAAATTCACAGGAATTCCAGCAAAAAATATTTTTGCGATTTCGAGAATATTTTCTTAACATACCGTCCAGGCTATCATTATTATGTTTGCTTAAGAACATAATTATGGCAGAGCTGCGGACTCACAATTTTTCATATTCTGAGATGTTGGAAAAACGCAAGAATGATAGAAATAAAGAAAACGACATGCGCATGATTTCCCGTTAGTTGAAGGTTAGGGTTGCCAGCACGGAAAGAATTATTTACTAAATTTTGCTTGATTCTCGCCCCAGTTAAAAATTTTTTTGAATTTAACTTGTTTTGGCCTTATTCAGTAAAATTTTCTTAAATAAAGAAACATTTTGCTTTAACCAAGCCACACATAATATATATATATAGAATAGGTAATTTTTGGCTTGAACGAAAATCATGCAAAATTTTATTGGTTCAAGCTATATTTAGTAAATTATTCTCTTCATGAAGTTTAAAAGTCCCTTAAATTTTCTAAATTCTTATAAGATATTGATGCACTTTATAAGATTTATAAGATCTGGTAACACCGCAATTTAACTACAAATATCTTGAGTTTGCCCGCTTGAAATTATTAGCCAATAGGAATGCAGTAAGCGTGACGTCATTTGTGAATATGAGCAGAAGATTTAAACATTGTTTTCGGGATGGCGTAATCTTTATTTCTAGCATTCTTGGGGAAAACGTATGGCACAACAAGCCATATAAAAAGCTGCAATATTAATCATGATGGCGTTTATTTATGTGTGCACAATAAATTGTTTGTTGTTTGAACATAGCGATAGTTAATCTAGACGATATGTTTAGCTTTCGGACTAAATTTATGTTGTTGTGACATTTAATGGTACAAACTGCCAGTTTATGTATTTCGAAGGAATTTTTAGACTGTGCTAATGTGTTCGCATCTTTGCTGATCGCATTAAAGCTGATCTTTGCATGCAAACAGGATTTTATTTTACTTTTTATAAAAAATTTTGTTACAAATTATAATATTTTAGGAAACTTTATGAAATTTTTCAATTTATAAAAAATTTTGCGCAAATTTAACTTCATATTTAAAGCAAATTCTATGCAAATTTGAAAAAGAAATTTTTGCATATTGAACTACATACTTATAGAAATTTTTGTGAAAATTCAAGAATTTCTAGATTTTTTAACAAAAAAAAAAAAAAAAAACAACAAAAAATTGCACAAATGTTACTAATAAAAACAAAAATTACGCAAATCTTTCTGTTAATAAGAAATTTGGCAAAATTTCACTTTTTTTTTGTTACAAACTATAAATATGTATACATTTTTTTTTATGGGTAATTTTATAAAATTTCGCAATTTTTTTTAAATCTTGCTTAAATTCTGTGCAAATTCCAATACAAAATTTTTGCATATTTAATTATTTTGTTAACAATTTAAGGATTTCTATATTTTTGACAATTTACTTATTCAAAAGAAATTTTTGCACAAATGGCATTTGGTTATAAAAGAAATTCGCGCAAATTTTACTATTATGTAATAAGAAATTTGGCAAATTATTTATGGAAAAATATATAAAATTTCGCGATTTATAAAAAATTTTGCACAAATTTCCTTTCAAAAAAAAAAAAAAAAAAAAATTGCGCAAATCTTTCTATTAATAAGAAATTTTGCAAAAGTTTTACTTTTTATAGTAAATTTTGTTACAAATTATATTATTAATTGAAAATTTTATGAACTTTCGCAGTTTATAAAAAATTTTGCGCAAATTTTACAATCTATAGCAAATTCTCTTCAAATTTCAACACAAAATTTTTGCATATTGAATTATTTTGCTAAAAAATTTTAGAATTTCTATCTTTTGAAATTTTATTTATTTAAAAGAAATTTTTGCCCATTTGTGCACTTGGTTATAAAAGAAATTTGCGCAAATTTTACTATTATGTAATAAGAAATTTGGCAAATGGGTCATATTTTATAGGAAATTATAAATAATTATTTATGGAAAAATTTGTAAAATTTCGCGATTTATAAAAAATTTTGCAAAAATTTACTTATTTATAACAAATGCTGTGCAAATTTGAATACGAAAAAAATAAGAAAATTTGAGAAATTTTATGGTCTTTGACAATTCTTTATTCAAAAAAAAAAAATCTTGTACAAATTGTATATATTTATAAAAAAAAATGCGCAAATTTTACTATTAATAAAAAAAAATTTAAATGTTTTACTTTTTAGATACAAATTTTGTTACAAGTCTAATTATTTGTTAATGAAAAGTTTTAAGAAATTACGCAATTTATAAAAAAAAAATTGTGCAAATTTTATTATTTGTAGCAAATTCTGTTCAAAATTGAATAGGATATCAAACTTCTTAAAATAAATTTTGTAAAACTTTGAGAATTTCTAGGTTCTTTGCCAATTTTTTTTATTCAAAAGAAAATTTTGTACAAATGCTGCATATTTATAAAAAAATTTGCTCAAATTTTACTATTATTTGGCAAAAGTTTTACTTTTTTTATAGGAAATTTTGTTACAAATATTTTTGTTTTTTTAAAAAAAATTTTAGGAAATTTCGGAATTTATTTACAACTTTACAAATTCTGCACAAAATTTAATATGAAATTTTTGAAAATTGAACTACTTTTAGAAAATTTGAGAATTTCTATATTCTTTGACAATATCTTTATTCAAAAGAAAACTTTGCTGAATGTTTATAAAAAAAAAATTTGCGCAAATTGTACTATTATTTGGCAAAAGCATAAAACATTTTCCGCTAATTTTATAAAATTTCGCAATTTATAAAAATAATTTTTTGCAAATTTCACTATTTGCAGCAAATAAAAATTAATTAAAAGATTTTAAAGCCCCTTTTCTTATACAACTAGACACGCACCTGCTTGTGGCTAAAATGTTTTTTTTATTTTCTTTGCAAAACCAAACTCCATGAGAAAATTATAGATTTTTTCTGGTTTTAATAGAAGTAAAATATCAGTGATTGTACATTTAAAAGGGAAATTGGGAATAAAAAACTGAAAAGCAATAAGACTGTATGCAGTTGGTTCAATATTTTTGTATTTTTTTTTATCGAAATTAGGTAATTGTTTTGTGGTTTTTAATGCCAGTCGATTGTGTTGTAAATGTCGCTCAATAGCAAAATTGAATTTGTAACACAAAAAAGACATTAGACAAAAAAAAAAACACATTGTAAGAAAATAAAATTCACACAAATAAAGTTTTGCTTAATAATAGAGCATAATTTGTGGCATAGAATAAGAAGCGGGAAGGGAAGCTGCTTTAAAAGTTAAAGTGCAATAAAATATTTAAATCCATTTAACACTAACACTAGTGAAGTATATTTTGCAAAAATTTTACCAGATAAAATTTTTTATTTATGGGAGTTCCATATTCAGTTTAAGCTTACCTTCTAGCTATTAATCTATGATTTCTTATATTATATTGTTCAGAAACTATGTTGGGTTTTAATTTATTTTTTTTTTCTTTTGCTATATGACAATTGATTTTAAATGGTATTCCAGTGATTGTTATGCATTTGCTAATGTTGTAGTAAAAACAAATTAACTTTTTTTTGTTGGAAAGTTTTTTCTAACAAATGTTTAAAAAGGTTTACACAAATTTTACGAATTAATATTGACATGGTTTATTTAATTAAAAAAATAATAGTAGGTAAGGTGAATTTTAATGAGCGTCCGACACGAGGACGCCTCAGTTGGGTCCTTATAGGGGTCCCTTTGTGATACCCTGAGCCAGTGACCAGAGTCAAGCCAGCTTTCACCAGGTTATTTTCCAGACTTCTCAAGCCTCAAACTATTTTGACCCTGTCATCTCTCCTGAGCCTTCCTGCACGACTCAAGTTCCGCCGGGGGGGGGGGGGGGTGGGGTGGGGCTGATCTTCTAAAATATACTGCACATTTTGATGTTAAATCCTCCCGGGCAAATCAGTTGCATGCAACCTAGGATGCGGCAAAAATCCAAATGACAGTCTTCGGATTTATTGAGTTCGAGAAGTTCACCAGAGTAATTGCTGGTGCCACGGAAGTCAGTAGCGTCTAGTTGGTGCAAGGCACCGGTCTGATTATTGGTTGAGGCCTCCGTTAGTATGATTCTTGCGAGAAATGCTTCCTATCTTTCGGGAAGATTGTTTTTACTGAAGCTTTGCTCTTTTGATGGAGGGTAGCTCTTCAATAGAGTTGTTTGCCGTCCGCTGGGGGAGTGCCTTTTTTAGGAGGCGAACTCACAAAAGGGTTCAACGAAGAACAGCTAGTTTTTACGAAGGGAAACTTTCAGGGATGACATGGTAGCTGTAGTTTAAGCCCAATATAGCGGGAAGGGACTCTTCTACATAGGGGTCCAATTTTTTCCCCTGGGGGAAAGTTCGGCCTGGGGAGTTTTCCCTGATGCTATTGCTATTCAACAGAAGCTTCTAGATTTTAAAAGAGCGGTAGAGGTTAGAAAGCTCCGGCTCCAAAACAAGGTTCGAGCTTATAATTTTTGTCGTATTATACACTTAAATTCCGTGTGAAGTATCCGTGCACACGCAGGGGCATTTGATAAATCCTATAAATGAATCACCCAGTGGTGAAGATCTACAATGAAATTAGGCAGGTGCTCATGAATATCTAGTTCCACATTTGTGCGACTCTCGCTTGACAAGCGAGCCATTGGAATGCCAATTAGGCCGTCAACGAACATGTCGTCCAAGAGACAGCCTTGTTTGGCCAGGCCGTTTGCAGTTAGCAAAAAATTTTACCATAGCTTTCTTTTCATAAGGGAACTTTTCCAAGGATCTTTCAATTTTTTTTTAGCGTTTCACCATATTTTACAATTTTTTGGAAATTTTGTACAAATTTTGCTGTTAACAGTTAATGTTTTAACAGTTTTTGCTTTTTGTAACAAGTTTTGTCACAGATTTCTCTATTTTTTTTCTTGCTAAATTTGTGCAAAGATGTTGCTATTTGTTGGAAATTTTGAGGAAATTTTTGAGCAAATGTTTGCGCAATTTTTGTAAATTATTAGGAAAAAATGTTACTATTTATAGAAAATGTTAAGGAAATTTTATTATTTAAAGAAAATGTTCAATATTTACTGGAAATTTGCGCAAATTTCACTACTTATAGACAATTTTGTGCAAACTTTACTAATTATTAACAAATTGTAGGCAAATTTTACTTTTTAAAGAAAATTTTGTGTAAATTTCTCAATTTTTAAAAACTTGCGCAATGATTTTGCTATTTATAAGAAGTTTTGCAAAAATAAAGCTTTTTAAGAAGAATTTGCATAAACTTTCTAACTTATAGGAGAATAATTGCACAAATTTTGTCTTTTCATAGAAAGTTTTATGGATATACTCTTATTATTATTTACACACATTTTGCGAAATTTACTACCAATAGAACACTTTGCGCAAACTTCACTATTTATTAAAAAAGTTGAGCAAATAAAATTTTTGAAAAAAAAATTTTTGCTGATGTTACTACATACATACAATTTAAAAAACATTGTGCCGACGATTTTGCTATTTAAAGGATATATAGAACATTTTCTACAAATACAAGGGAAATTTAAAAGAAAATTTTGTATACAAAATTTACAGTTTTTTGAAAAATTTGGATACAGGAAAATATTCGGAAAATTTCATTATTTATAGACATTTTGCACAAATTTTCCCTTTTTTTTGGAAATTTTTTTTAAAATGTAATTATTTAATTTGAAATTTGTAAATATTAAGTTAGGCTTAAGTTCATCTAATTTAATTTTCATTAAATTATTATTACTGAAGGAAGAAATCTTACAACATGAAATGAATTAAAATTTATTGATAATTTTTATTCTTGGCTGAGCTGGGGATCAAACTCGGGTTGAATTTACGAGAATAACCACATTCTTATCATCAGAACTATTGAAAATTTTCAACTACAGTAGTTTTGACTTAACTGCCTTTTATTTACGTGCACTTTTGACTTAACTGCACAAAATTGATAATTTTTGGCATTATTCTTTATATTCCCATACAAATTCATTTTTTAAGTGCATTTTCTTTACCTGTACGTTTAAGATAAGTGCCCAACATTTTTGGCATTTTAAAATTATTTTCATACAAAAAATTCAAGTTAGCTGCACTTTGACTTAACTGCCCAAAATACATATTTTCTGTAATTATTCTTCAAAATCCTTGTTTAAGTGCATTTTGTATACCTGCACATTTTTGATATTTTTGGGCAGCTTTAAAATATTTTCATATAAAACATCAAAGTTAGCTGCACACATGAAAAAATATGGTGGCCAGTTTTTTACATAAATATCCAATTTTCGCAAACAAGTCAAGTTGGTATCATTATAATTCATTTATTTTGTTTGCATGTACCTACATTTATGCATATGGATTGTGGTTACAGCAACTTTACCACGATTATATGAAAGGAATAGCAAATCTTAGGTCTGGAACAGAATAAAGTAGTTGTAGCAGTATTTGAAGCTGACGAATGCTCTGTAGCGCAACAAAGTTCAAATATCTTTGCGCTTCAACGGCAACGACTACAACAACTACGTATTCTGTTGACACTACCGTTTTTACTTTTGACAGCTTTCAGCGTCGTACTACAACGACTTTTTTGTTCCACACTTTATTGTTACCATTTTGGCTATCTCGTTCTTTATAAAAATGCACAACAAATGACTACAGGTTGTTTGAACGTCATTGTTATTATCAATTTATTAGTTAAAACGTTTTTATTCTTCTTTTAAACACGTTACTTTAGCTGCACTTTTAAGCAGGTAACCGCAATTGCGTACCTGCACATTAAGGCAGCAAAATACATTTAAGATAGCTGCATTTTTGATTTACCTGCACAAAAAATCGTGCAAAGTAGATTGTGCAGCTAAGTCAAAATTACTGTAGTTTTACTTTTTACCACAGATTTCGCTTTTTAAAGGATCCGGTGCAAAATCCTTTATTTATAGGAAAGTTTTGCGCAAATTTCAATATTTCTAGAGAATTTTTTATTAATTAATTTAAAGATTTATAGAAAATTTTTTATAAGTTTGACAACTTTAAGAAAAATTTTGCACAAATTTTCTTATTTATATAATATATAATTATAATATATTATAGGAAAATATTCGGAAAATTTTACTACATATTTATAGAAAGAAACTTTGCACAAGTTTTCCTTTTTTTGGAATTTTTTGATCATTTAATTATTTTTGAAGAAAATTTTGCGCAAACTTTACTAATTATAGACAATTTTCAACAAATTTTATTGAGTATTCACCTCAGATTTCGCTATTTAAAAAATTTTGTGCAAATTTTACTATTAAAAATACATTTGGTGCAAAATCCTTTATTTATAATTTTGTGTAAATTTCACAATTTAAAGAAAAATTTCAACAAATTTTCTTATTAATAGGAAATTATTTTTACTATTTACACGACATTTTGTTCAAAGCTTACTACTAAAAAATATTTTGCGCAAACTTTACAAAAAATTTTGCGCAATCTTAATGTTAGAAAATGTTGTGCAAGCTTTTACAGATTAAAATGCAACAAATTTCTTATAAATCCTCTATTTATAGGAAATTTTAATGCAAAAGTCACTTTTAATATCGGAATTTGCGCAAACTGTTTCTTTAATAGCAAAATGTTTGGAAAATTTTACTTTACAGGAATTTTCGTTTTTTAAACCTAATTTTATGAATATTTTATAATTTACAGAAAATTGCCGCTATTTACAGGAATTTTTTTTTTTTGCTAATCTTCTCAATAAATAGAAAGTTTATTTAAAAAAAAACTTTGCGCAAATTTTACTATTTATAGGTAATTTTGTTCAAAATTTAGGAGGGAATGTTATAGCCATTTACAAAACCTATCAACTTATAATTGTTTATAAAGATTTTGTAAACATTAAAATAAAATTCGTTTGTTTAATTTACATTGAAATTTTGTTTTTATTTTTGATGTGAGTTGAACGATCGAATTTTGCGCTCGTCATCTAAAAACAGACAGTTTATATTGTCGAGGGCCAACAAACATATTAATCATTTTTGAAAATCTTATTAAGGGCTTTTAAAAAATTCCTATTAAAATTGCTCTAGTTTTCATATTTATAAAAAATTAATCCATTTTTTCTTGTTTAATAAAAATAGAAAATAAATTTAAAGCAAGAAATTGAAAACAAATCAAATCAATTAAGTTAAAAAAAAAAAAAACACTTTGTGAACAAAATACTCGTTAAACTAAGAGATTGAACAAAAAGTTGTTATTATGACGGACGACAAGGTAAACCACATTTTGTTGTAGATGTTGTTGTAGTTGTTGTTGTTGTTGTTTATTTTATTAATATTGGTGTTACTCTTATTGGTTTTATTATTATTATTCTTCAACACCAGTACTTGTATTCTACAAAACAAAAACAAACGATAATTTATAAATGTATCTTACAGATGTATCTCTTTTCTTTAAGTTAGTTGTTTTTTTTTTATTGTTTGTAAACTTTATTTTTGTTTTTAAGCTGGCAAACATGGGAGCAGCACTCGTTCGTACCTCCTCGTCTTATTTGAACCGTTTTGAGTTGTATTCTTTATGAGAATTAAATACTAAAAAGTAATAAAAGGGTATCTATACATTTATCTATCTGCATCTAGCTTGTTCATGTATCTAGTTACTTATAGCCGGTTGAATACTGATTTATTTTTAGCATAGTTTTTTTTCTGTTCTATTCTGTTTTCTTCTCTTGTCCATTTTCCAGTTTCATTTGTAGCGTATTTTAAGAAAATAAACTATAATAACGGTCAATTTAACGTTCATATCTGTACTTTGACTTGTTGGCAATAATAATTGAATATGGGAATTGTAACAATGAAAACGGTTTAAGCCCTTTTGTTAACAGAAAACGGGTTCTAAGAGCAAGAGTTTACAAATAGGGGTCGCCATAACAACATTCTGGGGAATAGAATTTACAAAATGTTCTTGTTAAACATTTTTTGACATTTCGAACAATCTAATTAAAAAACCTTTAATAAAATTTCATTAATTTCGAAAAATTATTTTTATCACTAGCAAAAAATCTCGCAAAAATAAATTTGTTCATTAGAAATTTTACACAAATTTCATTATTAATAGGAAATTTCACGCAAATTCAACTTTTTTAGGAGACTTTTTACACCAATTTCACTACATCATATACATATTTAAGCATTTCAAAGATATATATATACAAGCCTAAGCATGGTTTACGATTTTATAGGAGATATTTCTCAAAGTTCATGATTGATAGAAAAAATTTGCGCAAATTCCACTATTTATATATTTTTATGAAACTTTGCTCAAATTCAAATTGAAAAACTTTTAAAAAAATTTCAATATTTTACAAAAGTTTGCACAAATTTGATTATTTGTAGGAAATTTTTCACAAATTTAGAAAATCCTAAGCTAGTTTCGGTTTAAATTGAAAAAAAAATTTTTTTTTGCGCAAATTTCACGATTTATAAAAATTTTTCACAAACTTTATTATACAAAACTTTGTTGTCATTTGACTAATTAAATCAAATTTTTTTTGCGGAAATTTTACGATTTAAAAAAATTTTGCACAATTTTTTTGTTCAGATCTGACTATTTAAAAAAAAATTTTGAATTAAAACTGTACAATTTATAAATATATTGCACAAATTTCACAATTTATAAATATTTTGAACAAATTTCACAATTTATTAAAATTTTGCACAAATTTTATTCAAATCTAATAAAAAAAAATGATATAAAATTTTGTTCAAATTTGACTACATCTTTAAAAAAATTTTTTGCTCAAATTTTACTGCTTATAGAAAATTTTGCAAGAATGTAATTATACAAAATTTAGCGCAAATTTAACAATTTAAAAAATTTGTGTGGCAAATTTTACTGTTTATAGAAAATTTTATTGCTTATACAAAATTTTGCTCTTTGAAAAAATTTTTTGTGCAATTTTTTTTTTTTTTTATAAAATCTTGGTCAAATTTGACTATTTTTAAATTGTTTGCGCAAATTTTACCGTTTAGAGAAAATTTTTTACAATTTTTCACTATTTAAAAAATATATCCATATATTTTTTATTTACAAAAAATTTAACTCGAATTTGACTATTCTAAAAAAAAATTCCTTCTATTACTTTTTATTTATATTACTATTTATAGAAAATTTTGCACAAATTTCTTTTGTAATATATTAAGTTTTACTTCAATTTCTTCATTTAACGGACATTTTACGGATTTTTTTTATTTATACAAAAATACATTTGTCTAATGTTCGCTGTTGACGAAAAATTTTGCACAAATTTCATGATTTAAATAAGAAATTTGGCTAAACTTTTACTATCTAGAGACAATTTTGAGCAAATTTTATTATTTATAAAAGATTTTAATTGTTTTATTTTAAGATCTATTAAAGATTTTATTTTTCATACAAAATTTTGCTTAAACTTTTCCATTTATAAGATAACTTTGCGCAAATTTTGCTATTTATAAAAAAATTTTGCTCAGATTTTACTATATAAAAAATTTTCACTAGGTATTTATAAAAAAATTTGCATTTTTGGGAAATCTTACAAAAAATTGTTATTTATAAAAAATTTTGCACAAACTTCACATTTTTTTTTTTTGAAATTTTGATTTTGCTCAAATTTTACTAGTTACGAAACACTTTGCACAAATTTCAGTAACTAAAAGAAAGTTTGCGCAAATTGCATGGTTTTTTTTTTTAATATTTTGCACAATACACATTTAAAATAAGAAACTTTGAAAAATTTTAACATTTGAGGAAAATTTTACTACTTATTATTTAACATAGATGATAATAACTTTTATACAGGGTGGCGCAGAATAAGCTTTATGGTTTAAATGGTTTATAACTTTTTTATTTATGCGATTATTATAATTTTTTTTTTTTTTTTAAATACAGTATATTATTGGGGAATTTTTTGCAATTAGCTTTGAAAAATGATATCCTGTAAGTGATGTCCAATTTCTGCTTCGCACATACGTGGTCTTTTTAGCACATTTTCCATAACTTTTCGCAAAATTTCGGGTATATCTATTTTTGTTCGATTCTATAGTTTTTTATATTTAATTCCCCAAGTATTCTTCATAAAAAGCTGGAAAAAACAATGATAAAATAATAAATAAAAAAGTTATAAAGAATTCTAACCATATAGCTCATTTTGCGCCACCCTGTATAAGTCTTAACTAGTGTAATTATCGGGTGGTAGGCTATAATACATTATCTTAGCTACCATGTAAGTCCTAAAACTATCGTTATTGAGTTAAAATTTGGCACATCAAATTAATGCGAATTAAAACATCATCACAAAATGTTTGCGTAGTAAGCAAATTCCCCGAAATTACCCAAAAAAAGCTGGCCCTTTTCCCATTAGAAACTTCTTAAAACATTCATAAAGCAAGATCCATAATGTGCTATAGCTCTCATAAATGTATGTTGTTAATATTATTTTTGCTATCATAACAAATCTAAGTAGTTCTAATTACTTCGCCCTCACTGTTTGGTCGTAGAAATTCTTTTGTTTAAACAAAATTCTTGTTTTTAAACGATTTACCTTAATTCTCTTTTTAAATATTCTAATAATTTTCTGGTTTTACTTGTCATATCGGACACCAAGATCTTACAAAAAAAAAAAAACTCTTTATACATTTTTTTCTTTTTTTTTTTGTTTAAACGAGTTTCCAACAAATCTAATATTTTTCAATTTAATTATAGTTTTTGTTAGTTCTTTTTTTTATTATTTGGTCAAGATTTCAAAAAAATTTTCAAAATGTTTTAAATATTAATTGAATTCAGCTTTTAAACACTAATTTATTACAATTAAATCGAAATTAGTTTTGAAACATTTTCAAATTTTTCTTTAACCTCAAACTGTAACAATTAATTTTTTTATTGAGTTTTTAATTGCGTGTTTGTTGAAATATATTTATGGCTTGGAATTTGTTAGCAAATGGGTCAAGGTCTTCATAAGAAAAAACCGGAATAAGGGCTTGTAATGTGTGTTTTAATATATTTTTAATTTATTTAAGTTCAAAATCATGACACCATTCTGACACATTTGAGTGGTAAAAAAAAAACTAATATTCAATTTGTTACAGTTTTATGCGGGTGTATTTTTGTTAATTTGATTCAAAATAGTGAATCTTTTTGTAACACAAAAATATGAGTTATTTGAAAAAGTGAGTTTTTTGTAAAAACATGACTTTGGCCAAATTTATACGATGTCTTTTCAGGCATGTTTCACAAAAACGTTTGTTTTGCTTGTATGCGATCGGGTTAGAAGAACAAGAGGGCTGACAAACAGACACGAAATGAGTTTTCATGTCTGTTAATTTCTATGTATCGGGTATGTTCTGCAAATCAAAATGAGGTGGATTTAAACCCCAACAAAATTTTGAATACGAGACTGTAAAGAAATGTCATAAAAATATTCCATTTTATATGCTTAATACTTTGAGTACCAATTATATCTACAAGACCAGCTTTTAAAAACAGGAAAAACTACAGTAATTTTGTAAATAATTGAAATTAAAATCTCGTTCGATTTCAATTCCACTTCATTTTGATTTTTAGAACATGTTTATTAGCAAGTTTATATGAAAACAAACATAGCTGAAAAGACATTGTGTAAATGCCCCCTTATTAAAAAAGTGTCTTTGTTTGGAAAAGTGGCTATTTGTGAAAACTTTGAGTTTTGTGTTAAATTTTGTTTTTATGGAAAAAATTACTGTTTTTATTTTAATCTATGACTCTTTCGAAAAAGAACCTTTTTTCTTAATATAATCTTTATTTATACAAAAGTAATTTTTATGTAAAAAGGTGACTTTTTGGTAAAAAAAAAAAATAATTTTTGTACAAAAATGACTTTTTCCAAAAAAATATTAACTTTTTGTAAAAAATGACTTTCAAAAAAAAAAATGTGACTTTTTTGAAAAAACATTACTTTTTTTAGCTGTAAAAAAAGTATGTGACTTTTTGTGCAAAATGTGATTTTTGTTAAAAAATTGTCATTCTTTTTCTTTTAAAAAGGGACACATTTTGTGAAAAAAGGCATGACTTTTTATTCTTGTGCCAAATGAAATTTTCTGTACAAGAAATTTGACTTTTTGTGAAAAAAGTACGACTTTTTATTAAACGTGTGGAATTTTTAGTAAAAATATGACTTTTTTTCTAAAAAGTAATTTTGTGTAAAAAGAAGTGACTTTTTTGTAATTTTTTTTTTAAATTAATTTTTTTTAAAATGACTTTTTCAAAAAACAAAAAAATATTTTGATTCTTTTGAAAAAGGGACTTTTTGTAGAAACTTGACAATAGAAAAAAAAATTTACTTCTTGTAAGGGCATGTCTTTAAAAAAAACATGACTTTTTTGACAAAACATTACTTTTTTTGAAAAAGTTATTTTTTGGTAAAAAAAAAAAATTGGACTTTTTGTGCAATATGTGATTTTTTGTTAAAAGAAAATTTTAATTCTTTTCAAAAAGGGACACATTTTGTTAAAGAAAAAGCATGACTTTTTGTCGAAAAATCTTGTTTTTGGTAAAAAAAATATGTGATTTCTTGTGCTAAATGTGGTTTTTTGTTCAAAAAATTTGACTTTAATTAGTATTGTGGTTATTTTGTTGAACTATTTATGGTTTTTAATCCAAATTTTTAATAATTTTAATTAGGCTTAAGTTTCTTTAAATTTAATTTTCATTAAATTATTTTTATGAAGAAAGGAATTTTACAACATGAAAATTAATTAAAACTGTTATTGATAATCTTTCATTCTTGACCGTGGCCGGGATTCGAACTGCGGCCGGCAGGTTACCATGACATGTTTCGATCGCAACCGCTCGATCTTCTCAAATGGATTTGCCGTTTTACACTTGCAGCCATGCGACGTCAATGACGTCAATAGTTAGTCAAAAAATGTGTGCATTCTCGTGCCAAATGAAATTTTTTGTTTAAGAAATTTTGACTTTTTGTGAAAAAATTCTGACTGTGAAAAAAGTACGACTCTTTATTGGACGAGTGTAACTTTTAGTAAAAATATGACTTTTTTTCTAAAAAGTAACTTTTTGTAAAAAGAAGTGACTTTTTTGTAAAATTTTTTTTTTTTAAATTATTTTTTGTAGAAATGACTTTTTCAAAAAACAAAAAAAAATATTTTGATTCTTTTGAAAAAGGGATTTTTTGTAGAAACTTGACTTAAAAAAAAATTTACTTTTTGTAAGGACCTGTCTTTTATTTTGTTGTCAAAAAAAATGGACTTTTTGTGCAATATGTGATTTTTTGTTAAAAGAAAATTTTAATTCTTTTCAAAAATGGACACATTTTGTGAAGAAAGGCATTACTTTTTGTCGAAAAATCGTGTTTAAGAAAAAAAAATATTTGACTTGTGCCAAATGTGGTTTTTTGTTAAAAATTTTGACTTTTTGTGAAAAAAATTCTGACTTTTGTGAAAAAGTACGACCCTTTGTAAGAAAAAGTGTATTTTTTAGTAAAAAGTGTGACTTTTTTTTGCAAAAATTGTGATTATTTTGAGAAACGGACGGTTTTTTTTATGCAAAAAGCGGCTTTTTGAAAAAAAATTGTTTTTTTTTAATAAAAAAATATTTTTAATTAAAACATTGTCATTCCTTACTTTTAGGAAAAACCCAGCTTTTTCTGAAACAGAGGTTTATGTGAAAAAGTAACTTTTTTTTAAAAAAAGTGATTTTTTAATAAAGACAAAAATTAAGTTTCAAATACAAAAATGTATATTTTTTCTCAACAAATAAATTTTTCTACAAAAGTGTAAATTTTTATGAAAAACTGCCTTCTGCAGGAAAGCATTGTCTTTATAGTTAAAACTGGGACCTTTTTTTAAAAAAAAAGTAACCGTTTTTTAAAACCCATTCCCTCTGTGGTATTTTCTATTTAATTTATTATCGGGACATAGTACCCACAAATCCACCCATTAGCCGACGAGATAGGAGCCGGATGTTTAAGGCATGCTACTGCTACTTAATGCTCGTAAAAACTACGAAAAATTTAGACCGTTACATGCTACAGATAGATAGAGAAGAATTTTGGGCCCTTTTTTAAAAAAAGGTAACCGTTTTTTAAAACGTATTCATAAAAATATTTTTAATTTAAAAAAGGCTTACTAAACAAATTTTCTATGGAAACTTTATATAATAAACAATTGTTAAATTTAATAATTATTTATAAATACGGGGAGAAAAACTTTTATTTTCATTATCTTAATAAGAAAATTTTATTTATGTCCCAGAATAATATCTTACCGCTAAAGTTTGTTACCAATTTTATTGCCGAAATAAAATTTTTATTTCCCTACATAATTTTAATCATCTCGTCTTTCCATTACTCTCCTTCCCTCTAGTTTCACAAACACATGTCACCACAACAATTGCAATCGGTATTCCATGTCGATACCCCCAATGACGTGCCGCACTACGAAGTCGTTCAACTTCTGCATCACAACATCCAAGAACCTGCCACTCAACAGCATCACAGCCATTACAGGCGCAGAAAACGTAGCGTTGAACCGCTCCAGCAAATGCTGGATCACAAGCAAATACTTGACACACAACATGTCAAAAAGGATCTTAGTAAAAATCCCTACTACAGTCAGATCAAAGAGAAATCCGCCAGTTCATGGAGCACCAACAGTGTATATGAGCCAGCGAAGAAGGAGATTAAAGACATTAAAAAAGAGCATAAAGTATCGTTTAATGCGTTTGGCAAAGATTTAAATTTGACACTGAAACAGACAGAGGGCCTCTTTAAAAATGGTCAAGTGCATCGTTTGCCCATGTGGTATGTGGATAATGAAGCGAATGCCACACACGGTTTGAATTTGCAAAAGATTGAGGATGAGGTAAGTGATTATTAAGTTTATGTCAAATTTTTTGTTTCTTGACAAATGCTATTGGCAACAACTGTCACTTTTTTCGAGTCAAATAAAACAAAAAAAAAGACTTTTAAACAGCCAAAAACACATTAAAATTTACTCCTTTACTGAAAAAAAAACAGCCAGTCTTTTTGTCTCTTCTTTTTATCTATTATTTTTTTTATGATAGCTTATTTTAATTTCTTGTCTTTCCACTTTCATTTTTCTCTATTTCTGCATCCCACATTTACATCAGGTTTTTAATATGTTAAACATTACGTTATTTTAATTTGGGACCCCCAGCACAACCTTCTCCCGCCCCATTGTGCATTGTGTGTAATGTTTATTTAATGAAAGTAAAAAAGAAAAAAAAATGCAAAAGAAAACAGACATATCTGCGAATTTTGTATTTAGACAATAAAATAAATAAAGTTTGAAATAAAAATCAGTTTTATTTGATGTTGTTAATCAAATAAAACTTCCGCGTAACTTCCTCTCCCCATGAATTTGCAAATAATTTTGTTTTCTTTATTTTTTTCGTCTTATCGCTTGTTTTTTTAGCGTAACATCAATTGAAATTAATTTTTTCTTTCAATTGCTTCAGTTTTTAATTGCAGTCATGTTCAATTCGTTGTGGTCACTTTCATAGAGAGAGAGAGGAAGAGAGAAACAACAAATTCAAAAGACTTAAGACACAAACAGATTAAGAGTTTGTTAAGAGTGAAAAAATATTTAGGCCATTAATTATTTTATTAAGAAGGAAGTAAACTATTTATATTTAAATAGAAGTTAGTTAAACACAACTAAACTTTTTTAATCACACTAATACTAAAGCAAACCTCTTTTATATAATAGCTCTTATATAAATATATATATAATATATATATGTACGTATATAACGATTTATGTAATCAAGTTTATACTATAGCAAACCTTTCGTACTCAAATTATTTATTATAAATTGTTGGCAATTACTTCTATGCTTAAACCAACATTTCATATTCAGGTGCTCATATACGCATTTAATTATACAATCAAGATTTGGCTTTCAATTACTCTCAATTTGCAATACACGCTCACTTTTTGTACTGAAACATTCTTAATCTTATTCTTGAAACTCACCCTTATACTTATACTCAGAAATATTTTTTGAATACACTCTTCTATTAAGACTGCAGTTATATACTTCGACTATAGCTTTATACTCAGATAGTTTTATACTTAAATAAAAGACTTACACTTGTTCTTATAGTCACTCTGATAAACACTTACATTTGGGCTATTCACAAGGTGTGCTATCATGTCATATCGTCATAATGTCCTAAATAATGTTTTACAATTGTTTAAAAAAAATATTGTTGTGTTTGAAACAAAATAAAAATGTTAATGCTGTGTTCATTATTTCGTCGCAACTGTACATTAGAAATCTAAATTATAAGCGCTTGCCCACTGCAGTCATATTTATTTCTTGTAATTATTTTAAGACATATGACTTTACAACTTTATGACTACCTTGTGAATAGCCCAATTGATATCTTGCCCTTAAACTAAAGTCTTGTACTACATCTTTTTCAGAAGAACGGCTTATACTTTTTTTTACTTATATACTACTTATACTTTTTTTACATATACTACTTATACAATTTATACTACTTATACTATTTATACAACTTATACTACTTATACTACTTATACTACTTTTACTACTTATACTACTTACACTACTTATAATACTTATACTACTTATACTACTTATACCATTTATACTACTTATACTACTTATACTACTTATACTACTTATACTACTTATACTACTTATACTACTTATACAACTTATACTACTTATACTACTTATACTACTTATACTACGTATACTACTTATACTTCTTATACTTCTTATACTTCTTATACTACTTATACTACTTATACAATTTATACTATTTATACGACTTATCTTACTGGATAAGTATTTGAGGTACAGTTATATGGTTGAATATAGGTAAAGAAAGGTTAGGTTAAGAAGGGTTATGTGCCCAAGGGCACACCTCCACTCGGAGACCAATGCGGTCTATTGTGAATCCCATCAATATAGAGGAAAATGAAAGAGAGAAGTGAAGAAGCAAAGAGATGATAGATATATTTAAGATAGTAAGTAGATAACAGAGTAAAAAAAAAACTCACTCTACAGTCCCCTCATCAGAAACAATCGTCATATTTCCCTGACAATCCCCAGTATATCGACTGGATTACATCCAGCAATACACCCCAGATCGTCGTGAAATGTATCTCCTAGCCATTTCCGCATGAGACCCTGCATCCTAGGACAGTGGCACAGTACATGCTCAATCATCTCTAGCTCCTCAGAATCCTCGCATAACTTGCACTAGTCCGGTATGGTTATGTCCCACTTACTCGTAAAAGCCCTGACTGAACAATGAACCGTCAAGAACCGTATAAGTATCCTAAGACCACTCCAATCCAATCCCAATATAACACTGGTTGTCCCTGCGTCCAAACCAGGCCATAGTACCCTAGACACCCTGCAATCCGTTCTATCCCTCGAGGTTGAATATAAGTATAAACATATATGTATGTTTCCTTAAACTCCTGGTGGAGCGTAGGGCCATAACAAAAGAACGATAGTTGTTTCTATTTTTGACTAGCTTCTCCAGTTCGTTCTAGGATTTATTTCGGCATTGGTGTGTTTTTCACTATGATGTTCTTGGTCATCAATGGTTCCACCACAGTGCTTTACTACATGTTTCACCGCCATTTTAGAATTTTGCATTTGAAGCCATTGTAATGGACTTTGATAAGATCGCTGACAATCTTTGTAGGGATATTTCTAGAACATAGGGAATCTCAAATGTAATCTTTGTAGAGGCTATCGAAAGTATTCTTTCTTTAGTGTTAAAGTCCACAAAATAGGCATGAATATTCAATACACTTTTAAAAATCAAACTTCATTATTTAGATATTGAGAATTTTACTTCTCTTTTACTATTTAATATTTTTATTATACAACATATCTTGCAATGGCAAAAAAATATTTAATTTTTTTGTATAAATCTGTTCCGACAATTTGATTACTGTTTTTCTTGGTTATAAAAAATAAAAACACTTGAATAAATGTAATACTCAAACATACATAAATAGTTTGAAAGCCAATTTGTTTTGAAAAACAGGAAATTGACCTTAAACAATTTTGATTTTTTTTGTAATATTTTATAAGTATAAGAGAATTTAAAAATTTAAGGTGACTTTAAAATATGTAAAATTTTAGAACTTAATTTCTTTACAGGCTTTTAAATAGAAATTAAAAACTATGTATGTTTGTATGTAATTTATAATTATAATTCATATTATGGAAATCATCTTCTTCCTTTAAAAAAAACTTTTTGATTTATTACACACACACAAGTCTACCCGTCTTAGCATTTTCAAAATAACGAAATCGCTATACATATTTGACTAGACATCACATTAATCAAGTTAAACGAAATATGAATAAAGTTTTTTCTCAAAAGCTAAAAAGAAAACCCTTAACAATAAATTTTTAAACGAATGATTATTTAAGATTTATAACCTCCAAATACTAGAAAAAAAGCCAAAAAAAATCTGGGTCATTTTGGTAAAAAACACTACAAAATCAACTCTGTGAAAAAATCTCAATTAAACTGCAAAATTTAAAACTCTTTAAGAACTTTATAAAATGCAGCTTTTTGTTACTGTTTCAATTTTTTGAGACGCCGTTTTTGCTAGACAAACCTTAAAAATTTGACTACAAAAACGTACTTCCATCCATAATTCACACCATGCAAAATAATTTTATTGAGATTTTTTGTTTTTTACTGTCTTTTCTTAAAGTCTTATACAATATGTCTAGTTTTGAATGTTTTTTTTTTTCAAGACTTTTCAAGTTAAAAGCCTCAATTATAAAGTGTTTTAAGATTAAGAGTTTCCTTTTAGGAAAAAAAAGTTTTTTTTTATTATTTTTAACAGAAAATTGAAAAAAAAATGCATGCAAATTTGTATAATTTGCAACACAAATTGAGGCACATTTTCTTAAGCAATTAATTTTTATTTGCTACAATTTCGTGAGTTTTTTTAAAACTTCAACTAAGGCTGACAAAAAGATTGACAGTAAAATGGCAACACTTTTCTAAATGTTTTTTTTTTTCTTTTTTTTGAAAAATGGTGAAAACCCCATTTTGTTTATATACAAGGAAGATTATTGTAAGCTTTTTAGAAAAAATGGAAATTAAGAGCCAATATCTAGCTTATATATAAACCATATAGTCTTATACTCTCTGAAACAATCCTCTTATACTAAACAACGGTCTTATACTACCAGTATAACCATCTTCTATTAAGAACACCGTCTTTTATTATGAATTTATTCATCAATGTCAGTCCTACCTTTAGCCTTATATTCTTCTTATAAATTCTTAGTATAATACATTTTTGTTACACAAGGAACATAATATAGTTATTATATCTTATGTTCGGAATGGATTTGGTTATTATATTACAATTAAATGTTTGTCTTATACTCAGGCATTATTAACGTTTTATGCTATGCTGCTAAGAACGTTAAATCTAATAAATTAATTACAATCTAATTCCTCCAAATGTATCTTATACACAGATAGAAAGACATTTCTCTATAATATCCAATTTTAAAATTTTGTTTTTGTTTTACATGTGAGTTTTGCATTTATCATCAAAAACAGGCAGTAAGACTATATTATCTTATTATAAGACTTGACTCTTATACTTAGCCCCTTACTCTTATACCAACCCTCTTATTGCAAGCGATTTATTAAGGGTTTATTAAAGAAATTTAAAATAAAAAAATTGATTTATGAACCTCTAATATGTTTTATTTTATTCTTATAATCAGATTATAGTTTAATGATCAAATTAGTCCGACTGTTGCTTTCGGTTTCGATTAAAACTGAGAAGGTGCATGGAATTCATGAAATTATATAACTTAATTTAAGGCCATAGTCAGCCACTAGCTCTAAACTTAGTGTAGAGCTCAATACTAGGACTACAGTTTTCTATTTGGACTATAGTCTTCTACTCAAATCATGGGTTTATACTTGGACTGAAGTCTTATACTAAGACAAAAGTCTTATACTAGCACTTAAGTCTAATAATTAAACTAAAATCTAATTCTAAGGCTAAATTCTTATTCTAAGATTTAAGTCTTATATTAAGACTAAAGTATTATACTAAGACTAAAGTCTTATACTAAGACTAAAGTCTTATACTAAGACTAAAGTCTTATACTAAGACTAAAGCCTTATACCAAGACTACAGTCTTATACTAAGACTATACTAATACTAAAACTAGTCTTATACTAAAACTAGTCTCATACCTAAACTATAGTTTTATAAACAATAAAGTCTTAAACTCAAACCATACTTTTACAAATAGTATAGTCCTATACTTAGATCCCGTCTCATACTTAGTCTACAGTTTTATATTTAGACTTTAGGCTTTTACTCAGGCTATAGACTTATATTCAGATTGTAGTCTTATACTTACGCTATAGTCTTATACATATTCTATTGTCTAAAACACAATCTGAAGGCTTAGACTAAGATATAAGTCTTATACTTAAGCAAACATTTTATACAGAGTATAATATGATACCTAGCCTTTAGTCTTTTAATTAAACGATTGTCTTATACACAATTATACTCAGATTAAAATCTTATACTGACACATTACTTTAAACAGAGTATAATCTGATGCAGTTTTGTACTTAGACTTTTTCTTGGACTATAGAATTATACTCAGATTATAGTCTTATACGAGAACAATATAATAATACTAAAACTACAGTCTTACACTTAGGCACACTGATACACAATCTAAAGTTATATACCGAGATTATAGTCTTATACTTAAGCAATAATTTTATACAGAGTATAATCGGATACCTAGACTAAAGTCTTACAAAAACAGTTGTCTTCTACACAATCGAAAGTCTTATACTAAGTTAAAAGTCTTTTACTCAAACAATACTTTTATAAAGAGTATAATCTGATAAAGTCTCATACTCAAATTTTAGACTTTTTCTCAAACTATACCCTCATACTCAGACTATCATAAAAAAACTAAAAATTGTGTACTCCGTTTTTCCTTTTGGTTTTACTGTCACTGTTTACATTTCATGAATCAGAAGTAAAAGCAATTTTTCTTTGTCAATGCCAAATGAAAAATTGAAAGAAATGCCAGCAATTCTAATTTGACTGCAGTTTTTTAGCACTGCGAGTAAGTATTCATGGTTTAATAATTTGTAAATCAACCAAGATATGATTAAACGTTAGAATTTTGAACTATTGAAAGAAATACGGGCATGTCCTATAAATCCAAATGGAGTGGAAATCGAGCTAATTTTAAAAACGACCCTGTACTAATGTTCATTCAAATAAGAACATTCAAAAACATCTCTTCGGACCAGGTAAAGCTTTGATCATTTTGTAAAAAAATTAGATTCTATTTTCACTTCATTTTGATTTCTAGAACCTGCCTGTTGGAAATTTGGAGCTTTTGCAATTGTAGTTAGTTTATACGAAAAACTGTCATGGTGCCAAGAATAGCTTGACACCCCGTTTGGCGAATTTCCTCTGTCAAAGTTTCTTAATGTCATTCACAATAGCAAAACATTTAACAAGCGCAGCGGTCAGGATCAAGAAGTTCTTCTTGCTGATCCAATTCAATCGCTTCTAGATTCTTATCTAAATATCAGGCTATGCTTTTATACAAAGATTATAGTCCAAAATTCGAGCCCATGGTCTTATAAACAGTCTTATACTCACACAATAGTTTTCTACATAGAGTTCCAGAGTTTTGTCAAATTTTTTTTATTTAACAATTAATCATTATTTAACATTAAAATACCATTTGAAATGCTTCCTTATTTGTGGTTTTTAGACCTCAGTATTAATTGTACATATTAAAAAATGTAGCATTTTTTTGGTGTAACCACTGGCCATTGTTAAAATTTGTTTTTTATTTTTTTGTCCAAGATTTATTTTTTTCTCCATTTAATTGTAAATGTTAGTAAAAGTTATATTCTGACCTTTGACTTTAAGGCAGGGGTGATGGTGGTAACAACTTTTTTATATTGTATGAAAAATTTAAACGATTAAATTTAAGGTGTGTTTTAACTTTTATATTGACTGAACCAATTTATTATATATATATATTTTTTTTTTTGTGTTATTTAGAGTTAAAGTAGCATGATGGAAAAAAATTAATGAGTAATTGATCATGTACAAATAAAGTATTTAAACAGTAACTTGATTTTGTTACTTTTTTTTTTTTTTTTTTGTCGAAAATAAAATAAATAAAATTGTTTAGCTAAAGTGTTGAAAATAAAGAAAACATTTTCGTTAATGGTAAGATAATGATGCGAACATTTCAAAAATGTTATTGTATGAATAAGATTTATTCAAGTTAAATAAATAGTTTTAAATGTTTAAAGCGTTAAAGTAAATTCAAAAGTGACTGGTTTCCCTGGTTGCCAGATATTTAAAATTTATTTTACATTTGACCCCCAACAGTTTGAAAATTATTTTTTTAGTTAATATGTACCATCATTTAAGTTAAATAACATTCAAATAATCCAAACGAAATACCTTTTGTCTCAAGAATTATTTATGGCCCATTTTTCATTAGTATGACGTAGTTTTTCTTTTTTAACTCGACACAACAATGTGCAACAGTTTTTGGTTGAGTATCTAATTTATGTTTCGATATCAATTTCATTTCGAGTAAATATTAAAACTTTAAAGTTGCTAAATTTAGTTACTGTGTTGCAATTGTAAAGTGTTCAATTGCAATTCGTTTAAATTCACAAAAAATATATTGTAGAAGGAAAATTAGAGCACTTACTCATTCATTCATTCATTTATTTATTTATTTAGCGATTTATGTGGTTTTCACTACTTGAACATAAACATGGATTGGTTTTTTCCTAATTTTTTGTACTACTTTTGGTGGTGGAAATGGTGCTGAAAACCGAAATATTTTTCCAAGCAAATAAATAATTTTTTTATGTTTGTAGACGGGGGGGACTACTCTAAGCTAACCTGCTAAAGGGTGATTTCTTTAACGATTACGTTTTGAACAATAAAAAATAAAGTCATAAACTTAGAATTAATTCTTCTTTTCAGGCAAAATTTCTATACACAGACTATAAGTCGATGTTCAGACTACAGCTTTGGACTTATACTAAGACAAAGTCTTATACTTAGACTAAAGTCTAATACTTAGACTAAAGTCTTATACTTAGACTAAAGTCTTATACTTATACTAAAGTCTTATATTTCAACTAAAGCCTTATGCTTATACTAAAGTCTTATACTTAGACTAAAGTCTTATACTTAGACTAAAGTCTTATACTTAGACTAAAGTCTTATACTTAGACTAAAGTCTTATACTTAGACTAAAGTCTTATACTTAGACTAAAGTCTTATATTTCGACTAAAGCCTTATACTTATACTAAAGTCTTATACTAAGACTAAAGCCTTATACTTATACTAAAGTCTTATACTAAGACTAAAGTCTTATACTAAGACTAAAGTCTTACACTTAGACTAAAGTCTTATACTTAGACTAAAGTCTTATACTTAGACTTTAAGTCGTACACCTAGACTAAAGTCTTATACATAGAGTATAGTCTTATAGTCCTACTTTAGTCTTATACTCAAACTATTGTCTAAACAATAATATAAAGTCCTTTACTCAGATTATAGTTTTATACTCAAACCATACTTTTACAAGCAGTACACCTAAATCCAGTCCGTACCCCGTCTATATATTTATACTCAGCCTTTAGGCTTTTACTCAGGCTAAAGACTTATACACAGTCTGAAGTCTTATATAGAATATATAATTATTCTAAGACTAATCTTATACTTATGCTATTGTCTCATACTTAAGCTTTTGTCTTACACACAATCTAAAGTCGTATACTCAGATTATAGTCTTACACTTAAGCAATAATTTTATAGAGAGATTAATCTGATAATTCGTCTTATAATTAAACGATTGGCTCATACAAAGTCGAAAGCCTTATGCTCAGATTAAATTCTTATACTCAAACAATATTTTTATACAGAGAATAATCTGATATAGTCTCATACTCAGATTTTAAACCTTTCTCAGACTAGATTTATACTTAGGTTATAGTCTTACCGCCTTATTCAAAAAAAGTTTAAGTTAACATTAGTTAGCAAACACATTAACCCCATTAACTTCAGTAGCAGGCAGTTTGTGGATACATTGAGAAAACGGCCAGCAGACAGTTGTGCTTAATAGTCAGACTATTAACGCACACTCTTATTTTTTTAACAGTAAAATTGTGTTTCTCAAAAAAGTCTTATACGTTAAGTAAAGTTTGAAATCTCATATTAAGATAACACTTTTTATTTCGAACATAAGTTATATTCCCAATCAAAAGTCTTATACTCGAGTAACGGACTTAAACCTAGACTATCGTCCTATATTTGGGCTAAAGTCTTATACTCAAATTACAGTTTTATGCTTAGACTATAGCTTCATACTCAATATAGTTCTATATTCAGATTAGAGTCTAAAACTAAGACAAAGAAATGATATTTGTAATATATTCTTATACTAACTTTTAATCAGTATTATACTGTTAATATGGCTTTATGCTCAGACTATAGTTTGATAGTTTGAGGCTTTTCACTTTTACTCAGAATATAGTGTAAGTCGCGAACTATAGTATATTCCACAGACTGTATTGTATATTCAACAATAGTCTTATACTCTGTCAATAGTCCTATACATATGCTATAGTTATATAATCAGAGTTAAGTCTTATAATAAAACTGTGGTATTCTTTTTTGCTACATGTCTAATACGCACACTAAGACTATGGTCAAATACTCAGATAATCTTCCTATACTCCGATTTTATATTTACATATTTAAATTTATATATTTAGATTAAAGTCTTATTCACCATCTAAAGTCTAATAGACCGACTATATAATATATTTTTTGAACAATAGTATTATTTTTAGACAATAGTCTTTTAGTCTGACTAAAGTCTTATGTTCACACGATAGAATTCTTTTCTCTTCATGTATAATATGTATACTATTATACCTGGACAATAGTCTTATACTCAGACTGTAGTCCAATACGCAGACTCATGTCTTCTACACTATATAGTCTATAGTCTTATCCTCAGGCAATAGTTTCCTTCTTAGACTTTTGGTTTATATTCAAACTATAGTTTATACTTCGAAAATACTTATAAACTTTCTTTACAGACTCCATTTCAAAAATTTGTTAAATTTAAGATCCAATTCATTTCGATTAATAAGATATGCCCGTATAATCCGTATAATTACTCTCAAACTGTAGGCTGATACTTAAGGACATATTCATTAAAAATATTTCAGTTTTATACCAGACTTATAAATAAAAACTAGTCTTGTACTCCGATTATAGATATATACTTCGGCTTGCTGTAATCCTTTTTATAGTCTTATACTCAGACTCTAGTCTTATACCCAGTATCTAGTCATTTACTCAGATAATAGTCATATACGTTGAGTATAGTTGTTATACTCAGGCTTAAGCTTTATTTAGATTAAAGTCTTATACTCTGACAATAAACTTAAACTTAATTAAAAGGCTTATGCTCTTATACTTAGGCTTAAGCTTAACGCTCATAATAAAGTAATATACTAAAAGTTTAACTCACACTGTAATCTTATACTAATACCTTAGTATAATACTTATACTTCAGTCTAACACACAGTTCTTTACTCAGACCAAAGTTTTAAATTCGGACTACAGTCTTAAGCTAAGTTTACACTATCCGCACAAAGTACCAATTTTGTGCCGATAATTTGAACGCAAGAACATTTTTAACATACCCTGATGTACCGATAATGTTAAGCAATCAAAATGTTACAAATGCGCCGATTTTTATCGGACACTTTTGCGTCGACCAAAGTGGACAATCAGCGCCGATATAAGCAAACATCATTTTGTTAAACAAATAAAAACATCAACGTAAAAACTACTTATAGCAATATTTGCAAAATAAAAATTACTTTTTATAAGAAATTTTGCTAAAATTCACTTTTTATAGAAAATTTTGTTAAAATTCACTTTTAAAAGAAGTTTTTGCTAAATTTACTTCTTATAGGAAATTTTACATTAATATCATTTTTAAAGCAAGTTCTGCTTAAATTTATTTTTATAGGAAATTTTTTTAAAAAGTTATTTTTTAAAGAAATTTTTGCAAAAATTTACTTTTTATAGAAAATTTTACATCAATATCATTTTGATAGTGAATTTTGCTGTAATTAAATTTTTTAGGAAATTTTGCTTAAAAGTAATTTTTATAGAAAACTTTGCAAAAATATAATTTTGATAGCAAATTTTTCTTGAATTTACTTCTTTTTTTTATCAAATTTTGCTTAAATTTAGTTCTTCTGGAAATTTTGTTAAAATTGACTTTTTAACGAAATTTTTGCTAAAATTTAATTTTTATGGAAAATTTTGCTAAAAATCACTTTTTATATTAAGTTTTGCTAAAATTTTTATAGGAAATTTTGTTTAAATATCATTTTTGGCTAAAATTCACTTTTTAGAGAATATTTTGTCTAAAGTTACTTTTTACCGAAAATTTTGTCAAAATTTACTTATTATAGAAGATTTAGCTTAAATTAAGTTTTTATAGGAAATTTTGCTTATACATATTTACTTTTTATAGAAAATTTTGCTAAAATTCACTTTTAATAGGAATTTTTGCTAAAATATACTTGTTATAGATAATTTTTATCACTTTTTATAAGAAAAATGTTATTTAGTTTTTATAAGAAATTTTTTTTATCAAATTTACTTCTTCTGGAAATTTTGTTAAAATTTACTTCTTCTGGAAATTTTGTTAAAATTGACTTTTTAAAGAAATTTTTGCTAAAATTTAATTTTTATGGAAAATTTTGCTAAAAACCACTTTTTATATATAGTTTTGCTAAAATTTTTATAGGAAATTTTGCCTAAATATCATTTTTGGTTAAAATTCACTTTTTAGAGAAAATTTTGTCAAAAGTTACTTTTTACCGAAAATTTTGTTAAAATTCACTTCTTATAGAAGATTTAGCTTAAATTAAGTTTTTATAGGAAATTTTGCTTATATTTACTTTTTATAGAAAATTTTGCTAAAATTCACTTTTAATAGGAATTTTTGCTAAAGTATACTTGTTATAGATAATTTTTAACACTTCACTTTTTATAGGAAATTTTCTTTAAACTTGCTTTCAACAAAAAATTTTGCTTAAATTTACTTTTTATAGGAAATTTTGCTAAAATATCATTTTAACAGAAAATTTTGGTCAAATTTACTTTTTATAGGAAAGTTTGCTTAAATTTTCTTTTTTTTAGCAAATAATACTAAAATTTACTTTTATAGGAAAATTTACGTTTTATAGGAAATTTTGCTAAAATTCTGTTTTTATAGAAAATTTTGTTTAAACTCACATTCTAAAAAAAATGTTGCTAAAATTTACTTTAAATAGGAAATTTTGCTAAAATATCATTTTAACAGCAAATTTTGCTTAAATATACTTTTTATATGAAAGTTTGCTTAAATATTCTTTTTTTTAAGCAAATATTACTAAAATTTACTTTTATAGGAAAATTTGTTAAAATTTACTCTTTATAGGAAATTTTGCTTAAATTTAGTTTTTATAGGAAATTTTGCTTAAATTTAGTTTTTATAGGAAATTTTGCTTAAATTTAGTTTTTATACGAAATTTTTCATAAATTCACTTTTTATAGGAAGTTTTCTTAAAATTCACTAGTTTTTGGAAATTTTGTTCAGATTAACTTTTTATAGAAAATTATTCTCACTCTTATAACTTAGTCTTATTTAAAAACATACTCTATACTAAAAACAAACTTTATTATGCCGAATTAAATAAAAAATCACCCTCTACCTTTTGCCTCCAACCAGCCAACCATAATTTTTCGAAAAAAGTAAAGAAGTTGAAAAAAGTAACCAACGCACTCATATTGCAAATTAAAACCAATAAAAAAATTGTAACGAAATGCTATAATAAACTATAGTCGGTAATAGTTTGTTTACTTACAGCTGTAGTTTATGAACATTTTTTTTTTAATTTAACCACTTCAAAAAGGTCTATTTACAATTTCTTTCATTTTATGTTATTTTTTTTTTTTTATTAAACGTTATGCAATTTTGTTAACCAGCTATTTGCAGTTTTATTTTTTTTTTTAAGCTTTTTAAGTTTTTATAGAGTTTTAAAATGAAATTCATTTGTTAAGTTATTTTCATATTAAAACCAAAAAATGGATTACAAAAATTTTATTTAAGCAAATCAAAAACATTTAAATGAGCGAAATTTAATTAAAGGCAAAGAGACTAAGATATTTGACAGATCTTTGGAAAAAGGTACTTTCTAAAGGAAAAGGAACTTTTGAAACCGTAAAATTTTGAACACTATTTCTGTTGTCTTATGACATCAGATTTTTATACTCACATTACAATAGTAGAGAGGGTATTATGCGTTCGTGCTGATGTTTAGAAGATCATGAAATATTGGTCTTTTGGTATACCTATCGACTCAAGAATCACATTTGAAGACGATCTAACAATGTCCGTCCGTCCAGCTGGCTGGCATATTGATGAGGTTTTATTTACACTTTTACACCAATCCACATAACATAATTTTGTTCTGGCGGGTCCACGATTGCCCATAGATCCAAATAGGGTACACTCGAAAATAGTGTGTTATAGGGTATCATATGGTCGGGCTTGACCGACTTTACTTTCTTATTAGTTTTTATAAAACAATTTAATTAAAAAATTAAATTTTTAATTAAAAAAAACTTTTGAAACATTCACATTAAGTGCAAAAAAACGAAAGTTTAACAAAATTAAGACAAATTGTTTAATGAAATTTTTCATAACAATTAAGTCATAATTATCTGTTCTTATTTTGTTGAAAGAATTCCGATTTAATTTAACAAATTTTATTAAAAAAAAATCAAATGTACTTTTACATAAATTTTTTAAAGCAAAAACAAAAAAAAATTAAAAATGTTTTAAAAGAATTAATGATCTTAGTTTTAAAGCAATAAATAAATAAAGATTTGATGGCAATTAAAATGTTCTGAAGATCAAAAAAACTTATAATTAAATAACAAAGACTGAAAATCGTTTGAAAGTAAAAAACGTGACAAAAAAAGGTCAGGATTTTATTTGGCATTTTTCCGAAACTACTTTCTTGATAATGTACTTTTTTCAGAAGTTTGTCTTTAAATGCATTTCTTAAAAAGTAAAATTTTAAAAGCGAACATTGTCAAAAAGTTTTTTCTCGCAATAATACTTTTTCCCAAAAGACATTCTCTTTAAGAAAAAAATTTTCCCAAAAGATACTTTTGCCAAAATGTTTATTTTTTGAAAGATTTTACTTAAGAAATTACTTTTTCCTAGAAAAGAAATATTTCCAATAGGTACTTTTTGAGAAAAGAAAGAAATATTTCCAAAAACTTTTATGAAAAAAAATGAAATTTTTCCAAAAGTCCTTTTTTGAAAAAAGTACATTTCCAAAAGGTACATTTAAAAAAAAAATTCCAAAAGGTACTTTTTCTTTTCTATGAAAAAGTACTTTCTTAAAATTAAATCTTTAGGAAAATGTTCAAAAAAGACAGCGGCGATAAAAAAAATAACAAGAAAATTTTTTTAAAAAAGATATTCTCTTGAAAAGAAAAATTTTACAAAAGGAACTTAAATTTTAATTTTTCCAAAGATTTTACTTTAAAAATACTTGTTTTAAAATGTAGTTCCTTTTTTTCAAAAGCTCTACTAAATCAGCAACGGTGTTAAAAACGTGATATTTTCTGATTTTCCCAAAAGTTATCTTGTTCCAAAAAGGACTTCTATATCAAAAGCAATTTTATTCAAATTGTTTATTTGCTAAATGGTACATTTTTGAGCTAAAATTTTTGATAAAGATTATTTTTAAAAGAAAAGCTTTTAAAAATGTACTCTTTACGCAAGGCCACATTTTAAATAGAAGCAATCATGGTCCAATTAGTAGGTCTGCTTGAAACGCCTGCTGATTTTTTGCAGGGTTGTGTTTTTTACGTGCAATTGTTTTTGTAGCAATTGTTTTTGACATTTCTACCATTTTTTACACAAACAATTGCTTTTGTTCTTTACATCTTTATCATTTTTTACACAAACAAAATGCGTGTTGTTTTTTCTTTTGTTAGATTGTTGTAGTTGCGCGCAGACCTACTAATTGGGCCATGGAAGCAATTTTATATAACAGTTTTCCAAAACTAGAATTTTTCAAAACGTTCTTTTTCCGAAAGATACTTTTTTTAAATGTTTCTTTTCTTTCAAATTTTTTAAAAGAAACTTTTTAAAATTCTGCTAATTTCAAAAAAGGTACTTTTTAAAATAAGTCCACATTTTTTAAAGAAAATTAAACTTTTCCAAAACAAAGTTTTTCCTTACAAAACGTACTATTTTCTACTTCTTAACAGATTCTATTTTCTTAAAGTAATTTTCTTAGGTACTTATCTTTTTAGGGAATTTTTTTCTGAAAAATTAAATTGGAAAATTTTTGAATTTAAAAATTTATAATTCCCAAAGGTATGGTCTACCCAAAAGTTTTCATTTAGGAGACAGTATGTATTTCTTATCGAAAAATTATTTTGTTATTTAAAAGTACTTGTTTTCCAAACAATACTTTATATTTAAAAAATACTTTTTGCCATAAATTCCCATTTACAAAAAGTTCTTTCTTAAAAATATACTGGTTTTAAAAAGAAGCTTCGTTTAAAGTAACATAATTTCAATAGGTACCTTTTCCAAATAGTAGCTTTCTTATAAGGTACCGTTTCCAAAAAGATTATTTTGAGCTAGCTGAATTACAAAGTTTTCTAACTTTTGAGAATAACTTAAATAAGTTATTTATTATTTTTAAAGAAATTATTCAAGTAACTTAAATAGAATTTAAAGCTATAAACATTTGCAAAGAAGTTGTACACATAGATGAATTACTTTTAACATGTATTGGTATAGGAGGGAATTAGCGCTGTCTTAAAGAAGTGTTTTTTAAAAAAATTTTGTTCAGTTACTTAAAAAAATAAAGTTTTGTAAAACTAAGTCCTTTAAAAAAGATGTATAGGTAGCTGAGTGGCCTTAAAAGTTTCTTTCAGGTATCTGAATTGCATCAAAATCGTAATTTGGATAACGAAATATTTAAGATAAAATTTATTTTGCAGCTGAATTGACCATTTTAGGTAATTTTCTCGAAAATGTTCCATTCAGCTAGCTGTATCGCATCCAAAACTCAATATGGATATAAAATTTCTAAGATAAAATTTATTTTGTAGCTGAATTGGCCTTTTTAGTTAATTTACTTGAAATTTTGAAAAATCCATTAGATTCATATAAAAAAGTTGTTAAGGTCGCTTATTTTCTTTATCTGGATATTTTTTTAAATAGTTTATTCAGCAAGCCAGTTGAAAAAAACTTTTGAGTTTCCATTAAAAAGTTGTTGAAGTCACTAAATTGCCTTAAGCTTACTCGTATTTTTAAAAGAATTTATTCAGCAAGCTGTGTCGCGTTATCAATGTTAATAATCATGTTAAATAAATCCGTTTTCGTCCGGCTTGTTTTTTACTCTTTAGTTAGCACAATTGCCATAAAAAGCTATTTTGCCAACTAAATTCATTGTTATAAAGTTTTTTAAGTAGCTGAATTGTCTTAAAAATGGTATTCAGCTAGCTGAATAAAACTTAAAACATTATTTAGTTGGACGAAATTCCTAAAATGGATATAATTTTGTAGCTGAATTCTTTATTTCTTTTAGATAAATTGTTTTACCTTTTTAAATTATTTCAAAATTAAGTTATTTATATTTAAAAAAAATGTATCCTAAAAATATTATTTTTACCACTAGGTAGTAGCTAAATTGTCTTAAAAATGTTACTTAGCTAGCTGAATAAGGTTATAAACATAGTTCAGTTGAACGAAATTCCAAAAATGAATATAATTTTGTAGCTAAATTATTTATTTCTTTTAGATCATTTTTTTTTACCTTTTTAAAATTTTTTCCAAAACTAATTTTAAAAGTTAAATTAGTATTTGAAAAAATGTATCCAAAAATATTAGTTAACCCGCTAATTTGTAGTTTTATTGTTTTAAAAATGTATTTCAGCTAGCTGAATAAGGTTATAAACATAGTTCAGTTGGACAAAATTCCTAAAATGAATATAATTTTGTAGCTGAATTGTTTATTTATTTTAGATATTTTTTTTACTTTTATTAAATTTTTCCAAAACTAATTTTAAAAGTTAGATAAATATTTGAAAAAATGTATACACATATATTAGTTAACCCGCTTATATGTAGTTTTATGGTTTTAAAATTGTTATTCAGCTAGCTGAATTGGATTATAAACATTATTTTGGTTAGACTTGTTTTTTGAATGAAAATTTGTAGCTGAATTATTTTTTTGTTCAGAAACTCTTTTTAATTTTTTTAAAGGTAATTTTGTTTATTTTTAAACTGTTTTGAATCATTTTTGAGAGTTGATTGCTTAAGAAAGGCGTTTTGTTGTTGATGCTTAAACTCCCATTTTTAAAGTATGATAATAATAAACAAAACCAAAAAAAGGGGCGAATTATAACGAATGATTTGTAAAACGATTTTTATACCAGCATTTAGGTAACAAGAAAAAAACATTTTAAAATACCCAAAAAGAAATGTTTAAATTGCATGCGTGGGCGCATTTTTAGTTTAACAGGAAATTTAACAGAATACAAAATTTTTAACTCAAACTTTAACAAAATTTTAACGAAAAAAAAAATAAAAAAAACCACAAAACACTTCAACAAAAACGAAAGTGTTTCGTTAATTTAATGAACAACGACCAAAAAAAGTGAATAAAAACAGAAATAGTATTAATTTAAAAATAACAGCAACAAAAGTGAAATGTTTTAACAATTTCCTTAAACAAAAATAACAAAAAAATTTATTATGCAAGAGAAAAGAGAAATAATAACAAACACACACACACTTATTTATTTTTACTCTATAAACAAAAGACTTAAAACCCAAACTAGATAGTGATAAGAGAAAAAATAGGCTCAATTAAAAACATTTTTTACAATTTATTATTATATTAGTAATAACGATAACTAGTAATAACAAATGAACTTCAAAACAAGTGTCCTCCTAACAACCTTGGCCATAACTTTCATTGTAAAAACTTAAAAAAAAACTTCATAGTTCATTAAAATTAAAATGCTTTAAACGTTTTCTTTCTTCTGAAACATAATAAAACTCCCGCACCCTTTTACTTAAGAAAAACATATCACATGTTGGGAATTAATTTATAAAAATATGAACTTAACCACCAGCTTAATGCGGTCTGCTCTTCATTTATCATGTGTTAAAGAAAAAATAATTATTATGCCAAAAACGTCTTGAGTCTTTAGTTAAACATACAAGATAAATAAAAATAAACTACAAAGTTTCTTTTCACAAATCTTTAAAAAAAAACGTGCCATAAAATGGCACATGGGGGTTAATAAAATAAAACATTCTAAAGCAATAATAATAAAAAAAAACTACAAAAATAAATAAATAAAATGACTTATATCAAGGTTGTTTGTAAATGATCAAGAAATAGTCATAAAAAATAAACAAGACACCGATCGCAAAATATATTTGAACATTATAAGCACAAAGTTTTTTTTCCAAAAGGTACTTTTTAACAAGTTTCTTAAAAAAAGGATTTTCTTTAAAAATTACCCTAAAAATTAACGGCACGTGCACAACTCTAGTTTCTTCTTAGTTGTTTTCCCTTCAGATGTAGATACAATGAGAACTCGATTATCCGTAATGAACGGTACCGAAAGCATTTTAGATAAATAATTTTAATGGTTTAATTGAGAAAGACGTTTGAGTAGGGGATTCCCCTTCTTCTTTTTATATACATTATATTTGATTGTTCAAAAGTAAATGAAAAAAAATTGTTTACAATTCCGGAGAACACAGGTTGTCCCAGAAAATAAAGGTGGTCTCTGCAAAAACAACAAATTTTAACCAATGCAAAAAAAAATTATTTCCCGTGAAAATTGATGTTTCCGGTTAATCGAATCATTGACAATCGAGGTCCCACTGTAAATTAAATAAAAAAAATTCCTGTTTCTAAAGCGGCCCATACACTTGCAATATTATTGTATATGATATTTGCCATATTATTTCCATTTTGTTCTATATTATGCAATAAGTCGCACAATGTTTTCATTTATTCAATAAAAAGGTGAACATAACCTATAGGAATAACATAAACAGCATTGTACAATGTTGCCAACACACTTCACTTTCTTTTCGTTGAGCAATAAAAATCAAAAGTCTTTTGCTTGTTGCCAATATATTGTGCCACCTTCGAATATAACATACACATTGGCGATATAATTGTACAGTACGTAAAATTGAACAATTTTATTGCAAGTGTATGAGCCGCTTAAGTCTGGGTCTGAAAGTTTCACAAAATCTTAAATATTGGTAAGAGAGGAAGAGAACATGCTTTTCTTCTCACCCAGCTCACCTATAAACACAAGACATTCTGTATTTTTTGGTTAAAGTTCCTAAATATAATATTTACAAAAACTACTTTGGCTCTTTACGAACTTATTTAAAAAAGGTACTTTTGTGTATTACGTAGTCTTTAATAATCTATTTTTTTCTACATGTAGTTTTGTTTGAAGGAATATTTTTTATAAAGTGTTTTAAAACGAAATTCTTGCCACCGAGAACTTTTTTTAAAATACGTTTCTAAAGACAAATTTATTCATGCTTCAAAATATTAATTTTTATAAAAGTTCTTCCAAAATTATTTTAATTTCAAAAGCTACTTTTTTAATAGGTACTTTTTTAAAAGGTAATATTGTAAAAAGTTCTTTTTTAAAAGGTCCTTTTTAAAGGAACTTTTTTAAAATGTACTTTTTTAAAAGGTATTTTTTTAAAAGGTAATTTTTTTAAACGGTATTTTTCTCAACGGTACTTTTTTAAAAGGTACTTTTTAAAATGTACTTTTTTAAAAGGTACTTCTTTAAAAGGTACTTTTTTAAAAGGAACTTTTTTAAAATGTTATTTTTTTTAAAGGTGCTTTTTTAAAAGATAATTTTTTAAAATGTACTTTTTTAAAAGGTACTTTTTTAAAATGTACTTTTTTAAAAGGTACTTTTTTAAAAGGTACTTTTTTAAAAGGTACTTTTTTAAAAGGTACTTTTTTAGGAGGTACTTTTTTAAAATGTAATTTTTTAAAAGGTACTTTTTTAAAAGGTACTTTTTTAAAAGGTACTTTTTTAAAAGGTACTTTTTTAATAGGTACTTTTTTAAAAAGTAATTTTTTAAAAGGTACTTTCTTAAAATGTACTTTTTTAACCCTTTCAGACTTGACGCCAAACTACTGGGAATTTTTTCACAATTTTTGGAATATATGATCTCTATATCGTATGAAAATAATATCAATGTTTAGGTTTTACCATTTTTATATCCTTCAAGGATTTTCAGGACACGAACAATGAATGCATTTCGTTAAAATTATTAGCTTAAACGTATTTTTATTGCATTAAATAATTTCAATTGGTTTAAAACATTTAAATTTATATTTTTTTTTAATTTAAATATGCCCACTTCAATATTTGTTAATATTTGCACTTTTGTAATTGAAAAGACAACTAACTTTTGCGACTTAAGAATTTCGCAATAATTCAAGTAACGTTAAAGCGAACAGTCAGCGCATTCGATGCATGCGGGTCTATTTGGCATTGGTCAAATAGAAGCGATAATATTGAACCCGAAACACACCCGCACAATCGATGCATCACGGTCTGAAAGGGTTAAAAGGTACTTTTTCAAAAGATACTTTTTTAAAAGATATTTCTTAAAAGGTACTTTTTTAAAAGGTAATTTTTTAAAAGGTACTTTTTAAAAAGAAACATTTTTAAAAGGTACTTTTTTAAAAGGTACCACTTAAGATTTTTTTTAAAACTTAATTTTTTTTATATTTTCCATATGCTTTTAAGGGCATAAGTTTGCCTACTTCAAATTCAAAAAAAAATTACGGACGCTATCAAATGAACGTTTTTTATTGCGCATCTTAAGTATGAGCTATTCTTTATAAAATTGTTAAAAATTATTCGATAAATATTTATAACAATTTTTTAAACAAAAAGATTTTGTTGTATAATTTCTTAAGGCATTCTTAGAATCCTTAATTTGCATAAAGAACAAAAAACATATTTGTCTTTTAAAGTTTTTAATAAAAAGTCTTAATGAATCAATCAGTTGTTTTAAAAATCTAATTTATGCAAATTTTATTTCATTGTAAAATATATCATCGATTCATTCACCTGTAAAAAAATATTTTTAATCAAATTAAATTATTTATCAATTTGTTTTTAAAGAATTTTGAAACTCGAAAGTTTGGAAATTTAAAATATGTAGGCGAAGAATTTTGAAAGACATGCGGGCTATTAAACAGAAAAAATTCTCTACGGCCACGGTCAAGCCGTAAACAATGATATGCGATACAATGTGATCGAACTTTAAATGGCGGCGTTCTATGGGCATTTCCAGCGAAAAGTCTACTTTTTGTAACGTAAACGCCAGAAAGAAAATAAGCTTGTATTTTCGTCCCATGTTATTTAAATTTTAACTGTAACTGACACAACTTTTTTGTATGAAGCTCGACCCGCTTTAATGGATTTACACAGCCCAGAATAAAAAGCATAGTATCTGCGTTGGCCACCGCTGCTGTTAAAATTTTACAAAGTATCTGCATGTTTTCGTTATAGCTTTTGCTTAGTTCTTTTATTGTTTGTAAAAATCAAAGCAAATTGTTTGTGGCTTTACACACATAAGCGTATTGTATGTGTGACCTCTTCAAAGTTGTTGCCCACCCACTGCTATTAAAATTTAACAGAGTATGTTTTCGTTATAGCTTTTTCATTGTTCTTCTTTTTAAATATCAAGCAAGTAGTTTGTAAATAAACGTAAAAATGTGCGTGTGCCACCCCTGATCCATATCAAGCGGTTGACCACCACTGATGCTATTAGGAAATTACAAAATAGCTCAATATTTTCGTTATAGCTTTTGCTTTTTTATTGTTTGTAAAAATCGAAGCAAATTTTTTGTGGCTTTACACACATAAGCGTTAATATGTTTGTGTGTGTGTGTGTGTGCACACCCCTGATCTAAGCCAAGTTGTTTCAAAAAGCACATTATTGCAACGATGTTTGCCGCTATACAAATTTGTTTATTTTAGCTGTTTTCTGAACTTTTAAGTGTGTAAATAATGCTACTGACCTTTTTTGTTTGTAGACAGAAAAAATCCAAAAAAAAACATGGTTGTAGTTAAATTTAAAATTCGAAAATTTTTAGCTAAAATTAAATCAAATATATGTACTGGCATTGTTAAATGCCAAAAAATCAAAAAAAAAAACCTGCAACAAAACAATACACATCATGCAACTTTGATTTGCGATCAAAAAAAAAGATTTTTTGTTTCTTCAGCTCTCAAGTTTAAAGAATTTTGAAAAAAAACAAAAGATTTATAGTATTGAATCGAATATTTGACACTACCTGGCAGTAGTGGCAGCAGCATGAATGAATAAATGACTGAAAGAAGTCCATTTTTTCGTCTTTTTACTAAAATAAAAGACACTTAACCAACCAACCGTGTAAACCAAAACAACGGACTCCAAGAGCCAAGAGTCCACATCCAGTGGTGGCTGGCAGTTTAAGATCAATTGTTTTATTTTTATTGACCATGAACACGGCAAAAGATAGACCGAAAGACAGACAGACAAATGTTTTATTTTAGAACACATATCATGTTTTATAGAATCTTAGTAAATGTTTAAAAAAAATTGCTGAAAAACGTTTTTTATTGTTACTATTGCGTTAGACATCCTATTGACATAGACATTTATTTATTTATTTATGTTTGGAGTGCAAGATTTTGAGTACAATTCCACAATTTCATGAAGTTCTGGTACACGAATTCGATGTTTGTATAACAAGTTTTATTTAAATTGTTTTGAAGTTGGGTTTTGCAAAAACTTCTTGGCGTTTTTTTTTTTCTCAAGATTTGCTGTGTTACTTCAAACGATTTATGGTCTAACATTTGTCAAGGTGGAAAAACAGTTGGAAGTTTAACAATAAAATACCAAAAGTTTGAAGAAAAAAAACCAAATAAAATTCATTTATAAATTTAAATAGAAATGTTAATGACTTTTAGATTTTTTTTGAAAAAAGAAAAATCAAAACATACAAAAAAAAAACGAAAATCGCTGTTTTGTCAGAATCTTTTTATTCTTAGTCTGGGTTCACCCTATGAAATTTATCTTTCAGAAAACCAATAAACTCTGACATTCTCAAAAAGGAAACCTTCAAAGTGTGAAACCAGACTTGCAAAAAAACGCTAACATAGAACTTTTTTGTAAAAAAAACTCTTGATTTTTTTTTAAAAACCTAATTTGATTTTTTTTCAAAATCTTTTATAAAATAGAATGTGGGAATAAATTCTTTTTTAATAAATTATTTTGTTTTTTAAACACTTTTTCGAATGTGCTCTTTTCACTAAAAATTAAGACAATTTCTCGTAAAAATTAACTTTTTTAAGTTTCTTATGTTTGAAATATCTTTAAAATCGCTAATTTAGTAAAAAATATTGAAAAACTTAGCAAAAATCGCTTATTTTAACTAAACTTATTAGCTTTCACTAAGGGTTTACAAAAAACAAAAATAGTGATTCCACCAAAGTCGCCAATTTGGAAATATCTAGAAAATCGCTATTTTAGCAAAAACTATTTAAGAACTTAACAAAAATCACTTATTTTAACTAAACTTATAAGCTTTCACTATGAGATTACAACACACAAAAAATAATGGTGATTTCAAAAATATCGCTTATTTATAAAATCGCTTTTTTCAAAAATCGACAATTTTATAAAATCCTTCAAATTAAAAAAAAAATAATAATAATAAATCTATATATATATATGTATAAATCGACTAAGGCGAAACAGTTAAGAACACTTTCCTCCTCTGTATGTCAACCGATTTGAAAAAAACACACACCATTTGAAAGATATTTACTTACAGAAGTGCACAATATATATTTTATTAAAATCTGTTGAATATTTTCGGAGTAATAAGCGTTCAAATTAGCTTCTAACACATATGTACAAAATACAAAATTTGTTTTTTTCAATTATCAAATAATAAAAAAAAAATAGGGTGCTCGATTATTCGACATTTTTAAGAATTTAAGAATTTTGAAAAAAATCTCAATTATCTAAACTTTTTATAAATTTAAACGATTTTATGTTATTAAAAATAATGCCAACTTCGTGTAAAAATTGAGCAATTTCATAAATAAAAAAATATTTAATTAAGTTTTTTAAAATTCTTATGGTGCTTTTAAATATTTGAGCACCTACAAAATCGCTAATTTTACAGAAATTGCTAATTTTGTAAACCGTTTAAAAACTTAACGGAAAACGCTTCTTTACAAAACTTATTAACTTTTACTATGAGATTGCAAAAAACAAGAAAAAATGGTGATTTCCAAAAAATCGCTTATTTTTCTAAATAGCTTATTTTACAAATAACAACAATTTTATAAAATCCTTCAAATAAAAAAAAAATTATAATAATAAATAAAATTAAAATTAAAAAAGCGTTTGAAGATTTTTTTAAATTAAAAAAAAAATCAAATTATTTAAGCTTTTTATAAATTTTTAACGATTTTTTACATTAAAAGAACAATTTATTTAATGAATTTTTTTAAGTTTTTTAGCACTTCTAAATATTTGAGCACCTACAAAACCGCTAGTTTCACAAAAATTGCCAATTTAACAAAAACTATTAAAAAACTTAACAGAAATCGCTTTTTTAACAAAACTTATTAGCTTTCACTATTAGATTACAAAAAACAAAGAAAAAAAATGTTGATTTCACAAAAATCGCTAAATTTTCAAAATCGTTGATTTTACAAAAATCGAAAATGTTTTAAAATCCTTTAAATTAAAATAATAATAATAATAAATAGAAATAAAATTAAGAAAGCGTTTGACATTTTTTTAAATTTGAAAAAAAAAATCTCAATAATCGAAAAAATTACGCTAACTTTGCATAAAAATTAAACTATTCCAAATATAAAAAACAATTTATTTAATAAATTTTTTTTAATTCTTTAGTGCTTCTAAATATTTAAGCACCTAAAAAATCTAAAAAAACTATAAAAAATTTTTTCCAAAAATCGCTTATTTTATACAAAAATTGTCAATTTCTCAAAACTCGCCAATTTCAAAGAACTTTTAAGATAAAAAACAAAAATAATTATTAAAAAAAAATTTAAAAAAATGTTAAATTAAAAAAGCACAACAACAAGACAATAAAGCAAAATTCGTGTTAAAATATCATACAAAATTTTTACAAAATCATTTTGCAAGAACGCAAACTTTTTCTTAAAATGCGTTTTTAAAAAATATTCTTCGCAATTTGATCCCTTTGCCCTTAAAAAATTTATGGGCAAAAACTGTTCACTTTTTATTTACGAGAGGCGAAATTCTAAAAATTTAATTTTTCCCCAAGAAGCAATTCAAAAGTCAATGACTTACAGAAATAGGCAATTTGCTCAAATGTGCTATTCGAAGGTGTGCTGGAAATTGTGAACGTAAAACGCATGAATTTTAATAACCTTTTTTCAATAAGATTTCTGTATAAAAGAATTTTATAACTTATATTCAAATATTTCTCTATTAAACAGAATTTTATAACAAAAATTATTAAAAATTAGATTCAAAGTGATTACAAAAAAATTCCAAATTTTTGCGTTTTACCTTTTCGATTTCCAGCACACCCCTGATTATGATATTTTCTTACTAAATTATAATAAAAATTTATATTAAAAAATCGCCTAACGCAATGTAAATAGAAAAAAATCGTTAAGTTTATAAAAAGTAAACTTTAACAAAAAATTTCACTGAAATTTAAAAGAGAACAGAAATGTGTAAAATAAAGCATAATTTTCTTATTATAATCGCTATATGGGCATTTCCGCCAAATGGTCCACCGTGACCGAAAATTTAAAAGTTATTAAAATCTGATTATTTTACGATTTTGTTATGGAGAAATATTTAGATTTTACTAATTTTATAAATTTACCCATAAATTTTTTCACTTAGATGAACAATCAGACTGCAAAGTTGTGCAAACGTAATTTCTTATTTGTGAGTATGTTTTATTGTATATTTCCTTTAAGATTATCTTCCTTAAAAGAGGTGATATTTGATGAAAATTAACATGGTCTGTAATCTAAGGAAGAGTTCGAAGAGAAATATTTTATTCGAATTAACGGTAAATTTTTATTTTGTATTAATCATTATTCAGTTAAATTATTGTTGAAAAAATTTCACGTTCGAATTGTCACGTATCGAACCAGATTTTGGATTAAACAAAAAATAATACAGAAGATTTTGGAACCAAACCAAAGACATTTTAATGTTACATTGCTATGTAAAATTCTAAAAGTAGTTTGACTAAAAAATTGTGCCAGGTTTCGCTGAATTACACCTTTTTATACATGGCCACAAAAACTACTTCTATTTTTTTCACGTTCGAACCGCTACTTCTTTTGCCATTATCTTTGACCTAGAATCGCGCCCCCCATAAACTTTAGCATAGATAATAGTGCTTTCTTAGTGCTATAATTTAAGGGTTAAAAGAACGTAAAAATATTTGTTGTTTAAAATGTTGTTGCATTTTTGATGCGTACGACTGTCACGTTCAACACTTTGGAATTACCCATATCCATTATAACCAATAAAATTTTAATACAAAATTTTAATTTTATAAAAAAATTCTTAGGCTTAGAGCTTGAGAATTTTGAATAACTAAGCAAAAATTCGCAAATTTTAATTATAAAGCGTTCATTTAACACAAAAATTTAAAATTTTAACTGAAAGGAAAAAATTTGGATGTATGTATTTGTTTTTGCGATTTTAAAAATCTTTAACAAAAGTACCTTTCACAAAAAAAAAAAAATTAACAAATCTTTTTTATATTATAACTACTACTTAAAAGTTCGGGATTAACAACAAATGACGTGTCATGGTTTGTGTCTTTACTAGAGTTTTTGCCCGGGACATTCAATTGTTTTCAATTTCCAATGTCCGGGAATAAATTGCGGGTTTCCCGGGAAATTTTCAACAAAAACTTTTTTAAAATTTAATAAATCAATATGGCACTCGTGTCTTAAGTTATTTTATCCAAACAAATTTCATTAAAATATCAATATTTTCGAGAATGGGCCAATGGTAATTTATACAAAATTTTCACAAAATTTTATTTTTAGTCTTTTGAACTGTAATTGGCTAAATTTTATAAAAATATTATTATTTTTACGGGGTTCCGAGAGTGGGTTTTATTTGCGGCCTTTAAAAAATTGTGACTCGATCTTCACGAAATTTAGTGGTGTAATTTCGAGTCTTATTTAACAAGATACGACCAAGTTTTACCACAAAAATATTTTTTCTTCCGCTTTAGCCATACTAACCTGATTTCTGAGAGTGGTTACTGGCGATCAAGAATGGACCAATTAAGCCACAAGTAATCGTTTGTAAAGCCTAGCCAACTTGACGATTTTATAGTTAAACCTGTACCGAACACAATTGATTCGCGATCATTAGCCAAAAAACGCCAAGAATATACGACTAGCTATAAAGACGTAACATTCCGTTATGATGACGCTTGGCTACATTATGCAAGGCCAGTGAAAATTATTTGAAAAAAGTGTTTGGGCTATTGGCTTAAGAGACCGAACTTTGTCCCGTGCGACTACCATTTTGTTTCAACAATAAGAGCGTTCCACGACAAAGACTCTCGTAATCAAGCCGATTATACTAATAGTTCACAATGAGGAGAAATAGCCTGAGAATCATAATCGGTGTCATTACGGGATATTGGTTCATCACATATTTTAATGTTGAATAAACAGGGTTGTTACATGCCAGACTTCTGCAAATTGTGCAAAGAAGTCGATGATCATTGAGCATATTGTCTGTGTTATAGCCCAAGGTTAAGAGTACGCAGGGCAGCTTAGGAATGTATCAGGATGAAAACTTTAAGACATCATCAATTTCATCATGTGCGCATAAGATGACTAAAGTGGCAGTTGGCAAGGGACGAAGACTAATGAGGGCTTCCATCTGTCACTGATATTAACATAATTTCACCTTTGGTTAGATAAATACCATCTCGATTTTTTTCTTGTCTTTCTATACTACAAAAGAGACTTACAACAGATCACAGCAGCCTTCGAGCGGACGTGATATACGAATGTGTATCAGAATCCTTTTACATAATCTAACCAAACCTTATGGTTCACAATGATTTGAATGTGACTTTAAATAGAACTGTGCAGCCTCTATATGTAAGCTCATTAATTCCATAATCAAAATGGCCCTTTAACTTGAAATTTTGCATTTTTTTTCTTTTTAATCTATAATTATATAGAAAATTTAATACTTTTTTATAATATATGCAAGCAAAAATCATTTTATACCGGCACCAAGTGTTTTTAATTATTAAGCTGGCAGCTAAAAAAAATTTGTGGTCACAACCTTTTTTTACAAAGAAAAAATTGAAATGAAATTATAATAAAAAAACACTTTTAAATTATCACTTTTCTATAAAACACTTGTAAACAAATTAATAATTATAAATTTTTAAAAAAAAAAAAAAAATATTAAACAATAAGAACGTTTTTTATTTAAAAAAAAAAAATACAAAAGAACTTGAAATAAAAATTATCATATTTTTTTTGTATTTCGATTGTAATGAAAAAGACCACAACCTTTAATGTCGTTGATTTTTGTTCTTTCAATATGATTTGGAGTTTATGACTGTTCTTTCGTTGAAATTTTATTTATTATTAAAACATGTTTTATGCAAATTGGCAAGAAAATAATTTAATAGAATGCTAAGGCTTAAAAAAACATTTTAAAATGATCACGTGGTCATTTTTATTTTAATATTATTGGCAAATCATTTGAATACTCTGTTTAGTTCTCTTTTTTCAAAAAGTTTTTTTTTTTTTGCTTTTAGTTACTGCACCTTTCATTGATTTAAGTTTAATGTCAATAATTAAAACCATACAAGGGTAGATCAGATGGAAAAGATAAAAATTCTTTCCGCTAATAAATATCAATTTTGATCCCACAAAATAACAATTCTTAACAGGCTTCTGATACAATTTCCACTCTCTCTCTTCTCGCTCTTCAAATCAAAGCATCTCATAAGTTTTTTTTTAGAAATAAAAAAAGTTGTGTTTCGAAAATTAACCCTCTAAACAAAAATTTTTTATCAACGGCAGATAAAGGGTGATAAAAAATAACCCTATATTTTTTTTAATTTACAGTAGACGCTCGGTTATATGAGTATCAAGTTATATAAACATCCAGAATAGGGAACAACAAAATTATTAAAACATGAGGTTCTAAAGAGTGAACAAAACCTATCTCTTTTATGTGAACAACTTGCAACCGTTGATTTTTTTGTCACTGTTTGTTGTAAAGGGTGTTTTTTTAGAGTGTCACAACTTTTAAAAGGTGAATAAACCATAGATAAATCTATTATAAAAATCATTAAAGAACGAGAACCAGTGTTAAAATCAGTGTTCGAAAGTAAACACTAAATATCGCTCCTTAGTGTTCGGTTCGGTAGATTTGTGGAAAACACAAACGCTTATAGTGCATGTGTAGAAAATCATTAAAAAAAAATAACGTTTCCCCGTTTGTCATCTTTCGAACACAAAAATAATTCGGTTTTTATCAAACTCAACAAAAGATAAGAACATTTAATTCCATCCGGTTTTTTTTAAACCACAGACTTCATTGTGTTCGGTTCGGCTAATTAATGTTCGTCCATTTTGGCTGGTAAAAAGAACCAAACATTTTTTACAAAAACAAAATACGAAAAAAAAAACAAAAAGCCAGCAAAATAATTTTACACGAACAAAACATATACACAATGCACACACAAGCTGTTCGTGCTGCGGTCGTTGCGAAAATTTTTTGTTGGTTCATTTCTTTATCAATGTAAAAAAAGAAACATTATAGAACATTAAAATATAATGCTTGTCTACAGTATCACTACAATTGTTCTGTTTTTAACGAAGAACAGAACACTATGTAATGTTTTCTTTCTTGGAAATAGTTACGAACGGTATTAAGGTTTGTGTTCGTCTACACAATCACTAAAAAAATAGATATCGTTTTTGGGTGTGTGATCCGAACGATAAATAATTTACTGTTTATTTTCGAACACTGGTTAAAATTGATTTTTTCTAAAAATTCTATCACTGATTGATCAGAAGGTTGAGTATTCTCGAGACTTAGAACTCAGTTATTAAAAATGGTGACAAAAAGGCTGAAATATCAAACGAAATTTATAGCGAATTTCGATAGTCTATATATCGATGCTACTTTAAATTCTCCCCTTCGGGGGCTTATTCCGACATTTGGTATGTTTATAACGAGCGTCTCTCACTACTGAAATAGTCTGGTAACCAATTTATATAAGGGTAATTGACAGGGCTGCCAGAATTGACGATTTATCGTCATTTTGACGATTTTTTGTTCCGGAATTAGCGAAGTGCCGATTTGCTGATTTTTTTCTTAAAAGTGACGATTTTTTTCAGTCTCCAGTCTGAATAAAACATTAAATTTTCTGAGACGTTCGTTTTTAAATCTTGGAATGTTTAACAGCCGTACCTTAACAAGAGCGGAAGCCGGAACGTTTTCTTTCGCTTAGCTTTTACGCTGATATGCCATACCTAAGCAAGAGCGTCAACGTTGTGTGAAAAACAGTAGTGATAGCTTTCTTGTGTAATAAAACCCACAAATTATAAATAAAAATAGAGATAAAAACGCTAGATTGATCAAAAAATAGCTAAATTGCCTTTATTAATTAACAATAGCGCCAAAATTCACTATTCAACGAGCTTTGAAAATCGGTTTTTCCAATTGCAAAGCGTTGAGACCGCTCTATTCAAAAACTAGAAAACGCGTGGCGCTTTTGTTTAGATACGGCCATAATATGCAAGTCTTAAGAAAATCTTTAAATGATTATTTTCAGAGTACAAAAACAACAATGTTACACTTTGTTTATCTTTCGTCAAACCATCAGCGAATAAATCTTTTACGACTCTCTGTATAAATCATATTTTCAACAATTATACGGCGAACATTTCACGAGTTGTGAGATAATATCTACAAGAGTCTCATCCCAGTAAAAAATGTTAATGTTTCGGGAAGCGCGAAAACTACATGAGCGCTGATATATGCGCTGGCTATTACACACTACTAAGAAACAGCAGATAAGCGAATACCATTAAAGTGAATTTTTAATTTAATGATTGAATAACTTCGCATTATCCCTTATACGAACAATGTTTTATGTGCTTTTGTTATTCCCTTACATCGAAGCAGGTTGTATTGCAATGATTTTAAAATGTGTTTACGATCATTTTTGAAATATTACCGAACATAGAAATTTAATTTGTTTCATAACGCAATCAGTTATCAAAGTGCTTCCAAGTGGGAATTCGCCATATAAAAATCATGCCTCTTGTAAGCAGGTTTTGTAAGGGGGTATTGTGCTTCTCTCCCTTACAAAACTGCTGTAAGCTCCATTTTTTACTGGGAAACGATTCTTGACATGAAAGACTCGTTAGATAATCTTTACCCACATCTTAAACGATTCCCACAACGGTTGAAGAAGCGTCTTTCACTGTGCTATGGATTAATCTTAGTCGTGTTGCAGTTTTCTTATGTGAGGAATCTTCCACGATTAAAAAATGCGGCATCGACGATCAAAGACGCTTTGTATGAGACTCCCAATATCTCTTACACAATTGAAAATGCTAGTATGCAGTAATTATGTTTTTGTTTGAATGCTTTTTTATAAAAAAAATCAAACAAAAACTGTTTAAAAAAACTAAATTTTAAGTTGTGCGATTTTTTTTGACGATTTTTCGAAACGTAAAAGACGATTTTTCTATTTTTTCTCAGGAAATTGACGATTTCCTCACAAATTTATCTGGCAGCCCTGGTAATTGATCATTTGATGTATATTCTGCTCTCGTTCTCGCTTTTAAATCCCGTCTGGTGCTTAAACTGAAATTTCATTATAATATTTTTTTTAATGGAGGAAAAGACTTGACCTCAAGTATTTTGCTGCCAAAAAGGTGTAGTAAGACATTGAGAGTAGATATATATTATTGCAGTTATTACTGGCTAATTGGTCTTCTAAGGCCAAATGCTGGATCTCAAGCTGTATTTGCCACAAATATAATTTTACTAGACTCTGATTTTTTAAATATAATTTGAGAATTTTGCCGAGCTGTTTTTAAGGGTTTAAGAAGCAAAAGAATTACAACGGAATATAATTAAAGAGTGCTTACAAAACAAACTATTTGTATAATCTTTTCAAAATGTGTGGGCACAGTGTTTTGGGATTAAGGTTATCGAACGATTTAAAGACCATAAATTATACAAAATTAAAAGGCGAATGCCAAAACTAAAATCCATTAATTAAGTAAACTGCTTTGTTATCGAAAAACTTAAAAGATTCAACTAATTTCCATTTCATTTTAATTCACATATTTGCCAGTAAGATTTCTTAATTCCTCTTTTAACCTCTAGCAGACTATTAGACGTCTTAGTTCATCAAAATTTCTAATTTAATTCTATAGAACCGCATAAAAAACTTATTCACAAAGAACATAGAAAACAAAAAGAAATTCTTTGACACTTTGATTAAAACATAAATTAATAAATTTACATATTTAATATTAAAAAAATAAAACCACAAATAGAAGATTAAAAAACAATAACTATAAAGACAAAAGGGTTTAAAGAATTATAAGCAACATTTTTAATTATATTCAAATTAATTAAATATTCTTGTTGTTAGGTGTAACATACTTAAATAGTGATTAAAAGCAGAGAAAAGCTCACACAAAGCCAACCGAAGACGAAAGTCGTCGGCCTTTTCAAATACAAAATACGCACAGTTAGGAACTAAAAAGCTTATAAGCGATTTTAATAAAGCAGGCTTAAGTCATCCTGCTCTCTTAATTATCCATCCCTTTGGCACTTGCCTGCTTAAGACTTTAAAAGAAGGAAAAAAACTTTAAGGAGCACTTGACAAATTATGAAAAAAGGTGTGCGAGTACGCACGCATATGATTTGATTATTTCGGACTCAATTTGTTTTAACTTGTGTATGGGCGATGGGCGTGGCCGATGTTGATGACAATTGGCATGCATAATTTGCTTATTCTAGAAAGTTTATGTACCAAATTTAAAGATTTTTGCCTAAAAAGAAAAAGTTTTATGTTTAAAAATTGATTTGGATAGTATGCAAGGCGGGCGGTGGGCGTGACTGATGTTGATAAAACTTGGCATGCATATTTTGTTTATTCTAGAAAGTGTATGCACCAAATTTAAAGTCTTTTGCTTTTATAGGAGAAGTTTTATACTAAAAAATTTATTTCGACTGTATGGGAGGTGAGCGGTGGGCGTGACATAGCTTGCTGAAACTTGGCACGAATACTTAGTTTATTCTAGACGGTGTATGTATCAAATTTAAAGACTTTTGCTTAAAGAGGAGAAGTTTTATGCTTTAAAATTGATTTGGATTGCATGAAAGGTGGGCGTGGCTGATGTTGATAAAACTTGGTATGAATGCTTAGTTTATTCTAGAAAGTTTATGCATCAAATTTTAAGACTTTTGCTTGAATAGGAGAAGTTTTTTACTAAAAAATGTATTTGGATTGTATGGAAGGTAGGCGGTGGGCGTGGCTTGCATATTTTGTTTATTTTAGAAAATGTATGCACCATATTTGAAGGCTTGTGGCTGAATAGGAGAAGTTTTACACTAAAAAATGGATTTTAATTGTATGAAAGGTGGGCGGTGGGCGTGGCTGATGTTGATAAAACTTTTCATGAATACTAAGGGTATTCTAGAAAGTGTATGTATCAAATTTAAAGACTTTTGCTTAAAGAGGAGAAGTTTTATGCTTTAAAATTGTTTTGGATTGTATGGAAGGTGGGCGTGGCTGATGTTAATAAGACTTGATATGAACACTTAGTTTATTCTAGAAAGTGTATGCACCAAATTCTAAGACTTCTGCTTGAATAGGAGAACTTTTATACTAAAAAATGTATTTGGATTGTATGGAAGGTAGGCGGTGGGCGTGGCTGATGTTGATAAAACTTGACATGCATATTTTTTATCCTAGAAAGTTTATTTACCAAATTTTAAGACCTTTTCTAGAATAAGTGAAATTTTATGCTTAAAAATTGATTTGCATTGTATATATTATATTATATTGTATGGAAAATGGGCGGTGGGCGTGGCTGATGTTGATAAAACTTGGCATGCATATTTTTTTTTATTCAAGAAAGTTTATATACCACATTTGAGGACTTTTGCTTGAAAAAAATTATTCCGCTTGAATGGGAGGTGGGCACGGCCGATTTTGATGTAATTCCATTATTTTTTTCCTCCTTTATTCAACATAATGCACGGTGCTAACTTTAAATGATCTAGGACCACTCCTTATATTTTTTGCACAAAAATATATGAGACGGTCCCTCTCTGTAACATACAAGATTCCTACCGAGTAAAGGGATTTAGTGTGATAGGGTCCATAAAAAACTAGCAAAGTGGATGATAATATTGAGCTTAAATATAATGTTTTGCTCTTTTCGTATTATGGTGAAGGCATTTTTGCTTGTTTTTTGTTCCTTTTCTCCATAAAACCAAATCCACACTTTCTTAATTTCATACACTTTAAAAAAATTTGTCAAAATTTTAGCGAAATTTCATTAACTACCTTAACAAATATTGTTGTCATTAATATTGAATACCTATAATTATAATTTAAAAAAAAAAAAATTTAATAAAAACACAAAATATTCTCTGACCTGTTTCATTGAATTAATTAATTTTGTTGTAACTTATACAAAAAGAAATACATACAATAGAAAAAATCTGTGGCAATTAATTATTTAGCCAAAAAAACAAAAGATTTAATCAATAATGATCTAAAAGAATACAGAATTAATGATATTTTAATTTTTAGTTTGAAAAAGAAAGCGGCATTAATCATAAGTTGGAAAAAAAATTATTTAAATCCTTATTATTGATTTAGCGCGGCCACGTGCTCATAAATATTGCTAATTTCTTACATGCTTTATGCATTATGAATTACTAGACACTACGACGTCTTAGGAATATTTTAAGTCTAGTTGCTAATTAGCGAAGCACAAAAAAAAAACAATTTCTTAGAAAAATTTATTAATTTTTTTGTCAGGTATTAATTATGTTATGATAAATGTGCTATAAGAATTGAAAAATTTAAATAATTATTTTGAAATGTAACTGATAGTTGGCTAAAAGGTGATTCATTCTATTTGATAAAAACAAATTTTTAATGTAATTTTCTAATATTTATTCTAAAGTTATTCTTTGAATAACTTGAAAATCTTTATAGCAGTGGTAGGCAATATACATGTTTTCATATTTACGCAGCAAAATTGTATTTGTAGAAGCAAAAACAAAATAACAGCAAAGTGAAATCAAGATAATTTGTAATGACTGATGGGCATCAAACATACTATGAACAAAAAAGCAATGGTGGAGCGAAAAAGTTGATGTTTTTGTTATTTTGGTTACAGATCTACTAACAGATTACATGTGCCCATGTAGCGTAGGCCGAATTTTATATGCTGTATTGCCTGTTCATAGATTTCGAACGAAGATATCGTTTGCTTAACTAACATGTAACACAAAAAAAAAAAAATTTTAATTTGTTTTTGTTTTAAATGTAAGTTCAGAGATCGAAGTCTTCGTTCGGAAATAGATGAACAAGCAGTTAGATCGCATGACGGCGTATCGCAAGTGTGCCCACCACTGCCCTTATATATATATATATATATATATATATATATATATTGGTTCCTTTAGTTCCTATAAGGAGCATAGGGCCTCAACAAAGTTTCGCCATTCGTTTCTACTTGGTGCAAGGTTCTTTATTTCGTTCCAGGTTTTGCCTGCTCTCAAGGCTTCTAAGTCTAGCTGTCTTCGCCAAGTGTGTGCTGGTCGTCCTCTTCTTCTACTGCCCTGTGGGTTCCAGTCTATAGCATTACGGGTTACGTCATCTGGAGATCTTCGCAGTGCATGGCCAATCCAGCGCCATTTCCTTCTTAACACTTCGATTTGTATTTGCTTCTGATGAGTGCGTTCCCAGAGTTGTACATTGGATATCCTGTTGGGCCAAAAAATTTTTAATATTCTTCTCAGGCATTTGTTGACGAAGACTTGCAGGGTGTTCACATCTTTGGTAGCCATGTTCCACGTTTCGCACCCATAGAGAAGGACAGATTTCACACATGAATTAAAGATGTTGATTTTTGTGTGGGTGGAGATGACTGGTGATTTCCACACTGTGCTGAGTTGGCCGAACGCTTGTCGGGCTTTCATAGTGCGATTCAGTACATCATCAGAAGATCCTCCGGTCGTTGTTATGATGCTACCCAAGTAGCAAAAAGTGTTAACATCCTGGATTTGAATGTTTTGGATGGAAAATGGCCTGTTACATGTGGAATTTATTCTCATGGCCTTTGTCTTAGGAATATTTATTTTGAGGCCTGCCTTTGCAGCTTCTGACTCTACCATTTTTAGGCTTTCTAACATGTTGGAGTGACTATGTGTTAGAAGGCATATGTCGTCGGCATATTCAAGATCGGCCAAACGCTCGCCAAGTCCCCACATTATGCCTCTGTTGTTGGCCGTTGCATTTTTCATAACGATGTCCAGCACAACTTTAAAAAGTAACGGTAACAATATGCAGCCTTGACGCACACCCACTTTAACAGAAACTTTGTCGCTTATTGAGTTTTGGTGTAGTATACGACAATTTGCGTTTCTGTACAACTCCTGAATGATCTCAATTATTTTTCTAGGAACGCCTTTACAGGTCAGTGCTTTCCAAATGGCATCGTGTGAAAGTGTGTCAAAAGCTTTTTCGAAATCTATAAAGACTAGGTAAAGGGGCGATCTCCATTCGACTGACTGCTCAATTATAATACGGAGGCTATTTATATGATCTAAGCAAGACTTTTGTGATCTAAAACCCTTATGCTATGTCTATTAAAACTAATCAAACTATATTTTCTTAGAAAAAATTAATTTCTCTTCTTCGATTTAAAGCTTTGTTCACAATCAGAGAAACAATTTCGTTTTTTCAACTGAGTCAACTAGAACTACAGCAACAATTTGTATGAAATTGTTTCTGACGTTTAAAATAATTTCATCTAGTTTTGAATGAAAATTTTAACAAAATGTTGTAAAAAATAATAATAAATGCATAATATTGTTGTGGCTAAAATTTGTAAACGGTTTCTTAATGCAAAATGTGTGTGGTTGCAAAAGAAATTGTTGCTCCATTATGAACACCAAGTGAAAATGTTTTTTTGATTGTGAACGAAGCTTAACTGTAGTTTTCAACTGTTTACAACTTCCAAATTGTACAAAGGCGGCTCGTTCTAAATTGGAACCCAAGACTTTGTAACCACCCTGTTGTAATACAGTAAAATACACCGCCGTATTCATAAAAAACATTTTTAAATTTATGAAAACGGGGGACAGTGTATCAAAATTGGGCAACGCTGTTAGAAGACTAGCTATTTATCTTGGCAAAATTTTTCGTGGTTATTCCAACATACGCGTCGAAGAAGTGAACATTTACATGAAAACAAAAACAAAACCAAACCAAAGTGACTAAATTTGTTTTTGTTATCTATACACTTCTAAAATAAAATTAACGCGAGAGTTGTAATGCGTTTCTTTCTCTTTTAAAAACTGTAAATTTTGTATGATAAACAAAAAAAATTTTTGTCAATTTGGTTTTGTTTTGTTTTTGTTTTAATGTAAATGTTCACTTCTTCGACGCGTATTTTGGAATAACGACGATTAAGTTTAAGTTAAATTATAGAAATGGACCTTTGTTTTCTAGCCACCCAGTTGTCAAGTATGATATCCAGTATGTTATCCTTATACAACAATAGGGTGATAAAAAAAAATTATTTTTTGGAAAGTCTAAATTTGTTTTGTTTTTAACCCTAGGTCTCCACTAGCCATTACATAATGTTAAAAAACAGCGTTTAAAAAACTGCAGTCAAAGTAGAAAAACTGCCAATTCTTCCATTCTTCAATATGGAAATACTTTATGGATACCTTATGCTCCCAAATGGGGGAGAAAAAATCTCTACTTTTTAAGCGTCATCATTTAAAATATTTTGAGCTAGTCTAATTGGGTGCAATTCAAGCCTTTTAAGATATTCTATTGAGTATTTTGTGTTCATAGTTTTTACTGATGTGAATACCGGGGAGCGTTAAAAGTGAGCACTAGCAGTCGCAAAACGCCTAAAATATGCAACCGGAAATTAAGCCTTAATGTTGCATCTTATAATAGAATATTACGGCTCGGCCACATGTTGCATGACCAGTGAAGACTTAAAACAAACAGGGAACCTAGTCCTCCTTAGATATCATACGTTGCCTTAAACGATTTCGATTTGTTGCTGTCAATGAAAAACGCACTCACTGCCATTAGCCGCACTTCAAAGCAATTTATTCGAAATTTCCTCTTTTCGCGTTCGACCTTGAAACCATTTTGCAGTTTAAGCTTGAAGTCCTTGGAAAGTGCCAAAAAGAAGGGAAGAGTTCAAAGCTTATAAAGGCCAATACTTTCATTAAATTTATATTTAACAAAAAAAAAAAAAAAAAAAAAAAAACGATTAAAATTTGCAAAGAATCCTTTAATACTTTTATTAAATTAGCCCTTAATGTTTTGTAATTTAAAGCCTTCCAACAATTTTTTGAGGTATTAAACCCCAGTATTAACGTTTGTTTTTTTTTCACAAAACACATTAAAAATTTGAACTTTGTTTTTTACCCTGACCTCGTTTTTTGAACCACAACCCACTTTTGCGGCTTTTTGCGAGAATTAATGACTGTCTCAGAGACTCAATAGAAAAATTCTTTAAATTATTATAATTATTTTTTTATTTTAAAAGTGTTTTTTTTTTTGTAACGCCAAGAAACCTGTTGTGTTAACCGAAAAAAAAAATAAAATTAAAATTCAATTGCACTTGTTTTGTACTCTGGTTTTTTTAAAACAAATTCAAGGTTAAAATTGCTACAACAAAAAAATAAACATACACACAAAAACAAACAACGAAATTCTTTGGTGATCTGATAGATACAATAAATAACACCTTTAAGATACAAAACAACAAATTGATACTTTTAGTTGAAATAAATTTATTAAAAAAAAAAGAAAAAAACTAAACAGCAACCGCACAACATGTCAACACTTTTTGGCGGTCAACTAACAACAAAAAAACTTTGTATTGAACTCTAAATTAAATTAATAATTTTTTAACAACATTTTTAAAAAATATTCATTAATATTGAAAACTTAACAAAAACTGTTTTTCAAAATTTGATTTATTGAAGTAAGAAATCAATTCTATGAAAGGAAACAAAAAAGAAATTACAAGATCAAGTCAGATTTCAATTCATTTTTCATAAATTTCTTACTCATGTACCTTAAGAAAAAAGATTTTCCTTACCGAAAACGGAACGTCAGTTCTCAGTTTTTCATTCTAAAAAAAACAAAACAAAACGGCAAAGATTTTTGAAGAGAAATTGTGGTAACTATCGAAATAGTATGTCAAATCGACCTGTCCGTGAACTTGGGTTCGATTCCCCGGTCAGTCAAGAACGAAAAATTATCAATAAATTTTAATTAATTTCACGTTGTAAAATTCCTTTCTTCAAAAAAACAATTTAATGAAAATTAAATTAACTTGAGCCTGATTAAAATATAAAAATTTGGATTAAAAACAAAAATATTTGAATTAAGCAGACAGTACTCAGCATTTTATCCATATTTTGTACTTTTTTACATATAAAATTAAAATTTCCTCAATGAATTGCTAATTAAAGGTTTCTTAGTATGTTCATGTGATCATAATCTCAAATTAGAGTTATTGACTTCTTTAACTGCTAGAAGCAAGGGCGGATCAAAAACTTAAGTTCAGAGGGGGAGGTGTTCAAAAAGTGATAATTCAGTCGTTCGAAACTCAATTTATGACTTAAGAACACTAGTGGTTGACTAGCCCAGGGGGATCATAACCCTTTCCCCACCCCCTTAAATACGCGCTTGGTTAAAAGCAATTCAAAAAATTTAAATGACAATTTTTTATGATTTGTAATAGTGACGAAACCAGTAATAAAATGGTTTTATTGTTATAATTAATTAATGTAAAATTGTTAAACATTTGAAATAATACGTTTTTATACCCTTCACCACCGGTGAAAAGGGTATATTTAAGTTTGTCATTCCGTTTGTAATTTCTATAAAATTGATCTTAGGCTCTATAAAGTATATATTTTCTAGGTCCATAGAATTTTCGAAGTTGATTTAACGATGTCCGTTAGTCCGTCTATCCGTGTGTATGTTGAAATGGGTTTTCCGAAGACCCCAAAAATGATGGGGACTAGGTTATTATTTATTTATGTCACATATACTCCGTTTAAGTTTGCTATTGAAATTCAGCCAAATGGGTCCAAAAATTGCTGAGATATGAGCAAAAAACCACGACTGCCTCTAATTTTACCAGAAAATCCCTTGTTGCTGCTGTTTTCTGTATATCTAAAGAACGGCAGTAGCTAAAGTTTCCAAATTAGGTACAAGCATCTTGGTTATCAATACACAACATCCGACAAAAAGTGGGCTGCATTTGAGAAGTAGGCGTGCCAAAAAAAGATTTGTTTATATCTAAAGAACGGTATTTATTTTACTTTCTGTTTTTATCGCACCAAGGTGAAGGGTATAAAAGATTCGGCATAGCTGAATATAGCACTCTTAGGCCCGTTTTGACAGCTTACCGATAGCTAAAGGTAGGATTTTATCGGCCGTATAAAAAGTGTTCAATTATTAAAATTTTACCAGGTAGGATGATCCTTAATTTACTTTATCGCTCTTTTTAGGTTAAAGTAAAGTTTTACTAATAGAACACTTTTTATAAGGCCGGTTGAAGTCTTCTTTAAGCTATCGGTAAGTTGTGAAAACGGTCCTTAGTTGTTTTTATTCAAATCATTTGGTAATTGTTGAAATTTAGTCAATTTATTTGTGTTATTTTTGAAAGGAAATTTTTAAGTGAAACAAATCAAAAATATAAAATTTTGATAAAGAATTTTTAAAATTTAAGCAAAAATCGGCCCTACTGGACTTCCTTTTCAGCCAGGATTAATTTTTGATTTCAAGTTTCACCCATAAACTTTACAGGCGCCAGAGTATTTTTCTTGCTTTCAAACCTGAAGAAATGGCTTGGCGAAGAGAAATTTAACTCCAACGATGAAATAATCTCACAAACAAATGACCTCGACAAATCTTATTTTTCATATTTGCAATATTGAATTAGTAATGTATGTAATTTTTCTAAATAGCGGAAATCACTCTTCGTTGCAAATACCCTTGCAAACCTTGCATATGTTGCAAATAGTTTATTTTTATGCTTTATAACTACCAGTAATGGCAATTTAGTTTTTACAATTATAAGAGTGGGTTTTTTACATCGAGTCGAGAATAAATTTCATGGAGTAATAATTGCGTTTGCCGTTTTTAAGAGGTAGTTTAAACCTCGCAGCATTGCCATGCTGAATAAAAAAAAATGGCAACAAGTCTGAATTTACACGTTTCATCTTTTGATGCTCAACTTCTTTTCAATTCCCTTTTAAAGATGCCAATATAATCACACGGAGCAACCGTTTTCAACTTTTTTCGGTTCAAAACAACAATAATTTTAATAACAGCAAATCAAAGAGAAAAAGAAAAGAAAAAAATTAAATGCAGCCATCGTTGGGCATATACCAACGAATAAAACCACAAAGCGTACTGACCGAGTACACGCATCTCCGTACTAGCCCCCTTTCTTCTTTCTTCCCTCACCTAAAAACACAAGAGTTGAGCATCAAAGATGAAACGTGTGAAAGCAGACCAACATATTTAAAAATGGCAACTTTTTATCAATCCACTTAGCATTTTATACAGAAGAAGAAGAATTTAGGTTTTCATATATTTTAGAATCACTAAAGTCTTCATCTTTACTAGAATAATCCATTTTTCTGTTTTCTAAAAAAAAAATTTTAACAGCTGCTTTTGTTATACATGTGTATGTGTTGACATTTGATGATTAAGTTTAAACCACCAACATTGGCCGCTTAAACTGGCAAATAAAAGAAATTAATCCTCATCTTAAAAACACAGATTAAAGATGACTAAATCTCTAATCTCCATATTAAAAACCCACCCTAAATTAACGACCAGGCTGTTAACGATGTCGATCAACAAGTCGCTCACTTGTCGGTCGACAGGTTTTACGTTTCTAACTCAATCCTCTTATTTATTGTCAAATGATTGTATTGCCTCATTAACAAATAAAACGCTAGTTTGAAAAAAAATCGACAAAATATACATATCAGTTAAGTCATAAGAATACTGTGCTACAAACAAAGCCAAATACAAAACAATGGATTAAATAAAAAATATTTTAAGAAACTAAGTGGTGTTGTTTTAAAAAAATATAATTATAATTATAAATATATAATTATATCCCCTCTTTCTATAATTGCAGTCGTAAATAACTTTTCCCTTGACATGTTTTCCCTTTTTCTGATGTGTAATCCAATGGGGAGTAACATCACAAAAATATTCCCATTTATAAAATTTCCCATGATCGAGAACGTTTTTTTAAGCTTTTTCCCCTTTTTTGTGCTGACAAGTAACTTCACTTTCTTCTTCCGACGGTTATTAAATCCATTCAGCATTGAGACTTTGCTCTAACGCATCTAATACTTTGGAGAGCACCTCACAAAAGGTGGATTGTACCATTCCCACTTCGTTGGCTCTTGCAACACCTTTTTGATATCCGCCCTCTGCAAAAAAAACGTAAACAAGCACTAAGGCTTACGATGGGTTAAGTATGTACCAAATGACTTTTTTTGTTGCCGGCAGAGAATTAGTCAGTGTAGGTATTTAATATATGACAAAGTTATCAAAGTTTTCATGGGATTCAAAAAATTAATTAACAAGGTTTCGTTTAAGAGCCACTTTTTGGGTTTGAGATTAAAGTTAATTTAATTCTATTATTAGCTAATCTGAGAATTAAGTTAATCTAGCATCAATTGAATTTGGTATTTTTGGGTTGTGACTTAAACCATCTAATGTTACCATACTGAGCACAAATAAATGGCAACATTTTTTTTTGCAAATGTCAACTTTTTATCAAAGCAATATGGATGTTTTCAAAGAAGAAGAAGAAGAAAATGTGCGAATTTAATATTGTTTGCAATGTAGAAATTTTTTACGTTTAAAGAAAAAATATATTGATGAAAAAATATAGAAAAAAAATTATATAAAAGTGCTTAAGGCCGTTACACACTATCCCACAAAGTCTTACGTATTTTTAAAAAATGCTTCCCTGATCTAATAATTCTTTGAACATTTTTAAAAAACAATAACAATTTATCATGACAGGGTTGCATTTTTGTAAATTACTAAAGACTTTGTGGGATATTGTATAACGGCCTTTTTTGTTTATATTTTTGCAACAATTGTTTATGTTAAACATGGGTATGTTGACAGTTTAAGTTTAGGTTTAAGCCAACACCATTGGCCGCTTAAACTAGCAAAAAAAGTTAAAAAAAATACAACTCAAAAAGTAAATACGGAGATTAAAGTTAATTTAATCGCTAACCTCTAACCCTAAAAGTGGCTCTAAAAGTTATTTCTTTTACCCTGTTAATAGGTGCGTTTGAGTACTTCAACAGTAAAATGCAGTAAATGAGAAAATTGTAAAATTTGCTCTCACAAAAAGCTGTTGTCCAAGAAAGTACGCGAACGCAAATTTTGTAAAAATTCGTAAAATAAAGGCAACAGCTGATGACAAATAGTTGAAGTGTTGAAAAATGTTAACACTTTTGACTACTTAACTCGTTTTCTTATCGGTACTCGATTAAATACTTTTTATAACACAAACATTTTTGGAAAATACAAACAAATTATTTTATGTAATCTTTGATATTTGTTTGTTTTTTATTTTATTTGATTTTACTAATTTGTGGCGGGTTAATTTATTCAAAGAAACATGAATAGTTTTTTGCTATTGATTACTTAAGAACCCAAGTACTTAACACTTTTACAACTATAAAAAATTAACATAACAAAAAAAGTTTCAAATGTTGGTATTTAGCCCAGTAAATGATTCACAAACAAGTTTAATTAATTATTATTTATTCACGTTTTGTTTTTGTTTAATTTTTATTTCAACTTTTCGTTTATTTAACAATTTGTAAGCATTTTGTTTGTCACCTTTGTTTGTTTACCTTTTGAAACATATGTTTTTTTGTTTTACTAAATTTTACTGCAAAAATTTCTGCAGTAAAAATTTGTAAATACTCAGACAAGAACTGTCACTTTTCGCTCTCAATTTGTGTTCTCATTTACTGCATTTTGTGTACTCGAACGCAATTTCGTAAAATGCAGTCAAGTTCAGTAAAAAATAGTAAAAACTTTTGTGTTCTCAAACGCAGCTAATGCTGGATAAATCTAAAATGTAAACTAATTAATAGTCATCTGTTTTATAAAACGAAACCACTTACAACGTACCGGGTAAATCTAAGGGATTAGACGCATCTTGCAAAGCCCGACGAGCTATTCGCTGTTGCTGTATCTCCTCTTCTTGCAATAAAACGATGGCACCAATTCTAAACCTTTTAATTTTTTTAAACTAGAATATTTAAAATCACTACTAGATATTATTGCACTTAAAAACTCTTGTTTGCACCGCAAATTTATTTTTGTTTTGAAAACTTATATTGGAATAATTTTTGTTAAAATTACACGCTTTTAATATTCTTGTGTATTTTCTATTAATATATTATTCTTGCTTATTTCACATTCACTACGTATTGATAGCAGTAGCAAATGCTCCAATGAAATTTACGATAGCAATTTTTCCTTTATGAGGAATAAAAATTTCTTGCAAACCAAAATTTCAAATCTTATTCCCGATAGGGGTGATTAAGTGTTTAAAGAAAAATTTCGTTTGATATTTTAACAAAATTTCTCTGCCGAAAACCACAACCCAAATGACTGATTTTGATATTTGTGATCGCATCATATTTCTTAATGGGCCTCAAAGTTGTATGAAAGCTGTTACGTGACAGTTAATCGACTGTTTGTCGTTGAAAATGCAAGCGAACAAAAGCGGTCGACATCGTGGGCCAGGCTGTATGTAATTATGAAATTTTTATTACAATTACATTTAAATCCTTGATTTCATTTGCATAATTTGGTAATGTTTTTGAAATGTCTTGGCTTTTATAAAAAAATATGTTTAATTTTTTCTTTACGATTTTTAAACTATTGTAACGTAATGTATTCATTACCTTTAACATTACAAGGGAATGCTTAAAAAAGCATTTTTCATAAGTTAAGTTTTCGTTTTGTTACTTATTTTTAAACTTAAAAATATTTTGTTTTTTAAAAAATTAAAAACTTACCGAGATTTTTTTTCTTTTTTGGGGTATACCGTTGAAGTTTTAATGCTTACTCTTTGCATAACCAAGTAATAATTTATTAATTTGATTGTGCTAAAAAGAAAAGAATGGCAGTTTTTTTATATTTTTGCTGGCTTTGGAAATAAAACTAATAAAAATCTCAAATATTTAATTTATTATTAGGGGATTCACAATGGAGTCAAAAAGTCATAAAATAATAACAAGAAAAATATGAGTGCTTTGAGCCACCCTCATAATTTAGATTTGTACTGAGCAGCAGGGCTGTCAGATGTGGCGATTTTTCGCCAATCGTGGCGATTTATAAACCTAATTGGCGATGCTATTTTGTGTTTGGCGACATGGCGTTTTTTTTGGCGAAATTTTAAAAAGTTGGCGATTATTTGGCGATTTCTAAAACACATTTTATCGTTTTTTTCTTTAAATTTTTAACAAATTTTAAAACCGCAATACGAATGCGATTGCTTTAAATGATAAATTGATAATATTGCCAGATAAATACAATAATCGGATCTTTACCGAAAAACTAATTTTGCAAAATAAATTTTAAATATTAAAGTTGTTTTTTATTCGACCTTTCCAATTTAATTATAAAAATATTTGAGCTCGAGGGCTGGATTGTTCTTTAATTAAAATTCTTCTTTATTAATTTCCAATATTTCGCTACTCTTCGAGTAGCATCCTCAGGGAGTATAATGGATTTTTAATAAACACACAAAATTCTAAAAAATTTTTCTTCTTTAACGTTGCTTATAACTCGTCATCATAAATACTACTAAATTTTAAATCGTTTTCGATTGCATAAGAAATGGGTTTTTTTAAATAACTAAACAATAATGTTTACTTGGTAGTATGCAAAAATAGTTGAATTAATGGCGAAAGAAAATCAGAAAAATTTTAAAAATTGATATCAGATTCTATATAGCAGTATCAAGCGCAAAGCGAAAAAATGCGCACTTTTACACGAAATAAAATCAATTATTTCTTTTAAACCTTAAAATATTAAAAAAAAAATTTAATATTCACTTGAAATTTTCGAAAACCCTGATTTTATATAGAATCGAAAACTTATCTGGGTAAGACGGTAATTTTTAAAAACAATTCAGGTACTTTGTTAAGACTTTAATACCTTTTAAGATATTTATCCTTTGCTTTAAATAAATACAAAATTTTACCTTATTCTGGCTTATATTCACATAGAAAATCACGCTTATAAAAACTCACTTTTTTGCATCAAACTCTACTCAGTTTACATGCTTGATAAAATTAATGTTTTGGAAAAATTCAATTAACTGATCTCACAAGTTCTAGGTTTTTAAGATAATCAGCCTTCTTATGATTACAAAAATTCTAGTTCCCTTCAGCATACTTTTGCAATTTAAAGTCCCTAAACTTCTTGCGATTGCGATTAATGATTTACAGATTACAGAATTCAAGTCAGAATCACAATGTTAAGCGTTCGGCGTTGTTCTACTATAATTTAAACACACTACTAGAATAAGGATAAATATGGAAAATTTATATAAAGGTTAAATGCACTTGTACACTCTTTTTTATATAAAACTTTTATTTGGCGATTTTTGGCGAATTTTTTTTTAACAAAAATCTAAAAAAATAAATTTTTGGCGATTTTTGGCGAATTTCGGGTTACTATTTGGCGATGAAGGTGAAAAAAAATCTGACAACCCTGCTGAGCAGTTATGACAAAACAATGAACACAGCATAAAAAGTCTTATTATTTTAGGACTTTTTTTGTATGAAACACAACAATAATTTTTTTTAAACTACATATTGTAAAATATTGCAATATAAAGACAATATGACTTGATAGCACACCTAGTGAATCCCCCATATATTCACATCACAATAGTGAAGAGGGTATTATGTTTGTTAGACATTAAAATATTGGTGCTAGACCGATCTAACGATATATGTCCATGCGTTCAGCTGGCTGTCCATTTGAATCTTGAGTTCAAAAAACAAGTCGCATTTAAGAGATAATTTTGTACAGAGGTCACAAGGACCAAGCCTATTAAAAATTGTGAGAGTCGGTCCATAATTTTACATATCCCCCATACGAACTTGTTTCCGGAATAACGTCCTTACAAATGATGGTATTGACATAGAATTTGGCGACAATAACTTGTAAGAAAGCTACTATGTCCTGACAAAATATTGTGCTGATAGGTCTTAAATTAACCACAGGTAACATATTAATCTCCTCCTCAAAATCACTTATTGAAAAAAACCTTATCTCAATCAAGATATCTTAATACTATTCGGCACAAAGAACTGTTACATGAATCTTAACCCATGATTGCCCATGGGTTTCAGTAGGGTACACTCGCGAAAATTTGTCTTTATATACTGTGGTGTATGGTAGCAAATGGTCGTGCTTGGGCGACTATACTTTCTTACTTGTTTAAGTTTTTGTTGATTTGGAATCACTATGACTTGTCCTATTGGACTTTTACCTTAACTTTAGGTCTTAGTCTTGCTAAGTTTTCTTTGAAATATGAACCAGACTTTTTTCTCATTTTTTTTTTTTTTTTTTTTTTTGTTAGTTTATTACTTTTTAATACTTAGTCTTTGTTGTAGGCTTTTAATTGCTTGTTAAATGTTTTTTTTTTTTCTTAAAGCAGTTTAATTTGTTTTAAAGTTTGTTGCTTAAGTCTTTTGTTTTGTTTCACTGAAAACATTTAAAAACTTTTTATGTTTTTAATTACATTATTAAACTTAATTTTATTTTTCTTTTTTTTTTAATTACAGCTTAATCATAGCAGCGATAATATTGGTCAAGTCTTTCAAGATGAAGAAAATATGGCTGCAATTTTAATGAGACGTCATGAAGTAACCGGCGATTTAGTAATGGTAAGTAGTACAAGTTATAGCCAATATAAGTGTGGCAAACACTTAAATTATTACAAAAAAAAAATCGGTTTTAAAGTAAAAGGTGTTTAAATAATGAAAATAGATAAATGACCTTGAAAGGCCGGCCACAATTACTCGAAATTAAAACATTATTTAGCAAACAATAGCAAAAAAGACAAAAAAAAATATTAAATAGATGATGTCAAAACTTTAACTACAAAAAACAATGCTCGTTAAGGTTCTTTGTATCTGCAAGATAGAAAAACAATCTTTTAACTTTAAGTTGAATATGTATTTCAAAGATTAGAGTTTATTACTTAGAACCTCGTTAAGCCATTGTTTCTTTAGATTTTTGTTTTAAGTTTTTTGTTTATCATTTAAACACATGTTTGTGGCAAACATTTTTCCTTAACTCGGTTCAGTTTTAAACAATTGCTGCATTGTATGTATGGCTTTATTGTTTTAATTTTCGAGAACATTTTTTTTTATTTTTTTGGTTTAATAATTAAATTTTGCTTTGTTTTATTTTTTTCTGCAATATTTTATTGAGTGGGAAGTTATTAACTAAAACTCACCTTAAAGACATAATTGTTATTTTGCTAGTGGCTTAACATATTTTTTCTTTTAAGTTCTTTGAAAATTTTCACGTTTTTTAAAAGCAAGAGCGTTACAAAATTGCTACCGCTTAAGAAGGAGCAAATTTTTACGTCCAAGAGAAATTTTGTAATCAGCTAAGCTTTAGTTATTAGTAATTTTAGTAACCCCTGGTAATCTAGAGAGTGGTCAAATCTTAATTTATACCGTTATACCGTTACCTAGGAGAGAATAAAGTAATCAATTAAATAGTTTTTGTTTTATTTCATAAAACTGAGAACTTTAATGCACTCAAAAGTATATTTTCACTTAAGCAAATACTTGGCAATTGTAATGAGTTAATTTAATAAAATAAAACAAATTCTACTGTCGCTTGGTAATCTGGAAAGTAGTCAGTTTAAAATTTGCTAAACATTTTGGAAACTTATTAAGTTAAACCTAAAGTTCCTTTTAACCTAAGTTTAAATTTTAGAGTCCCCTGATAAATTTAAGCGTTCATAGAAAAAAATTAAAATTGATTTCAATTCAAAAATTTGTGATATTAATTAAAAAAAATTATTTAAATTTTCAAAAGTCAACAAATTAATAATATCAATTAAACGTTTAATTCACTTGATTAAACATTTAATTCACTTGATAAAAAGTTTAATTGACTTGATTAAATTTGTAATTAAAACTGATTTTATTTTTAATTAATGCTTTAATTGGTGAACAATTTTGAAGAATTTTTTCCATGTAGCCTAATACTGTTCCTTAGTCTGGGTTCACACTCTAAAAGTTTTCTTTCGGAAAGTCTTCTTACTTCTTACTCTGGGTTCAAACTATAAAAGTTTTCTTTTGAGAAAGTCTGAGTTTATTTGTAAGAGATGACGAGAACATGCTAATCTTCTCTCCCCTCTCACCACACAGAAAAAATGTTTTAACATTGTTTACCAATTAAAGCATTAATCAAAAATAAAATCACTTTTAATCAAAAATTTAATCAGTTGAATTAAGAGTTTAATCAAGTAAATTAAACGTTTGATTGATACTTTTTATTTGTTTACTTTTAAAATTTAATTATTATTACAAACTTTTTAATTGAAATCAATTTTTTTTTGTGTGCAAAAAACTGAGACTTTCTGAAAGAAAACTTTCGTGGTGTGAACCTAGACTTATTAGTGAAAATAGTAGACAGTTAAAGTTTGTCTGTGTCACCGCAATTTCAACTATAAACTTAAAGTTTATTTCCCACTAAGGCGTAATTACGATTTCTTTTTAAAAGTAAAAGAGATGTTTGACTATAGACTGGCAGGCGCCGCAGTGGTGCAAACGGTAGAACGGTAGAACGGCTATAAATTCTGATGATGAGAATGATGATGAGATGATGCTCTCGAAACTGTTAAATTCGACCCGAGTTCAATCCCGTGCTCAATCAAGTACACAGAAAAAAATAAAAATCGATTTCAATTAAAAATGTATGATATTTATTAAAAAATAAATTATATTAGCACCAGTAAACAAATTAATTGTATTAATTAAATTAATAATTAATTCACTTGATTAAACATTTAATTCAATTGATTAAATTTTTTATTAAAACCGATTTAATTTTTGATTAATGCTTTAATTGGTGAAAAATTTTGAAGAATTTTTTCTGTGTATAAAATTATCAAAAATTTTTAATTAATATCATGTTGTAAATTTCTTCCTCCACTAATAATAATTTAATACAAATTAAATTTAATGAACTTAAGCCTAATTAAAATATCAAAACCTTCAAGAAAAATATAATAAAATATTACTTGGCTAAACTGTCTCCTCTAGAAGGCAGTCAGTTTGAAATATTTAAATTTATATGAAGAGCTTCAAAAAAGTTAACACAAGTAAAGAATAACTTTTGAAAGCATTTGTAGTCTAAAGTGAAGTTATTTAATTTTTATTTAATTGTCCCCAAGTATCGAGAAGTGCAAACCGTTTGTTTATTTTTTTGTTTTGTTTTAATTTCAACAAAAAACTGGGAAACCCAGCGGGCTTTCAAGCGGTCCAGACTTCACCTCAGGAATCTAATTGCGGTTATAACTGGTCATTGACCTATTGATAGACAGGCCCAGAGGCTAGGACTCCCGTATAATGATCTGTATAAATGTTGCAACGACGAGGAAGAAGAGGAGTCAACGGAACTCCTTTTCTGTCGTTGTCCAGCATTCGGAGAACTGAGACCCAAACTATTTGGTCAAAGAACCCTTTAAGACAAAACTTATATCTCTGACATTGATTTAAATAGGATTTACTCTTTCATTAAATCAATCGGCTGTAAGAATGTCGGCAGCCATGTACTGTAAGACCCCTGGGAGACAGAGAAACACTGCTAACACAACGGAAAGTAGTTCCTGGACCCGCGTAAACTGTGCTTGCTTGCGGCTGCCACTGGAATGTAACCCAACCTAATCACAAAATCTTTCCAATCTTATTTGAACTTGAAAGAGTTTTAAATGTATGTTGGGTAAATGTATTTAAATAAAAATTACTTTACCATCTCCTCGTAGTCTGAAGGGTAGTTAGTTTAATAGGCGAAGATAAGCCTTTTTATATTCTTCGCCAACGAAATTTAAAGTACGGAACCTCATAAAAAAGTGTTTTTGTAAAACAAGTTTTAGGCCGCCAGTCTGTGGTTCGATTGGAATTAGCACCTACTGCCCCCTGGTAGTCTGGAAAGTAGTCAATTTGATATATTTTCCTTTTCTTCATATAAATCTAGAATTTTCTTTAATAAAGTCTTTCTTTAAGCTTCTTTTAAACAAAGTAATTTTTGGGAATATAAAATCTTGTTTTTTTTTTTAACTTTAAAGAAAACGTCTCTGTCTTATTGTTTAAATAATTTTTTGTTTAAGTAGTTCATTATGTTTTTTTTTTTCAAACAAAAACAAATTGTGCATTTAACAGCCTTGAAAATAAATATGTGTCCACCAACAAAAAAAAAATTCTTTTAAAAAACAAAAAAAAAATACCCGATTTAACTAGAATAGAAAAAATATGTAGTTAAATATTTCAGAAAATTTGCGAAAAAAAAACAAAAAATAATTAGATAATTATGTATTTTTCGACCATATTTAATCAAGTGACTGCTGTAAATAATTAGTGCCTTGACCAGTTTTTCTTTTCTTAAATATTTAAGAACCATTTAATCCAAATGTTTTATAAAAAGTCAAAATAATTATAAAAAAAAATAAAAAAAAAGAGAAATTCTTTTAATTTTATAAAGTTTTTTCATAATTTGTATTAATTTTTAATATTTAATACGTATTCATATAATTAATTTAATTGTTCTTTATTACAATCTATTTTTTCTCTATTTCCCCTTTTTGGGAGGATTTGGCTTCCACGAAGCATCTCCATCTTTCACGATTTGTTGCAGTTGTTTTTCGCGTCTGCCCATGTAAAAATTCACTGTCAAATTTCTTGGAGTATCGGTTTATTCAGTATTCAGTATTGTTATTATCCCGTGTATCAGTTTCGTTTATCGGTTGTTGTTCCAGCTAATTAGGTGATTGGTCTTAGGATAATGGGGCTGTCATCTGTCGTCACCGTGTATTTTGTGTAGTGGTGGGGAACCTTACTAATCTTTGATTCCTACCTTTGTTTCTAGCAGTTAGTCTGGGTTCACACTAAGAAAATTTTCTTTCAGAAAGTCTGAGTTTATTGATGAGAGCGGAGAGAGAATAAATAATAGCATGTTCTCTTCTGAAAGAAATCTTTGACAGTGTGAACCCAGACTTATTTAATCATTAATCTTAATTTTTTTATTCTTACATTTAATTAAATTGTTCATTATTTCTAGCAATTATTTTATCACATACACATTTTTGAAATCGTTAATTCTTGTGATGAAATTTTTAGAAAAAAAAGGAATTTTTCCTTACGGTCAAGTGGAGTAGGCAGGACCTCATTTTGACAAGACCACACCACTCACCTGATGTATTGTCATTTACATCGTAGTGTATACAAATGTAGTGTCATATCCAGCCAGCTTGCAGCCGTGAGATATCTTAATAAGACATTTAGACTGGACCAAGTTATCTCACCAGTATTGGAAAGTGTGTAGTTGTCCAGGAATCTGATGCTCCTGACAGTCTAAGCCCGGAATTAGTAAAGAAGGCGGAAGACCGTTTATTGTCTTTCTCTTCCATTACAACTGCTATTGAGATCGTTAAAGGGTTGTTCGAGTCGACTTTTTATTCTTGCCTAGCAACCAATATCCCATTAATAGCCTGCGGCACTTGTTCCGTGACTAGTGAACATAATTTTATAAAGGAACGAATTGTGACAGATGAAAATATGACATATCAAATACCTGATGATTATCCTCATAATGCAAAAAAAGTTAAAGAGCGTATTAGTTAACTAAGACGTTAAAGCAAATTCACTTTTGCTGGGCTTATGTGCTGTTCTCACAACTCCAGTGATTAAACGTGTAGTAAAATTTATATAAAAAACACTCAAAAACTGAGTGCTTTCAAAAACTGAGTACTTTTAATATAAATTTTACTACACGTTGAATCACTTGTGTTGTGCTCATTAATGTGTTGGTTAACTAATGTAAACTTGAACTTTTTTTTGTATAAGGAGGTGTGTGTTTTAAGCGCAGTTACTTCAGCGGAAAGGTAATTGACACATAACTAGTCATGTGATGGGATTTTTTGCGGGTAGTGGCCGATTTTATCTGGATTTATTACTTTATATCAAGGGAATCTATCATATTACCATAGTTCGCTCGGGACAATGTCTATTACAGGCATTGGTTTAACCGAAATTGAATGTGTCCATTTAGGTTATTTCAGTGACCTGTTGCAAAGTGTCAAAAACGTGACAATTAATCTCCCCTTAGGACATCGCCATGTTAAAATAACAAGTCCCCTTCATAAAATGTTAGAACTAGAACCAGTCCCTACCACATTAGAACAGCCACGTGACAAGTTTGGTGTTAGTTCTCTTTTCCCTAGGGCAATGCCAACAATCTTGGCTTATCCCTGTTAATGTGGGTTATAAGTTGCTTAATGCGTTTCTAATCAAAAGAGAGCCGCATTTATATGGCCACCCTATTGCAACATTTGTTTTGAGTCTTTAAGGAAAAAGCCTCAACATGCAACCTTCAACAAAGTCCAGCAGAATTACGACTAACGTCGCATTAGAGGTACTTAAAGTGGGTCCTATTCTGGCTAACTCGTCTGCCTGTTCAGGTCTCAAGTCACAATTTGTAGTTTTTAGTAATGTTTAATTGAAAATTATTTAATTAAATAAAAATTAATTATTTAATTGCCTTATTGCCTAAAGATCAAGCGCTTACGATTGGAAGCAGTTGTGCTAGATTTTTATTATTAATACCAAACGGAAGAGAAAAAAGTATTTAGTTAAACACAATCAAAAACTCAAAATGCATTTTTTTACGTTTTTACCTAACGTGGAAGATATAAAAATCTATTCAATTCAATTTTGAAATCTCTTGCTAATTTATGTAATACCAGCTTAAATTAATAAAATTTTAAAATTAATTGGTTTAAGGAAAAAGTATTTTCTAGTAATAAATATTTCTAAATTCACTGCAGCTTCTTTTTTTTAAAGAGATTTTTTTTTATTTAGCAAACAACAAATACTCAAAAATATTGTGTAGTCATTTAATGGACTCATTAGAAAGTAAATTGCTAAACATGCAACAAATTTATAAAACGACCAACAAACAATTGTGGCAGCATTAGCGGCAGCAGGAGCAGTCCTAAAAAAAAGAGCTCAACTTAACAACTTGTTAAATGTGCATCTTGAACTGTTGCATCATTAAAAAGTTCGTTCATTCATTCAGTCATTCATTCATTTATTCAATCGTTCATGCATAAACTCAAACAATCATTCGTTCATTTATTCATTCCGCCGTCAGATACATAAATTGAATATTTTTTTTTTTTTTTGTTGTTTCGGAAAATCTCAAACAGAAAAAAAAACAAAATCTCCAAAACACACATCAAAAAGAAGGCTCATTGTCAGAGTTTGTTTGGCATTAAATATTTATTGTTGTTGTTAGTTTTGCTATTTTGGATAAATTTTTTTTGAAAGAAATAATGAACCAAAACTACTTACATTTTCTACAGTTTTCAGCAAACGACAATAGAAAAATTATTACAAAGTTTTAGTTGTTACTGCTGATGCTGACGCTGTTGCTGCTGCTGCTTCGGTTGAATTTCGTACAATTTTCGCATTTTTTAGTGTATTTTTATTTAGTTATGTAATCTTTTCCACTGCATTGTAATGATTTCTTCTGTTTTATAACCGCTTTTCGTTATTGTAATCTATGAACCTGTACCCAAACATGCCGCAATAACATGAAAGTTAATTAAAGTGTTTATAATTAATTGTGGGTAAACTAGACCCTAAAGCAAAAGAAAACAAACCCAAAGGTTAGAAAAAAGAAAAGAAGAAAAAAAAAAACAACAAAAAAAATTAACTACTCTTTTGTCTACTAGTGGAGAATAAAGTCGTACAACACAAACACTTTAAAAGAAGCAATAATCTATGGCTTTAAAAATTAATCCGATTGGGTTGGATTTGGTAGAAAGGTTGGTGTGACGTTATTTCTCCAAAACCCCACCCTGAGACCAGTAAGGTCCTTTGTGACGCTTTGAAACACAAAAGAAGTTAAGGAAAATACCAAGAGAATACAGAGAATAAAATTTCGGTTAAAACGATACCTGTAGCAGACATTGTCCCGAGCGAACTATGGTGATATGATAGATTCCCTTGATATAAAGTAATAAGTCCCGACAAAATCGGCCACTAACAGCAAAAAATCTCGTCACATGACTAGATATGTGTCAATTACCTTTCCTCTGGGGTAACTGCGCTTTAAACACACACCCCCTATGCAAAAAAAGTTAAAGTTCACATTAGTTAACCAAAACACTAAGCCCAGCAAAAGTGAATGGGTTTTTATGTGTTAGTTAACTAATTTGAAATTTAACTTTTTTTTACATTAGGATAATAATCACCAGTTAGTTGATATGTCATGTTTTCCCCAATCACAATTCGTTCCTTTGTGTTCACAGGACAATTGATCCAAATTTTCCGCAGGCTATTAATGGGATATTAGTTGCTAGGCAAGCATAAAAAGTCGACTCGGACTTCCCTTCAACTTCGCAGTTGTTATGGAAGAAAAAAATAATAAACGGTCTTCCGCCTTCTTTACAAATTCCGGGCGTAGACTGTCAGGAGCATCAGACTCCTGGGCAACTTCACACTGTCCAATACTGGTGAGATAACTTGGTCCAAACTAAATGACCTATTAAGATATCTCACGACTGCAGGCTGGCTGGATATGATGCTACATTTCTATACACTTCGATGTAAATGATAAAATACACCAGACGAGAGATGTGGTCTTGTCACAGCGTAGTCCTGTCGCCTCTACTTGACTGTTTGCGCGAAGTGAACTATTACTCTAATCACTCGAAGTGTTACATGTTGTACAACTTCAATCAAACAAAATTAGCTGCTTTTATTTACAACTCCTATACTTTCATCAATTATGTACTTTATTAGCGATTTTAAAGGCTATTTGAGCGATTTCTGCACAATCAAACATTGGATAAAGTGCAAAACATTAAAACTATAGAAAAACCCTTTTTTTTAATGCAACATATTCCCAAAATAAATTAAAAATTATTCCCACACTTGTAGTTTTTGTTCAAACGGACATAAAAATATGGAACATAGGGGACTATAAAATATCAATTGGTTTAAGAGGATGAAATTATTTTTGCTTTGAACTTTTTAAAATTTGCTTGAAAGCACTGCGACAGCTTAAAATTATTTCTACCCACTACAATTTTTATTACAAAGGAACAACAACTTTCTAAATATATAGCATCCTTAGTAATATATCTCTAGAGTAAGGAGAATTTATTTCTTACACTGTCAATTTCAGCATCATCTTTTGCTGTAGCAGCCCGATGTGGGCCCTTACCTCGTTCAACAAATATTTGTTTCCTTTCTGCAGTCATCTTCTACTCCCTTAACCCATTTAGTTCTGGGTTAACCTCTGCGTCTTCTATAGTGTCGTATGGGACAGCGTTTAAAATTCCTTTTTAGGCTATGAGCTTTGGCATTCTTGCCATATGGCCAGCCCAGCTTAGTTATTACCCCTTGATAAATGAGTCTACGCCTTTTCCGTCTAGTATTGTTTCGATTTCTTTGTTACTTTTTATAAAAAAGCACCTTCACCATTCCTCTTTGGGCCATATATTTTTCAAATTATTTTTTGTTCAAAAACTCGCAACTTCGTTGCATCCTCCATCGTTTAAGCCCATTTTCAGCGTCTAATTTTACTCCATACATAAAGACCAGCTTCTTTAAGCTACGGTCATACTTGTCAAATATTTGATGAAAAAACGGGACTAACAAGCAAACTTAATAATCATTTCCTTCGATTCCAATATTTAGTTTGATTATAATTCCACATCTTACAAAAAACCTTTTGTTGCTATGTCTTGTAGTATAATAAGATTATTTTGTGATATTTATTAAGACCATGTTAAATCTCAATAACTATTGACAAAAGCAGGTGTTACGCTTATTTGGTCAAATATTTAATAAGCGTGACCGTAGCTTTACTTTCCAAATTAGGAAATTTTTTTCTATATCTCTCCTACACTGTGATATAAGAGTAATATAATCCGCGTATGCTTATAATGGGTGATTTTTTAATTTGGCGATAAAAGCACGAATTGTTGATTCACTAGGTCGATTATGACGACCATAAGAAGGTCGTAACAAACGAATGACATTTCTCACAAAGCACAAATTTTGACAATAAATTTCAACGATTTGCAGTCGTTGCTCGTTTGTGAGTTTCTCCATGATGAAATGGCAGATTATACTGAACACTTTTCACTTTCACAGATGTAGTTTGGACACAATTACCAACCAGTGTTGCCAGCCCGAAAAACTTAATTCATAAAAAATCACCCTTTAGTTTGTGGACACTAACAATTTATACAACTAAAAAATTTAAAACTGACTCCACTTCAAATTACCAGGGGACTGTAAAGTTGCAATTGACTACTAAAAAGATTTTTGTATGTAAAAATTTTTATCAGAACTACAGGGATTTGTAACAAATGCAACTGCTACTCATTTAGACCTTTTTATCAAACAGTGGTTTTAATTTTAATTTTTTTTTTTTGAAAAAACTGTTAACCTGTAATTAGTTATTTATCTTGATTTGAGTATTTAAGGTGATTTATTAAGATTTATTTGGGAAGTTTTGTTATTAAAAAATTTTTAATTTCTTTTATAAAAAATAGCTTAAGCAAAACAAATTTGTTTCTATAAATTATTACAAACATTAATAACTAAGACACCTTTTCACACTCTGTAAGTTGCTTGCGCAACTCTTGGTTTGTAGACGTCAGCGGTAAGGTCAGGGTAAGGAAAAAAAATTGAGAACAGATTTTGTTGTACTCGGCAGGTAACTTGCGCAACCAGCTTGCTGAGTCTGAAAGGGGTCTAAGCGATTTACTGTTAGCAGAAAACTTTACAATATCTAATAACCGTTGCCTACGCCGAGAGGTCAGAGTTTATTAGTAACATCGACCTTTTACGCCTGAAAGAGCATTTCCCGATTGACCAAGACATCATACGGAAAAAGATTGGTCCCACATTAATGTCAGAGAATACTATCGTTAAAGCTACTCTAACATACAATCGCCAGGGCACTCGGCGACGTGGTCACTCTAAAACCTCTTTGCGGACATTAATCCTAAATGATGAAACAGAGTTGCCCATAATTAAAACGTCGCACAGTGGGAAATTTTACGAGAAGGCGGCCAAAATTCCATAACTTTTGACTGGATCGGTATTTTTTTATGCGATTTTTTTTGCTCGATAGGTGCGATGTTAGGCTTTAATTTGCGCTATAAAACGTAAAATTCGACTGATAGAAGCAAAAGTTATGGGGAGTTCAAAATGCATTTTCATTTTTTTGTTGAGTTTCGGTGTAAAAGTTGAATATTTCAAATATGATTTTTTTATAATTTTTCATTATTTCTCTTGTATTTTACAACTGATACTTATTTTTTATTGTCGAACTTAGATCCTGTCAGAAAATGCCAATATTTGGCCCCTGTAAATTTTTTAGTCCCAATATTCACAGGGGCCAAAGGTTGGCTTTTTTGGGACGAGACGAGTTGTTATAAGGATAAAACTGAAAAGGAATATTTTGAAAAATGCCCAAATAGCATTCTTGGCTATCGATAACATTTTAGGTAATTCAACTTTTATTTTTGGTTTGAGATGTATGTGTATTTTATTTTTATATATTAATACAAATGTATACTTAAATCAAAAACAAATTATAATCTATAAACAATTTTAAAATTAAACAATATTAGTAAAAATTTCTTCTAAATAGTTTAAGGTTTCATTTTCCAGAAGTTGTTTAGCTTCTTGTTAGCATCAGATGAGTTTTCTGAATTACATTGCTTGTATTGTCTCTGACCAGAGCTTCCATCACATCCCTATTTAGAAAATTAAGTGATGCTGCAATTTTTAAGTTTTTTTTTTCAAGTGTATTTAATAATCGTTCTGCAGTGTGTTCGAGAAGAGCCTGCAATTTTATTTCTGCTGAACTTAAAGTTACACTAATAGCCGTTTGTGAAGGAAAGGACTCTTTTTTGACAAAAACTAAATCTCGATATCCTGGAAAGATTCCACAATTTTTTTCATTGGTTCGCTTTCGCAGTTCTGTATACTGATTTTTTGTCAGTTTTAAATCCAAAAATAGTGCAAATGCTTCTTCTGGAGTAAATTTCATTTCTTCAGTTGGTGTAGGCATACTTTTTAAAATCCTCTTTGTGCGTTTAGGGCTCGCTTCCACTCTTTTTTCAATTATTGCAATTTTTGTTTTCTTATTTTGCGTTGGTTGAATTTGATGCAGAAATGAATCCTTTATCATACTATGAGAAATTTCTTTATTGATATTTGCTAGCTTGCGTCTTCGTGATCTTTCACTGCAATTGTCAATTTGTTTTGCGGGCCGACCCACTTTTCCAGTTTCCTTAGCAGTTATTGACAGCTTCTTAAAAATCAGATCATTTGTTAGCCATTTTTCGTTGCGTAAGTAAAACGTTTTCTTGTTTCTAGAACATTTAAGGTACCGTTTTCTTAATGTTAATAAAAAATTTTTAATTTTTATCTTATGAATCTTATGAAAGAATGGATTATTCATTATGTGTAACACAAAATCTTTTTCATCTTTCTGTTGAAAATATATATCTGCGAGAACTTTATAACTGAACTTAGCCATTGTTTAAACAATAATGAAGGTAAAATTATGAATGCATGCACTTTTATACTCTTGATAGAAGTTTTTTTAAATGATCTTTTGTTACTGCTTCTTTAAAACATAAAAACCCTTTTTTAAATACAAATTTAATCTTTTATTAGCATTTCTTTGAAACATAAAAAACCCCTGTTTTCACAATTTTTAAAAGGATACCATACCGGCAATAAATTAACAGGTAACATATAGGTAATTTTCACGTAAAATATAACTGCGTGCTAGTTTTTTTACCATTTACCTGTTCTTCCATTTTTTTAAATTAATTTGCAATTTTCAGGTAATTAAACTATGTAGTTTATGTTGCGGCTATTTACTTATGTTTAACCTTTTAACTTACTCAGAAATCTAACGTGTTAGTCTATTTATGTCGCCTATTCGTTTTGCAGCATCCGTTCACCCACAATAAGTTCATAACAATGGCAATACCTTTACCATCTCCAAATTAATTGATAACCTGACGTGCTAGATAATTTATGTGGCCTGAACTGCTTTATTTGTCGAAAATTCTTTAAGATTCACCTTCTTTAATTTCAGTAATGTTTCCTTGCAGGACTTATTTTTTGAACCGAATATCTTACCTTGGGTCACAGAAATTGCTGTAGTTCGCAAGGTCGTATCCAGACGTGCGTACAATGGGGTATAGAAATGTAGGTTAGATTCTGGACTACAAGAGAGTATAGGTTTTTTTTTGACGCATTTTGACGCTCAGGACTTATGCTCTATAAAGTAGGAAATTTCCGGGAAATTTTGACATAAAAAAAAAAAAAAAAATTAAAAAGTTCTAGAGGTCGCAGAGTTTAATGCTTTAAACCACGTATAGCTAATAAAATAAACTAATACACAAAACTTATTCTGTCAAAAAATCTTAAAAAACAAAAAAGTTATGAGCATTTCAACTTCAAAAATTGACTCAGAAATTCAAAACTATAACCAAATATTGAGAAAGTCCATTTCGGACCACCCTGTTCTCAATGAAATAGTTGAAATAGGGTTTTAATTTTTTGGCTCCCGAGGTTCACTAGTATTTACTTTCACATGAATAAAAAAATTTTAAAATCGGAGAACAAAAAAAAAAATAATTTTGGCCGCCTTCTCAAAATATGAACCAGTGTGCGTCGGCAGCAGTGATGCAAAACGTGGCACAATTGGGCCACTTTTGGCACTGTAGAACGTTTGATTACCCTGTAGAAATCTATTTTGGCCCTTTCAGGTCAAAATTAAACTAGCTGGTAGTGAGCTAGTCTATCAGTGCCGAAGTCGATTCAGAGACTCTGACCTCCCGCAGACAAGTGTAGAGCTTCGCGGGATTAGTTAAGAAAACAAATCGGTTAATACATTTATCAATGTTATTTTCTTACTTTTTCGAACAATACTTTTATTAACGAAATTGTTTTGTTTGTACAGGACCAAATAAACCACACAAGCGGTTGTTTGTATGAAAATCAAAAATTTTATATATTCACAAGAACATCCTGTTGTTTTTGTCAAACCAATTGTTTTGTATACTTGGCCCTTTAAAGTAAGAACTGTTTCTTTTATGTGCAAATCAGTCTTGCTTTAAATTAATATTATTTTAAGTAGGTAAATATCAAAAAATAAAAGTAGACCGTGAAATGATAAAAATGCTTCATACATAAATTTTGTATTGAAATATAAAATTTCATGTTGCTTTTGAGCGATGGCATTTGTAAAACATTAAGTGTGTAATATTAAAGTAAAACCAAACTGGATAAAAACTATTTTTTACTATTGGTTTTATTTAAATACTAACAAAATAATCACATATGTTTGTATATTAAATAAATAGTTTGGCCCTTTCAAAGGTATTTTGGCCCTTTTAAATCGCCAATTTGGCCCAATACAAAAAAAACTCAAAATGAATCGCTGTTCGACAGTAACTTAAAATTCTCTCTCATTTCTTTCTTTTGTTCTTATTTTTCTTTGCTTTCAAAATGTATGAAATTGAATGAAAGTATGGTAGCATTGTTAAGAGAATTACCCCGATGTTCATAATAACATTTCAGTACCCATGTTCTGTAACTTTAGTGAGAACTTCTCGCATCGAAAAGATATGAAACAAAAGATTCCATTGTTTCTCGAAAAGTGAGAAAAAACTGTGTCTGTAACTCATGTCGAAAACTATCAAAACAGATTACGTCGTTACGTTATAAAAGTTATAACACTGCACTCGAAGCCGATATGACATTGCAGATGTTGAGAACGCCAGTCGACCAAGACGACCAAGATTTACTAAAATTGAAATATTTTTAACAACGGCGGCGAAAAAACAACCGTCGGCTATACCAAATAAAGTAAAGTGCGACTTTAATGTTTGTTGTTTGCAAACGAGCTTTGAAAACATTCGTATATTTAATAAAAATGTTTCAAGCAAAATAATTAAACAATGAAAAATGTGCCAAGAACAAAATAAAATTATTATTATTCTTTGCATTTTCAATTTTTAATTGTTTTTTAGTGTTAAAATTTTTTCGCCACATTTTTATTCGTGAGTTCAACAGTTCAAAGCGGGAACTTTTCTCACAAAAATGTTACAGACATACTTTTTCTGTAAATTGGCGAGAAATTTTCTTACGTGACAGCCAGTACTCGCCAAAAAACATTACAGACCCAGTTAAGTGAGAAAAACAGCTGTTTGTTTCAGCTGTTTCTCGACGCGAGAGTTACAGAACATGGGCACAGGTTTGTTAAAGCTTAATGAAACGAATTTTCTTTGAAAATTCATTCATAAACCTTTAATAAATCAAAAAAATTTTTGTGTGAGCATTAGACAAAATGTTCTCAAAATAAAATTGATTTTATTTCACGACCGCATTCTCTGGCATAATTTGATGGAAAACATCGTTAAGCCCCAGTTCCGTTTTATCATTAAAACAGCTAACCACATCGCGTAGAAATTGTGACCGTTTGCTTCCAAGATGGTGAATACCGGATCATTATCATTTGCTGCAAAATTTGTCGCTTAAATTTGAAAGTTTTGAATTCAACAAAATTTTAATTAAGTGTTAAAACTAAATTCACAATCCCATAATTAAACTGTCGGTAGTATCTTTCATTTTTTTTTTTTTATATGCTTTTGTTTTTAATTTTCTGTTTACAAAATGTATGAACTCTAATGAAAGTATGGTAGCATTGTTCAAAGAATGAGTCATGGTTGTTAGATGTGGCAATTTTTCGCCAAACTTGGCGATTTCAAAAATTTGTTTGGCGTCCTAATTTTCGATTTGGCGACATTGCGATTTATTTATAAAATAGTTGGCGATTTTGTTGGCTAATTTTGATAATCCATGAATTTGTTTTTAAAATCGTTTAAGTAAATTCTTAACACAAGAATACTTTTTAAACATTGTACTTTTTTGTGTTCACTAATAAATTTTGCATTATTTTAAATAAGAATTTGTATTCAAACAGAATTGAGTCTTCACCTACAGGCAAAAATAACTTGAAATTCTCTCTCATTTTATTGTTTAATTTGTTATTTTTTTTCTTTCTTTATCATTTTTAGTTTACAAAATGTATGGAATTTTAAGAAAGTATGGTAGCATTGTTGAGAGAATAAGTGTCTATATGTGAGATTATTAGAAAAAAAGTTCTCAAAATAAAATAGATTTTATTTCACGACTACTTTCTACGACAAATTTTTATGCTAAATTGTATGGAAAATGTGGCATCGACGTAGTTTTGTATGAACCAGTGTTCGAAAATAAACAGTACATTATTTAGCGTTCGGCTTACACACCCAAGAACGATATCTATTTTTTTAGTAATTGTGTAGACGAACACAACAGTTAATACCGTTTGTAACTATTTTCAAGAAAGAGACGAACATTATATAGTGTTCTGTTCTTCGTTAAAAATCAGTTGGATAAGAACAGTATTATTCTTGTATTCGAAAGATGACTAACAGAGAAACGTTATTTTTTCAATGATTTTCTACACAAACACTATTAGCGTTTGTGTTTTCCACAAATCTACCGAACCGAACACTAAGAAGCGATAATTAGTGTTAATTATCAAACACTGGATTGAACACTTCAACAAAATATATATTATGGCGAATTATTTTCCAGTTTTGTCGAATTTTGGCGATTTAATACAAATTTATTTTTTAGGATTAATAAAAAATATTTTTGATAATTAAAAAAGTACATAACGGGTCCGCCATCTAACGTTTTTTTTTTCAACTAATGCTTATTTCGTGAATGGTAACACTTAGCTCATGTCTGATTTAACAGATAATTAGTTTTATCCTTCCGCTGAACGAATATGGTTTTGTATACGCTTGAACAACGCTGGGAAATATTGCGACATTACTTTGAAAATCATGGCAATGTTGCACAATGCAGAATGCAAAAAAATCATCTTTTCAGATGAAGCTCATTTTGATCTTGGCGGGTATGTAACCAAGCAAAATTGTCGCATTTTGAGGCACAGAAAACCCGCACGCATACATTGAAAAGCCGATGCACCCAAAACGAGTCACTGTTTGGTGCGGATTTTGGTCCAGAGGCATAATTGGGCAATTTTTCTTCGAAAATGAGCATGGAGTGGCCGCTACAGTCAATGGCGATCGTTATCGGGCCATGTTGAACGAATTTTTGTTCACAAAAATTGAAAAGGAGGGTATTGGCAACATTTGGTTTCAACAGGACGGCGCTACGTGCCACACAGTCGAAGCTACACTCGATGTTTTGCGCCCTGTTTTTGACGATCGCATTATCAGCCGCAGAGCTGATGTCGTTTGGCCACCTCGGAGCTGGGATTTGACACCGTTGGACTATTATTTCTGGGGTGCCGTCAAAGATAAGAGTTACGCCGACAAGCCAGAGACAATTGACGCTTTAAAGGACAATATTCGTGAAGCCATTGGTGAAATACAGCTGCACACAATCGATAATGTGCTTAAAAATTGGACCGATCGTGTAGGCTACTGCATGGCCAGCCGATGCAGTCATTTGAATGAAATTATTTTCCATTATTAACCGGAAGGATTGTACTTTCAAATAAAAAAAGAAATTTGAGAAAATATTCAGTAGTTTTTTTTTCATAGCAGTTTCAAAAAAAAAAAGTTATTTTGCGGACCCTTTATAAATTTTATTGTCAAAAACTAAAAAAAGGCCTTGGAGATTTTTGAGTTTGTCGGAAAAGTTCAAAATAAATCTGACAACCCTGGAATGAGTGTCTATATGTGAGAGCGTAAGAAAAAACTCGCTCAAATAAAAAGGATTTTAATTTACGTCAACGCAGTTCTGTTTTAAAACTAATATTAAATTATTTTTTCTTTGAAGGAACACAAGTTTACTGAATCTTTAGAATATCATTTGAAAAGCCTATTTTCCTAAATATCTCTTGCCAAAATCTAAATTTTGTATTCTTTTTTTTAATGTTAAGCCATAAATCAAAAATAAAACCTTTGGCTTTTATTAAAAAGAAATACTTTCGTTTTAAATCAACCAATTTTATCTTATTGTATGTGTCTAATGCCACTAAATTTTTGAAAAAAAAATTCCAGGAATTCCACTTAAACACCCTCGAATTAAGCCGATTTTTAGCCAACTGTCACATATAAATTAAACGCTGTAATCATGAAGTGTTACAATTTTTCACCATGTATTTATGAATTTTTTTTTTTTCTACAAGAAACAAAAACTCCTCATAATTCATGCGTAGTTAGCAATTAATATGTAAACGTGTGACAGTGGGTCAAAAGCAGCGAAGTTTTTTCTTCTCATTCTTTAATATTTTGTGCAAATTTTTTGAAGTTGAAAGTAAAGTTTTTAATTAACAAGTTTTTGTTATCCGTGCTTAATTCTCAGTTTTTATTCTTGATAAAAACACTGAAATTTATTTAGCAATTTTTTTTTAAGATTTTATTGCCGTAAATAAAAGAAGAGCATTACAATTTTAACTCTTTATTTTTGGAAGAACTTAATAATAAGAGTTGACTTTTAACGATCTTTTAGATAACAGGTAACTGGCATTTGCCTTAACAACTTTATGGCTTATCACATGATTTTATGATATAAAATAAAAAAAGATCAGCAACATTTCTTTAGATTACCAGGGAATAGTTAAGTGGCAAGTGGCTTAAGTAAATAAATAATATTAACCATTTTTTTTCGAATGTGCTTTTATGAGTTAAATTTAAATTTAATACGGTTTTTACAAATAGTCTTATTCCCTCAACATGGTTGATATAATTAAAAAAATTATTTATAAATAAGAAAAAATTCCCACATTTTATTTGCTAAAACAAACAAAAATTATCCCACTCCACAATAGTGGAGAAGTTTGTAATGATGCGTGTAACAAACACCTTTAAATATTGATCCTAGATCAACCTTTTAGTATACCGATCGTCTTATAATCACTTTCTGAAACGATGTACCGATGCCCGTTTGTACGGCTGTCTGGCCGGTTGGCTGTCAATGTTAACCTTATGCGCTAATTACAAATCGCAATTTCGAGCACAGAATACCACAGAACTGTAAAAAGTGACGTGTGAAAAAGGCCCAAATCAGTTGCGAGGGCAGCTTTCGAAGAAAAAGACAGAAAGCTTTTTTTGGTAGTGAAGTGGCAATGTGTAAAAACAGGCAGCAACAATCAACACAAATGGCATGATCCAAACAAAAATAACAAAACACAGACCACGTTAAAAAATGCATTTGTTCAACAAACGTCGTGTTTTGTGCAAAAAAAAAAATGCATTTATTAATATTTTTTGTTTCATTATGTTATTTATTTACTTAAATATTATTTACTCGTGTTGTGGTAAACTTAAAAGTTAATTTTTACAAAAGCTTTGCAAATAAATCTCAACTAAATAAATTTGTGTTCATTGTATTGCGGCATAAAAGATGGTGCAAAGAGAAATGCAAAAAGGGCAGCTTTCTTAAAAAGAGACAAAAAAAAACGCAAAATCTTCCGTCTCGTGACAGTTCTGCAGTATTCTGTGATTTCGAGTATAATTGAAAGATATTTGGTACATAGATTCTAATTGTTACAGGGACCAAGGCTATTTTTTCACATAAGAGTGCCCCGGTAGTAGGGTTTTTTCCCGGGATTTCCCGTCCCGGGAATTCCCGGGAATTTCAATTATTTTATTTCCCGTTTTCCCGGGATTTTTCTTGCGGGATCCCGGGAAATAAAAAATTCCTCATAATTTCAGAAAATAGCTATTTATACTTTGAAATTTAGTTTTTTATTCTCTAAAAATTAGCATCTGTGGATGGGTTGTGGATTAGATCTATTGCAAGAAGTGAGTACATGTATTTAAATCAATGTCTCCTGATGCAATAAATCTACTAAAAGCAGAATGGGCAGTGCAACAGTTAATAATTATTACATTTAGTGAAGAGAAGAGTTAATAAAGTACATTAATTAATTAATAAATAAGATGCAGGCAGTAAAGTTTCATTGTTTATGAACAAGTCTTAAAAATAGGAGATACCTAAACATATCGCTCCTTTATTGCAACATAGTCATATTTACAAAAACAAACGATCTTGGCAAAATGCTTAAAGATATATTTTGCTATAACTTCGGTTTAGTTTGAGATATAATACGAGAAGGTATGAAGGAAAACTTTCCTGAAGTTACTTCAAATTTTGATATATAACTATGATGCAATGAAGGAGCGATATGTTTATTAGGTGATAAGCACAAATTTTCAATTTAAATTTGTGTTGGTTTATATACCCGTGAAGTGCGGGGAAACCGAAATAAAATAACATTTTGGAAACTCGTGTAAGATACTACAACATACAACTTGAAAAACACATTGTCCTAAAGATTACAAATGGACCTATTGAAATGAAAAGGTTTGGAAGAAGCAGTCCGGTTGATGCTATTTTTGCATCACCCTTGACATACATTTGACTGATATAGAAGTTGTTTATAAAAAAGAAAAAATTGCTTCTGATTGTGAATCCGAAGCTACAACGGTGCACTTTTAACTATTTGTCCAACTACGGTAAAAAATGAACGAAATTTTTCGGAAACATGATAATTCGTAAATAAAATCAGGAATATACTTTTTGACGACTTACAAAGCGCTTTGAGTGTGCCTGAAAGTTATTTCCTAAGCCGTTAAAAAATGTTACATATTTCTTTAAAATATTTTATTAATTAACTTTTTGATCTCATATCTTGAATACCTAAATTTTTATTTTGTTTTTATTATTGTTTTATTAATTAAATTGTTATGTTTATGTTATCTTTTTATCTTGTATCCAGAGCATAATAATACTGAATAAAGCATAATAATAGGGAATAAAGGCGTGAGGTGATAATAATTCAAGTTCCTATTTCAATCTTCAATTAATTTTTTAGTATTGAATCACTCCTTTTACTTTCTTTGTAAACAAGTTCCCTTACGTTTTTTTATAAAAATTTTTTTCATTAATTAATAACAAAAATTACGTTTTATTATTTATATGGAGCGGGATCCCGGAATCCCGGGAAATTTAAAAAAATTTCCCGCTTTCCCGGGAATCGAAAAAGTCCGGGAAAAAAAAAACTCTACCCGGTAGGCTAGCTGGTAGTAATTAATATAATTAAAAAAATAATTTTTAAATAAGAAATAATTCTCACATTCTATTTGCTTAAATAAATAATAATTATCCCAGTCCACAATAGTGGAGAGGTTTGTACTTACGCGTGTAACACCTTTAAATATTGATCCTAGATCAACCTTTTAGTATACCGATAGACTTATAATCACTTTCTGAAACGATGTACCGATGTCCGTTTGTCCAGCTGTCTGGCCGGCTGGCAATTTTGAGTATAATTAAAAGATATTTGGTACATAGATTCTGTGTTATTTTTTTGTGTGTTATTTTTTCACATAAGAGTGCCCCGGCAGGCTAGCTGGTAGTGAGCTTTTCTGTCAACGCCACGGTTGCGGGTTCGATTTCCACCAAAGACTTTTGTTTCTTTCCTGCAGACAAGCGTAGAGCTTCGCGGGATTAGCTTAGGGAATTAAAATAATAAGCTTCTTCTTTCTCCCTTAATATTTCAATTAATCTCTTCACAGTTGATGAACTTAAAATGTTGGTTCAAAATTTACCAAAAGTCCCATATAAGAACCCGCTCCAAAATCTCAATCAAATAAAATTTTTAAGAGCGGGAATATATAGAAGCAAGAGAAAAAAAGGAATTACCTTGCGTTAAACCAGGAGAAGATATAGCAACTTCAAATTTTTAAAGTTAACTTGTAAAGTTACCATGAGGTTAAACCTGCTGTTAGGTTATCAGTTACTTTTTAGGTTAATGTTAACTTGTAATGACCAAAAATCGTTAATCTATGAGATGGCACCCTTAAAATTAATATTTCTAAGTTAAGTGGTCATTGTTATAGGGACTAAAGGAACTGTCTCGAAAGCCAAACATGCTCTGACGCTTAATCAATTTAATTTATAATTCGACAGGAGTCACTCAAGTCCATCTAACAATATGATTATAATGTTTTCATTCATTCAAATTTGTAAAACTCTAAAATTAGCTTTAACCTTTTCAAAAACTACTTAGCCCAAATAAATTACCTACAAAACACCTCCCGCTCCACTGTGCGCGTTTAAATTTCTTATCCAGCGTTGGTGTTTATTATATATTTTTTTTTTCTTACAACAAACACTCATTTATTAGATTTAGAAAAGTAGACAGTAGTCACTGGTTAATATTTTACAAAAACTTACACATGAGTGTCTATTTAAAAAAAAAAAAAACTCAGGAAAAAAATAAATGTAGGCCCCCTAAAGCATGTTGCATAATAACATGCAACATCAACATTAAAGCGACAGACATGCAGCACCAACAAACTTCATGCAATTTTAAATTTTCAAATAAAAGAAATCTATGAAAAACCAAAACACAAAATTACTTAGCACCCCAGAAATTTTTATATTTATTTAAGACACAAACCGGCCGACTGACAGACAGACAGGCCAATATGCACATAGTTAGTAAGCCAAACACATAAGGAGACATATTTGAAAAAAAAAAATTAATCTAAATTTTTAATACCATTAAAACTACTGGGGAAAAAAAGGCAGGAAAAAAAACATTAATAAAAACTTGGCAGTGTTACAATTTTGTAAAACATTTGACAATTAAGTCTGGTTTTTAGTCGTAAATGACAAACATGATTAAGCTGCTAAAATGTTAAAGTAAAGATTGAACAAACAATATATTAAACATATTGTAATTATAACAAAAAAAACATGAAAAATACAAATTTAAAACAATCAAAGTGGCTACTTTTCAGATTACTAGGGGGCAGTAAAGCGACAAAAAGTAAAAAATCTTCCATTTAAAATATATTATAACGTTTAATCGTTTACTTTAAAAGAAATTTTCCACAAACATTTTCTCACATCGGTCAGCTAATCGATATTTCTACGGACTACTAGCGGATACCCGGCGTGTGTCTATAGCTTATGTGTCTGTCTAAATAGAGATCTATCAATATTTAAAATTTCATTAGAATCTGTTAAATAGTTTCGGAGAAGCGGAAATCGCCCCCTACTTTCCCTCGTGGTCCTATTTTTTAAAAAATCTATAGCTTATGTGTCCATACAAATAGGGATCTATTCATATTTTAAATTTCATGAGAATCTGGTAAATAGTTTCGAAGAGCAGAAATCGCCCCCCTTCCTTCCCTCGTGGTCCTATTTTTTTAAAAAATCCATAGCTTATGTGACTGTCTAAATAGGGAACTATCTAAGTTTTAAATTACAAAGGATAGTTTCGGAGAGGCAGAAATCGCCCCCTTCCAACCCTCGTGGTCCTATTTTTTTAAAAAATCTAAAGCTAATGGATCCATATAATTAGGGATATATTCATATTTTTAATTTCATTAAAATCTGCTAGATAGATTTGGAGAGGCGAAAAACGCCCCCTTCCTCCCCTCGTGGCCCTAGTTTTTAAACAAATCTAAAGCTAATGTCTCCATATAAATATTATAATATCCATATTTAAAATTTATTACAATCTGTTAAATAGTTTCGAAGAGGCGGAAATTGCCCCCTACCTCTTCTCGTGGTCCTATTTTTGAAAAAAATATATATCCTAAAACCATCTTCACAAAATTTCCTTTCTAATGAAACCGAACTGGTCCACATCGATTGGATGGTTTCAGAGTCAATAATGGTCATAGGTAGAACTATTTTTTTTTTTTTTTATTTTATATATCTAGATTTCTCAGACCCATCGATTATTCGAATAAAATATGATTGATAAATGGGCTCAAAAATTTTAAAGTAATTTTAAAGGAACAATAGGACATTCTCTAAAAACCTGTCAATTGAAAAAAAATTTCTGTAAAAATTTTCTCATATCGATCGATTATTGGATATATTTATAGACAATTTTCTATATCGATCGTTTAATCGTTAATTGAAGAAATTTAATATACAAAATTTTTCATATCTATTCCATTTTCGCATTAAAGATGAAAGACAAGTTTAGCGTCGAATCCTAAGCAGTCAAGTAGAAGAAATTTTCTTTAAAAAATTTGTTCCAAATTCTTTCAATTAATCTATAATTTTAAAGAAAACTCTCATATCGTATCGATTAGATGGATATTTACAGAATTAATTATTCGATATTTGAAAACATTTCTGAAGAATAGATTTTTAATAGATTTATCGAATAAAAAACAAAAGATAAATGGTTAAGATTTCCAATAATCGATTCTTTAAATATCGATTAATGGAACGGTATGAGAATATTCTTTAAAAACATCCATTAATCGAAAATACCGCCAAAGGGCTGATTTTTCACCACTTTTGAGGAAGTTCGGCCGGAGGGAGGACTTTTGTTAGTATATTTCCCTAAGCAGTGGAGATTAGATAGCTCCAGCTTCTTAACAAGGGGTTAGTGTATATCTAGCCGGATTATGCACTTCAATTGCTACTTGGGTGTCCTAATAGCTCTCACACTCAGGGGCGGTTGGTAAACGCATTGTTTGTCACCCAGCCGTAAAGATCCACTAAGGAGTACCCCTACGCTGCAGGTATCCCTTTTTCACATCTGTATCGATCAATTATTCGTAATTTGAAAGAATTTTCTGTGGAAAAATTTTCTAATCATTAGATTATTCGAATGAACCATGCCAACATTATCACCCAGCGGTAAAGATCAATGAAGGAGGACTCTATTTTTGACATCTGTATCGATCGATTAGTCGTAATTTGAAGGAATTTTCTTTGGAAAAATATTCATATCGTTAGATTATTCGAATAAACCCTGAAAGATTAATTCTTTATAATCAAATTTGTTTAAAACAATTGATCAAAATTTAAAGAAAGGTTCTATTCAATATTGCCTATAACGATTAATCGTTAAGTGCCCGTTTACATTATGAAAGATTTACTGCGAAACATTTTAGTTTGAGCGAGAAAGGTAAAATAAGAATGGCAAAGGGTACTTTGTTTCATGTACATTTAGTTTTCATGACTTTGTTATTAACAGGAAGAAGAAGAAAGAGAAAAGGCATTTAAAATAATTCAAATGCTGCAAGAAAAACCAAAGTATCATTGTATGAGCACGAATGCATAATTAATCGTTAATTAAATTTTTTAAAACAGTTTTACATTAAGCGAGGATTATTTGTTAACAAAAGAAATTCTCTCTCGATTAATCGGTTGTTGACCTCTCATTTTGGATAAAACCTTTGTGTTATAAAATTTTATATAAAAAAAAAATTACAAAAACACACATTTTTATTTTATATTTAAGCCCTTTTTAAAAATGTTTGCATATTTTTCGGCAAAACAAAAAGACGAAACTTTAATTCCAAAAAGTTTGAATATTTATGATTTTTTTTTTTCTACATATTCTTTTTGTAATATAAATGTTTCAATAAATTTTAAATTTATTTCGCAACAATTGTGGAAAAATAAATAAAACTTGTTTAAATAGTCGCTGTATCTTTTTTCCACTTTTATCATTTGTTAAATATCAAGGCCACGTAGTTAAAACTGGCCTTTTTGAAGAAAAAAAAAAGAAAAAAGACTTAGAAATCACCTTCATATAGAAGATGATGCCAATTGATTTTTCAATGATGTTTAAAATGTTGGGGGACTGACTGTCGTTTGTAATTTCAATGGTGAGAATGGTAAAACTTGTCTTTTATGTGTCCGAGACTTGAGAATCTTCTTTATTTTTTCCATCTTTTAATAAGATGATCTTTTTTAATTGTAAATTTATTATTCATTTTTTTTTTATTTAATTTGTTTACAAATATTCTCTAGTTCTTAAATTTGATAAATCAGTTTCAAAATATTAAAATAGCAATAGAAATGTATGTTAAAAATTAAAAAAATCCCTTTAAATTATAAGCGTTGTAAATTTTTAACAATCTGTAATAAGTAAATTATTACTATCTCTTAGTAACCTGAAAGATAAACAGACAATCTTAGCTGTACCTAATAGTAAAAGCCTGCACAGTTCCGTTTGAACACACATTCAAATCATTGAAAACTTTGCAAACTTAATACTGCAGTGTCGCTGTGCTTGTGACTGAAGAGAATAGTAGATGAAAAACTTATGTATGTAAGTGTGTGAACGTGTAGAAGAAATAAATACTTTCTTCACTATAGCGAAAGTGCAGGTATAAAATATATTCTTAAAAATTAACAAGGGAGTGAAAATTACACGCAGCAATGATAGTGGGAACAATAAATACACACACATTCTTGAGGTCATTTTCCAGCACTAGGAGTAAAGGCAAAAATATTGTTCTGCATTAAAAGGTTTTGAAAGAAATAAGTTCTGTCTGGAGTGTATTTTTTTTTTTTTTTCATTTTAGGATACTCCACAATGTTTTGGGAATTTTAAAAATTTTCTTGCGAATTCTGGAATTCGCATTAACAAATCGTAACAATTTGCTTTCTTTTGGACTTTTGCGAAATTAATTTATATTTAACTGTAAAAAATTGTTAATATTTTTGATATATCAAAATTCATTTTCAAGAAATTATTTTTATGAAGGAAGGAATTTCACAACCTGAAATGAATTTTTATTCTTGACTGAACGGGGGATTGAACTCTGTTCGAATTTACATGTTCGAGAATAACCACATTTTCATCATCAAAAATCTTTGCAGTTTAACGCTTTCCGTCACTGCAGCGGTTGGCTTTCTTCTATTTTTTTGTACTTTTTTTCAAGAATTCTGCCTCTATAACAAAGGCCCAAGTTATGGTACACAACTCAACTCAGTTGAGTAAAACAACTGGTTGTGCTGAGTTGTAATTTTTTGATGTTTTTGTTCGCCGCATTATAGCAAAGTTGTAAAACATAATACAAAAACTAAAAAATTGCAACTTAACTGAGTTGAGTTCTGAACCGTAATAGGGGCCTTAATGTTTTCTATTTTGTCTTTCTTACTTAAAAGTTTTTGTTATTTTTTTTAACCAATTTCAATTTCATTTCTATTTGGAAATTTTATTGTGCAAAATCTTGCCAAGAAATTGGGAAAGATAAACAACCGAATTATAAATAAAAATTCCTGGGAGTATGTTCCCTTCTCCCATTTTTACAATTGAATTCCTGTTTCTGTTAACAAATAAACAACACAAACATATTTTGTACAAACATTAATTTATTCATTTTTGGAGCAATTCCATATGAAAGCGATCACCTTTTGGACGACCCCTCTCCGATTTTAAAATAAATAGTCTCAATCGATTGCCCAGCAAAAAATAATGTACCTACATATTTTTTTTTTTTTTATAGTGACTGGTTTAGTGGTGGTGTACACCACTGTCATGTGACAAAATTGAAGAATTCTTCATAAGGGACCTCATTGAAAGTTGTTTTAAAAAAAAAACTACTAAAGCGATCGCAACGAGTGATAGCTCGTTGGAAAGGTATTGAATCAGGCTTTAATTGAAAAATAAAATTTTCCTAATTTTTCTTAGAAATTTACCTTTAAATTTTCCCATGAAAATTAAATTTTCCGATTTTCCACAGAAGCTCCTAAATTTTCCGGCTAATTTTTTTTTTTGGATTCCTCATAATTTTTGCTTTAAGAATCAGCAATAAAAAAATGGGCCCCGACTCCTTGTTTGGACAGGAGAAGAGCATTTAAGAGACCACCTTGTTAAAAATACATTTTAAAAATTACACTGTGCATAAAATTGACACTTTTTTTTCGTGACAAGGCGGGCACATGGCGTTTTAACATAATTCGGGGACGCTGAATCCAGTGGTGCCCGCGGTTTTTTCAGATTGGCTCTGGTTTTCGAGATATACCGTTATTTCGAAAATGGAGGAGGTTGCTCAACATATATTCGCGTAACTCAAAAACGGTTTAGTTTATTGAAATTACTAAAAACTAAGTCGACAAATTTTTCATTAATTTAAGAATTTCCCTTAGGGGGCTCCCATACAAATATTGCGTTTTATGAAATTCTTAAATTAATTAAAATTTAATAATAAAGTTGCAAACAGATTTTAATCATTTATGGCTTGTTTTGTTTGTAGCTTCGTTTTTTATAAGTCTGCAAAAAATTAGAAGCCTAGCTGCATTTTTTAATTTTGTATGAATTTTTAAAAAACAAAAATTAATTTTTTTTTCAAAAAAAAATTATGTTTCAATAACGACTTCTCATATTAGAAAAAGAGTTTTACTTTTCTGAAATGAAATTTTATTGCGGAATTTCGGTTTTTTTAGTAATTTCAATAAACTAAACCGTTTTTGAGTTACGCGAATATATGTTGAGCAACCTCCTCCATTTTCGAAATAACGGTATATCTCGAAAACCAGAGCCAATCTGAAAAAACCGCGGGCACCACTGGATTCAGCGTCCCCGAATTATGTTAAAACGCCATGTGCCCGCCTTGTCACGAAAAAAAAGTGTCAATTTCATGCACAGTGTAATTTTTAAAATGTATTTTTAACAAGGTGGTCTCTTAAATGCTCTTCTCCTGTCCAAACAAGGAGTCGGGGCCCATTTTTTTATTGCTGATTCTTAAAGCAAAAATTATGAGGAATCCAAAAAAAAAAAAATTAGCCGGAAAATTTAGGAGCTTCTGTGGAAAATCGGAAAATTTAATTTTCATGGGAAAATTTAAAGGTAAATTTCTAAGAAAAATTAGGAAAATTTTATTTTTCAATTAAAGCCTGATTTAATACCTTTCCAACGAGCTATCACTCGTTGCGATCGCTTTAGTAGTTTTTTTTTAAAACAACTTTCAATGAGGTCCCTTATGAAGAATTCTTCAATTTTGTCACATGACAGTGGTGTACACCACCACTAAACCAGTCACTATAAAAAAAAAAAAAAATATGTAATTACATTATTTTTTGCTGGGCAATCGATTGAGACTATTTATTTTAAAATCGGAGAGGGGTCGTCCAAAAATTTGCCAATTTTGATCGTTTTCATATGGAATTGCTCTTTGTTTGTTTGTTTGCTGTTTTCAATGAAAGCTGATGGCGATAGTGCGCTGCATTTTGGCTCGCTTTTTGTTTCAAACGGAGGAGAAATATAAAAGAAAGGAAAATAATTTGGAATAATGATTGTTTTAAGCCACGAGCTGTTTTGGTGCAAACAATGCTGCTTAAAAAATTTGAATTTACAGCTGAAAATAATTTTAATGCTACTCTTCACTCTGCAAAGTTTTCCCTGAAATGTTTACATTTAGAACTAGACTCCACAAAAAGTTTGACGAATATCAATTAAAAAAAAAATTAATATTTCAACAAACAAGCTTTTAACTTTTCGACAAACATGCTTCAAACATTTCGACAAACATAAAATTTTGACACGTTTGCCAAGCCATTTGTGTGTATCATGTGCGAGCTAAATAAAGACGTGTGTTGTTATGTTGCGAGTCTAAGTAAAACTAAACTTTATTCATTATTTCATGACATCTCTCTTTTTTTTTTTTTTTTTTTTTTTTTTAAGTTCATAATATTGGTTTGAAATTTATAATATTGATTTAAAAAATAATAGATTTAAAGTAAAAATGTATGTGTAAAGTTAATTAAAATTTATATTTTAATTTTTAAGCCTCATAACGTTGAACTGGTTTCACCACTCGGCCGCTACGCGTTCTTTGGACCTGCTCGCCTGTTACCTCCACTGTGGGTCGAGCTGTTTTTTCCTCAGAGGATCCTTCGTTGTCACCCGTAGTGGTGTGTTGAATTGGTATGTTGTTGGTCTTATCCTCCTCACCAAATATTGTTTCATCTTCTTCAGGATTGACCCTACCTGCCAACGATCTTCGTAAATGAAACGTATTCCGACGATAAGTTCTACCGTTGTCAGTTTGAACTATTACCGATCGTGGATGTTCAGTATTGTTAATTATAGATGCTGAGGACCAATTTCGATGACCAGTTTGCATAACAACCGTGTCACCTACTTGTAGTGATGCCCTAGTTTTTGCACCTCGGTCGGCATATTTCTTTTGCATTTCCCGCAGTTGTTTCAACCGTTGCTTGACTCCAGTAACAATTTTGGGTAAAAGTTGTTGTTTTGTCGTTGGAATTGTTGTACGTGTTTTACGGCTAAATAATCTTTCTGCCGGGGATTTTAATATATTATCACGATCCGTATTTCTCCAATTTAGCAATGCTTTGTATACATCCGTACGATCTATTGAACACTTTTTCAACAGATTTTTTGCATTTTGGACATTGCGTTCTGCAAAACCATTAGATTTTGGGTAGTACGGAGACGAAATATTATGTTTAAATTGCCAATTTTCAACAAATTGCTTAAATCTCGTGGACGTAAATTGTGGACCGCCATCGCTTTCCAACACTTCTGGAATTCCATGAACCGAAAACCACATTTTCAGAAATAATATCGTTTCTGCTGATGAAGCTGTAGTGTATTTTCGAAAATCGAAGAAGTTAGAGTAATGGTCTGCTATTAACAAGAAGTCATCACCTTCAAAATGGAAAATATCCACCGATACAATTTGGAAGGGATACTCCGGTAACTCTTTGATAATTAACTCTTCGGTGCTGTTAGCTCTTTGTGTTTGTTGACATACTTTGCATTTTTCAACAAACAGTTTAATATCTTTTGTCATACCATACCAATATAACTGCTTTCTTGCCATTGATAGAGTTTTGTTAATACCGAGGTGACCAGCATGTAGTCGAGGTAGTAATTCATCTACTTGATTTTTTGGTACAATGATTTTATCGCCATTAAACAGTAAGTCTTCATCATACGTAAGCTGATGCCTAAACGTGACATATTTTCTAATGATACTTGGTACTTTCGATGTTTTTTCTGGCCAGCCCTTCATTACATACTCTTTAAGAACTTTTAGCTCCGGATCGTTGTCAATCGATTTTTGAAATTTTGTGTACGTTACCGCATCTAGCGTTGTCGAAGCTATGGCGCTTACTTTACATTTTAGTTCAGGTTCAGTTTCATCAACTTCGATGTCTCTACTTAGTGTATCAGCTATTGGTATGTTTCTGCCTTTAACGTATTTAACTTTCGGACAATATTGTACTATGTCCCATAATATACCTTGCAGCCTCAGTGGTGCATTTTGTATCGGGTTTTTAAAAATCGTCTCCAAAGGTTTATGGTCGGTTTCAATCTGCAGCTCTTTGCCGTATACATATTCGTGAAACTTTTTACAACCAAATCGTATGGCTAGTGCCTCTTTTACTATCTGTGGCTGATTTTGTTGCGAGTGACTAAAAGCCCTAGCTGCGTATGCCACCGGTTTGCCGTCTTGTAATAAACACGCGCCAATAGCTGTACTACTTGCATCGACAGATAACGTAACTGGCTTATTAACGTTAAAGTACATCAAAACTGGAGTTGACGACAGCGCATTTTTTATTTTTTCGAATGCTTTTATCTGCGCGTCATCCCAATGCCATTCAACGTTTTTATGCAGCAATGTTCTTACGGGCTCTGTAATTTCAGATAAATTGGGGATAAATTTTCCAAGATAGTTTACCATCCCAAGCAAACGTTGCAACTCTCTAATATTCGTTGGCTGTCGTAATTTTTTTATTGCTAATATTTTTTCGTCATCAGCTTTATAACCGTGTTCAGTGAAAATGTGCCCCAGAAATTTAACCGAACTTTTATTATATTCACATTTTGATTTGTTCAACGTGAATCCCATCTCACTCAAACGTGATACTACTTGCCTAGTGATTTTGTTTAATTTTTCACGGCTTTCTGCGAATAAAAATATATCGTCCATGGCCACCTCGCAGTTGTCAATATCTTCCAGAGCACGGGACATTACCTCACTGAACACTTCGGGTGCAGAAGAAATGCCAAATGGGAGACGTAAATATTTATATCTTCCCCATGGCGTAGCTATTGTTAAGAATTTGCTTGTCCGTTCTGTCACTTTAATTTGCCAAAACCCCTTTTCGCAATCTAGTTTAGTAAAATATCTGCAGCCACTTACTTTTGCTGCAATTTCCTCTACCGTTTTAAGAGGAAAATGGCAACGCTTTACACTTTTGTTCAATTCGGTTGGGTCCATACAAATTCTTATTTTCTCCCCTTTTTGAACAATTACCATTGGACTAACTGCTGGCGATGGCTCACTTACTGGCTCTATTACTTTCATTTGAACCATATTATCTAGTTCTTTCTTTACTTTTTCTTTTAACGCCAAGGGCATTCTTCTTGGAGGCAATATACGAAATTTTGCATTTTCTATAAACTCAATATCGTATTCGAATGTTCTACAACAGCCGAGCTTTTTTGTTTGTACGCAATCAATACGCGCCACTAAGCCTAGTTGTTCGCAACTATTACGGCCTAGTATTGACTGGAAATTGTCCTTTACAATTTTAAATATGACAATCTTATTTTGACCTTTTATTTGGCATCTTAATCTGCACTCACCCATTACTTTAATAAAATTTTCATTATACGCTATCAAATTCGACGTTTTAGTATTTTCAATAGTGGCTTTAATTCGTTTAGCCTCATTCAATGATAACACGTTGCAATCGGCCCCTGTGTCCAACTTCACACGCAAATCATGTCGCCCAATATTAAGAGTAGCGTACCATTTGTTGTCACAATTATTTCCATCTTTTATTTCGCCTATGTAACTATATTCTTCTTCATCTTCCTCATCATCACTTTTCTCTATTGTATTTACAGCTTTAGTTGTATGTTGTTTATTATGATATTTTGCATGTTTATCTTTGCTTCTGCAAACGACCGCAAAATGCCCTTTTACTCCGCACTTTTTGCATTCTTTGTTATACGCTAAACAATTTTTTCTCTGATGCACTTTATTACACCGACCACATTTGTACATTTTTTCATTTTGTTGTTGTTGCTGCTTTACTGTATTGACAACACCGCTATGTTCATCACCATTTATCTCACGCATTTGTTTTGTTGTTATTTCAGCCGCTCTGCATATTTTAATAGTTTTGTCTAAGTTAAGATTTTCTTCCATCCATAGTTTTTTCTTTGTACTGTCTGCATAAATTCCCAGCACTATTTGGTCTACCAAAAATTCGTCTGTCATACTATTATAAGCGCAGTATTTAATTTGTCTTCTTAATTTTTGATAATAATCCTCAAAGGGTTCCGTTGCTTGCTGTTTTATACGATGAAACTGACAACGCTCATATGTTTTATTTCTGGGTGGCGCAAAGTGACTAGTCAGTTTTTCTATTATAGTTAATCTACTGCCCAATTCGGCGTCCGTTAGGCCTAAATTACGGAGCAACTTATTTGCTTCACGGCCCAAAACTACTTTTAAATTCGCAACCTGTACTGTTTCGGTTTCCGAATCGATTTTGGACGCTACATAGTAATTATTATATTCGTCCAGCCACTCTGCCCACTCAGCAGCCATATCGCCATCATGATGAATAAACAAATTCTTCGGTGGATTTAAATTTGCCATTGATCTGGGTATATATACTACGTTTTGCACAGACTGTTGAACTTGTGCTTCTGTCATATCCCAGTGTTATTATATTATATATGTACATTTATTACTGCAATCAGTTTTTGTTTTTTTTTTTCTCTTATTCTCTTATTTACTCCTTTTGAGCACTTCTGACACCATATCATGTGCGAGCTAAATAAAGACGTGTGTTGTTATGTTGCGAGTCTAAGTAAAACTAAACTTTATTCATTATTTCATGACAGTGTGGTTTATTTTGACTGAAAAATGTTTACCCTTCAAAATGCCAAAATAAGTTATTAAAGACACAAACCATGTGCCTTTAATAACTAGTGTCTGAGTGCCACATTTTTAATCAATACACCCAATAGTATCTTATGTTACCCTGTATTTGACAATCTCTATTTGTTTGCTTAGATACAGATGTATCTAGGAAATTTTAATTTGCATATGTAACATGTACTAGATACAAACATTGTTAATAGATTGAGCATTGTAACAACTTGTTTGAACATGTTGTTGTAACTAAATACCAGCCAAAAAAAAAAATGTAATAAAATCTTTTTAACTAAACAAAAATTTAAATCTTAAGAAAATCTTATTAGAAACCAAAATCAAATTAATTTAGAAAAAGACCCAAAAGGAATTTCTATTAAATCCTATTACGATTGAATGTCCTAGTTTTTGGTATACAACTAAAATCTATTAGATTTATTTAAAACTCTTAGTGGGTGTTCGATTTCCTACAGGCTTGTCTTTTGCTGCTGCAATCTGGTAAGTTGTTTCTTACAAAATTGTCATGTTGCAAGGCGCTACAAGCAACACCTTGTTTGAATGTTTGTATTACATTTAATTTTTTTACAATAAAAACTAAGTAAACTGTAAAGAAACAAAGATGTCTGATTGCATTTTAGACAACTGAAAATAAATTTGGAATTCAAACATTTTTAAAACATAGTACTCTTGTTTGTCTGTCTGTCTGTCTGTCTGTCTGTCTGTCTTAGACTTAACTCTTAATAAGTCTTACTAAATAAAAATTGTAACATGTTTACTTTATTACTTCTTTTTTTTCAAACTATTCAAATATTTTTATTTAAAAAAAAATAGTGCTTTGGCTCTGGAGGTGTGTCGCTGTCCGTCTGTTTGTCTATTTTTGCGTCTATTCAATTAAGTAATGAGAGTTAACAAATGATCGTTATGATTAGTTATAATTTTTATTTCTTTACTTAATTCCAAATAAAACTAAATTACATTTCAATATATTATTAATTTGAGTTTCCAATGCAAAATAAACTAAACTTTTAATGTATGCTGAATAAACTGGATTTGCATGGCGGCAAAAATGTTGAAATTTAAAAAATTTTGTAAGAGTAAACTACATATTTAATTCAAAATCCTAAAATTAGGAAAATTTAAGAAAATATATAAGAAATTTGTTTGTAACAGCGAAAATTTCAAGCTGACTATACTTTAGATTACTAAGAGCCAAAAAAAAAGTGGTTTACTGCTTTAACTTTAGAGTTCATGTTTTCAAGTGAAAATAAGAAATCAAAAACAATTTCCTAACCCCAACTAAGAAATAAATGTGAAAACAGATTTATATCAGCACCTGCCATACGGCCTAATCTTACCGCCTCGTGTGTGCACGGATATAACACACAGGCAGTAATTTTAAGTGTAAAAACATTCTAATGTTCTGGAAATCGAATCCCCTGAAATTGTAATCGAACAAATTTTAAAAACTATCCTGCGTTTTAAATTTATAAAAATATTTTCTTTTATATACCGCATTGTTTGCGGACCAATTATCTTTACCAGAACTTCTTTTAAACTCAGCAAAAACTACGGTAATTTTCAAAAAAAAAATGTAATTGAAAATATCCATCGATTTCAGTTTCACGTGATTTCGAACATGGCCGTATACCTTGTTTAGGAGCTAGAGCTACCTAACCTCCACTGCTATCTAGCAGCTTCTGTCGACGAGCAGTAGCGTCTAGGGAGAACCGCCACAGGCCAAACTTTACAACAAGGGTGAAAAATTTGTCTTCAATGTGAAAGTCCTCCTCCCTGCCTTTTTTTACATATAGTCCACAGCTACCACGTGAACCCCAAACGTATCCCTTTGTCAAAAAGAATTCTTCTTTGAACCCCTAACCATAAGGCTACGTAAGCACAACCTCTGGAAGTAACTAATTATCAGAAAGGTAAAACTTCCGAAAAGCAATCATTCTGAAAGGCAGATAGCATTTCTTGCAAAAAGCATACTAAAGGAGGCCTCAACCAATAGTCAAACCGGTGCCTTGCGCACACCGGAGCTACTGACTTCCTTGGCGCCAGATAACAAGGTACTCTGGTCTGCACTAGATGAAGAGGTACTCTGACTGCCTCTAATTTTTGCCATTATATGCATTTTTATGTTTTTTTTACAAAAACAAAGACAAACATGATTTGCTGCTTGAATAGACAAATGTGTATTAAACGAACAACCATACTCGATATACTTTATTTAAATCCTTTTTTGGTAATGTTCGTTAGTGGCTGTGTGGTCTAAGGTGCTGCGTTAGACACGATTTTTACTGGTTCTAAGTTTCTGTTCTTATCGCACCATAGTGAAGCGTATATAAGATTCAGCATATAACACTCTTACATGTTTGTTGACTAAAATTTTTATCATTTTATTTAAGGTCATTATAACTTAATTGTGAGATAAAATAAACTATTATTTAAACAAAAAAAATGAAAATATAAAAACGTTATTAATATATAATTAGCCTACAAATACTATAAAAAACTTAATAAAATCTACGAAAATAAACATTAAAAATAAAACATAAAAAAACTAAAAAAAAAACTTAATATCCCACTGTTTTTGAACAAACAAATGTTTGAAGATTTTTTCCAAAAATGTTGGCAAAAACTATCATTAAATAAGCAGAAGCATTCAAAATCAATTGCACAATGTTTTATTTTATTTTTTTTTTTTTTATTTTTAATGTTTTTAGCTTAAACACAACCGTTACTCGCAAAAGGTCAGGTTTAATAAAAAAAAAACAACATTTTTTCAGGTTTTAGCAAATTTTTCGCAATTGACTGGCTATGTTTCATCTTTTGGCCAATTTTTTCAAACGCAACAAAAAAAAAATCGAATTTAATTGATTTCATAAATACACTTTTAACCTTTTTCGTTCAAAGAAATAAAAAAAAAATTTTTCTTTTACCCTTCACCCCTACGAGTGGTAAATGAGGATAAAGTTCGCCATTCCGTGTGCAAAAAGACCTAACAAAAAATATATTAAATTTTTCAGGGTTCCTTAGTATTTCCAAGTCAATAAAATAGCTTAAGGGACATCATTTTCAATTTTCGTTTTTTTTTTTTTTTGTTTTTTTTTTTGAAAATGAATTTATGGGCCACACTTGCATGATCTTTTAAAATGTCATGGTAACATATGCTACCGTTACAATTTTATAGCAAAAACAAACTTTAGCTTAAGCGCCAACCTTCATAAAAAAATTTTATGAAATAAAATAATAAAAACCTTCTCCTGTAAAATTGTGTTTTTGTCGCTTAAGCTTTTTTTTGCGGTAAGTGTTGCCAATACAATCATTTATTTAAAAAAAAACGTTATTTAAAAATGATGTCGCTTAAGCTATTTTTGCGGTAAGGGCTCGATATAAAGACCACTCCCGCTGAATACGAATTCTTGGTGAAGAGCATTAAAGAGTCGGCATAGCCTAAAATAGTATTTTGTTTACTTATTGTTTCTTCTTTTTTTTTTTTTTTTTTTTTGTTATTAATTACAAAAAATCTTAAAACCCAAAAGGCAGTACAAGTTTGGACGATGTTAAATGTTGGCCATTTCAAAGTAAAGAAGACACACACAGCTTTTGGTTGCCATAAATTGCATTCCATATGTTTTTTTTTTATTAATTTATTCAATTTATTTTGCCTATAAAGTATTTTAAATGGCCTTAATGACAAATTATGCTGAAAAAGAAACGCTAAAATCATCAACTACAAATTAATACTCACTTTATAGAGAATTTTAAAAAGTGAATGTTAAAACTTTAATTAAAAAAAATATTTGCTATCGATTCATTATAAAGAGTTCTGTTTCAAGACTATCGATAACTGAAGGTATTTTTAATGCAAAATTTCCAAGTATTATCGATAACTCAATTAATTTTATTATCTATATATCGTTACCTAAAATGTAAAAGGCCCAATCTAACATTTTGAAAATTTTATAGAAGCGAAAATTGCTTTAAAATGTTTATAATTTATTTTTCTAACAGTTATTTTGACAATTGACAATAAAAATATTATTACAACTGTTAGTTAGGCCTTTTAGCGTTTATTATTATTATACATATAACCTTTTGTAGATAAAAGGGCATTTTCTTCTTGCTAATAAATTCGAAAACTGGTGGAAAGGTTACAAAATTTTTTGTAGACGATAAATCAAAATCAATGAAAAATTCGATTTTTAATTTTTGGTTAGTTAGGGCCTTTTGCGTTTTAGTTAACGATATACAAAAATGGAAAATGTCTGTCTGTTTTTTTGTCTGTTGGCTTATAGACTCCTAAGCTAATGAACTGATTTTCCTGAAATTTTTGCAGTCACATCACGTGAGTCCCGAAAATACAATAGGTTACCTATTTTTTCGATAGGGGCTGGGGAAATAGTACCCTCCATAGGATGCCAATATGTAATGTAGTACAGGTATATCATAAGAGCCACTACACCCATTTTCTTCAAGTTTTAGTAGTAGGATCCTCTGATAGCAGCAGGGGAAGTGCTATCCCCATAGGACGCCAATGTTTAATATCGCATATCTTATGAACTGTTAAAGTGAGAATGTTCAAACTTGGCGTCACTCTTATGGGGAAACTAAACCTTTGAAGGGGGTAGGCGCAGGGGGAGCAATACCACCCATAGAATGCTTATACATATTAAATATTGCGTAACTACAAAACGTGGTAAAAACCACTATTATGGTAAACCATAAATTTCAACATTAAAATAGGCGGCGTTGGCGAAGGAGGAGCAGTACCCCCCATAAAATGAAAATATTAAATACCGCATATCTTAACACAAGTCTTCAACCTTTGCAGGACCCACTCTTATTGTAAGCTTCACCTTTCAAAATAAAAAGAAAGGGAGTAGGCGAAGGTGGAGCAATACTCCCCATAGGATGCATATATTTAATATCACTTAACTACTACAACGAGAGTCTTCAAACGTGTTGAAAGCCACTTTTATGGTAAACCATAAATTTTAAAATAATAATAGGCAGAGTGGCCGGAGGAGGAGCAGTACTCCCCATAGAACCAAAATATTAAATACCGCAGATCTGAACACAAAAGCCTCTAACCTTTGTAAGACCCACTCTTATGGTAAACTAGACCTTTCAAAATAAAAATAAAGGGAGTAGGCGAAGGGGGAGCAATACCGCCTATAGGATGCATATATTAAATATCGCTTAACTAGAGAACTATTACAGGGAGAGTCTGCAAACGTGTTGAAAGCCTTTATTATGGCAAGCCATAAACTTAAAAATAATAATAGGCGGTGTATGCGGAGGAGGAACAGTACTCCCCATAGAAAGAAAATATTAAATACCGCATATCTGAACACAAAAGCCTCTAACCTTTGTAAGACCCAAACTTATGGTAAACTTCACCTTTCAAAAGAAAAATAAAGGGGTTAGATGCAAAGGGAGCACTACCCCCCAAAGGAACTATTACAGCCACTATTATGGTAAACCATAAAAATAATATAAACATAGGTGGTGTAGACGGAGAAAGGAGCAGTACTCCACATACAACAAAAATAGTAAATATCGCATATCTGAACACAAGTCCTTAACCTTTTTAGGACCCCTCTTATAAACAACAACTTTCAAAAACAAAAGGGGTAGATACAGGGGGAGCAATAAATATGTATATGAAAATTAAAATGCTTATGATTCTGTGGTCTGTGTTCCCTGAAAACTACTAAACAGATTTTCCTGCAATTTTCCCAGTCATTTCCTAATTAGCCGGCGTTAAAGGTAAACCTTCCAAATTTAAAACCAATAGTTTGGTTATCAATACAAAATATCTGGCAAAAAGCGAGTTGGACTGGAATAGGACAATATAAATGTCTAAATATCTGAAGAAGGACAATAGGAGAAGTATCTAAATTTGTTAATTTTGGTTTTGGAGGTAGCAAAGCGCATCGGGTTTAGCTTGTACAATATAAAATTTCTTTGTGCTATCGATAACTGAAGAGAACAAATTTCCTTTGTGTTACCATCAACTTCTTATTTCGTTTGTTATAAATTTTTTTATTTTAACAATTTTTTTTACATTCTATTCTATTATTAATTTTTTGCTATCGTTTGCAAAATTTTTTTGAAAATTTTTAAAATTTGCGATTTTGAATTTGCTTTAATTGGACGAATTTTGCATATTTATATGATATTTTATTTTCGTTCTATTTTATGATTCAGAGGATAATCTCTTTTTCGTTTATTGTTAAAATGAATCATAAAAGATTTCATTTAAAGATCTTCAATGAAATTATCGTTGATCTAAAATAAATCGAATAATGGGAATCATTTAAATAAGATTTTTATCTTTTTTATGCTTTTGAAACGGTCCAGGGGGGAGGGAGGTCTGGTTGGTCTATTTGTTAAATTAACAATTTTGTTTGCTAACAGTGTGAATGCATTAAAAGAAACAAGTTCGTTACTTAAGTCTTTTGTTTTACATGAATATTTTTCGTTTTCTTTGTTTTAAATACTTTCAAACAGGAAATTTTTGTTTGAAATTATTACATAAAACAACAAAAATAATGACAGGATGATGATTTAATATTTTATAAAGGTATTATTAAAATTATTTTTATATTTTACAAAAAAAAATTTGATATTTTGTAGAAAGGAAAAACTTTTTTTTTCTTTTTTGTTGCTAAAAAACAAATCAAGCGTGTCTTTTTGTTTTTGTTGCTTTTCGCTAAAATTGTGGCAGTTAAATCTATCGATATAAAATTTAAAAGTTTAATTGCCAAGTGATAGCAAATTTCTAGTTTTAATAGAAAAATCTTTTTTTAAACTTTATCTTTATGAAAATTTTGTATGGTGATTAAAAATTGATTTTCTGTTTAGTTTATGTGTCTAGGAAAATTTCGTAGAAAATTATTAAAAAAAATATGAGTTTTTCATAAAAATTATACATAGACTTTATTAACCTATTTAAAGAAAATAAGTAGGAGTGCGAGTTTTCCAGCAAAAGTTGACAAATTAAGCTTGCAAAATTTTTGATAAGAGAAACATTTTTTAAAGTTGCTTAGTCTTAAGAAAAAATAAATTAAAAAACAAAAAAAAAAAAAATGTTAGTAAAATTAAGAAATTGTTTACAACACACAAACTAAAATACTGGCTGCAAACTGAAGAAACTTTTGGTAAAATTGAAAGTGAAAAACTTTATTTTATTTTATTAAACCGGTTCCTTTGTTTAAAGAAACATTTTAAAGCAAATAAATATTATTAAAAAAAATTCAACAAAATTATCTAGTAAAATTTCTTAGGACTAGATTTATATGATGATTTTTTGCTGAAATTTTTTACTTTGAAATATAAAAAAACTTCTTAAGAATTTAAAATGGTATCAGAAAAAAAAACCGACTCTTTTAAAGTTATGACAGTTTCTTAAAGCAAAAAAGTCATAATTTCGCAAAAAAAAAAGTCATAGAGACTGGATTTTTCTTATGACTTTTTTGTGTGAAGGAAAATGCATGACTCTGAATTTTTTAATCAAAGGCTGCCGAAACGCTTATCTACCCCGTATGTCTTTCTACACCTTTCGCTTACAAAAATTTTAAGTCATGACTGTCCCTCAAGCAAGAAATTCATAAAGAAAACACCAACAAACTATTTATTGCTGGATTTCCTATAATTTTCTTAAGACTAGATTCATATGATGAATTTTTATTTTGAAATATAAAAAAACTTGTTAAGATTTTTTAATGGTGTCAGAAAAACCCGACTATCTTAAAGTTATGATGACAGTTTCTTAAAAAAAAGTCATCATTCAGCAAAAAATAGAGAGACTGGTTTCTTCCGATGACTTTTTTATGTAAAGAAATATGCATGACTGTGATATTAATAAACGAAAGCTGCAGAAAGGCTTATCTACCCCGAATGTCGCTCTTCACCTTTTGCTAACAACATTTGAAAGTCATGACTGTTTTCACCAGCACAAAAGTCAACGAAAATACCGTCCAACTATTTATGGATGGATTGTGACGATAACTTAAAAAACGCAACAAACAATCTTTTATAATTTTGTAAGGACTAGATTTTTATTGTGACTTTTTTGCTGGAGGTTTATTTTTAAATTTCCTAAAGAAAAAAGTCATTATTTAGCAAATAAGAAAGTCATAAAGAGACTGGATTATCATTATGATTTTTTTCTTAGGGTAAGAGGCATGACTTTGATTTTTATAGATAAAGGCTGCGGAAAGGCTTATCTACCCCGTATGTCCTTCTGCACCTTTCGCTAACAAAAATTAAAAGTCATGACTGTTCCAAAAAGCAAAAAATTCATAACGAAAAAACCTACCAACTATTTATTGATTGATTGTTACGACAACTTAAAATATCAACAAATAATACCTTATAATTTTTAAAGGACTAGATTCATACTATGACTTTTTGCTGGATTTTAATTTTTAAGGAAACGTTTTTGCAGATTTCTTAATATTGTTAGAAAGAACCCAACTTTTTTAAAGTTATGCCAGTTTCCTAAGGGAAAAAAGTTATCATGCAGCAAAAAAAAGTCATAAAGAGACTGGATTATCATTATGAATTTTTTTCTTAGGGTAAGAGGCATGACTTCGATTTTTAGAGGCAAAGGCTGCAGAAAGGCTTATTTACCCCATATGTCTTTCTACACCTTTCGCAAACAAAAATTGAAAGTCATGGCTGTTCCCTCAAGCAAAAAAGTCATAGCGAAAATACTGTCCAACTATTTATTGCTGAATTTCCTATAATTTTCCAAAGACTTGATTTTTATTGTGACTTTTTTCTGGATTTTTATTCTTAAAGAAACAATTCTTAAGATTTTTGAATGATGTTTGTAAACAACTGTCTATCATGACTGTTTCCCCTAGCAAAAAAAAAGCCAAAACGAAAATCCGGTTTAACTATTTATTGCTAGATTTTTATAAAGATATATTTTCTAGGTTTCAATTATAGTTTTAGTAATGGTTTGTTCTCGTAAAAAGGCTGATCTACCCCCACGTGCCTTGTAACACCATTTTTGCCTAAAAATTCCAAAGTTATTTCTAATTCCCCAACCAAAAAAAATCATCATTAAAAACCCAGTCCCACTATTTTTTTTTAGTGGCATTTTTATCTAAAAATCTTTAAAACAAAAATCTTGCAAATTTTTCTTTAAGAATTTCTAAACCAAGTTGTAATTATTATTCTAATTTATGGACCAAAATCACGTAACGGTTGTCAATTCTCAGCTGTCTGTGTGTCCGCCTTTACAACATGAATTTTTTTTTTTTTTTTTAAATAATTAAAATCTTACAGACATTAATAAAAAAAAGCTGACAATATGTATTAATTTCAAGAAATAAGAATTTCAAATAAAAAAAAATTATATATTTGCAAATAATTTATTAGATTAAACAACAACACCAACAACGTTTAAAAGAAAACTAAAGTAAATAATTTATGAAAATTATTGAAAATTTTAATATGAAATTAAAAACAATTTAACAAAAAATCAGCTTCAAATGGTTTTTTTTACCAAAAACTTTGAATTACTAGTACATATTATTTTTCAATTACCATAATTAATGCTTAAATTTCTCTTAAAATTTTTTTTGGTATTAAAAAAACTTCAAATATTTCAAATCCTAGTCTAAAGGGTGCCAATTACATTTAATATCATATTGCAATTACAAGTTAATTACTTTCTAAATACCTTTGCAATTACATAAATTATTTTGAATAAACATTTAAACTAAAAAAAGATTCTAACAACTTTTTTTCATTTACTTTTATAATTACATATGTACATGTAATATCTCAAGGTTGTACTTACAAGTGAAGTAATTGAGATCTTGTAAGTAATTTAAAATTCTTACTTCTATTAACAATGCTCAATTACTTTAAGCAAGTACTCTTTAATTAAATATTTATAAAAATAAGAAATATAATTTAAATAAGGTAGCTTAGAGCTATGACAATTACAGATAATTACTTACAATTACATCTTGTAATTTGTAATTTTAAACAATAATTTCTAGTAATTAATTACTTTTCAATTACTTTTATAATTTCAAGTTATTTTTTAGCATAATCCCCATAATAATTGCTAAAAATGTAATTTAAATGAAGGAATTGTACCAATTATAACAATTACAGATAATTACTTACAATTACATCTTGTAATTAATAATTTAAAACATTCTTTTCGAGCACTTTTCAATTACTTTTATAATTTCAAGCTAAGTTTTAGCATAGTCCCAATAATAATTGCAAAAAATGTAATTTAAATTTACGAATTGAACCAATTGCAATTACATTCAAATGCTTAGATTTATTTGGTTACAATTACATTTTGATTTTAATATATAAGGTTTCCAATTACAAGTAATGGTTTTTTCAATAACCTGTTAGTTTAATTTTATTTTTTTTGATAACATTTACATGGAATTGTATTTAAGATTTCGATTTAAGTACAATTGCCTGCAATTATTCTTCAAGACAAGCTGCATGGAATCCCTATTCCTCCCGAAATAAAAAGTCAAATCCAAAAATTGAATTTGTATTTACTATTTTTGCAGTACATTTTTGTACTCCAATTAACGAAACGGAATTTTAATGTCTTATAGTTAAATAAGGGTTCAAAATTTCGATTCTGTTTAATATTTATGCGAATTGAAATAAAAAGTGATACAAGTTGAAATTATATAAAAAAATTCTGAAATAACGTCCTTTCTTGATCATATTTAAGAAAAATATTGAAATTTTTTGTCTCAATTGTATCCTGTATAGATTCTTTAAAATATGAAAACTGTATATGAAAACTGTAGAAAGGCTTTTCTAGCCTACTTGGCTTTTTTAAACCTTTTTGCTACAAAAGCGCCTGTTCCCACAAGCAAAAATTCGAGATAAAAATCCAGTCCTATCAAGTTTGTTTGATTTAACCCCTTAACTTTTTTTTTTTTTTGTTATTTTTAGCGAAAAAAAAATAATACTAATATTGAAAAATTTGTAATTTAGCAACTTTTAGTTTCATGTTGTCTATTTATTGAATATAAAAACAATTTTTATTGAATAATAATGTAGGTGTTAATCAGTTTTGTTTTATTAGAAAACATATTAACACCTCAAAATAGAAAAAAACATTAGCAGTCGGCAGCTTTAAAAACCGCAAAAATTTAAGTTGAATGAACTGTTATTGTTGACTAGATATTTAATTTTTTTTTTTTTGGAATTTTTGTTAAATTTTAGAAAAATAAAATGCTTTCATAAAAATTTTTTTTAATTTTATAAGACGTGTTTTAGTTAAAAAACAAGCCTAATATGTATTTACATACATACTTGTTTTAAAACAAAAGGAATTTAACTGGAAAAAATATACACTTATTTAAAAAAATTTCTCAATAGCATAAAATTTCTAAAAAAATTCTCGAATTTTTAAAGTTTAAAAAAAAAAAAATTTGATGACTTAAATTTTTGGTTTGGTTTTCTAAAAAAGTTCTCGATAGTATAAATTTTTCTAAAAAAAAATCTCGATAGCTAAAAATTTTCCAACTCAATTTGCCGATAGCATAAATTATTTTAAAAAAATTTTTCGATAGTGTAATAAATAATAATGATAGATGACTAAGATTATGCAGACAACATTTCGTTAGCTCATTATTGGTTTGGCTCATATGCCAAAAAGTCGTAGTGGAGAAAAACGGAGAAATAATAAAACAGGAACTACGGAAAAATATATACATATTAAATCATTTTATAAATACGTACTGGTATAAATTACTATAAAAAATTATTCAACATGGTTTCGAAAAATTTTGAAAAATTTCTCGATAGCATAGATTTTTCTTAAAATGTTTTCGATAGCTTGAAAATTGTCTTTTTTGAATTTTTGTAGATAAATTTCTTCTGCAAAGTATCTAGATAGCTTTAATATTTCTAATAAAAAAATTTGTCGATTATAATTATTCTAGAAAAACTTTTTCCTGGCATAAATTTTTCTAAACAAATTAATTTTCTAAAAATTTTTTGATAGTTAATAGTTATCGCGATAGTATATAGAAGAATATCTCGAAGGTATAACAATTTTTTGTTAGTAGTAATTTATCTATTCATTCTAGAAAAATATCCCAATAGTTAGAAATTTTCTTAAAAATTTCTCAAGCTTGAATTGGCTTCTCGATAACTGAGATTCTAGAAAACTTTTTCGATAGCTTGAGATTTTCTAGAGAAATTGCTCAATAGCTTAAAACTTAAATAAAAATTTTAACAGCTTAACTTATTTTAAAAAAATTTTCGATTGCTTTCCAAAAAAACTCTGGAAAGCTGAGATTTTTATAGACAAATATCTCCTGAGCCTTAATTTGTGAATAAATATTTCTTGAAAGCTTCAATTTTTCTAAAAAATTTTCAATAGTTTAAATTTTTCTAAAAAAAATGTTTCAATATTGTTAGAATCTATCCAAAAGAAATTTCGCAACAGCATGAATTTTTCTACAAAAATATCTCGACAGCTTCAATTATTTTAGAAAAACTTCTCAGTATGTATCATATATTTGAAAAAAAAAAAAAAACATTTCAATAAAATTACTCGATGGTATAAATTTATCTAGATAAATTTCTCGATAGCATAGTTAATAATGTTCTCGATAGTCAAATAAAACTTTTCTAAAAAAATTACTGAAAGTTATAAATTTTTTCTCGATGGCTTAAATTTTTTTAGAAAAATTTCTCGATTGCTTGAGTTATTTTTAAAAAATTCTTGAAAATAAAACTTTTTTTAAAAAAACTTTTCGATAGCTAAAATTTTACTACAAAATTTTTCAAAAAAAAATGTCTCTATAGCTTGAATTTTTCAAAAAAAAAAACTTCTTAATATCATACAAATTGCTAAAAGAAATAATCTCAATAATATTACTTAATTGTATACATTTTTCTAGATAAATATCACGATAGTATAATTAATGATTTTCTCGACAGTATAACATAATTTTTCTAGATAGTATACAATTTTCTAGAAGACATACTCAAAGGCATACACTTTTTTAAAAAAATTACTTGATAGTATGAATTTTTTTACAAAATTTTCTCGATTGCTTAAGTTTTTGCTGAAAATATTAAAAATATCTGGAAAATATAAATTTTTTTTTAGTAAAATTTCTTAATAGCTAAAATTATTATAGAAGAATTTTTTCATAGTCACAATTTTTTGTAAAATTTCTCGATAGCTTAAAATTTAAATGATGATATTGACATAATATTTGGCGACAGTAATATTGAAGCTAGCTACTATGTCTTATCGAAATATTGTGTTAGTAGGGCCAGAATTGAACATTGGTCCAATGTAAACCCCCTTCCTTAAACAAGTTAGAGGCAAAAAAATCTCATATAGATGAAGATAAATAAATAATATTCGACACAAAAAAAGTTTACATAAAACTAAATTTCATAATTTTGTTCTAGCGGATTCATTATTGCCCAAGGGGTCCAAACAGGGTATAATCTCGCAAATTTGTCTTTATATACTGTGCTGTAGCGTATCAAATGAGCGGGCCTGACCGACTTTACTTTCTTACTTATTTTTAAAATGTATTTTATGTTTCATCTTGATTAATTTGTTAACAAGTTTCTTGTTTTATATTCGTTGACAGAAAACATTTAAATATTTACAAGTTTAACAAGTGACATTTAGAAAAAAAAAATACAAACGGTCATAAATATTTGAATAGATAAAATTTAACTTTAGCAAATTTACAAAAAAGAAGACAAGTTTTTTTTCTGCTAAGTCATTATCATTTGAAGACAATTTATACATCTGTTAGTTTGAAAGGCAATTGGTTTCAGGTGTTTATATAATTAATTTTAAGATAGTTTTTTAGTATAGTAAATTTAAAAAAAATGCCGAAAATATTTTTTTTTTTATTTCCAAGCTCATCAACTTGTATGAAATTTTTGGCTTTATTTCAAAAATTGTATTTCATTCCTTGCTATCCGCAGTATTTTAGTAAACGTCTTAATTTATTTGTTTTCCTTTACTATCCATATAACTGTCATTGTTTGGCAATATGTCGAGGTTTTTTCTTACTTAACTGCAACTAAACCATGTATTTATGAACATAAAATTTTTCACCTTTTGGTTTTAAACCAAACTTCTGCTACTCAAAACCTCAGCATGCTATCAAAAATGCGGAAAATGTTGCTTAATTTATGTAGAGCCGCGCGCCATTGCTCTTATTTCTTATTATTTCTTAAAAAAAAAACCAAAATTTTCTACTTGACAATTTGGTTTTTTTCCATTTTGAGCTTGTTATTTGTCAACAGAAAAGTTTTTTATTTTCAATCTTTTTCTAATCAAATATCTCTATGGGGTGTTATAAATGATAAAGCAGCCACCAAAACTCATTTAAAATAAACTTTTAAGTTTTTTTTCTATTCGAGTTAACTTTTAATATGGAATGAAAGGTGCTAAAAGAAAAGGCCCCCTTTTGGGGTGTTTCATGCTGACTTGAATGCAAAAGTCAATTTTTTTTTATTTTTTGGAAATGTTTATTAATTACTGCTGATTTTAAAGGTGATTATAATGTTAAACTTTGAAACTGTAACACGAACACAAAAATATTTTCAATATACATACATATATTTTAAAATAAACCAACAAATTTAGTTAATTAACTAAAATTTGGCAGATTTTCTTGGATAAAGTTCGTGTTCTTAGTCTTTTGATTTATTATTTAATGCTGATAAAGAAATCACACATTCGTAACATAAAATTTGTTTTAAACTTAATCATTAAAAAAAAAAAAACTTCAAGATAAGGTTTTTTTATAAATTCCAACAAACCAAAAAATGTTTTGATAAAAAAATGTATGTATATCAAAATTTTCATAATAAATTTGTTTAAACATTCAAATATTAGCTCTAGTTTTTAGAGAAAAAATCTCGCTAGCATAAAGTTTTCTAGAAAAACTAAATCTCAATAGCATTAATTTTCCTAAAAAAAATTTCTAAAAAAAAATTCATCAAAGCATATAAAGTTAAATAAAAATAAATTCTCGATAGCTTTGATCTTTCTCGATAACATAAAGTTTCCTTAAAAAAAATTTCTATAGCGCAAAGTTTTCTAAAAAAATCTTAAAACAAAAACTTAAAAAAAATTTTCGATAGCTCCGATCTTTCTCGATTGATACATTTATGGTATCGCGAATTTTTAACCGCATAAATTTTTCTCACACAACAAAGTTCTCGAAAACATTAAGTTTTTTAAAAAAAATTTCTCGATAGCATTAGTTTTTATCGATAGTATAAACTGAACTGTCAAAATTTGTTTTTTTGTTGTTTTCTTACGAAAACAATAAAATGAAGCAATTTGTTTTTTACCCACTTATAACTACAATTCGAGTCGGAAAAAAGCCAACCAATTGTAGGGGAATGTAAGAAAAGATAAACTCACTGTTTATTGTTGGTGTTTTGTTTAAGCTTTGATATTGTTACAAGTAAGACTTTGAGTGTTAAAAATTCTTATTCGCTTTAGGGTTTTATTCGTATAATATTTTTAGCTTTTCTAAAATCTTAGGAAAAGGTTTCCTGATGAGCTGGCCTAAGCAACCAGTGAAACGCGCATAGAAGCTAGCTTTCCCTCAACAATAAACTTCAGTGTATTTATCAAATATGAAAAATTGGGAATTTAATAGTATACATTTTTGCTTAAAAAAATTTAAAGCACTGTTTTGATACCATAAATTCATTAAAAAACGGTCTCGATAGCACAAATTTGTTTAACAATTTCTCGAAAACAGTAGTTTTTCTAGAAAAAAATTCTCAATGGTATTTTTAAATCCAACTTATGTGACAGCATAAATTTTTCTTAGCAAATTTCTCGAAAACATTAAGTTTTCTAAAAAAAAATTTCTCGATAGCATTAATTTATTTAGAAAATTTTCTCGATAGTATAGATTTTTAAAAAAAAAATTTTTTTGATAGCTTAAAAATGTTAAGAACACTGCTTTAATACCATGAATTCATTTAAGATTGCATAAATTTTTCTCCAAAAATTTATCGAAGACACTGGTTTTTCTATGAACCATTTCTTAATGGTTCTTTTATAGCAAACTTACTTGGCAGCATAAATTTTTCTCAACAAATTTCTCGAAAACAATGAGTTTTCTAGAAAACTTTTTCGATAGCATTAATTTTTTTAGAAAATTTTCTCGATGGTATAAATTTTTTTTAGAAAAATTGTTTCGATAGCTTAAAAATGATTTAAACACTGTTTTAATAACATAAATGATTAAAAAAACTGTCTCCATAGCATACATTTTTCTGGAAGAATTTCTCGAAACATTATTTTTTCAACAAAAGATTTCTTAATGGTATAAAATTTTTTTAGAAAAATTTTCCATACCTCAAAATTTCTCAAGACATTAATTTTTCTAATTTTATTAGAGAAATTACTCGATTGCATTAAGTTTTTGGAAAATTTTCTTTCTTGAAAACATTAATTTTTTAGAAAAATGTCTCGATAGCTAAAATATTTTTAAAACTTTCTCATTAGCATAAGTTCTTTATTTATTTATAGAATAAACTTTCCTTAAAAAAACTCTTGATAGCATAATTTGTTTACAAAATTTTTTCGATAGCTAAATATTTTTTTTTTTTTTTTAATTTTCTCGATAGCATCTTGGTGGCTTAAATTTGAAAAAAAAAAATCTGGATAGCATAAAATTTTTGGAAAAAAAATTCTCGATAGCATAATCTCAGTTCAGTTTTTTAGAAAATTTCTGGATAACTTAAATTTTCCATAGCTAAAATTTAACTCGTAAAAATTTCTTGAAACCTGAATTTTTCTAGAAAGTTTTATCTACTAACAAAATTTTTTAGAAAACTTTCTCGAAATGTGGTAATTTATAATGTAAACTTTAACAACCATCAAAATTTCTTTCTATGAAAAAATATTTATTATAAAACTTTCTTATAACGAAAAATTGTAAAGATTTTTTCCAAAAAAGTAAAATAAACGTTTAAAAAATCTAACAATGAATTTCTTCTGGGAAAAACAATTGATCGATAGCTAAAATTTTTAAAAGAAAAATTCTCGATACTTAAAATTTTTTGAAGGAAAATTCTCGATATTATATATATATATATATATATATATATTTTTAGAGAAATTCTCGATATTTTTTTTTAAAAAATACAACTTTTTATATAAAAAATTTCTAAAAACAATTTTAGATATTTATAATTTTTTCCAAGCAAAAAATTTTAATATTAAAAATTTTATTAAAAAAAATGCTGTACATTTCAGATATTTGTAAGAAAATCGCTAGATATTTGATATTCTTGAAGACAAAAATACATAATTTTGCTTTTTAAAAATTTTCTCGTTATTTGAAATGTAAGACATCGCGATAATTGAAATGAAAAAAATTTGGATATATAAAATTTTTCTAAAAAAAATGGATAACTGAAGTTTTTTTAGAAAATTGTCTCTCTATTTGCATATTTTTAGAACAAATATTACATATACAGCAAGGGACTAAAGTCTGCAAGCACCCTACTAATTTGGTAGCGATATTAAAAAAAAAGACTTGTATGCAGTGTAGCCAGTGGATTTTTCGAAAAAATACCTACACATGCTAAAAAAAATCCGATTTTTCCCTACACGTTGAAAATATTTCCCCTACAAAAATCCCTACGCTTTATTATCATTAAAATAGAAGAAAAACATTAATTATAAAAAATAAATTTTGTTGAATATGTATATTTAAGCTTTGACAAAAAATAAATACAAAACTTAAAAAAAAAAAACATATCACACTTGTTCAACAATACCTTATTAACTCAAAATTTCAAAAATGTCAGTAGAAGCAAAACAATTTTTAATTTAATATACGAAAGGCATATAAAAAAGTATTTTTAAACCAACCAAATAGCTCGAATTTTTTACAGCGGGTAGATAGGATTTTTTCCAAAAAGTGAAAAAGTAAAAATTTAGAGTTAATACAATATTGCTGAATAGGTTCGAAATGTATGTTCTTTTAAATATTTAATTAAATGATATCTTAGAAAAAACATTCGTAAGTATAAGAGTCGCCAACTTTTTAAACCACAAACAACCCTGGAAATATATTTTAAAGCGATTTTAGTGAAAAGAAAAAAAATTCAACCGCTTTGGACAATATATGATATGATATATATAGATAATATCATTTACAAAACGTTTTTCTGAATCTATTTTATAAAAAATGACGATATGACGAAAAATCCCTACATTTTCTTGATTGTAAAAAATCTGTCCGATTTTCCCTACGCCTCTATTTTACTATCAAAAACACCTACATGTAGGGATTTTTCCCTACTTCTGGCAACACTGCTTGTATGCCAGTATTTAAAGCATTAAAAAAATCTACTGTTGCCATTTCTTTACAAAAATAAAATAGGAATTTTTTTTAGAAAATGTACTATTTCAACATTTTTCTAAAAATGTGTTGTGTTTTTGAGAAAGTTTTTTAAGACTGTTTTATGGTCTCGAAAAAATATTTGTCAGTTTGTTGCGATATGGAGACATATTTCCAGAAAATGTGCTTTATTTTATTGTACATTTCGTGATCAATTTTTCATTAAATTTTCTCCTCTCTAAAATTTTATTTCAACCAAATTAAAGATTTTATAGGCCACTTTTCAAACTCCATTCATTTCATTCATTACAATAATTGTTTAATTGAACAACATTTTTAAAATCAAAACAACTTCTTGAAAAGCTGGTAATTGAAAAAATTGTGCTTAACATCCAACAACAACAACCACAAGCACCACATTTGTTTTGGTTAATAATGTTTTAAAATAGATCATAAATTACTATTTGAAATTACAATTAAAAAAAAACAGACAAGAAAAACATTTTATGTAAATTTACAAACGACTTTAAAAACAAAATCAAATCCACCATTGATTTTTTCAAATCCACCACATTATTTATTAATTGACCATGAATTTAATGTTGAATTATTGTTGTTGTTATTGTAGCAGTAATTAATAGTTGCTGTTGTTATATTAAACAAATATTTAATTGTATGAGTAAAATTGAACTTGTATTAATCATTTCTATTGAACAAACATTTAAAAAAAAGAAACCAACAATTTAACAATACAATTCTTTGTTTCGAATTAGAAGAAGGTAAAAACGCTTAATGAGTGCGTCTGTTTCATTTTTTTTAAGGTGCTGAAAGCTTTTTAAAGAAGAAGACCTTTTTTTAATGTTACACAAATAATTGTTACAATATTAAAAATGAAAAAAATGTTTTCAATGGAATTAAATTTCATTGAAAATTTAAACTTTAATAAAAATTGTGAATTCATTTTGTTACTTTTTGTCCGGCAAGTGTTTTAAATGTTAGGAAACATATGATTTTAATTGTTTTTTGAGTTTTAATTGTTTAAACGAAAGCAAAAGTGTTAAAAATAAAAATAACTTGAATGTAAATACGCAATGAAATTCTTTATGAAATCCAATTTAAATATTTAAAATAAAATAAACATATATTTTTTAAACATTTTCTAAGAAAAATTCACATCTCTTAAAATAGCCATAAAAATTTGTTATTATTAGAAAAATTTTTAATAATAAGAAATTTTTAATAATTTAAAATTATCTAAGAAATTTTTAATAATTAAAAATTATCTAAGAAATTTTTAATAATTAAAAATTATCTAAAATAAATGTTCGAAAAAACTGTTGATATCAAATATTTAAAAAATTAAAAAACTTGAAAAAAAATTCTCGATCTTAAAAATTTTTCTAAGAAAAATTCTCGATAATAGAAAATTTTGAAAACAATATTCTCGATATTAAAAAGTTATCTAAGAAAAATTCTCGATAATCAAACATTTTCAATAATAGAAAAATTTTAATAATCATCAAATTTGTGAAGACAAATTCGCGATATTAAAAAGTTATCTAAGAAAATTTCTCGATAATCAAAAATTTTCAATAAAAGAATAATTTTAATAATCTTCAAATTGCGAAAAAAATTCTCGATAATCGAAAATTTTGAAAACAATATTCTCGATATTTAAAAGTTATCTAAGAAAAATTCTCAATAATCAAAAATTTTCAATAAAAGAAAAATTTTAATAATCGTCAAACTGCATAGAAAAATTCGCGATAATCGAAAATTTCGAAAACAACTTTATCGATATTAAAAACTTAAATAAGAAAAATTCGTGATTATCAAAAATTTTAATAATCGTCAAATTTGCATAGAAAAATTCTCGATAATCGAAAATTTTGAAAACAATTTTCTCGATATTAAAAAGTTTAATAAGAAAAACTCTTGATTATCAAAAATTTTCGAGAAAAAATTTTTTACAACCGAAAATTTTTTTCAAAAATGTTGAATGCATAAAACTTTGCCAAGAAAAATTCTCGATAGTTAAAAAAGATTTCGATATTCAAAATTTTCTAGGAACTTCCTCAATAAAAAATTTTTAATTATCACAAATTTGCTGAGATAAATTCTCGATTAAAAAAAAAAATTCTCGATACTTAAAAAAAAAATTCCAGACTATCGAAAACTTTTTAAGAAAAGTTCTTGATTTAAAAAATTGTCTAAGAATAATTCTCGATTTTCGAAATTTTTTAATTTAAAATCGAAAATTTGATAAGAATAATTCTCGATAGTAAGCAAAAATTCTAAAAAAGAATCTCGATATTCCAAAATTTTCTAAAAAAATATTCTCAAAGAAAAATATTTAATAATTAAAAAAATTTCTCGACTATCGAAAACTTTTTAAGAAAAATTCTCGATTTAAAAAATTGTTTAAGAATAATTCTCGATTTTCGAGAATTTTTAAAAAAAAAATTTAATTCAAAATCGAAATTTTGATTAGAAAAATTCTCGATAGTAAACAAAAATTCTAAAAAAGATTCACGATATTCAAAAAGAATAATTCTCGATAGTAAACAAAAATTCTAAAAAAGATTCTCGATATTCCAAAATTTTCTAAAAAAATATTCTCAATAATAAAAAAATATTCAAAGAAAAATATTTAGTAATTAAAAAAATTTCTCAACTATCGAAAACTTTTTAAGAAAAAATCTCGATTTAAAAAATTGTCTAAGACTAATTCTCAATTTTCGAAAATTTTTAAAAAAAATTTTTATTCAATATCGAAAATTTGATTAGAAAAATTCTCGATAGTAAACAAAAATTCTAAAATAGATTCTCGATATTCAAAAATTTCTTAAAAAACATTCCCAATAATAAAAAAATTTTCAAAGAAAAATATTTAATAATTGAAAATTTGCTAAGATTAATTCTAGATAATAAAAAATTTGATAATCCAAAACTTTCAAAAAAAAATCCAAGATTTTAAAAAATTTTTAAAGAAAAATGCTTAATAATTTTTTATTCAAAATCGATTTAACAAAATTTTTTAAAACCAAATCTAAACATTATGTAAGAAAACTTCTCGAAAAAATTACTAAGAAAAATTCTCGATAATCGAAAATTTTTAAAGAAAAATTCTTGATATTTGGAGGTTTTATAAGAAAATTTTTCGGTAATCAAAGAGTTTCTTAGAAAAGTTTTCGATAATCAAAAATTTTTTAGAAAATTTTTAAGAGAAATTTTTTATAATCGAAAATTTTCTAAGATAAATAATCGCTTATAAAAAATTTTTAAAAAAATTAATTTTCATAATCATTTTCTAAAAAAAATTCCCAAAATTCAAAAATTTTCTCAGAAAAAATATAATCAAAAATTTTATAAGAAAAATTCTCAACAATCAAAAATTTTCGTTAAACTATATGGATAGTCAAAATTTTACACAAATTAACTTTATAATTAAATTATCGATAATCAAAAATTTTCTAGGAAAAGTTTTCGAAGTTGGGCAAACAACTTGACGTTAAGTTGTGACTCACAATTACCATCGTGCATTATAATTGGACCACCATTTAGTACAAAATAGTTTTAAATGCATTCGAGTCTTTGTTTCATTATAGAACATTTGTTTTTCTTCAAAAATCCTTAAACTTCATTCTTAAAACTTAAAACTTTGAAAATTAATTAATTTAAAATTTAATAAAAACCATATTTAAACCGAATATCATTTATAATTTTTGACAAATTACTTTAATTTAGCAAATGTTTAGCATTTAAGTGATCATTAATTTGTAACGTTTTGGTTAAATTTATCTACTGTATTTCGTGGCGAACAAACATAAAAGCCAATATCTTTAATTTGTTAAGGTTTTCAATCAAGATTAAATTTAAATTTAGACAAAAAATTTTATAAAAAATATATGTATATAAAATATTAATAAACCTATGTATAACAACAAACTTTGCCGTACAAGAACAGCTTAGCATGTGGTTATCAATTTGGTCAAGGTTAAATATTAGTTTTTTTTTATATTTGTATATAAAAAAATATTTATGTTTATATTTATATTTATATATAGGGTGTTTTTTAAGCTGCATGAGAACTTAAAATGATAATACAAGACAGAAATATTGTCGGACAGAAATGTTTTTATTATAATCTGGTAGATAATGTCATGGCATTTATTTGAAATATTATTTCCGGCATATGTTCACCGCGGCTAAAAGTTACGTGGTCCATTCAGACCAGTTGACACCATACGGCCGGCCGTATGGTGTCAATGCTGGCTTAAATATTGACTTCCAGTGCTGCGAGAGCTGTTGATTTGTCGGCATAAACCAACGACTTAACATAGCCCCATAAAAGTTAATCTAGAGGCAGTAAATCGCACGGACAAGGGGCCAGTAAACAGGACCACTTCCGGCAATTAAGTTGTCACCAAATTGGTTTAACAATAAATCGATCGTTAAGCATGCGGTATGGCAAGTAGCGCAGGCTTGTTAAAACAAAATGTCGTTAATGTTAAGCTGATTAATTTTTGGAAACAAAAATTTAGACAGCATGGCTCGTTAGCGCTCGCCATTCACTGTAACGGCGCCACCTTGCTCATTTCGAAAGAGCGTGTAAGCCGCAACAAACATTCAGCTTTAATGAATGTTTTGGTAATCCGTAACGGCTTGAGGATTGATACGGCAGTTTTGCATATAGACGTAGCCTTTTAACTAATAATGAGCGTTGTTTAAATGGACGAAGTGCTTAATATTAAGACTTTGGAAGAGCTAGATATTTTACAAATTAAACTGTAAAGCGAATGAGAATTATAAACACTCAAGTGTCAACAATTAACAGTGAGTTTATCTTTTCTTACTTTCCCTACTACAATTGGTTGGGTTTTTCCTGACTCAAAATGTAGATTCACAATTTTAAAGCGTTAAACGATTCCTGATGACTTGCCAAGCCTTACTAAACCGAAATGTCAACACAGTTTGACACTCTCAGATGTCAAACCATAGTCATCGACATCGAAAGAAAAACACCCGTTACAAGTTTAAAATCAAATAATAAAAAAAATCTAACTACATGTTAACACATTGTTAGACACATAAGAACACAGTTAATATTCTATTTACTACAGGTACAAAAATGGTAACAGAGACTTAGAAATATGTAAAAAGAATGATTTAAATTAAACAAGAACTGGTTGATTTGGAACAACAAAAAAGTTCTATTAGAATCAAATTACAAGTTTTTATACCCCTACTAAAGGTCTTTATAGCTACAGCGCTTAGTTTGTTAAAAAAAAGCCGAGAAATACGAATTTCCTAAAGAAAAAATTTAATTTTCAAAACTAACGTTAAATTATGTTTTCGTAATTTACTTTAATAATTTAAAATTATTACAAAAATTAGTTTTTTTAATTTTGAAAAAGTAAAAAACAGTTTTAATTTCCATATTATTTCAATTATTTTAAATTTTCTTCAACCCAACCTCAAAATTAAATTTTGCATTTTTGGCTTCGTTTTTAAAATTTGAATAGCTTTGCATTTCTTTAAGGCAGGAAAATAGCTTGCAGTTTACATTTTTAGAAATGTTTGTTGTACAGAATAATTTTCTCAACCTAACCTTTAAATTTAAATTTGCAATTTCTGAATTTGAATCTTGAAAAAGTAATAAGAAAGTTAGATTTCATTTTTATTTTAATTCTAGAAAAAGTTTTTCAACCTAACCTCACACTTAAATTTTAGAATTTCGATTATTTCTTCAAAATTTAATCTTTTCTTTATAGCAGAAAAATTTAATTTTTATACATTTTTTGTTTCAAGAATTTTTTTGCCACCTCAAATTAAAATATTGTATGTTCCGTTAAAAACACAAATTTTGAATTTGTTTTATTCTTAATTTTCAATATTTGGATTTTCAATATTTTTCAAAATTTTAACAACTTTTAGTTTTTTGTATGGCCAAAAATAACTTAGTTCGAATTTTAAATTTCAAGCATAACGTTTTCAAACTAATTTAACATTTTTTGTTTGAAGAATTTTTTTGTCACATAACCTCAATTTAAAATATTGTATGTTCCGTTAAAAACACAAATTTTGAATTTGTTTTATTCTTAAACTTTCTAAAAGTAAACAAATAGTTAAATTTCCTTTTTATTTTAACTCTAAAAAATTTTTTGTCAACTTAAAATTTTTTAACCTTAAATTAATTTTTGGATTTTCAATATTTTTCAAAATTTTAACAACTTTTAGTTTTTTGTATGGCCAAAAATAACTTAGTTCGAATTTTAAATTTCAAGCATAACGTTTTCAAACCTATTTAACATTTTTTAAACATTTTTTGTTTGAAGAATTTTTTTGTCACATAACCTCAATTTAAAATATTGTATGTTCCGTTAAAAACACAAATTTTGAATTTGTTTTATTCTTAAACTTTCTAAAAGTAAACAATTAGTTAAATTTCCTTTTTATTTTAACTCTAGAAAATTTTTTATTTTCAATATTTTTCAAAATTTTAACAACTTTTAGTTTTTTGTATGGCCAAAAATAATTTAGTTTGAATTTTAAATTTCAAGCACAATGTTTTCAACCTAACCTTAGAATTTTAATTTGTTATTTCCGTTAAATAGGCAAAATTTCTTATTTTATCAAATTCTTTAACCTTGAAAAGTAATAACCGTTATTGTTTACGGCTCGAAATGTCAATCGTTTCTAAACAAAACCGTTTCAAAACCAAACATTGTTTCTAAACAAAACAAATTGGTTCGAACTGTAAAAGCCAGCAGGCTTTTCGCTATAGTTTGTAGTGAATTCGCCTTGGAGTAAGCTTTATTTCCATCATTTTTGGCCAAAACATACATTTAAAACCTTTTCTAAAGGTAAAAATAAAATTATTTTCAACCTAACCTCAAAAAAACTTTAACATTTTGAAATTTTAAATATTTGCAGTGCTAAACATTCTTAATAGCAAATAAATATAACATAGTTTAAATTTTTTGTCAACATACAAGCTTATTTCGCCTTAACTCTTAAATAGAGCTGCCGTTTTATAAGGTACCCCCTAAATCAATGTTGCCAATTTCTTTTAAATAATTCTACCTTTAATTTCGTATGTTTGTTTAGTAAATATTTAATTCAATCTTAAATGCAATTACAAATACAATTTAAATGAAATTAACATTGACCATAACAGTGGAAATTCAGTTTAATATAAAACTACAAACACAAATACTTTGACAAAAAAAAAAAACTCAAATAGATTTGATTTCAAATCAACTTCTTAAAGCGTTAAAAATTATCTTAAGAATAATTGTACTGTAAGAATAATTTTAAAACGCACTTGATTTTGAAAATGTTTTTTGAAAATTTGAAAAAAAAAATCAAATAATAACAAGCTGTTAAACTAAAAGATTTATTTAAAAATGACCTTTAGAAGTTTTTTGATTTGAAAACCATCAGAAAAAAAGCAGCTCGCATGAGATTTGTTTTCTCAAAGGCAATTAGTTATAGATTTTTCATATCATTTAATTAGTTTTGAAAGGTGTTTGAGATTAAAAGGTACCAACTAAATGTGTTTCTTAAAGACATTGAAAGATTAAAACTAAAGATTTTTTAGTTGAACAAGTTCAATGTAATGCAAATAATATGAAAATTAATATTAAGTTTAAAATTTAAATGTGATTAAAATTTTGAATATTGTCAAATATATTAGTTTTGGTTTTTTTTATTATTTGTCAAGTTTTCTGTCAAAGTCATTTAAGTTTTAAGTATTTTTTGTTCTCTTTTTTATTTGAAGAAGTTGAAGTCCTTGTTCTTGTTCTTTAAAATGTGGGATATTTAGTTACAGGTTTTAATTTAATTTAAATAAATTTCATTAAAATAGAGTTAGAAAAACACAGAAAATTTTTAGACTTGTTGAATTTTTTTTTTTAAATGCCTTTAAAAATTTGTGATCAAAATTACAGTGTGTAGGCCTTAAAATCGTTGTTTGAATTTAATATATTGATTAAAGACCTTTTATAAGTGTTTAATTAATATCAGTGTTCGAAAAAAAACAGAATATTATTTAGCGTATGGCTCACACACCCAGAAACGATATCTATTTTTCTAGTGTTTGTGTATTAATAAACAACCTTTAATACCGTTCGTAACTATTTTCAAGAAAGTAACGATCATTATATCGAGCCCTTACCGCAAAAATAGCTTAAGCGACATTATTTTCAATTTTCGTTTTTTTTTTTGTCGCTTAAGCTTTTTTGCGGTAATGACTCTATATAGTGTTCTGTTCTTCGTTATAAACAGAACAATTGTAGTGGTTCAGTAGACATACATTATATTTATTTAAATGTTCTATAGAATTTCTTTTTATTTACATTGATAAAGGAATGAGCAAACAAAAAATTTTAGCAACGACTTGTGTGTGTATTGTGTACATGATTTGTTTGTGTACAATTTTTTGCGGGCTTTTTGTTTTTTTTTTCGTATGTATATGTATTTTGTTTTTATAAAAAAGTTTTGGGTTTCTTTACCAGCCAAACGGGCGCTAAGCACAACCGAAATGAAAGAACATTAATGTGCTGAACCAAACACAACGAAGTTTGTGGTTTAATAAAAACAGTACGCAATAAAATGTTCTTATCTGTTTGTTGAGTTTAATAAGTACTGTATTCTTTTTGTGTTCGAAGATCACCACCAGAAAAACGTTTTTTTGTTCAATGATTTACTACACAAACACTATTTGCGTTTGTGTTTTCCACATATCGACCGAACCGAACACTAAAGAGTAGTATATGTATAATGTTTATTTCTGAACACTGATGAATATATCAAAACTAATCAAATTAATCGATTATAGTCTTGTATCTAAGAAAGAGAGAAATTTAAGTACTCGCTACTCATACGTAAACGTTGCCGACACGTATCGTTGCGGTCGACTTCAATCTTCGGTAGGTAATAAAACTACGTAAACGTGTCATGTGGTGTTGAAATATCTTGCTTGGATTTTGTTATTTGTGCGTTTTCTAAAAAAATATTAAAAGAAAACGTTGTGTGCGTCCATAAAATGTTCACTCTATCAATAAACATAAAACAACAACAAGTTCTTTAAAAGCTGTTACGTAAAAAAAGAGAAATAGGTTTTTTTTATGTTTGTCTTAATTAAGCCCTCTAAGTCCCCTCGACTTTTAAAGATTATTTATTAGTTTAGGAAGGTACTAAGTGTAAAACTATTTAGTACTCTTTTTGGTACCTTTTTGTCCTGACTTTTGTATTAATTTTTAAAATTTTCTTTAATTAATCATTCTTTCTATATTTTATATTGTTAAATATTGCAGCTTCCGTTTTATTTATTAAATAAACATCACAAAAAAAACATTTTTTTAAGCTAAAAAAAATTTAATTTTTTGCTAAATCATGTTTAATTTATAAGAATATGCTATAAATCAATTAAAAAAAAAATTGTAAAACAATCAACAACAAAAATGTTATTATTTAATGGAAAAAAGACACTTGGGAATATTTTTTATCAATTAATTATTTAAAAAAAATATTCATTTTTAATGGACTTTTTTCTAAACTTATAAATTTTCTTAGCGAAAATGTCTACAAAATGACATTTATAGCCATTTTAATAATTTCTATAATTTAATTTTTATTTGTTTAGAGTATGTTAATTTATTGCATTCATTTTATTAATTTATTTATTTCTTTTCTCTAATCTATTCTAGGAGGGTAGCATTGGCCACGATATGGTGATAAAGCCTTTGCCTCATGATTTAGTACCCAATCAAAAGGAATCGCATCATGTAATATTTAAAAGAGATGCAGATAATTCAGAACACTTAAGTGATTTTGGTAAGTTGCATGAGTGTTTAACATGATAAAATTAAGGTTTTTCTGACTACTTTTAGAGGTCAAAATTATAAATTTAAGAATACAATTTTTTTTAAAAAATATATCACAATACAATTACAAATTCGGTTTTAAATTAATTTATCGACCAAAAAATAACGTATGTACATATTCAATCCATTGTAGGGAAACGGAACAAATTATTTGGTGAGAATCGAACCTGCAACCTTCACTCTAATAAATGAGTCTACTACCAACTAGACTTACAGGGTACACTAAAGACTACAAATATGTATTCAAAATTAAGCAAAAAGTGGATCCACCAAGAAATTTGATATTCAAAATATTTTCAGACAAATGTCACATCATAAAACAAAAATCTGGCAACATCATAACTAGGGTTTTAGTTTTTCCGCACTTTTTGATTCCCGGGATAGCGCAATATAAAAATCCTTTTCCCCGGATTCCCGTCCATAATGAATCATCATTTTCAATTTTCGTTTTTTTTTTTATTAAATTAATTTATTGGCAACACTTGCGTCATCTCCTAAAATGTCATGATTACATACGATATTATAGCAAAAGAAATTTTAGCTTAAGCGACAACCTTTATACAAAATTTTTATGAAATAAAATTTAAAAAAACCTTCTCCCGTAAAATTGTGTTTTTGTCGTTTAGGTTTTTTTTTTGGGCTAAGGGCTCAATTTATTAAGGGGGTTATTTTATAAACCCTTTCACGTTGCTTTGGAAATTGTTTCATATAAAACTTTTTGAATATTCAATCATTTGTATGAACAATTTTTCAAGTGCGGTGAACTGTTGACAGTTTAATCAGGCTTAGCCATATCCGTCTGTTGAAATCACTCTCGCTTTTGAACAACTCAACAAAAAAGAACAATTTGATTGTGTCATATTGTTTGCAGTTTTTAGCAATTTGGGATGGAAATCCTGCAGAATCGGTTTAGTAGGAATAGAGGTTTGCCTAGGGTTTTCAATTATTTTATTTCCCGTTTTCCCGGGATTTTTCTTGCCGGATCCCGGGAAATAAAAAATTCCTCATAATTTCAGAAAACAGCTATTTATACTTTGAAATTTAGTTTTCTATTCTATTATGTGAATTAGATCAATTACAAAAAGTGAGTACATATTTAAATCAACGTGCAACAGTTGATAATTATTATATTTAGTGAAGTGAAGAGTTAATAAAGTACATTATTTCAAAATAAGATGCAGAAAGTAAAGTTTCATTGTACATGGACAAGTCTTAAAAAAAGCAGAAACCTAAAATATCGCTCCTTTATTGCAACATAGTCATATATACAAAAACAATCTTGACAAAATGCGATTAAAGTTTTCAAAATGTACAGATTGTAAGATATATTTTGTTATAACTTCGGTTCAGTTTGAGATATAATACAAGAAGGTTTGAAAGAAAACTTTGCAAAGTTACTTAAAATTTTTGATATGACTATGATGCAATGAAGGTGCGTTATGTTTATTTGGTGATAAACGCCATTTTTTCCAATTTGTGTTGGTTTATATACCCGTGAAGTGCGGGAAACCGAATTAAAATAACATTTTGGAAAGTCGTGTAAGATACTACAACACACAACTTGAAAAACACATTGTCCTAAAGATTACAAATGGACCTATTGAAATTAAAAGGTTTGTAAGAAGCAGTCCGGTTGATGCTATTTTTTGCATCCACCTTGACATACATTATTTAACTGATATAGACGCTGTTTATAAAAAAAGAAAAAAAATCTTTGAAATTACTTTGTAAACAAGTTCCCTTACGTTTTTTTATAAAAGTTTTTTTCATTACTTAAAAACAAAATTTACTTTGTATTATTTATATGGAGCGGGATCCCGGGAAATTTAAAAAAAATTCCCGCTTTCCCGGGAATCGAAAAAGTCCGGGAAAAAAAACTCTAGTTATGCCCTTAAGTTTGGAATAACCTTCCTAACATTAAGGGTGATGTCCCCTGCGACTCATGTTTGTTAGCGGCGAGTGTAGAGAATAGGGTATTCATTCGGTTAACCGTTAATCGGTTAACCGATTAATTACTACCCGATTAACTGATCGGTTAATTTAAAATTGGCTTTTTTCGATTAACGATTAAACCGGTTAATTTCAGTCGATTAACCGATTAACCGAAGTAACAAAATTTTAATTTTTTTGTAGTATTTTTACATATTTTTTTGTGTTTTTAATTATTTGTTTTGTCTCATATACAAAAGGCATGTGTTTAGAAAAATATTTTTTTTCTTCTAGCAATACATTCTTTAATTTAAATACAGTGCAAAATCAAAAATTAAGAAATTCGGAAATAATTTTTTTGCAGAATGTTCGATGCTGAGCTTTGCCAGGATGAGTCAGATGTAGAGCTGACTCTCGATTGTAACACAAACAATCTTTTAACAGCATTAACCAAAGCAATAAGAAGTGTTTAAAATTTTAAAAATTAAAACTAGAATTTAATGTCGTAATGGAAAATTTTATAATGGGTGATTTTTTAAGTGTATTTTTTTCATATCTAATAAAACACTCAAATTTGCTTCATATGTTCAAAATTTTTATTGGAATCGATAAATTGGTCTTTGGCATTTACTTTTTAAAAATAACTTCGTGTAGATGTTGCCCGCGGCTCCGGTTCAAATAGTCCATTCGTAAGCATTTCGGCCTGTATTCCATGAATAACACGTGTTATGTTATACTCTAAGGCTTTAATCGTGTTTGGCTTGTCCACATAGACCAACGACTTCACATAACCCCACAAGAAATATTCAAGAGGCGTCAAATCACATGATCTTGGTGTCCAACTCACAGGGCCATTTCGAAAGATAAACTGCTCACCAAATTCATCCTTCAATATGTCCATTGTTTCACGAGCTGTGTAGCATGTGGCATCGTCTTGGACATTTCTCACAGAGCACGAATTTTGATAATAAATTTCAACGATTTGCAGTCGTTGCACGTTTGTGCGTTTCTTCATGATGAAATGGCAGAGTATACTGAACACTTTTCACTTTCACATATGTTGTTTGGACACAATTACCAACCAGTGCCGCCAGCCCGAAAAACTTAATTCCTAAAAAATTAACCCTTTATGTTTAGAGAAACACAGGAAAAGAACTGAGAAATTAGATAATCTGTATTATGGATTGCTTTCAATTTCAAGTTTTATCAAAACTAAAGAAAAGAATCGATTAAATCCTAAACATTTAAACCAAATTATTTTTCTAAAAGTTTATTTTATAAGAAATACCTAAACTATTGAAAAATGTATTAATAAAATGATCTGACAGTTTTGTTCTTATTAACCCCACATTTCAACAAGTTCAGTTATAATTAACTATCAGTTATAGCTGCCAAAACATATTGTTAACTGGAAGTTAAAGTAATAGTTAGTTTTAACTGAACTTGGTGAAATTAGGGGTAAATGATGCATATATATTTATGAATTACTTTTTTATTTGCTCGTTTTAGTTCAAGAATTGTTTTGTTTGTTATGTAATTTTTTTTTTTTTTTGGTAATAAATTTCAAATAATAAATAATTTTTGCATTTTTATTTATTGAAATTACTTAATTTATAACAAAACTTTATTAATCGGTTAACCGATCAATCCGATTAAACAAACCGATTAAACCGATTAAACAAAAACCTCGGTTAATTAATCGAGCGATTAACCGATTAAAGCAAAAGCCCGATTAATTGAATACCCTAGTAGAGAAGCTTGCAGGGTAGTAAAAGTGGAACGTATTGAAAATGGAAACGACAATTTTGACACTTCTCTTTTACTTGAGGGTTACACGATCAAGTTTTGCCTATCAAGTTTTAATACACTCACACTTTTTTACCAATACACTCATACTTTTAAAAATTGATGCGAACTTGCCTTTAAAATTCTCATGCCAGTGAGTGTTTCAATTTACGTTCAAGAAAACAGCTGATTTGAAGGTTAGTGAGCAAATTTTTCGTTTCTCTTTATAAATTTTTTTCTTGATGGCATCTTGAAAGTAAATTGCTCAAAAATTGAATGCAGCCTACGTCACAACTATCAATTTTTGGAAATTTTGACAAACAGTATATGTAAAAGACTATCAAGAACAACTTGACCGTGTGGCTGCACTGTTACTTATTTCTTTCTCTCGAATTTTTTGTTATATATGAGTAGTGTTGCCAGCACCAGCTTAATCTAAAATCTCGACAACCAGTTCAGTTAGGTCCACAAATTCATCAATTATTTCTTCCTTAGGTAAATCAAACATTTTGCTTTTAAAAAATGTTTGCTTTTGCTTTATAAATTGTTGTCTTATTAATCTATATATAATGGGTGATTTTTTAAGCGTAGTTTTTTTAAAAATCTAAAAACACACTCAAATTTGCATCATATATTCAAAATTGTTATTGGAATCGATAAATTGGTCTTTGCCATTTACTTCTTAAAAATAACTGCATGTAAATGTTGCCCGCGGCTCCGGTTCAAATGGTCCATTCGTAAGGTCCAATTTTGCACCACTTTTTCGAGAATTTCGGCCTGTATTCCATGAATAACATGTGTTTTGTTATACTCAAAGGCTTCAATCGTGTTTGCTTGTCCACATAGACCAACGACTTCACATAAGCCCACAAGAAATAGTCAAGAGGCGTCAAATCACATGATCTTGGCGGCCAACTCACAGGGCCATTTCGAGAGATAAGCTGCTCACCAAAATCATCCTTCAATATGTCCATTGTTTCACGAGCTGTGTGGCATGTGGCACCGTCTTGTTGACAATCACATACCAATTGGGGCAAAAAAAATTCGCGTATCATGGCTCGATATCGTTCGCCGTTGACGGTAACGTTTCTTCCACGGTCGTCTTTGAAGAAAAATGCACCGATGATGCCAAACCATCACTGTCGTTTTTTTGGGATGCATCGGTAACTCTTGTACGGCATGTGACGGTTCTTCACCCCAGATGCGGCAGTGCTTGTTTAAGTATCCATTTAGCCAGATTTTTTTGATGTAACAAACGATGGACATTTCTCACAGAGCACGAATTTTGATAATAAATTACAACGATTTGCAGTCGTTGATCGTTTGTGAGTTTCTCCATGATGAAATGGCAGAGTATACTGAACACTTTTCACTTTCACAGATGTAGTTTGGACACCATTATTAACCAGTGCTGCTAGCCCGAAAAACTTAATTCATGAAAAATCACCCTTTATAAAAATAAGTTGCCCTATGTTCGTGATTTTATAACTCGAGAACCACTCAACCGATTTTCAAACGAGTACTTTCACTGATGGTTTATAAAAAAAACTCCCACTAGTTTCATATTAACTCCACATTTTCCAAACTAACAATTAGTTACTTAATGGCAACACTGCTACGAATAAACGTATAAGAAGCATTGATTAATTAAATGTCAAAAAGCCCCCTGACTGTTGCAACAAAAAAGCCTTTGTGTAAATGCGCGTGAATTTAAGAAGGGACTCCAAAAGAGAATGTAAGCATTGTCGCAGCGACATCACAATTAATGTAAATCGGCTCGAAGAGCCAGTTTTTTATGGCAGGACGTTGTAAAGGCAATTTTTTTTTTTATTACAGGTCTCTAATACTAAAGTCGTGTTCTTATTTCCGAGCAAAGGTTTACATACCTGTTACTTAAAGAAGATAATTTTTAGGATAATTTTAAGACAATTTATGTTTAATCGTATGCTTTTTAAAGTCCTACAAAAGGAAATACCAAGAATAATCCAAACCTGGAAAACCATTTTTATTTTGCGATTATAATTCTGGCATTACTAAAGCAATTTTTAACCCTCTGCGGTCAAAAAATCTAGCAATTTTGTAAACTAAAAAAAACCGCCAAAACAATTCTTAAAAATAATAAAATCAAAAGCAGACTGTCTCCAGCTGTTTAATTAATTTAAGGCGTCTTCCTCTACGTAACTTAAAATTAGCAAAACGGCCAAAAAACATTATTGAATTTCTAAAATATTTTTTTATTAGCACTTTATTCAAAAATAATTAATTTATTAAAAACCATTAAAAACTTCAGTAGCACCTCGTTAAAACTGTATATTTCCATTAAAAAAGTCAATTAAATAAAATTTTAAACATAAAATATACAAAATATGGCTGACTTAAAAAGACAAGCCTACCAGAAATTGACTTTTTGTAAAAATGAAAAAAAAAAATATTTTCTTGTAAATATTTTTTTAAAGATTTTTATTTTTCTCTAAAAATTAACAGGAGTTTAACCTTTTAACTTGAAGGTTAACGTTAAACTTTAAAGTTAAATCTTCTCTCTATAAAATTTTATTTAAATAAATTATTAACATTGTTTTGTTTAAATTTTTTACGATTATTATTCATTTATTAACTCAAAAAAAAAAACTGGTAAAAATGTTTTTTTCGACTGTGGCGAATCTTTGATACCCTGCACTGGGGATAGGAAGTTTTTGAAGTGTGGGATTTAAATTGGATCTTTGATTTTGAAACAATCTTCTGATTCTGATTCGATGCGGTTTAAGGCATATTAAAGTAATTTTCGAAAGGGTGGTTTTTTATGGGACCTGTGGAAAAATACCGGCCGATTGTCACAAAATTTTGTAAAGTAAATTGGTCTGATATTTAATACAATAACATAATTTTTTCCCCCCGTATTCTAAAGTGATTTTCAAATTTAACAATCGTTTATTAAGTAGAATTTTCATAGAAAAATTGTTTTGTAAACTTTTTTTAAATTCAAAATATTTTCATGAATACAGACAGCAGTAACTGTTAAAGGTGTTTTACAGTGCTCTACAAAATGCATCTTTATATTCAATGAATTTGAATTACTCAAGGAGCCTGATAACACAGTGCAACAAAATTCAGGTCATCGCCGCCAGCCTCCATACTTGCAACGCGAAATGAAATTAGACTACTGGTAGAGCAAATCTGCCAAAGGATTTTGAAAAGTTAGCTCGGGTTTTCGAAATTTCGGACCTTGAAGTTTTTAGATTATTTGAAAAGGCGTTTGGAATAAGTCACAAAAATATACTAAATGTACTTCTCAGCTAAAAAATTATTTCAGAAGTCTGTAGTAGAATTTTATAGCAGTTCTTTTCTTAGAATATATTAGCCCTCTAACTCTCATTTTAAGGGGTCATTTTTGTCCTTTTTTTCAACTTTTACACAAAAGTATACTAAAATGGTACTCTTCCGTAAGATATATAGAAAGCAAAACCTTTACGATTCTTTTTTACAAACCTGCTTCGTTGGAAATATATGTATATGCCACTTTTCAATTTTCCTTAATAAAGCATTTTACATATATTGCACGAGCTTTTGGTCTTTGAACATAGTAGTAGTGAAATTTGATGCAGAAAATATTCGTAAAACAGTTTACCCATTTAAAGTGCCGTTTAAGTATACTTTTGTGTGAAAGATAAAAAACGGACAAAAATTACCCCTTAAAATGAGAGTTAGAGGGTTTATATATATTATACGAAAAAATTCGCCATACAATTCTACTACAGACGTCTGAAATAATGTTTTAGCTGACAAGCACATTTAGTATATTTTTTCTTTTTTTTTTTTTGACTTGTAAATTAAAAATTTGTAAAAAATGTATACCCAAAAATTACTTTGATATTAAACTGGCAAGTGCACGGCTAAAAAAAACTAAACTGGCAACGTGCTTTATTTTTACGAGAGCAATAAAGCAAGTTTTTTTTGTTTTCATTTTGTTTTTTCTTAACCTACTTACAACTACAATTTATGTCGGAAGAATTATAAACAATTGTAGTGGGGAATGTAAGAAAAGATTGTTGTTGTTTTTGTTTAAGCTTTGATATGGTCACAAGTAAGACTGTTGCTTATAATTAGAGTTTTTTTCCCGGACTTTTTCGATTCCCGGAAAAGCGAGAATTTTTTTTAAATTTCCTGGGATCCCGGGATCCCGCCCATATAAATAATACAAAGTAAATTTTGTTTTTAATTAATGAAAAAAACTTTTATAAAAAAACGTAAGGGAACTTGTTTACAAAGTAATTACAAAGCATTTTTTTCTTTTTTTATAAACAACGTCTATATCAGTTAAATAATGTATGTTAAGGTGGATGCAAAAAATAGCATCAACCGGACTGCTTTTTACAAACCTTTTAATTTCAATAGGTCCATTTGTAATCTTAGGACAATGTGTTTTTCAAGTTGTGTGTTGTAGTATCTTACACGACTTTCCAAAATGTTATTTTATTTCGGTTTAGAGAATAGAAAACTAAATTTCAAAGTATAAATAGCTTTTATGAGGAATGTTTTATTTCCCGGGATCCCGCAAGAAAAATCCCGGGAAAACGGGAAATAAAATAATTGACGGGAAATCCCGGGAAAAACCCCTACTTATAATTCTTATTCGCTTAACAGCTTTATTTGTTTAATATCTTTAGTGTTTCTAAAATCTTTGGATGAAGTTTCCTGACGATCTGGCCGAAGCAACCAGTGAAATGCGCATAGGAATAGCTTATCCCATCAACAATAAATTTCAGTATTTTTATCAAGAATAAAAATTAGAAGTAAAGCACGACTAACAAAATCTTGTAAATTATTCGAAACACCTTTTCAAAAAATCCAAAAACTTCAAGGGCCGCAATTTCGAAAACTCGAGCTAACTTTTTAAAACCCCTTTGGCAGATTTGCTCTACCAGTAGTCGTGTTTCATTTCGCGTTGCAAGTATTGAGGCTGGTTTCTTTTTTTTTTTTTGTTGCACAGTGTAATAAGTATTTACTTTATGGGGTCTTAGATGAAAAATTTAAAAGTTTCACACTAAATGACAAACTAAGTATACCCTCATTCACAACTCGTATCGAAGGGTAATAAAAAAAAAATGGACAGGAAATACTAAAACTTCGTCTTAGTCACGTAATTCTAAGGATTTTATACAGATTAATATCATTTTTAGCAATAAATATAAACAAAGCAGGTAAAAAATTATATTAAAAAAAGATTTATTACAAGATAAAGGGTGTCCAAATTTGAGGTATCATCGGTTAATGGAATTCGCTACAGCAGGTTTATGATCCGAAGCTTTTTGTGGCGGAAAATTTATGATTTAGACATAGAGAATATGTGGTTCCAACAAGATATTGCCACTTGCCACACAGCACGAGAAACAATGGATCTTTTGAAAGAATAGTTCAAAAATCGCATTATTTCTCGTAGAGGAGGAGTGAATTAGCCACCAAGATCCTGCGATTTGACACTTTATCTCATTACGCGATTGTCTTTTTCCCAGCGAAAAACCTCACATTAAAGAAATTTTGTTTTCTCAATGTCTCATTCGCTTATGGGCCTGTTCGGAAATGCATCACTGCGCTGCATCAGTGATTTAAAATTCTTAAATATACATCAGTGAAGTAGATGTGGACCGAAAAATTGTCAAATATTCTACAAAAATAATAGTCACACAATAAAAAAAAACTTGAAATTATTTTTTATCGGCATTAAAAGTTTGCATTTCTGATGCAGTGCAGTTTCCGAACAGGCCCCTATATTCATCATCTGCCACTTATTTATTTTCTTTTTTTTTGGATTTTGTTTAAAAATAAAAGTTTTTGGCGAACTATTTATGTTATAATGCCAGGGTATCACACAATTTTGGGAGCTTCAACCACAAAACCTCGTTCGACCTAAACCTTCGTATAGGGAGCAGTGTTGCCGTTAGGATACGAAAGATAAATTTTTCGTATCTTTTGACTACTTCAGGTATAATGTATAATCCTGACATTTTTCGTATCTTTTGAATCTGTACGCAAAATGTGCAGAAACAAAATAGTCGAGAATATTTAGCCATTTAAAACTTATTAAGACTTATCATCGTAAGTCTCGGTTTACACTTTGAAAGTTTTCTTTCAGAAAGTCTGACTTTATAGGTTAGAGAAGAAGAGAACAGGCTTTTCTTCTCTCCCCTTTCACCAATAAACACAGACTTTCTGAAAGAACATTTTCAAAGTATGAACCCAGACTAACTGACTCAATACTAATACAATAGCAGCCAAGGCGCATTGATTATAAGGTGTGGTAAACTCAACAACAACACTGCTTCTGTCGTCGGACTGTCAAAAATATTGCTAGTAAAAAAAGGTTAGTTTACATAAAAAATTAATTGGCATACACACTTTGACAAGTCGACCACCGAAAAAAAAACACCATATGTTGACTTGACCCCACCTTCTAGTGAATTCGCCTTGATAGCAGCTTTAATAATGGTGAAAGAAAACATTAAGGGGTTGCAACATACGATCCACCTAAATCGATGTTTACTAGTAGTGCGAAGTTGTTTTGAGGAAATATGAACATCTTTTTTATTTTCAGGAAATTTATATGAACGTTGATATAATCGCCTTAGTATAAACGCCTTAACTCTTATATTAATTTTTACAAAAATGAATTTGTTTTGATAACATCCAAAGATAATTACATATAATTAATTTTAAAGTTTGCTTACAGTATTTTTAAAAATTACATATATACCTAACATTTATGACTTAAATAAATATAAAAATGAATTTATACGAAATCATTTTCTTTACTTCGGCTGAAGTGCACTTTACGGGGCGTACGAAAAAAAAATATAAAAAATATGCCACCCGATCCAGAATTAAAAAAAAAAAACCAAAATTAATTTTTAAGGGGGCTGAGGCCCGTGGGGACCCCTGGGTCCAAAAAACCGCCCCGCCCACTGAATGGTATGTGTGGGTACTCAAATTAAAGGTAATTGTGCAACAAAAACGAAAATAATAAAATTTTGGGTGGGCGGCACTTCAAGGGCCCTCTGGGGCAAAAAAAGTTACCCCCCATAACACTTATGTATATCTGTGTGGGTACTCAAATTAAAGGTAATTTGCTCACGATTGCCAATATGTATTTTGTTTTTGTATTCGTTTAATATTTTCCTCTCTAGGTTGATTTATGTATCTTTTATAGGTATGCACAGAAGTTTTAGTTAGCGAAAGCGGTCTTTGTTATACCATAGAGGAGAAAATCCTTTTGCCCGGCCGACGGCCGGCTATGCAGAGAAGCTTTAGTAAGCGAAGCCGGTCTTTGTTATACCATAGAGGAGAAAATCCTTGCGTCCGGCCGAAGGCCGGCTATACAGAGAAGCTTTAGTTAGCGAAGCCGGTCTTTGTTATACCATAGAGGAGAAAATCCTTGCGCCCGGCCGAAGGCCGGCTATACAGAAAAGCTTTAGTAAGCGAAGCCGGTCTTTGTTATACCATAGAGGAGAAAATCCTTGCGCCCGGCCGAAGGCCGGCTATACAGAAAAGCTTTAGTTAGCGAAGCCGGTCTTTGTTACACCATAAAGGAGAAAATCCTTGCGCCCGGCCGAAGGCCGGCTATACAGAAAAGCTTTAGTTACAAAAAAATAAAAAAATGCCGCGATTTGTATACAACATTAAAAAAGCCAAATAAAAACAAAATATTTACAATCGTAAGCAAAATACCTTTCATTCGAGTACCCACACATAGTTATAAGGGTGGGAGGGGCAATTTGTTTACCCCCCAGAGGGACTCAGAAGTCCCGCTCGACCTAAATTTTATTAATTTCGTATTTTTTACACAATTACCTTTAATTTGAGTACCCACACATACCACTAAGTGGGCGGGCCGCTTTTTTTGATCCATGGGGTCCCAGGGGCCTCAGCCCCCTTAAATTTTAATTTTGGTTTTTTTCTTTTTTTATTCCAGAGGGGGTCCAATTTTTTTTTTTTTTTTCGTACGCCCCGTAAAGTGCACTTTTGCCTTTACTTCTTATGTCAATAAATATTAAACGTTAAAAATGGATTTTCAAATTTTTTCAAGACGTATCTTTTTGGGAAAAAGTGTATCATTTTGGAAACTAAAATGTATCTTTCTCGAAATTTCACTGGCAACACTGATAGGGAGGCGAGAGCTTCCAGAATCCGCTCCAAAGTATTTTGTTATCCACCAGTAAACGTCTGAGTTATTTCCTTGGTACTCCACCAGTAAAACGTCTGAGTTATATGTATATGGTTCTCCACCAGTCACGTTGAGTTAAGAACGACCTGTTTGTCCTTAAGAAATAATGACAAAAAGCGCGAGCTGCTTCTCCACTCAGAGCAGTTTTACGAGTGGTTGTATTTTCCTTTTATTTGTCGTTTAGATAAATTCAATCAGCTGACTCCCAACTTTTACATGTATTTTGAGAGGTGTTGCCAACTGAATAAAATCGTTTTGTTGGTATGCCTGCAGATAACGAGACTAGTCCATACATGCATGTAAAGAGTAGTCCATAAAGGAGTAGGAGTACTCCAAAACTACTCCAAATATATGGGTAAAAGGTGGTCCATTTAACATTACGATGTCCTAGGAGGGGACCATATAACCCACCGAAGTAGTCCCTAAACTACTCCATGGAGTACTAAAGTGGGTTAGTTTTAAAAGCACTCCATGTCACTACAGTATGGAGTACACCAAAGCGGTAGTTTAAGCATTTTTCATTTTTTACTAATCGCCTTTTATGGCGTGCCCTGTAGTCTGTATTATTGCTATTATTAAATATATTAACTTGGTATTTTTAATTTACCTTTTTTTCACAAATTTCAGAAACTTTCACTTTTAAATAAACAATTAATAATGAACACAATTAGGGCTAATAATGTGTAATACTGTAAACTATATAAAAGTATACATCATGCAGTTGTTGGCAGCACTTATTATAGTAGATTGGACCATGTTGTAAGTAGTCCATTTAAGCCACAATGGACCACGTAGTCCAATATTATCTGTAGGGATATTAAGATCGAAAATCGTTAATGGACAGTTTATCGGTATCGGGATACATAGAGAAAATGGCCATTAGACTATTTTTTGTGGGTTTTTTTTAATCGAAAGTGTACAGCAATAATCCCACAACAGTTCAAGAGCTTAAAATGACAATAGTTTACTAAAAAACGTTATTGAGAATTTTGGTAAATTTTGATCCTGCCGAGCCAGTAGAGAGGTCACTTGACTTGTAATCTATTTGTTATAAACTGAAATAAAAATGTTATTAATATGTATATCCAAAAAAAAAAATTTTTTATTAAAACTTAAAAGATACCTCAATTTTGGACACCCTTTATGATAAAACTTTAAAAATAAGGGAGCAAAAAACTCATCTATATATCTATATCTATATCTATATATATATATAAAAGAGACGTGTTTGTTTGTAATCGCTAAACTCAAAAACTACTGCACCGACTTTGACCAAAATTTGTGTGTTTGATGTATGAGGCATGAGGAGTGTTTCTGTGGAGTTTCGTATTTATCCGATAGATTGTACCACGTTTTTATATTTTTGTCATTTTCGTCGTAATCGCTAAACATAATGTTTTCAAAAATCACCAAAATGAAAAAAACTAAATTTATCTTCTATCTATCTATATATATAATATATAATATATATAAAAGAGACGTGTTTGTTTGTAATCGCTAAACTCAAAAACTACTGCACCGACTTTGACCAAAATTTGTGTGTTTGATGTATAAGGTATGAGGAGTGTTTCTGTGGAGTTTCGTATTAATCCGATAGATTGCACCACGTTTTTATATTTTTGTCATTTTCGTCGTAATCGCTAAACATAATGTTTTAAAATTTAGATGCATGGTATGTCACTAAATCTTTATCAATATACATTTATCAATTCAGCGGTAATTCACTAAAATACGCTAAAATCACCAAAATGAAAAAACAAAATTAATATGGTTTAATAGCCAGTTTTATTCCAAACATTTATGTTAATTTTAGTTTACAAAAGTCTATTTCCACTTCCATAAATATTTTTCTAATACGCGGTTAGGGTATCCAATAATTTTAAACCAACATGAAGAATCTAATAGCATTTGCTGGTAAGTAAAACATTTATTATTATTTTTTTTTTATGTTTTGAAAATCAATTAAATACGTTCATATTTTATAAAATTTTAAATCTTTACTAAGGGCCAGCAAAGCGGACCGGGTCCAGCTAGTAAAATATAAAAAAAAACTTTAAAATTGTAAAAAATTAAAAGACCAAAATTGTTAAAAAAAACAAATAAGAATGAAAATAACATTTTTATTTCCTTCAGTTAATGATTATTTTATGTTAAATATTAGAAAAATACGATTTAATTAAGTTTTAAAAACAATTGGGGCAACCGGATGACGTTTTACAGAATATTCTTTTGCTTTTTTTTTATTTATATATATATTTTTATTATAAATATATTATACAGATTTTATTATTTAGAATTTGTATTGTTTTATTTGAGATTTATTTTAATAGCGTAGTAAATTTGCTTAAATTAGCGAAGCAAAATATTGCCAGCAAATTTAGCTGATTAAAAATGTTGAAAACATGGTTGAGCAATTTGAAAATTGGCTAAGGCCCGTTTTCACGACTTTACGATAGCTAAATGTAGGAAGTTATCGAACAGATAATGAGCTTTTAATTATCACAAGTTCCTTTTAATCTAAAAGTGAAGGATAAGCTAAAGAGAGGAACGTTCTACCTTTAACTTTTGTCGTAAGGTTTAGATTTGAGATTGCCATATTATATTCACATATTTTTTATATATGGCAACTCCAATTATTCGTATATTTTGTAAATGTAAAAAAGGTACGTAGTTGCCAGTTTGTATTTTTATTTTGGCAAAAATAATCGGTATTTTCTTTAGTATTGCCACATTTTCAAAAATGTTAAGTTTATTTTATACAGAAGTTGTGAAAACGAAAAATAGTTGAAGGTTACTTTATTCCTCACTAGTGCTAAATGTACCGTTTACTATTTCGAACTTTATAGGTAAGTCGTGAAAACGGCCCTAAATCTAGCTACTAACACTGATAATAGTTGTCCTTTCTAGTTACAAACAGGGCTGTCAGATATGGCGATTTCTCGCCAAACGTGGCGATTTTGAAACGTGTTTGGCGGTGGGATTTTTCATTTGGCGACTGGCGACTATTTTGCCGAATTGTGATATAACTGTCATTTTACTTGGCTATTTTTACCATTTCTATTATTTCAGCGATTTTTTTTAAACAATTTTTAATTTTTTGTTATCATTACTAATTTAAAAAAAAAATGCCAACTTTTTTTCACATAATTGTTGTTTTGTTATCATTTTAAGTGAATTTTGTATTCAGTTACTATTAAATTTTAATAGTATGTATGCAGGTCAAAACACCAGTAATAAAATTGGCGAGGCTGAAGTGTACGATCTTATAGACTTCTTTACTTAATTTTAGTTTTTTTACTGAATAGTCAAATCCCGATAATTCGTATCCCGATAAATCGTAATTCCCGATTATTCGTAATAAACTGTCGGTCCCTTGAAAAAATCTCGTTAATTCGTAAAATTTCCATACATTTTGGTTCCCTCGCCAATTCGTATTTTTTTTTTCAAATAAAATCTTCTTTACCGCTTATTAATCGTAATTGTTTGCTAACTACCACTTATAATTCGTAATAAAAACAACAGAAACATGGAAAGAATGATTTTTTGTTTACCGCTATTTTTTTTTTGCGTGGGTTTTTGCTTGTGTGTGTGCTTATTTTCTTAAGATCAGTTTATTACATGAATAGTTCTTATACATAATTTTTATATATTTTTTTATTTTTAACAATTGTCTTTATGTTTTTTTTTATCGTTTTAGCAAATAAATTGTAAAACCCCGTTAATTCGTATTTATTTCATTTTAACCCCGTTAAATTGAAACCCCGCTAAATCGAAAACCCCTATAATTCGTAAAAAATGGCCGGTCCCTTGCGATTACGAATTATCGGGATTCTACTGTATATGATCTTCAATTTATGTTATTTAAAAAAAAATATTCAGAAACAAAACAAAATTTACTTTCGGCGACGTTTTTGTATTTTTTCTCAGTTTTTGGCGATTTTTGACTGTTGCTTCTGTAGGCAGTCGCTGTCAAACCAACTCAAAAAGCGAAAACTTCTACACGAATTTTCGTTTTTTGTTCGACAGTTTTTAGTTTCGACAGCAATTTTTTAAATCCTGGTAAAAAGCCACATGCGCATGTGATTATGATTTAGTTTTGACGTGATCAAACAACACGCAATACTCATTGTGGCTTTGTAGTGACGTCAGAACCACATGCGCATATAGCTTTTCACAATCCGTGTACTATAGGCTTAACTGGAGCGACCATTAATTAGATAGTTGGCAAACAGTAAAGATTTTGAGATAAAAATTCATTAATTTAAACCATTTTTTTTTTATCCAGGAAATTTATGTAAAACAGTTGTATATTTTAACAATTTGTCAAATTTATTGCGTTCTTAACAAAATAAGAACAAAACTTGTTGGCTATTAAAATTTTTACATGAATTTAAATTTCAGTTTTATATTCATTCTTTATTAAAAAAACTATAATTTAAAAGAAACCTGTTAACATTTGCAAGCATTTTTGAACGAGCTTGAAAAGAATGGAAAATTTTAGAAAAAAAAATAGGCATTAAATAAGTTAATTGTCCTATTTTCTTAAGACAAAGAATAAATTAGTTGTTTTTTTTATTTTGAAACAAGCAATAAAAATATAAATTAGCATAAATTAAAAATTTCGAATCAAATTAACAAACAAAAAATAAGTTTTAGAGAAATTGGCATCATAAATTTGTTGATATATGTAAATTGGTTTTACAACATTTTATTTGCATAAATAAATGAATAAACAAATTAAAAGAAAAAACTTTTATTTCTTAATCCAAAGAAGAGAAGGCTGTTTTTAAAATTGTGTATGTCTTGTCAAGGTATTGCCATTGTTGGTTAATTTACGGACTTTTTGTAAATGTTTATGTGTGTGTGTAAATATTTAACGAACACTTTTAGAATGTTATGGGGCAAACTTTTTTGGAAATTGTTATGCTAGGGTGAAAACTTACTTAAAAGTTACCTAAAGCGACCCATACACGTGCCATATAATTGTTCAATTTATCGTATTGTACAACACCATCTTTTATAACGACATACAATGAAAACGAATTCACTAAATTGAGATTTATTTAACAAATTATTGTAAAAATCAACATTTAAATTTTTTTGCACAAAACAAAACTATGGTTAGACTAATACTTTTGTTTAACGTAGTTTGTGTTTTGTTATTTTTTGATTGATCACGGAATTTGTGTTGAATATAGTGGCCTGTTTTTACTCATTGCCACTTCTCTACCAAAAAAAACGCTTTCTGTCATTTTCTTCGAACGCTGCGCTCGCAACTGATTTGGCCATTTTTCATACTTTTTTCACCTCTGTTTACTTTGTGTCAACTATGCGTGTGCTAAAGGGCACTAAAGGGTCAAATAAACCACACAAACATATGAAAAAAGTATAGAGCATGTTTGTGTGAATATTACCATTTTTAACAATCATCTTGTTGTTTTCTAACTACTTGTGTCATTTATTTGGCCCTTAAGGCCCGATTTTTGAGATGTGGATTAAGTTTAAACTCAGTTTAAAGTAGTCTGAAACTCGGATTTTTTCGGCGAAATGTGATTTTTTTATTATTTAATTAAAGACCAACATTTTAAGCAAAACTACCCTTTTCCGTCGTCCTAGTTTAACTGAGATCTTAAAAACCCCGCCTTATGGCTTATAAATCAATCAATGTTTAAACTTTGGTTTAGTTGAACTAAACTTAAATTTAAATGTAGTTTAAGCTTAACAGCTGTAAATCAGTGCCCCATTTATTATATGTAGTGCAATAAATAATAATGTGTCAGCACTACGATAAATGTTGCCAAATTCATATGGTCTGTATTGGTCCAATTTCATGCGTTTAAAGACATTCGAAAAAAACACTAAATATCTCTCCTTAGTGTTCGGTTCGGTAAGTTTGTGGAAAACACAAACGCTAATAGTGTTTATGTAGAAAATCATTAAAAAAAATACGTTTCCCTGTTAGTCATCTTTCGAACACAAAAATAATACTGTTTTTATCAAACTCAACAAAAGATGAGAACATTTAATTCCGTTCGGTTTTTTTTTAAATCCACAAACTTCATTGTGTTTGGTTCTGCTAATTAATGATCATCCCTTTTGGCTGGTAAAAAAACCAAACAAACAAAATACACATACGAAAAAAAAAAACAAAAAGCCAGCAAAATAATTTTACACAAACAAAACATATACACAATGTACACACAAGCTGTTTGTGCTGCGGTCGTTGCTAAAATTTTTTGTTTGTTCAGTTCTTTATCAATGTAAAAAAAGAAACATTATAGAACATTTAAATATAATGTTTGTCTACAGTATCACTACAATTGTTCTGTTTTTTTACGAAGAACAGAACAATATATAATGTTCGGCTCTTTCTTGAAAATAGCTACGAACGGTATTAAGGGTTGTGTTCGTATACACAATCACTAAAAAAGTAGATATCGTTCTTGGGTGTGTGAGCCGAACGCTAAATAATGTACTGTTTATTTTCGAACACTGGTTTAAATGTTTACTGAATTATAGATTTGCTAATTTAAACACATTTTAAACCAAAAAGAGAGTTTAACTTGCACTGATTTATTAGCCCCTAGTATTAAATATTTTTTCAAAAGTTGGTAACGATTGTTTAGAAAAACTGCCAACCATAATAAGGTATTGAAAATTTACAAATGCTGGCAACTTTGATTGAATCAAAAATTAAAAAACAAAAATTTATTTTAAACTCTTTTTAGCCTTCATGGAACCCGATGACTTGGCCACAAGTGAAAAATTGGAAAAGCTACAAAGTCGCCGAAAAAGATCGGCCCATCGAACTACTCTGGAAGACATTGAATTAGAAGAAGAAAAGCTTGAGCACGAAGATGGTCTGACAGACGATGGATTCGCCACTCACAAACGGGCCAAAAGACAAGCACCCTATATTATATATCCAGAAATATTGGTAATCGTGGACTATGACGGTTATCGTTTGCATGGTGGTGATAATTTGCAGGTATTTAATAATTTTTTTGTTTTTTTTTCAAAATCAAACCACGAATCACAAAACAGGCATGACATGATTGTTGATAGACACTCCTTGTGTTCTTTTCCAAATAATAATAAAAACAAAAATATATATATAAAACTAGGTGTGAATTTGAATTTATTTGATTCTATTCGAATAAATAACAAGTTGATTTACGCTTTTTTAAGAAAACATTTAAAAATTGCATTCCGTTTGTTTATGAAAAACTCCCATCTTTTAAAGAGATTTTAATTTACTTATTTAATTTAAAATAATTCATTTTGAAGTTGGTCTTTTTGTTGTTTCACTTTTTTAAGCAATAAAAGAACGTGTTTATAATAAATAATTTAAATTCTTAAAAATAATTTTTTTTAACATGCCGCTTAAAAAATTGTCTATTTAAATTTTTAGATTGCTAAAGTTAGATTGTCAATTTTGTTATTTTTTTTTTTTTTTTAATTTTAGGTGAAACGTTATTTCATCTCATTTTGGAATGGTGTAGATTTGAGATATCGCTTGCTTAAGGGTCCTAGAATACGCGTCAGTATTGCCGGCATTATTATATCAAGAGTAAGTAATCAAGTTATTTAAAAATTATAGTGATTAAGCAAAAAAAAAACAAGCCGGAAAAAGTATTGCCAACCTAAGTTTACTAAGAAGGCAAGGTTATCTTTAAATTTATTGGTTTACAGAAAATCTCAGATTTAAGGGAAATGGGAAAATGTCGCATAAACAAAATTCCATTTCACACTCAGTCTACAACAGACATGAAATGCTTAACAATTACACTAATATGATGTTAGACTGGATCCACACTATGAAAGTTTTCTTTCAGAAAGTGTGAGTTTATGGGTGAGGGAGGAGAGCCACCGCTGGACAGTCACACAGCATATGCTTAGTGGACTCGTCTTCATTAAGACAAAGTCTGCATTCCTAGGCTTCTGCCAGGCCCGTCGAAAAAAGGTGTTACTTGACAGTGTGGTGACCTGTCAGAAAGGCCGCCAACAGTCGTAATTCCTGTCTATTGATACCTTTTGTCCCTGTTGTAGATCCGGGAAAGATCAGTTCCTTTGCCTGACGTATTCCCGCGAGCGATAACCCGAATCCTAGTTTTCCAAAACTATTACCAACCCTAATATATTTAAGTCCCAATTTACATTATAAGATTTTTGTCGTAGCGATTGTTGTCGTTTCTTCTTTGAAGTCGCTCTGATATTTACATTGTTCGATTTTTGTCGTTACAACTATTTCTGTGCCACCGAACTTAAATACATTTTTTTATCAAATACGAGAACGACTTAGCAAAAAAAACGAATCGAAGGGTACACTCGCTTGTGTACCCCTTCTAATTTCTCTCTCCCTCTCGCCTATAAGGTAATAATCGCAACGACAAAAATCGTATAATGTAAATGGGGACTTACCTGATATTAGTAAAAATCAAGTTGCCAATGGTGCAACAATAATTCGTAAAAGAGTATTGCCAACCTCAAGCAAAAAGATTAAAGTATGTTTTGCTATAATGAAACGTTTCTACTATTTGAAGTAAAATATGTACATGATAATCGAACCTGATAATTGAAAGCTCTTTAAAGTATTAAATGTGTAATTTCCTTATTTTCATAAAATTTCTATTTCAAATCTTTTGTTTTTATAAAAAATTTACATATTTAATTATAATGACGTAGACATCGCAAAATATTAAAATCATTTAACCATTAAAGTCATACTTGTTAATAGTTTATAAAGACCACACAATCTAGAATTGAAGGTCTACATTTTTATCAATTAAATTATAGTGGCAATAATAAGGTCTCAAAGACGTGATATAATTAATTAGAGCCCTGTTAATTTTGGTTCTTAATTCTAACAAAATAAATGGCCAATATCAATAAGGCATTAGGTAAACTATTAATGTCTTAACAACCATTTCCTTAATTACGATAAAAAAGATTTGTATTACAATTAACTTTATATTTGTCTGTTTTAAAAACCATTAAATTAGTTTTTATTTTTACACCGATTTAGTTAAGATTATCTTTCTAAAAATGGTAGTGCCTTTAGAAAGAAATCGTTAAAATCTTAAACTTGTTTGAGTTACTTATTTGTACTAATTTTTTATCTTTAGTTTTAAGTGTTACTAAAACCATTAAGCAATTATTATAAAAGTATATTTCTTATTTTGAATTCTTGCAATATTTCTATGAAGTCTTTTAAGGCTTTAAGATTTATTATGTAGAACTATTTATTATAAATTAGCACTTTGATGTTATTAATAGTTTTATGTTGAAAAAAAGAAAATTTACATAATAAATTAATCAACAGTGACAATTTCTTTAAGTGCAGAAAACGCGATGCCAGATAAGAGAATTCTGTTGTTGTTGATCAAAGAAAAATGGCGCTCAGAAATGTTAATAAAAACTTATGTAAAAGAAATTCAAATGATAATCTTAAATTGAACTTTTTAAGCTCTAAAGGTAAATATAGAGTTAATATACAAACATACAAAAAAAAAACCTTTAAAATAATTGCCAACTTTGTGACATTTTTTTTTTAAGTAAATTTTCTAAGCTGCATTGAAAAAAAAACTTAGATTCTAAAATTCCTGATAAAACAGCTAAATGACATATCAAAAACATGAAATTTAAATATGTGTTCATATAATTATGCATAACGAACTAATAAAAAGAAACATGTTGTTAATATTATATTACATTGCCAACTTTAATTAACTTTTTTACATTTGTTTTTGTAAAAATATATGAAATGTAAACAACATCTGTTACGAAACGAGGGTTAATCAATAAATAAGCTAAATTTTTAAAAACACCAAACAACAATTTTGACAAAAGTCTTCTTTTACATTAATGAACTCAGCCTGAAAATGTTTGATTGCTTGAATGCTTTCCAAATATTCAATAGAATTTTCCAAGGTCCTTGAAATTAAGATCAAGTTTACCCAATTACGAATGTAAATTTCTTTCCTGCAAGCCAGTACCCATGTTCTGTAACTCTCGCGTCGAGAAACTTTTCGATTGGAATGTTTGAAATGAAACAAAAATGCCATAAAATGAAACAAACAACTGTTTTTCTCACTTAACTGTGTCTGTAAAATTTTTGGCGAGCAATAGCTATCACGAAAGTCCGAATTAGACGAGCGAACATTTGGAAGGAAAACATCTGGAGTTCTCTTTTATTTTTCATTCGCGGTCACAAAAACGAAAATGTTGGCGTAAACATTCTGTTACTACTGTTGTTTTAGTAAATGTCAACAAAGAAAATAAGAACAAAGCGTGTCGCCGAGTACCGAACACAAAAACCATTCCCTCTTCCCCACCCGTAATTTGCTATCAAATGTTAACACTAAAAAAACATATTAAAAATACAAAGAATAATAATAATATTTTGTTCTTACAGGGCTGCCAAGTACTTTTTTTTCCTTTTCCCCAAAAAATTAAAAAAATATCCCCAAAAATCCCCAAGATTGAGCCAAAAATTAGCTTCGTCGCTGAACACAATTTTTCGTAAAAAAGTGGATCGCATTTTGATAATAAAATTCAATAATTTGCAAGCGTTGTTCGTTTGTAAGACGATTCATGGTTAAATTATAGACCAAACTGAAGATGTTTGACAGTGAAACAAAACACGAAACGTGCATCAGCTGTTTAAACCAGTGTTGCCAAAAAGATAATAGCTAAAAAATCACCCGATACAAAAAAGAATTTCAGGTACATTTAAGAGCAAAATATAATTGCACAATTTGAAATGTATAAAAACGTTGAATGCTTAAAACCGGGTATATACATAACCCACAAATACTCTACATCTTTTTGCAAAACTCCCAAAGTCTTTATACCTTCCACCATCAGTGGTGAATGAGGGTATACTAAGTTTGTCATTCTGTGTGAAACTATTTTCAGTCATCTTAAATCCCATTAAATATATATATTCTGGGTCCTGGGTCGATTTAGCCATGTCTGTCTGTTGAAACCACTCTCACTGAACGATTCGAAAGAAAAGAACAATATTGGTATTAAATCATAAAAAAATACTACTAAATTTTGTGATAATCGGCCCATAAAATCCATATAAAGCCAACTTTCGCCTAAAATCGTAACGAATAATGCTATTGTAGTAAAATTTGGTATGTCATAGTTTAAGGAAGTTATACACTATCCCACAAAGTCTTAAGTATTTTACGAAAATGCTTCCCTGATCTAATTATTGTTTGAAAATTTTCAAAAAACAATAACAACTTATCATGACAGGGTTGAATTTTTGTAAAATACTTAAGACTTTGTGGGATAGTGTATAATGGCATTTAATAAGACTAGATATGGCATTGCCAAATTTTGTTAAGATTGGTCCTTTACGAAAAATTTAACATTTTTGTAAACGAACGAGAACAGTGTTTATAGCCTTTTCTCTATTTCTACAAAAATTTATTTAATGTTTTTATTTATTTACTTTTTAAGAGCTGCCAAACTTAAAGGTCAAATCTAGTTACAAATTTAAAAAAAAAAGTATACTTAAAAGAGCAGTTTACGAGTAAAGTGTAGATTTCATGTTCGCTAAGCGGAAACTCCAAAATGCATGCCTAATTGAACCGCCCTCGTACTTTCCTTTAAACAAGGTTACCCAAAAAAACCACAACACTATTCTTAATAATCTTTTTTATTCTAATCTTTTAGCCAGCAAATGCAAAAAAAAAAGACATTCAAAATAATAAGCAAACAAATTATTAAACAGTTTTTTTCTTGAAATTTACACACCTTCCTTAAAAATATTCAAAAAGAGAAAAACTTAATACCAGTAAGTTAAGCCATATCGTCGACTAAACGACCGACCGGTTTCCTTTCTAAACCTGAGACATATAAAAACGTTTTCAAAAATTTAACGCCAAATTGCCTGAACAACGCATTTGTAAAATTAAATAACAGCTTACAAGAAATATCAAAAAAAAAAAAAAAAATATTAAAAAACTCACAAAAATTGACACACTCTAAAATTGCCAACTTCCTAAAGGTGGTGTTAAATTATCGCGATAATAAAAAAACCGACAGTTTGCTGCATGTACATATTTTTTAATATGTTTTAATTAAAAGCGAAATGTATTTTAAGTTTTCGAAAAGATTTGTTTATCTCAAATTAAAACACGAGCAGAAAGAAAAACGCATAATTTTTAGACGTTTTTTTAAATTGATATTGTGGCAATACCCTACATTAAGGAGTGAAAAGCAAAATGAGTGGAAAAGATTTACCCGTGTAGCTGGCGTGTAAGCCAAACCTCAGGAACGCTTAAACCACTGTGGTAACAAACCACTGGGTGACAAACAACACAGTTAGCAATTTTAAGTGTATAATGCCGCAGAGTTTTACACTCACCACTTGTTTAGGAATTGAAGCTTTCTAACCTACGCTGCATTTGATCAGTCAACAGCATAGAATATAATAGAAGCTTCAACTTTGGAGATCTTCCTGCACGTCGAACTTTCCCAGAAATGGCGGGAAACAGCCCGCAAGCCGACTATTTCAAGATCTCCCTACCCGCGGCTTTGGGTCCAAAAAACAACCGTCACGTGATCCCCAAAGTGACGTCAGCCAATAGTCAGTCCTAGAGTACCATAGAGCAGCTCTGCTCAGCCGCGATCTCACGAGATCTGTCAATTTTGAATTATGCCCAATTCTAGATATTGGCTGCACCTAATTTCCCCGGAAGGTGGAATATTATTTTATCGCCTCTGGTATGGACCGAAATTCTCACAAAAACATACAAAAATCTTTTATACAAAATGCCCATGCAAACCGACATTTCCGTACCAGTAGAAACAAGGACAGTAGGAATAGCGACAATATTAAAGTTTTATTGCCGCAAATGATTTCAGTTGAATTTTTTTCAAAATTCTATTAATGAAATCAATAAAAATTTGAACTAAAACCAGTTTTCGTTGATTTTTTTTCTAAAACAACTGTTACTTTATTAAAGTAGTCGGTTACAATTAACTTAAATTTGTTCAATATTTTTTAATGTGTACATTAGAGTGGATCAATTTTTTTCTCGACCAAGCCGTTGTCAAAATCATAATCTACGACGAATTCAAAGAAGGTTTGCCCAAGAAACCATGGATCTAAAACCAAAATCGAGCTTCCAGTTTTTAACAACAAAATTATCTTTTCGAATTTCATATGTTTTTAAAAATATGCTAAAATTTTATTGAAAAAATTTTCCAATCCCGCCAAGATTTTGGCAGATGTTGTGTACTATTTCGTACCAAATTTGGAAATTTTAGCTCTTGTCGTTCTACAGATAAACATAAGTCTACAATGTCTTTGTATGGGAGGTGCCCCGCCCACTTAAGATGTCAAAAAAATATATATCCTATAGCACCTACCAGACCATCAATAATATACTGTAAAAGTTTCATTAAGACCGGTCCAGCGGTTACGAAGATTACCTCCTGCAAACAAACAAACAAACATTAGCTCTTTGTAATTTAGTATAAACGAAAAGAAAAGTTTCTCTTTAAAAACGGGAAGCTCTTTTGATTTTAGACCCATGGCGCATATTCATAAATCATCACCAAGTGTAAACTTTTTTAAGTACCTACTTAAGCTATTCACAAATGATTACTTGCAGCATAAAAAGTTTACACTTAATTATAGGTAAAGCTGTAACTAAATGCCAACTAACTAATACATTCAAAGAACAGCTGATTGATATCATTTTATAATTTATTTCAAAAGTACAACATTTTTGAAGTGGTTATAAACAAGTTAGAGTGCTATATTCGGCTGTGCCGAATCTTTGATACCCTCCACCGACAGTTCGAATGTTTAAGGAGTAATATCTGTATGATGTCTTTTTATTATTATTATCTTAAACTGTGACGATTTGTTATTAATTATGGTTTTAGGAGACTAAACTGTTTTCCGGGAGTAGGGCATATATGGGGCCTAGAGTAAATTATGTACCGATCTTCATGAAATTTCACAGTATCATTTATAGTCCTATAAAATTGTGACGAGCCAAAATTTGTTATGATTGCATTATTTTTTACGGTTTTAGGCGTACTAAACTGTTTTCCGGGAGTAGTGTTTATATGGGGCTTAGGGTAAATTATGGACCGACCTTCGCGAAATTTTACAGTGTCATTTCTAGTCGAATAAAACGGACTTGTGCAAAATCTTATGTCATTCCGTGCATTTTTGCATCATTTATGTTAGTTTTTGTAACAAAATTATCAAGTTTTTGAAGGTGGTGGTTCCACATTTTGATTCATAGCTCTGGTCCTACTGAACCGATTTTGCTGAAATTCAATCCCAAACTGCTTAGGATAACTACAAGCAATTTGACACCTAGTTTGTTTATTTCTTTTGAGTTTTTCGAAAGTGAGCGTGTTTTCAATAGACGGACAGACAGACGGACATGGCTAAATCAACTTAGAATTACTCAAGCAGCCAGAATATATATACATACTTTATGGGGTCTGAGATTAATAATAAAAAAGTTTCACACGGAATGACAAACTTAGTATACCCTCTTCACAACTTATTGTGGTGGAGGGTTTAATAAACTAGAGATGTGTTCTTAGTCGATAAAATTCTTTTGAATATTTTTATTATTATTTTAATTGACTTATATACTATTATAACCAAAAAACAACTTTTTTAGAATTTGCGTTAATTTTTAAAAGAACAAAAAATTAGATTTTAATAGTTTTACAGATTTAATTACAGAATATATCGTTCAAAATATTATCGACATTTAATTTTCTCTAAATGCCAATATGCATGGTTGCATTTCTTCTATCAGCTGAGAGCTGTTACTACGTTAGTTACGAATTGTGAATAAGATCTATAACTATCTATGAACTATTTTTTAGTTTCTGTTTTGTTAGTTACAACTTTAGTTATGATTTCTGAATATGCGCCCATGGTTTCTTTGGCAAACCTTCTTTGAATTCGTCGTAGATTACGATTTTAACAACCGCTTAATGAATTTTTTTTATTGCATACAAACTGACCCACTCTAATATACATATACAAAAGAAACTAGTTAAATATTCTATGTCTATTAGACTTTAATAAATTTTTCAAGCTTAAGGTCTCTTTTTTATAAAATTAATTAAAATATTTAGTTCAATATTTCGATTTCCGTTGGAAATCTTCTTCAGGAAATTTTTTAAATAAAATAAAATTGTATTTGACAATAAATGGAAAAATAAATTTTCAAATTTCAATTAACAAAATTATTATATAACATTTAAAAACTTCCATTCCACAAACTTTAAACAAAAAGACAAACAAACAAACAAAAAGGAAAAAACAAAATTTTAAATATATTCAAAGCCTAAAACCTATTCTAATATCCCTTTCCGTCAATAGTTATTTTCCCTTAATAAATTTTCACCAACTGAGCTATGCCATTTGAAATTCATTTTACAAACAATCAAGGCAAAATACCTATTTATAATGATCCCTTCCATAAACCTATTTATTTTTATTCAATAAATGTCTATAAATCTGAGCTAAGCCCCAGTATCTTTCAGTATCTTTCTTAAAATTAATCCTTTTCTCAAATGGAACATTATTTAACTGCAACATTTCAAACATATATCTACGTTTCTTAAAACTTTCTGTATTCAAAATTGATGTGTTTTCAAAATCAGGATAATGTTTAAAATCCCTACAATGGGTTGATAATGCCGTTCCATGGGCTGAATTATAATTCCTATATTTTTGGTCATGTTTATGTCCTGCTAATCTAATCTTCAGTTTTGTCCCAGTTGTTCCTACATATACATATGTTCTACATTGTTCATTATCATTGCCACCACAATAAATCGTATAAACTAAATTCGACATATCTGACTTTTGTAATCAATCGTTAGTTTTTGTGAATAATCTCCCAACATTATTATTCACCTTATGTGCCATTCTATATTTCCCTTTATCATATATGTATATTCGAGTTTTCTAATCTTTCTGAAACTCATAAATTTGTTTTTCATTAAATATCATTGTTAACTTTACGTTCAAAATTAAGTGGCATATGGGGCATTATATATGAAGCGGACAACCCAATAAAAAAAATTTTGTTGGAATTTTTTTATATTTGGCATAACTATAGTTTTAGTAGAAATGAATAAGTGTGCGAAATGTTTTTTGTCGAGTTACGGGGTGTTAAAATGTTGGCTTTTTCAAAAAAATGTTTTTTTCAATTATTTTTGTCGAACTAATCAAACAAACAAAAAATTTTTAAGTGATTCTCATAGAAAATCGATTGACTTTTAAATAAAAAAAAATAATTTAAGTACGCCGCAGATTTATTTCGGTAAAAAGAAAATTACAAAATTAGGTCGAAGTTAGAAAATTTTCAATTTAAACTCGTTCTTTCCTGTCTTTTACGGTACAATATTGCAATAACCACATGTGCGAGTGTAAAGAAATTTGCATAAATTTTAAACTAATAGAGGTCCCATAATAAAACTTTTACAACATAATAAGAACACTGTAGGCTAATTTCGGTTAAAAACTAAAACAATAAAATTAGGACTAAGGGTGTGTGTGAAACGGTAGCAAAGTTCTATGGTGAAATGAAATTTGTTTGTGGTAGAAAATTTTCATATTTATGCTGTGTGAAATTGTAACATTTTTGACAACGTAAAATTTTGACATAAAGAAAAAAACAATTACTAGTAGTTTTGTGAAAATGAATAAATTAATCAAGTTTTTACCAATAACCATTTCAATTCTGTTGGAAATGAGATCGTCGCAACTATTTGATGAATTCGTTCTGATATATTAACAATTTTTACAAAAAGTGTGGGCAAAAAAGCTTATACATATGTAAATACTTGTATGTTGTATAATTCTTTTTCATTTTTTTGCCGCTGGTCCTGCTTCCATATTATTTTTTATTTTGTTTGAATAAATTTGATGAAAAAAAATAATTTTGTGGTTGTCAAAAATTTCTACACTAATGTCAAAATTTATACTAGCCCCCAGGGCTAGTGAAATTTTATTCACCTCAATAGTGTCAAAATTTTACTTCCATGAGTACTTTGCTACCGTTTCACACACACCCTAAGTAAGAAAAATTTTAATTTAAATTGGTCATTTCCAATTTTGCAAATGAAAAAAAAATTTTTTTTTATATTAATTTTTTAATTTAAAGATCAATCGATTTTCTCTAAGAATCACTTAACGTTTTTTTTTTTTTTTTTTTTAATTTTTTTAGTTTGAAAGTTGAACACTGTTTATTGTTGATGTTTTTGTTTAAACTTTGATATTGTTCTTACACGCTTAACAGTTTTATTTGGTTTAATATCTTTAGTTTTTCTATAATCTTTATGGATGAAGTTTCCTGACGATCTGGCCTAAGCAACCTGTGAAATGCGCATAGGAATAGCTTATCCCATCAACAATAAATTTCAGTGTTTTTATCAAGAATAAAAATTGGGTATTAAGCACGAATAACAAAATCTTTTAAATTAAAATTTTGTATTCCCAAAAATGAGTTTTGAAAAAATAATTTTAAAAAAAATTTTTTTGAAATCGGCAACACTTTACCTTCCTGTAACTCGACAAATAAACATCATAGAAAAAAAAAATCTCTCACACTTATTCATATCTGCTAGAACTATAGTTATGCCAAATATAAAGAAGTTCCAAAATTTTTAATTGGGTATAATGCCCCGTTTACATGGTTGTTAAACATAACACTCACTTTAATTGCTTAATACAGTTGCTAATTAGACATGTAGCATCATCATCACCATTAAAAAAATAGTTTGGCATCATTTAGTATTTAATAACAGGTTTTACTAAATATAGCAGAAATATTAAGCAAAATGAAGGGTATTAAATAGTCGTTTGCTAACAAACTCCTAAAAAATTATAAATATTTATTCATTAATTTATTAACATTTAATAGCTTTAGTAATAAGCAATGAATATTTATTTTTTCTTCATACTTTTTTACCACTATTTTTTAAATACTACAAACTGTCAATTAAATAAAAGTTCAATTTACGCAATCAAAAATCGTATTTTCTTGGCTGTGGTCAAAAAATTGTCATTCTGTTAAAAGAAAAAATGTTAAGAACTATAAACCCACGCTGGGAGTTTTTTTTATTACAAACCTCCAAAAAAAAATTAAAAAGGTATTAGGCAATTGTCAATTCGTGCTGTTTTGAAAACTGTAGCAGTTTTTTTTTTTTCTTTCCTCATATTTTGACTTGAAAACTGCAGCAGTTTTTTCCTATGTAAACGATATCTAATGCGGAAAATTTCATATAGACAAAAATTTATTTGCATTTGGTTTAGTTTGAATTAAAAAAAAAAAAAGATTATGTGTCTTTCTGAATTATTTTGGCTTAAGCCAGACTTAAAGCAAAAAAAATTGTAAACAAAACCGAATTACAAATATTTTTATGTTTAAAAGTACTTATATTAGGACTTTCGCTTTTAAATAGTTTTTGCTTCAACCTATTTCTTATTGTAATTGTAATGTAAGATAAAGGCTTTATTCCAAATTTTCATTTGGAAATGACCACCCACACTAGACGGGAGTAGAGACAAATAAATAAAGAAAAAGAAATATTGAATTGTTAGAAATAAATAAATATACACCCACTGCTACTTTTATTTTTTGGTCAAATAAGCCATTGTGTGTCTTGTATTTATAGGGTCACAAGTATGCCAAATAAAAAAAAATTGGCAACAATTCCCTTTTTTTCAAATTCAAACAGACGTACAGACAGTCAAACAAATGAATAAATAAATATTTGCATTTTATAAATTGCCATTACTAACACACAATAAGTGAGTGGACTGACTACCGGTTTATCGATAATATTCAAATTTTTGACAAGCCAAACTGTTCAACCTGTGGCGCCCTATAGAAATATTTTAATTACGGGTGGGGATTTTATTTAAAACAAAAAAAATTGTCATAGACTTCTTAGAAGCGTTAACAATGTTTAGAAAAAAACATAACTATATTATTAAATATAAAATCGAAAGTTTAAAGTTAAGAAAAAAAATTCAATTTGGATTAGATTTGTTTGGTAAAGTAAATGTACCCATTATATAATCCTATGAGGTATCGTATAAATATTTGATTTCGCTTTTTTTCAAAATGCTCTTGATCAGTGATGAAAAATGTGGCCTGATGGCCCTGCGGTACTTTTTAATCCGTTTTGGCCGCTTGAGGTCAAAATTCTACTTACTACTTTAAACCTTTCAGTACATTTTTTAATGTCATTTTCTAACTGTTTGGAACATTAATTTTATTTACTTTTTTACACTGTTTTGTTTGTTAAGGGGCAAATAGACCGCACAAGCGGTACAATAATCAAAAAAAAATATATATTCTTACAAACATTTTTTTTTTGTCAAACCGCTTACAAGTAGCAGTATACACTAATTGCGATTTTCTGATGAAATATTGCCATCATATTTTTTACGATTTATTAAAGGCTAGATTACACTATTATACTTTATATTAATTCATGTCAAAAACTCAAGTGATATGACAAAGTGTGATAGTGTGAATGCAATGTGTCACGAAAATGACAAGTATTATAAAAAAGTTTGACATCCCATACGACTTCATAATTTTTTGAAAAATTTCCAAACAATAATTCTTTTCATTGGATCAGGGTTTCATTTTATTTCATGTGTGAGTGTTTCTACTTTGTGTCATGGTGTGAACACAAACTGCCATGTTTAATTAAATTTTTTGACAATCGCAATAAAACTCATTAGATTTCTATCTCACAATGTATTATGGAATACGTAAGGCTTGTGAGATAGTGAAAACTAGCCTAAAGGGTTACTCACACCCTAATAACGTGTTACATTCTTAACGATCACAAAAGAACACGGCGGCTACTCTCTATTGCGATGCGAATGCAATTTCGATACGAAAACTAAATGCGATAAGAGTCCAATTTGGTATTCTCTATCGCTTCGCAAAATTTGTTGAAAACGAAGCCAAACTGGCAATAAAAACTTAAGATAGTGCAGAAATCATTGCCATTAATGTACTTTTCTTTTATGTATGTTTTAGGCAAATTTACTTTAATATAAGCAAAATTACTTTAATATGTATGAATAATTAATAAAAAAGAACACAAACGAAATTCAAAAATAATAAAAAGAATAGCGGTTTTAATAATGCTGCATTTCGAACCCTTTGATCAATTTAAAGGTAAAACATGCAACATATTTTCGGTTTTATTGCGCATTATAAGATTATTATTAGAAAAGAACACGTTAAGCGTCAACAATATTAAATTTTTTTTAAAAAACGCAACACAGATTATAACGAGATAAAAAATGGTGTGTCAATTGAATTTTTTTAGGATCGGTCCATAACTGATCATGGCTCACATATAAAATCTAATTAGAAAGATCCTTTCATTTTAATATGCATCCATAATCGCATTATTTAACGGTTCATATTTGGCCGGGGTTTCATCTATTTAAGATTTATTTGCCCGTAGATGATTTTAGGATGGGGGTTTATATGGGACCTATGGTCAATTTTGGACCTACCAGCATAACATTTTGTCGTGACATAGTAGCTATTGTAAAAGTTATTGTCGCCAATTTATAGATTAATACCGACATTTTTAAGAAAGTAATGTAATTAAAATCTATTTCCGGGAGTAGTATTTGTATGGGAGCTATGGTAAAATATGGACCGATTCAAATTAAATTTGATAAGATGATTTTGATTGCAATAAACTAATTTGGACCAAATTTAATTTAAATACGAACAACATAAGATGATTTATGGGCACTTATGCACTTTTCCGGAAAGAAGCTTGTATTAGAACTATCTGAAATAATGGACCGATTATCACCGTTTTCAATAGAGCCTATGTTCCAAATTTCATAAATTTATCTCCAAAATTGCGACCTGTACTTTGCGCACAAAGTTTGAATGGATAGCCGGACGGACGGACATCGTTAGATCGACTCAAATCGATCGGTTAACAACATTTGGGGGTAGGACTTATATTTTAAGGAATTACTAACATCAGCACAAATGCATAATACCACCCACTAATGCAAATTATATAATTAAATTGCAATTTTTATAGAAACTTAACTTTCATTATTTTAGGTTTTTTGCTTTTTTAGGCAAAAAAAAACACCTTATATTGCGAGGAAAGGTACCCGGGTACCTACTGATATGGAAGATACATACATACATAGAAAACAAGCATTTTCGCATTAAATATCTACGAATTATTTTTCTCTCAAAAGCGGCTAATAACTGCACGATAGTTGTCATGTTTTCTGAGATCTCTTGTGGTAGTAAAAAGCTCAAAGAAGGCTGTTCCAATTCTTAGTTCTTACAACAGGTCACTAATTTTACAGGAATACCATGATCAGACTCGATAAATCTGCGGTAAAACTTTATTTATTTTCTTTTTTTATTTATTGAATTTTTTATTTTCTTTATGTTTCTATTTCTATATTTTATGAAATGAATTGTTTACGTTGATATTTTATACATGCTGGCTATCATTAGTTTATGCAGAGCTAATAACGACTTAAAAAATATACATACAATGGCCGGCGACATTCTCATTAAAAACACGTGCATGTACCCGGGTACCTTGGTGCGCATTTAAGGGTGTTAAGAATAAATTGGTCTCTCACGCAAATTACAAAAAGAAACCCGCGAATGTATTTTCTATAGACTTTGTCGAGCTGTTCTCAGTATTTTCGACGAGGAAAAAACCTTCTTGTCTAACCTTGATTTTCTTGTGAACGCTATTACCGATTTTTTAATGTCCGAAAAAAAAAGATTATCGCTCTGTTGATATCTCCTACGAGGAAAACTGTTTGATTCAAAAGGATTTAATTAAATTCCTCTGGCCCCAAAAAATAAAAAACTTTGCCCTTAACTGGCAGTTCTATGTACTTATGTATGTTATTAATTTCTTAAGTTATTTATTAACTGTTAAATAGAAATAACGGTACCCACAATGTAAAATACATTATAGTACATTATAGAAAGAATGGTACATTCTATAGATTAAATTAAAAAATTCCAAAAAATAAAATAAATAAATAACTTAATGCTTTAGTGCCACGTTAAAGCCAACTTCCTCATCTGTTTCTAAGCCAATATCGGCTATTAAAGCCTTTTTAGTTTTAGGATAACCCTCCATAATGGCATCCACCATATCAGTACACATGCGCTTGCGTTTGCGATAGGCCAAAGAAACTTTTTCATAATTTGTTACAATTTTTTTAACATCTTGAGAAGATAACTGAAATTTGGAAAATATAATATTAAAAATACAATTTTAAATATATACCTTCTCAATAAGTTTATTAAATACCTGAGCTTCTGCTTCTTGGGCCTGATAATTCTTTAATCTTTCTTTTAAAACTTGTATATCTTCCAAAACTTGATCTCGTTCTTGCTCTAAAGTAACCAAACTTTTTAGTTTTTTAAAGGATTTCAATTTTAAATCCAACTCATTTAATTGAATTTCTTTGGTTTTCAAAACATTTTGAGCTTGTGTTAGTTTTTGTTTTAACATTTGTACATCTTTTTTTAACTAAAATGAAAGTTTTTATAAGAAAATGACTGACTTAGTAAACATTTTTAACGTACAAACCTCTGCTGTATTTACATTTTGCTTAGCAAAATATATTTTATGCTTGCCAAAGGTTTTACCTATTAATATCTCCTTATTTACTAAGGAATCTAAGGCTCTAAAAGAAGTAAGACCAAGTTATTTAGGTTAAGAAGGGTTATGCGCCCAAGGGCACACCTCCACTCGGAGACCAAAACGGTACATTGTGAGCTATTTAAGTTCAACTGACTTAAAAAACTTACTTTTGTATGTTAGTTTTACCCAAATCCTTGCCACATTTTTCCAAGACATCATTCAGGCCATAGGGCCTATTCTCCTTTACCATAAAATCCTGCACGATTTTTATAACGGGCGTTTTTGACATCTAAATTCAAAAATACAAATGTTTATATTTCATTAGAAAAACTATAACTTTTTTAAATATTTTTTTAACGTGCTATTAATTATCTTACCGCTCACGTGTTTTATGTCAATATTGCCATTTTAAAACACAACTGTTTTCTTTTCTGAATCGTGTTTAAGTCTTATTAGCATTTATAAATAACGGTTTTGTTTGGTATAACTTGTTAGGGTAATTATATTAACTAATTACAATAGATTAAACAAATACTTGTTTGTATGTCTTGCAAACACCGAGTGTGATTGACAAATCTAAAATTAATGTTAATGTAACAAGTGGCAACGCCTGGACCAGTACGATCTACATATTTTTTTTTTTTTTATTTCAGATTAATGATTTAATTTAATGATAAAAATAAAAAGTTAGTAAGAGTTAAATATGTAGTTGGAGTTAGTCAAGCATATTAACGAAGGAGCAAAATTGTTTCTTTTATAAAAAGTAGTTCACATTTAAAATATCTTGTTAGTTTGACAAGTCCAATAAATACATAGTTATAATAATGACAGTAATGTTAAGATAAAAAGTTTTAAATAAAGTTATAAAAATAGAACTGCTTCATCTCTCTATGACTTTCCGGCTACCTTTCTCTAAATCTCATCTCTTTCTAAAGGACAGAAAACTTTTTGCCTACCCTTTTCTTTATCTCTCTCTACTTTTCCTTATATCTCTTTCTTTCTGATGCATGATTTTATTTTGGGTTACATTCTTTATAATTTTGTTACAATAGAGTTTTAGCAATACTTCGTTTGAGGTTAAAAATTGTTTTTCATTTTGGCTTAAAACAAACTGCCTGTTTGTTGAACACGAGCGCACGAATCGTTCGTTTAACTTACACTTAAAACAAAATTTGTTTTTGTTTTAAATGTTATTTAAGCGAACGAGTCTTGCGCTCGTGTTCTACAAACAGGCAGAACGTTTTTGGCTTTTGGCACAAATTTTGTGGGTCCTCATCCACAAGTCATCGCTCTATCTTAACCTTTGTTAAGGAAGTCACGTTGTTATTTTTTTTAATAATTTTTTTCACTTTTAGTCATTTGTGAGGTAAGAAGGATTGCATATGATAAGTGTTGACAACCGCAAAAACTGTAAATCGGTACAGTTAAAAGACGCCACGCCATTAGACAATGCGAGGTGAAACGTAAAACGCACGAAAAGCAGAAAAACGAAGTCGGTCTGTCGACAAAGACGCGCCTTAATTACACTGTGCTAGTTGAATAAACAGTCCAGTACCCATGTTCTGTAACTTTAGTGAGAACTTCTCGCATCGAAAAGATGTGAAAAAAAATATTCCATCGTTTCTCGAAAAGTGAGAAAAAACTGTGTATGTAAACTCATGTCGAAAACTATCAAAACAGATTACTTCATTACGTTACAAATGTCATAACATTGCACTCGAAGCCGATATGAAATTGCAGACGTTGAGAACGCCAGTCACACACATCGTTGACCCCGACCTAAATTTACTAAAATTAAAAATTTTTCAATGACGGCGGCGAAAATACAACCTTCGGCTATACCAAATAATGTAAAGTGCGACTTTAATGATTGTTGTTTGCATTCGTATATTTTATAAAAATGATAAACGCAAAATAATTAAACAATGGAAAAATGAGCCTAGAACAAAATGTTATTATTATTATTCTTTGCATTTTTAATTGTTTTTTAGTGTTAAAATTTTTTCTCGCACCATTTTTATTCGTGAGTTTATTTGACAGTTCAAAGCGAGAACTTTTCTCACAAAAATGTCACAGACACACTTTTTCTGTAAATTGGAGAGTAATTTCCTTACGTGACAGCTAGTACTCGCCAAAAACAGTTACAGGCACAGTTTAGTGAGAAAAACCGCTGTTTGTTTCATTATATGACATTTTTGTTTCATTTCACACATTTCAATCGAAAAGTTTCGCGACGCGAGAGTTACAGAACATGAGCACAGGATTAAACATAATTCGAGTACGCTGAATCCGATGGTGCTAACGGTTTTTTATGTTAGCTCTTGTTTTCGAGATATACCGTTATTTCGAAAATCGTGGAATATCGAGCCCTAACCGCGAAAATAACGTAAGCGCCAAAAATCAAATTTTACAGGAGAGTTATTTTTATTTTATTTCATATAAATTCTGTATGAAATTTTTCGCTTACGATAAAATTGTTCTTGCTACAAAATCGTAACGGTACCTTATGTGACCATGACATTTTAGGAGATGATGCAAGTGTTTCCAATAAAGTCATTTATTTAAAAAAAAACTAAAAAAAATAATGTCGCTTACGTTATTTTCGCGGTAGAGCTCGATATATTCGCGTAACTCAAAAAGGGTTTAGTTTTTTTAGTTTACTAAATAAACCAGAAATCCGCAATAAAAAATCCTTTAAGTAAAGTAAAACTTTTTTCGGTTTAGAAAAATTATTTTCTAGCGGGTATGTACATACGTTAGAAATAAATGATAAAGATGAAAAATTAAGTGGGGCTGGTCATACATTTGACCCATCTAGGGGCATCCTACGCGCTGCAGGGGTCAAATTTAAGAATTTAAACCATACATATATGGCGGTTAAATAAAATTTGTACAACATATCGGAGTGACGCAATTCAAAAAACTTTATTTTACAGAAATAGAAAAAAAAACTGTTTTTGACCTAAAAAAATTGTTAAAAACAAATCTTTGGAGCATTTAGTGGAAAATCCATACACAGAGCGAAAAAGACGTTAACAAATTATTAACCAATGGTAATAAATCGATAAAAAAGTGTTGTCAATATTTTGACAACTTTTGTTGTCAAATTTTCAACAAAATGTTGTCAAATCGGGCCGAAAGTAAAAAACGTACCATTGTTGTCAAATTGACAACACCCTGTTGTCAAATAGGTATCGCACTGTCATTATTAATAGCGTATTTACAAACAACTTTTGTTTTCGCAGCAAGTATAAAGTGAGAAAAAAACATTATAAACAGTGACGAAAGCATTATGTTCCTTGGATATTAAGGAGATTTTTTTATTGAAAAAAATATAAATGATGTACAAACAATGCAAGTGCAAAAGATTTATGACGATGAAGATTCCAAACAATTGAAAAAATTAATATTGAATCTACTATTTAACAATGAAGTTCCTGTATTTTTAAAATTTGTATTGTGCATTTTACTAAAATTAAACAGGTGAATTTTTTTAATTTTTATTTTAAAAATTTGAAATAAATTATTAAAAATGCATCATATATTTTTTTTAATGGGTTAAGAATGGGTTATTATGGACTACATTCAGAACAATGTCTTATCAAAATGACAACCGAATGTGGTCAGTATTCCAACAGTCTGTTGTCAAAAATGATAACAGCATGTTGTCGGAATGACACCATTATGGTGATAAGATATTAACATTTTGTTGACAGAATCACAACGAGGTGGTTAAAAAATATTGACACCATCTGTTATTAAATTCAACACAAACGTAGTTGGCTCAATTTTGAAAACGAATGGTGTCAATTTTGGTATTTTTATACCGGATTTTTCCCTCTGTGTACAGATTATGATCTAAAAAGTTTTTTTTTAATATTTATAAACTAGATAATGAAAAAATTTTAGTTGTGTCATTTTTGTCAGTTTATGTCACTTTAGCTGAATTCTTTTCAAGTTTTGACACTTTTGCTAAATTCTAAACTGACACAAGTATAATTAAAATAAACTCCAACAAAGATTTATTTTATCAAAGGTGTCACAATTTAAATTAAGACTATTTAGCACTTATGATCAGTAGGGATCTACTACCATTTAATTTTCTGACACAACTTAAAATAAGTCACTTTTATGCACTGCAACTTTATACATAAAGAAAGACATAGCAGTTTTTTAGCAACAGCTAACAACAACAACAAAATAACCTGTGATTTATTTTATAGATAAACAAGTAAATTGTGCATAGTTTAAGCAAATAAGCCGGAAAAATTAAAATTTTGAGTTGTCACTTTTGAGCTAGGTGTGCGATATGTATAAAAGGAACGCGATGTACTGTTATCATGTGTACTTTAAAAATTTTCTTGGAAACAAGGTCTAAATTATGGATTAGCAAAATTGTATATTGGTCCCAAGAATTCAGAACTGTGTTTAGAATTAAATAGATTTTACCATCAAATTTTACAATTAAAGTCAATCAGGAGTCCCCATAAAAATTCTGCCATTTCAAGAAAAATAAATAACGTGTTGCCAAATTTGTCGTTCATTTATGACAACATTTTGAATTGTTTATTGTTCAATTGCTATTATGAATATGAACAAAAAAAAATTAACATTCCAAAAACATTTTTACATTGAAATTAGTTAACAATTAACAAGAGAAAAACAAAATAAACTAAATTCAAGAATACACCAGTCACATAAATACATTCTTCTTCATAAAAAAATATTTAACACCAAAAGCCAAACAACTGCTAATGGGTTTTTTCCAAATGTCAATTGAATCACGTTTTCTAAAAGACGGTTAACTTCATACATTAAAAACCTGATGCCATTTAGTTTTACTTTTTGGCTGAAGAAGGGGCTAATTTGCACGGTTTCAGCCACTTGTAAACATTGAATGGTTTTTTGTTGTACAATTCAAATGACAGCAACAGATGAAAAAGTATATCTTTAAAGACGTATTATGAGATGTTTTTAAAAAGGGGCTAAACAGAATTTCGAAATCAATTTTATGTATGGCAGGCAATTTCACAGCTAATTAAATTATTTTTATATCTATGTTTGTAAGTAAATTGTATGACATGACATGAATTTTGGTAAAATCTAGTTGTTGCAAAAATCTAAATAAAAGTTAGCAATGCAGTCATACTAGAGAGAAGCTTATTGAAAGCTTAAGAAATTAGACAACTCTATGCGGCTATACCGAATCTGTATTACCTTACAGCTGGCATTAGATTAATCAATTTGATTTAGATTTAATAAGGCCCGATCTTATTTTTAGAATTAAGGCTTATATAAATGATGTGTTTAAATATTAAACGATTAAAAAAGATTTTAAACAGCCAAGTTCTTGAAATCGAATTAGAGTGAAATTGAAATCGAACAAAAACTACCTGTATTTAAAGTTCACAAAAATACTTGAATTAATATACCGCATACTTAAAGGACCATTTATTTTTACCACCACTATATGTGACAGCGCATAGAGAAAGGGAACAGTAAAAACCAACTTCACAAAACAAGAGGTAGGGACGACCTACGCGCATTTTCAAGGTTGACCAACACGTTCCTGTCGTCATGAGATGTGTCGCTTTCAAATGAGACCAATACCAACACGCTCAGTGATGGTACACCAAAGATACACGTATTTAAATCTTTAAAATGGCTCTCCTGAACAAAACCCTTAGGTCCCTTTCTATTTTGTGCGTCACATATGCTTTTGAAATCAGGAAAAGCTATGTACGTTAATTTAAAAAAAAAATTAATTGAAAATCTCCATCTGCTCCACAGACGTTAAGGCCATGAAAGTGTTAAGAGTAGACCCCTTATGGGATATTTGGGTAATAATAGACCGATCATCACTAATTCTAGTAATGACATTTACATATCTAACGTTACATAAAATATTTTTTGTTTAAAACTTTACCCATAAAAGGGGGTTTCGGAAGTCACTTTGTGGAAGGGTTTAATTTGAGGCCATAGAAAGCAGGTTATTTAGGGGGTTTTCGGAAGTCTCTTTGTGGAATGGTTAAATTTAAGGCCATAGAAAGGAGTTTATTTAGTAGGACGTTTATATAGGAGCTCCTTGCAGGAGTAAAAGGAACAAATATATATATATATATATATATATATATATATATATATATCGACCCCTTTGCGCGAAATTATCGTATATGCCAATTTTTTTGAAATTGAGTTTTTGATGCAATCTTGTTCTACATTCAAGGAGACGTCACCTGACAAAATATTGTAGGCGAATTCCACTTCGTTGCTCCAAAAATTGAATGTATATTTTCATTTTTATATTGCAAGCCATAGCAGACTAAAGTAGAAAAATGGCTGTCCTGTAAAATTTGGTTTTTGTAACATACGATAATTTCGCGCAAAGGGGTCGATATATATATATATATATATATATAGGAGATAGATAAAATCACACTTTTTTATAAGAATTAATGCTATTAAAGGCCGTTACACACTACCCCACAAAGTTTTACGTATTTTTCAAAAATGCTTTCCTGATCGAATTATTTTTTGAAAATTTTTAAAAAACAATAACAACTTATCATGACAGGGTTGCATTTTCGTAAATTACTAAAGACTGTGGAATAGTGTATAACGGCCTTTAGCAGCAATTTTCATAAATTTTTACTTAATTTATGAAATTTGACATCCGTCCACGGACCGCAAACGTATATGAGCAAAAAAAAGTTTTGAAAAATTATTTCACAATATATTTTGAAGCCATTTTTGTTGATTTTTTTTTTTTTTTGCGAAATATTAGCGGAGTTCAGTATTAGTCTTGCAAAACTGCAACTGCAAAATATCGTTGCTCTTTTGTCCAATCCAACACCAAAATACACAGAGTTTCCGTTAGATTTTATTAAAGTTCGACGATATTTTACATTTGCTCTTTTGTAATCCTAATATTGAACTCCGCTATTGTTAAACGATTATTTTTCAGACCGCATGGGTCCGGGAGTGTGACTTACTTGAAAACCATTGTTATATGGGATCGAAGGCTACCGATATACAGTTACGGACCGTATGGATCTGTGGAGATCAATTTGCAAAAAATGGTTATATAAGATCGATGATTAATTTTAGACTGATTCATTGACAATTTTTGAACAATAACGCAAAATGGACGTTTTTTTTTGGGAGTCAAAAAATTAATTAATAAGGTTTCGTTTAAATGTGCTAAATTCCCATTTCATACCATTGGTGAACTGAAGCTATTCCTATGCACATTTCACTGGTTGCTTTGGCCAGATCATCAGGAAACTTCATCCAAAGATTTTAGAAAAACTAAAAATATTATACTTTTGTATTAAAACGTAAAAGGCGTTGGAGTGCCTCTGCTCTCCTGCAAACTCAAATGTCAGCGGTCGATATTGCTAATGAAAGATGGGAAGCGAATACTGGATGCAGGATTGTGAGCGAACCATGTTCTCTACTATGGATTACCAATAGAGACGTATCACTTTTAGTATCATTTTTCACGGGACACTGTCTTATAGCCAGGCATGCACAGCGTCTGGGAGCAGAGCACTATGATTACTGCTGCAGCTTTAAAGACGAAAATGAGGAGGAGGATGGAGATTTCCTTTTCTTTTGATGTCCTGCACTGGCGAGAATGCGACTGGCCGAAATGGGATTCGTCAACTTTGACGGATTGTATGATATCTCTAGCGTAGAGCTGGAGCGCCGTTTAAGCTGTATTGGAAGTTTGGGTTGGTTCTATGGCGGGGGTTATGTTTAGTGAAACTCCATGGTATCCCAATGGATCTTTAGTTCTAAATGTGTCAGATGTCTACTAACTGTGTTTTTCCTCCGAAATTTTGCTTTTCCCTATATATTTTTAAGGGAAAAGGGAAAAATTTTATTCACGATAAGGTTTATGATTAGGTATCTGATGGAAATTAATTTTAAAAACGAAACGTTTTTTTTTTTTTTGATAAGTTTCGAATGTGGTATTAGCTTTGTGTCTATGTTTATTGGTTCAAAAGATAGATGGGATGGCAAAAAAGTACTAAAATTTTGATTTTACCCGTTTACTCCCTAATAGGGCCGAATTTCAAAAAAGTACCAGAATCCTGTCCGCTTATTTTTTCTAAAGAACAACCATAAGTATTACATTTATTTTGCATTTCATTTAGTTTGAGAGATATAAGGTTGCCGAATTTTCCCGTTTTTACCTTTTTTACCCCCTAAACATTCGAATTTCGAAAAATCCCGTCTTAGTGGATCCATTTGGGGAGTGACCAATCGCTAGTCCAAATTTCAAGTTTCTAGGGTCAGCGGTTTGGGCTGGGCGATGTTGAATCAGTCAGTCAGTCAGTCAGTCACTCACGCAACTCTTTTATATATATAGATGTTCATATATGTTAATTAAACTGTATTTTGATCAAAAACTGAAGACTTTAATTAAAATTGCTCAATATTCATCACACCTTTTAAAAATAATCGTTCTGAAAACGATCGATTTTCATCACATACCCTGTATATTTTGTTAGTACGGAAATATACAAAATTATAATTATAATTTAGATCGCTTAAAAAATAACAGAAATAAAAGCTTTTTAAAGGTTGGTCTTCGAAAACGTCAAAAGTTATGTTAAACAAAAATCAAATTGTGCCGCCGAACGTGACAAAATAAATAAAATAATCAAAAACTTTAATACAGTAGTATACTAATCACAACACAAAACGTGGGCTTTTTGTAAAAATAAACAAAACTTTGACATACGACTAGACAAACAACACTTGAGCAAAACAATTGTCATGTGGCGTAGTAGTACCACATGTTTATTTCATCATGGTTGGTCTACTATTTTAGTACTAAATTTATTTTTCAATAGCCGATTGAAATTTACCCCCCTTTCCCCTTAATTTGTAAACACTCATTTTTATCCTTCATTTTCTATTAAAAACATTTTATTGAATTACTTTTGCGAAGAAGATTTGCTATTTGAAAGAAAAAACCAACTAACCTCAATAGAGATTATCTAGTTTAAAAGGTTAAACTAAATCACCAAAGATGATGTTTAGCCAAAAGCTAAAAACTAAATTTTATTGTTAATTTAAGCTAAATTTAAATGTTAAATATAATAATGTTTTATATGTCTTTCTTCTACTCCTTAAGGGACGTGATGCAACACCTTACTTGGAAAGAAATCGTGTTGGCAGAGATGCTATAGACTCAGCGGCCGCTTTAACCGATATGGGTAAATATTTGTTCCGTGAAAGAAGATTACCCGTTTATGATATAGCCGTAGCCATAACAAAGTAAGTTAACATAATGACAACAAGTTAAAAGCATTCAATGGCAGCCAAGGAATGCACTAATCTATTCAATGATCAAAAAGAAATAAAAACTTGGAAAAAACGCCAAAATTTATTTTCTCTCTAAATTTGTTTTCTTTTTCTCTATAAAATTATCTATTTTTTTCTCTAATTTATGTAAATTTTTATTTAAATTGCCACTACTTTCCTGTATATAAACTTTAGGTATGATATGTGTCGAAGGCGTAAAGGAGGTCGTTGTACCAAAGGCACAGCGGGTAAAATATTTCAAAAATTATATATTTTTTATTAATATAAGTAGATATTTATTTATAAAATTATTAGTAGTTTATTTTTTTTTATATATGCAATGCACTCGTATTTTTATATGCAGTATTGGGATCATGGCGAAGAATTCAACAACAGGTGGTGTCGAAACGCCATCTGATTTTGACAGTTTGAACCAATTTGATTTAATTTTCAAGTATTATGTTAAATGGGGTCTTCACCTGACAATTTTTTGTGATAATAAACGTCCAACTTCGTATAAAAAACGCTGACTAAAATATCTGAGTTTTTTTATATAGACTTTGACGTTTGGTATAACAAAAAATTGTCAGGTGAAGACCCCATGTTTGGAATGGTTAACATTTCGAACCGTGAACACTAACAATGCAATGCAAAAAACCCTATGTTGTTTCTGTTGTTTTTGGATTGTTGTAGTTTCGACAACACCTGTAGTTAAATTCGCCTTGATTGGGATTAAATAACAAATAACATTTAAATATTAATGGCCAATTTTTAGGTTTGATATTAAATCACATTTATATTTAAAATCGTTTTAAACGCAAAATTCTGTTCTTCGCTAAATACTTAAATGAAAATCAATTCACCAAGCTGGTACATTTTGAAGTTTCCATTGTGTAAAACTTAGCAAGGTGGCCTCAATATCACAAAAATACAACAACAACAACAGGCAAAGCAAAAACATTCAGCTGTTTTTTATGACCACCTTGTAAATAAATTTGAAAAATTAACAAAATATAGATTTAAATACTATCCTAAAAATTGGACATAAGAAACCAACAGTATAAAACATAATTTATGACACAAAATATACTCATAACAAAAAATACATACAAATTAATGAGAATTATCTACTAAAAATTGTGATATGAAATTAAATAAAATATATAACATAGAGCTTTGTTAATCATGGTTAGTTTTAGAGTGGCGAGTATACAAACAATATAGTCTATTAGATGGAACCTTTTATTAAATCCACTACCATAAAAGTGTGTATGAGTATGAGATCGAAGACTAGTTTTGGCACTATCTCGAATGAGAATCACCTGAATTTGACTGAACGCCCGTTTAAATTACACCGAAATCTAGTACTTATGAGATTATGACTTATGAGTTATTTTTACTAGATTTCCCGCACAAAACAAAATCTACTTCGTGACTAGATCTACGACGAATCTACTCATATGTAAAAGGGGTGTTTTTTAGCGGCATAGAATAAATAAATCACATCAAATTTAGTGGAATGACGAAAATGTTTGCTTTATTAGATCACAAATTTCATGGCATTTAATGTTTAAATATAATTCTTGGCATATGGCCGCCACGATTGCGCCTTATGAACGCCATCCTGCCTGTCCGATTTGGCACCACTATTTCGAGCATACCCACTCTTGTTTCGTCAACAGTGTTGCTGTTTGCTGGTTTATCAGCATAGAGAGGTTGACGTACCCATACAAAAAGTAGTTCTAAGGCTTACATCACACGAACGAGGTCGCCAATTCACAGCTCAATTTCTTGAGATAATTCGGTGGCCCAATAAAGTGATGGTTTCACGCACTGCAGTGCATGTTGCGCCAACTTGTTGGAACTAATTCACCTCAAAATGATTTGCAATGACATGATGCAGACATTTTTTTTTTATTTTTTAACTTAGCGGTGTTTGCAAGTGGACTACTCACATACTTATGTATTCTATTTCTTATTTTAATTAATCTTCTATTCCGGTATTACGATCCAAAACTTTTTTTAAACTTTTCAACAAAATCTTTTTTACTGACATCTTTAATAATTTTCTTGCCACTGTCAATTAAGTCTAAGCTTTTATTTATAGAAAACCCTTTTGTTTGTAATTTCAAGAGACTTAAGCAGATGCATTGAAAGTGCTCTTTTGGGTACACTTAGTCACTTTTACGTCCGATTTTTACCACATTCATTTAGCATTTCGAATAGATTCTGCCTCATTTTCGCCAAACTTTTTTTTAAAAAATTCTTCTAGGTTGCAAAAAAGGTATTTTTGGCAAGCTGGACCAAAAATGGCTTTTTCACGAAATAATTGAAGAAATGGCAAAAATGGCAAAAAAAAAAGGTATATGCCATAAAAAAACTTGCCCTGGTAATCCCAATTTCACCAATTCTATTTAAATATCAATTCATATTTAAATATAGTTTTTTATATAATTTTATTTTGATTTGACATGAAAAACGAATTTTAAACATAAATTGATATTTAAATAAATAGGTGAAATTAACGATAAGAATTATGAAATGAAAATTTTAAAATAAAAGTTGGGTGATTTTTCATTATTTTTGGGCTCCATTTTTATTTGTTGGGCCATTTTTTGTTTACGTAAAGATGATTTGCACAAGTGGGTCTTTATTTGTAAAACTTATGTTTTGACAAGATTTAGAGGGTGATTTTTTTTGCTATTTAGTTTTTCATTGTAGTTTTTCAGTGAAAAAAATAAATTCGTGACATGTGGCAAAGCCAAAAATGCTGAATAAGGTTTATCATTTCTCCATGAAGAGAAAAACAAACGAACACCTCTTGCCCTGATTCGGATTTAAAGACTGACGGTGACGTATGTGAACAGAAAACCGGAGTTTGATAAACCATAGAGGGAAACACGCATGCGCCCGGCCAAAGGCCTTTGTTTATAATACTTTAAAGGGGAAAATCATTGCGCTCGGCCGGCTATGCAGAAAAGCTCTAGTTGGCGAGTGCGGATTTGGAAAGCCGGGATTTTAATTTTAAAGCATATGACCCTAGCCAAAATAAGTATGTAGATCCAAAACTGCTATGTAAAAACTATTAAATGAAAATTTGAAAATAAAAATTTGTCGATTTTTCATTATTTTTTGGGCCTTTTTCACCATTTTTGGAAATAATTTTAATTTACTCAGAAGTGTTCTTTAAATAAAACTTGCTGTCTATTAGGTAATCCCCCTTAAGGATGTGCATAGACTTGAGGTATTACACTCTCGGAAAATATAACTACAGCCAATACCCATAAAATTTTGTGTAATAAATTTTATTAGCAACAATATTTCAGAAAAAAATTTATTTGAGAGCTTAGTGATACTATTGGCCCGATTCTCAGGATTTGCAATGTGTGAACTTACCTTAATACTGACTGACCGACCTAATCTATATAAAAATTTCCTTACTTGTGTGTTCCTCTTTTTTTTTTTTTTGTCTATCCAGAGCTTTTTGAAGCCCACTGATGGGCTATGGGCATGCTTATAGTAAAACACCTAGGCCAAAGCCTAACGTAGCCGAATTTTTTATATTTGGCCTGTGGGCGGAGAATTAAGTGGAAAAGGGGCGTGGCAAAATTCAATTTATTTTTTACAATTTAGCTAATATTATACATAGGAAGCTGAAAATTGCCTAAAATATAGTCCTAACGATTTAGCATTGCCTGAAGTAGTCGGATCTAAGATATTTGGACTAGTTGTGTTATTTTACATTTCAGCTAATTTGTAAGCCCCCTAAAGACCAATAAAGCTAAGAATTGCCAAGCATATGGTTCTCACGTTGGGGCTTACCTTAAAGTAGTTTTTCTTTCTGCCTGGCAGAGACAGGCTTAACAGCTGGTATTTCTATAAAAAGGAATAAACTTACTAAGACAGTTCAAATTTAAATAACATTCGGATTAATTTTAATTAAAAGTCAAGATTTTCTAAAAAAAAATACTCATACACTTTTACGGTTTTAAGGGAAAAACTTAGAAATATTTAAAATCAAACACATTTTGTTCAGATATGGGTTTTAGATAGAAAAATATATACAAATTTATAGTAGTAATTTAAACATATAACGGCATATCTTGTCTTTTAATGCCTCTTTCTTTTTCTTTCTTCTTACTCTATCTATCTTCTTTCTGTTTTCTCTTTAACTCTCTATATTTTCTTTATTGTTCTGTTAACTTTTCAAAAAATATTTATGAATTTTATAAAAAAATATTCACACTTACCTTTATGCAAACTTCTTAATTTAGACTTGATATGTGCAGACGTACCTCCGCATATGGAAATTGTAATCGTGGTACAGCAGGTAATAAACGCAACTGAAATGAAAAATAAAATTTTACGAATTAATAAGCACGTACTGTTGTAATAAATTTCCAATTCTATTATCAAAATAATTTTTGCTCTTCTTTCAGAGAAAGCAAGCATAAAAAAGCACGTGTATAGCAAACAAAAATATTGAAAATCTTTTGTAAAAATATTTCACTTTCAGTGTCTTTTAATTATGTGTAAATAATCAAATGAAGTCAATTAATTCTTTTATAACATTTTTTTTACAGTATAAAATAAGCTTTAGAAAAATTAATATAAGAATCTTGAAATCTTTTCTTTTGTCATGATGTTTTTAAAACAATTCTTTTGAAAAAGTTTTCTTATTAGGAATTTTATCTTAAGTTGCTATTCTTTAGCATATATTTTTACATATTTCTTTTTTCGCTTGACCTTTGACCTTTTCTTTATGTTTGCAAATCATGTTTTTCTACAATTTCCGACATTTTCATACTGTTTGTGTATAATATCTAATTTCTTTAAAAGTGAGGAAAATATCATAAATCTCTTTCTATATCTTCATTTTTTTTTTTTTTTTTTTGTTTAATATCTATAAAATTTCCTTTTTTACATGAAAAGCATGCAATTTTTAAAAAGGCTTTTTATTTTATTTGTAGCAAAAATAATTTAGAACTAAAACTGGTATTTGGTTTATTTAATAACGCCACAAAAAGCCTTCATGTATTTATTTTGTAAACTCACCATACTTTGTAACAAAGACACCTTAAATTCACCATTTACTATAACAACACTTTAAATTGTTTTATTTTTATTTTAATAATTAAGACTTATTAACAATTTTAACTACCAAACTAATTGTTTGTTAAAGAAATGTTTAAATAACAAATGTGTTGAAACATTTTTATTATTTAATTGTTTCTGTTTCAAATCAGAAACTAGTTTTAATCAATTATTTAATAAAAATAAACACAACAACTTCCTTTCTGTTTAATTGCCTGTATTAATATTTAAACATTTTTGTCTTCTTTTTTTTAATTCCTTTAAAATCAGGCTTTGCCTATGTCGGCGGAGCTTGTGTCGTAAATAAACGTTTGGAAAAAGTCAACAGTGTTGCAATTATTGAGGATACTGGTGGTTTCAGTGGCATCATTGTTGCCGCTCATGAAGTGGGCCATTTGTAAGTAAATTTGCTTGTTTAAATAAAAAAAGGAAAAAAAACTCACACACATTAATTTAAATGTTTACAGCTAAAATGTTTGCTAAAGTTGTTATTAAATGAATGTTGAAATTTCCGTTAAAAATAAAAAACTTGTTTCAGCTTGTGTTTTTTTCTTTTTTAACTTTTAAGATTTTATGCATATCCGCCTTTAATATTTAAATTAATTTTTTTTTTATTCCAGACTTGGTGCTGTTCATGATGGTTCACCACCACCCAGTTATTTAGGTGGACCTGGAGCTCAACGTTGTCGTTGGGAAGATGGTTATATAATGTCCGATTTAAGACACACAGAAAGAGGTTTCCGTTGGTCACCTTGTACAGTTCAAAGTTTTCATCATTTTCTAAAGTAAGTTAACATATTACCTAAAGGTACAACAACAATAATAAAAAATTGAGTCAAAATAACACAGAAAAAATTCTCGCCAAATGTTTTTCAATTAAACCAATAATCAAAAATAAAATCAGTTTTAATTAAAAATTTAATCGAGTAAATTAAACGTTTATTTATATCAACAACATTACTGCATAAAATGTTGTTACATAATATCAAAAAATATTTCATTGATACTACTAATTTGTTTACTGGTGCAAATTTAATTAATATTTTAATTAATATCACAACTTTTTTAATTAAAATTAATTTTTATTTTTTTTCTATGAACGATTTCAGCGAAAGTCAAAAATTTTTGTATATTAAAATGAATTTTTCTCTATCAGTAAAGTCAGAGTTAATTTGTTTTCGCCGTAGACAAATGTGTTCATTGCCTTCTTCCAATTCCTATTGGAGCTATTAATCAATAAATCAAAATTTGTTGATGAAAACTCAATGCCAAAGGATTTTATTGTACTTTTTAAGAGACCTGATTGATAAAACCCACATAAAAGAAATAACAAATGGAGATAAAACCGCTTGACTTACCATAAAATAGCTAAATTACCATTATTGAATAAAGAATATATATATATATTTACTAGCTGACCCGACAAACGTTGTTTTGCCATATAACTTATTTCGAGTGAAAGAAAGAGAAATGAAGCGCTTTATATCATGATAAAAAATCGACGATAAAAAAAAACAATAGCTATTTATTTCTTTATTTCTGTTCGTTACATATTTAAAAGTTAAACAAAAAACAGTGATGTATTTTTTATCCTGATGTATGAAAATGAAACAGAGATAATCAATTTTACGAAGAGCGTGTAAGATATTTTTTGTCAGTCAGTCTTTAGCCAACACAAATAAGCTCGATGGCTTGCCACGTGTAAAAAACATGGTGTGTCCAAATCTAAGCCGCAAACAGACATCGTTTGGCCTTGTGACTTAATGATTGTCATTGCAAATGCCAATCTAATAGAAAATTAAACGCGTTTTAATTCAATTGGGACGTCTGTGGCAATCATCGGATTTTGTGGCAGTAAAACATTTTCGTCTCGGAATTTATAATTCAAAATGGTAGCTTCGATAACGTTTTTCATCAATTTTTTAACGACGAATCGTGTACCATTGCATAGCGGTTGTAAATTTAAACTCCGAAGTAGAAAACCCAAGAAAAATACGTAAACTTTATAAAGGATCGGTTAATTAATTAAGAAGGTATAGGAGGGGGTGCTTTTACCCTTTTTGCCTTTCAAGACTTGATACTATCATCAGATAATTTATTGGGTAGAGGAAGCTTTTACCCGTTTTGCCCTTTTTTACGCCCTAAATGTTGGAATTTCCAAAAAATGTTTATCTTAAAGTTCCTTTAGATGTTAAAGTGTTTGCATGCCAAATTTTAAGAAAACCGGTGGATTAGTTAAGAAGTTACAGGGAGGGCGAACTTATACTCCTATTGCCCTATTTCGCTTTCTAAATAATAAAAATGATAGGCTATAGTTCCTTCCAGATGTTAAACTAATTGCCTGACAAATTTCAAGCAAATTGGTTGATTTGTTAAGAAGATATAGGGAGGGGGAGCTTTTACCCGCTTTGCCCTTGTTTGCTCCTTCTAGAGATATGAAATATACTTTACGACCTATTCCGAATGTCATTGTACACATAAGATATAACGACACATCGTTTGGTAACTTTTCAAGTGACAATAAAAATGGAGGGCATTTTGTTGATATTTGTATGGGAATATACAGAAAAATCCAAATGCCATATCTCTGGAAACACTGAGACGATTTCGTGCAAACTTCACATAAACCATTTACAGATTATCCCCATACCTATACCCTGAAATTTTGGTTGAAATGTGGTGGTGACACTAAAGTTCACTGTTAAAAGAGCTGATATATCACCATTATAATGTGTTATAATGCATTATAACACCAGTACAATGAGTTATAGCGCCATTACAGAACTTTTATAATGTGTGAAAATTAGTCATATTGCATTATAACAACTTTATAATGCATTATAACACAATTATAATGAGTTGTAGTGCATTATAGCATCATTTTAATGTGTTATATTGCATTATTACAAGATAAAAATACCATTATGTGTTATTGTGCATTATAACATCATAACAACATTAACATTATATTGTATTTTCCTGTTACATTTTACCTTAGCTATCCTTTGGATAGCAATGAAGTATATTGTTTGTACAGAAAAATTTACAATACAATATTCTTCATTGCTATCCAAAGGATAGCTAAGGTAAAATGTAACAGGAAAATACAATTTAATAGTCTGGTAGTGTATAAAAGTCATTCCTTAAAATTTAAGGAATAGAACTATTACAAAAAAGCTTTATAAAATACATAACTGAAATGTAACTCATAGAATAAATTCGAAAAATAAAAAATGTTGAATATAATATAAAGTAACCTACGAAAGGAGATAATTCCCAGTTTCTATATAATAATACTATCAAAATGTGTTATAGCGCAATATAACGCCATTATTATACCATTATAAATTGTTTTAATGCATTATAATACCATTATCATGTGTTTTAATGCATTAAAACACCATTATAATATGTAAGGTCGCATTCAAACAAAATAATAATACATTATAATTCATTGTGATACCATTATAATGTGTTATAACACATTATGTCTTTATTTTTCCTTATAATGCATTATCACACCAGTACAATAAGTTATGTCGCATTACATCATAATTATAATGTGTGATAATGAGCATTATAGCACAATTATAACGAGTTGTAATGCGTTATAGCATCAGTATAATGTGTTATATTACATTATAACACCATAAAAACCATTATAATGTGTTATAGTGCGTTATAACACCATTACAATGAGTTATAATGCATTATAATGCCATTACAATGGATTATAACGCAATTATAACTCTATTTTAATATGCTATACTGCACTATAACACCATTATAATATGTAAGAACGCATTCAAACATAATTATAAAACATTATTATTCATTTGGACACCATTTTAATGTGTTATAACACATTATGCCTATATTTTCGTTATAATGTATTATATTATCACTACATTGTGTTATAATGCATTATAACACCAGTGCAATGAGTAATAGCTTATTAATGCACAATTTTAATGTGTGAAAATGCATTATAATGTTTAATATGCATTATAACACTTGTATAATCAGTTATAATGTATTATAATACCATTATAATGTATTATAATACATTGTAACGTCATTATAATACCATTGAACTGAGCTATAATGCTTTATAGCAGCATTATAATATACAAGGTTGCTTTCAAACACAATTATTATGCATTATAATTAATTTTGACAACTAATAATGTGTTATAACATATTATGCCGTGTGTTATAACGTAAGGATTTTAATCAGAGTTCTAAAAAGCTTTTTTCGAATTAAACATTCGTTGGCTTTAACTTTGAACTGAGAAACTTTTCCTAAAAATATTTAAAATGTTTTTAATCCAAATTTTTAATAATTTTAATTAGGCTTAAGTTCATTAAATTTTAATTTTCATTAAATTATTTTTATGAAGAAAGGAATTCTACAACATGAAAATCAATTAAAATTGTTATTGATAATCTTTCATTATTGACCGTGGCCGGGGCTCGAACCCAGGCCGGCAGGTTACCATGACATGTTTCGATCGCAACCACTCGATCTCCTCAGATGGATTTGCCGTTTTACACTCGCAGCCATCGACGACTGCTGACGTCAATAGTCAAACATCAATCCTTAAACCAAATTGTATTTTAACCTTTGGTAGATCGAAGTTTGCTTTTTTGAATGATTATCCATTCTTCATAAAAATAATTAAATGAAAATTAAAATTTAATGAACTTAAGCCTAATTAAAATTATTACAAATTTGGATTAAAAACCATAAATATTTCAACAAAATAACCACAATACTAATTATTGTTAAAGCTAAGGCACGAGCTCTATGTATTCATTTGTCTTTCAAGTTGTACTGAAAAAGGTCAACAAGAAAAAGAAAGACAAAAAATGAAAAAACAAAAAAAATGTACTTTAGACTTCAAGAAAAATTCTTGACAAAAGTACGAAAAAACAGAAGTAAGGAAGAACATGTAAAATCAATTAAAATGGATAATCATTCAAAAAAGCAAACTTCGATCTACCAAAGGTTAAAATACAATTTGGTTTAAGGATTGATGTTTGACTATTGACGTCAGCAGTCGTCGATGGCTGCGAGTGTAAAACGGCAAATCCATCTGAGGAGATCGAGTGGTTGCGATCGAAACATGTCATGGTAACCTGCCGGCCTGGGTTCGAGCCCCGGCCACGGTCAATAATGAAAGATTATCAATAACAATTTTAATTGATTTTCATGTTGTAGAATTCCTTTCTTCATAAAAATAATTTAATGAAAATTAAAATTTAATGAACTTAAGCCTAATTAAAATTATTAAAAATTTGGATTAAAAACCATAAATAGTTCAACAAAATAACCACAATACTAATTAATATTTAAAATGTATTAAATTCTTTTTTTTTTTTCTTAAATATTAAAGTGGTGATACAGCAACATGCCTGCATAATGCTCCCCATGAAGACAGTGCTTTGGGACGTTCACTGCCCGGTACTTTGCTATCACTAGATGCTCAATGTCGAAGAGATCGTGGTACCTATGCCTGCTTTAAGGACGAACGAGTCTGTGCACAACTGTTCTGTTTCGATGCTCAAACCGGTTACTGTGTAGCCTACAGACCAGCTGCCGAGGGTTCATCGTGCGGTAATAGTTTGGTATGTTTTAATGAATTTCAAAAAAAAAAAAAAAAAAACAATATAAGATTTTAATTCAAAAAAATTTTTAGCATTGTTTGGATGGACGTTGTGCACCATTGCCCTCCAATGTTATACCCAATTATGGTCATCAATATCGTTTAGGATACAAGTAAGTATTGTAGTTATAATTTCTAAAATATTTTATTTTTTTTAGTTCATTATAATAAAATTGGGAAGAAGTTTTCTAAAACAAGGAATTGGATGAGTGAAAATACAAAAAGCACTAAAATAAAAGTTCTTAGCACTTTTATATAAAACAATATACTATATTAAACGTTAAATACATTAGATAAAACCAAGAATCAAATTCTAATTTAATTAAATAAAATTTCCTTTTTTTATTTTTTACACTTCTACCTACCACTACTTTCAACACTTTAAAACTATTCTACACACTTTCCTGTAACTATCCAAAAAAAAAAATAAATTACAAACAAACTTTTTGCTTCAAATCAAACAACATTGTCTTTAAAAACAAATTAAAAATAAACAAAAACACAATTTAAACTACAAAACCACAACACAACACTACAATCAAAAAATTTAAATTTTAAAATTTCGAAGATCCAATGAGTCTCTTAATGATGATTTAGAAAATAATTCAAAAGATTCGAATACTAGTTCCAATACTAAAGATGATGATAATGGGGATGAAGATGATGAGGAAGAAGATGAAGATGATGAAGAAAATAGTAGTGAAGAAGACGAAGAAGGGGGAGAAGAAGATGAAGATAATGAGGAAGATGAAAATGATAGTAATAATAGTGATAATCAAACTTCTGCTAATGATAATGATGATGATGATGAACAAAATCTTACAGAAAATTTTAATGATTTAAATAAAAATCATGAACCTATTACCAATAACAATCAAATTGATTTGCGTAATGATAATAATGTGGATGAAACCATGTTAAAAACTAAAAATGACCATACAAATTCTCTAAACTCTATTACAATTAATAAAAATTACACACAAAATACAAATTTAATCAATTTGAATACCTATCAGTATTTGGCACAATTGTGGCAAAATTTACAAATCACTACCAAAAAACCCTTAATAGGTGGCCCTAAACCGCAATACAATCTTACGAACGAACAAGTTTTACAACAAAACAAACAGGCTCAGGGTCATGTTGTGGTGGTCAAGACAAGTACTAAATCTAGCATAAGCAGTAGCAGTGAAAGTACACGAAATTTTAATAACAAATTGACCGCCAATTTGCCTACTACATTACAGTTACATCAAACACTTCACAACACTTTAGACACAACCACAACACCAACTCAAACTAAAACTCCAACAACTACTTCTACACTTTTAAAAAGTTTACGCAAACAATTTCAATACTATTTAAAATTATTGCAAGATAATAATAGTAATAATAATATTAATAATAAGAATAGTAATAATAGAAACAATGGCTATTTAAATAATAACAAACCAAATGACAATAGACAAACAATTTTGCCTTCTAAATTCCCTAGTAACAGTCTGCAAAATGGTGCTGCCAGTTCAGCTAACTTAAATGAGGACAACGAACCCCAAAATCCTAATCAGGAGGAGGACCAAGATAATAAAGACGAAGATGATGCTGAAAATAACCATAATGGGGACAACGGTGGTGAAGATAACGATGAGAGCAATGAAACCATAGAGAAACTGAAACGTAAGTTGTCTTTACCCTTTACGACAAAAACTCTGCAACTACAGCCCCAGCTACAGCAACAACTGCCCACCACTGCCTTGCCTTTAACTACTACGTTTTTGGCCACAGCTACTCCACGTTATGGCAGTAAATCCACCGCTAGTTCAACGGGACGCACTAGTTCAAGCACGTCCCATTTTTACGATAGTTATTTTAAGAAAATTTCAAATCCTAAAAACAGCAATCAAAAGTCTGCTACAACGGCTGCTGATATAACCAGAGCAAATGAAAATAAAACCAAACTACAGATAAGGGAAGAGAAAGAACTGCAGTCTGATGAAACAGAAGATAATAATGAAGATAAATCTGTAACAACATTCGAGGCCCAATTTCTAAAACGTACGCCAGCAAATCCTTCCAAAAACGAAGGTCTTAATGATGCCTACAGTAGTAGTAGTAGTAGTTTAAATACAAATAATCCTTATTTCATAACTAAAACCAACACCAAAATTTCAGCAAATCGTAGTAGTAATAATAGTAATAATAATAGACAAAATAATAATAATAATAATAATAAATCCATTTTATTGGTAACACCACCAGCAACACGACCACAAACTTCGGTGTATGTAACAAATTTTATTGGTGATAATACACAACAACGTCTAACAACCGTCAGACAACAACAAGAACAACAACAGAAACATCAATATCAGCAACAACAGGATACAACAGCAACAACAACGTCATTGCAACAATATAATTCTCATCAACATGCATCAAAAACAACAACAACACACCAACCAACATCACGACCACCATCACCACAATCCGATTCATTATATCTATTCTCTAGCACCACGAAAAGACCCAAAATTAAAACACAGAAACTCATACGAAGATTAAGAACACAAATTAAATGAATTTCCCAAAAATAAAGCAAACAACTAATTGAAATGGTCTTTTAAAAAAAATTGTCTTAAAAACTAAAAAAAAAAAAATTTTTAAATTTTATCAAAATAAACAAAAATACTTGAAACGTTTTTCAAAAATACAAATGTGCGGTAAGCATTTTATATAAAAAAAAATAGCATTCCAACATATAAAATTCTTACAAAGCTACTTCACGCCTAAAATTAAGCAATAAGCAATCAAGCAAAGTCACCCTAAAAGTAGACCACAAATCACAAAAAAAATAAATGAAAATCATTTTAGAAATATTTTTTTTTATTTATAACTACTACATAATATTCTAATACGTAGTCAAAAGCTTTTTAAGTACATAATACGTTTATATTAGAATCAAGTAGTTTAACATTTTGCATTTCCAACTCATTTTTACAAAAAATTAATAATGCAACCCTGCTAAATATTGCATAATTTAGAAAGCATAAAAATCTATTTTATCTTAAAATCATATTCATAAATGCATGTTTCTTCTTTCTATTCATTTTTACTATGTAGTTAGTTTTCTTTCTTAATTTCACTTAGAATTTTGTTTAAATGTAGTTTTAAATATTTAAAAGTGTATATGTAATAGATAACCCTAGTCCCTAAGGCCTGGTTTTTGAGATGTGGATTAAGTTTAAACTTAGTTAAAGGTAGTCTGAAAGTCGGATTCTTCCGGCAAAATGTGATTTTCTTTATTATTTTATTAAAGACCAACGTTGTAAGCAAAACTTTTGTATACAAATTTGGTAATGGCGGCACAAATCTGTTTTCAGATTAACTAATCCTAATTTAACTAAGAACTCAAAAAACCCAGCCTAAGCTATACATAATTTGAATAAAAACCTTTGCTGTATTCATTTAAATTTCAATAAGAAAACATAAAATAACAAATGTAATTAATTGAAGGACTGCTTACAGCGCCACCAATACATGGAATTCATTTTTATATATTAAAAAAATTACACATCGTAAAACTGCTCTGAAAGGGAAAGCAGCACGCGCATCTGTTTCGTTATGTTTTAAAGGCAAACAGTCCGATTTTGTATGCTTTTCGTGCGTTTTGCGTTTTGCCCCGCATTGGCTTAAGGCTTGGCCTCAGAAAACTGCAGCGAGTTATTAGAGTTTTTGCGGTTATCAACATTAACCATAGGCAAACGTATTTAATTTTAAAATGTTAACGTGCTTGTCTGGTGGAGAGCCATTTAAAACTGAAATTGATTATTCTGTATGCTCTCGCCTTTCTACACGAAGGTTTAGGACAACCAATTATTTTTGGATGAATAAAGCTTTAAATAGTTAGCCACGGTCAAGAATGAAAGATTATCAATAACAATTTTAATTAATTTTCATGTTGTAAAACTCCTTTCTTCATAAAAATAATTTAATGAAAATTAAATTTAATGAACTTAAGCCTAATTAAAATTATTAAAAATTTGGGTTAAAAACTTTTAGTTTGAGTCAAAATCCAAAAATTAAATATTTATGAAATATATACTTTTTCACCTAAATTAGTTGTTTAAATCTTTAAGGCCGGGTTTTTGAGATGTGTATTAATTTTAAACTTAGTTTTACGTAGTCTGAAACTCTGATTTTTCCGGCGAAGTTAGATTCATTAATTTCATTATTTTCATTAAATACCAACATTTTAAGCAAAACTAAGCTGTTCCGTCAAAATTTTGTATACAAAGTTGATAATGGCGGCACACAACTCTTTTCAGATTAATTAAACCTAGTTTAACTAAGATCTCAAAAGCTCAGCTAGTCTACACTAAAAAATGGAATTGCGGAAAACCCAATTTTTAACAAGCCTTTGTTTAAATTAAATCTCAGACGACTGTAAAAAAAATGTTTTTCAAATCTCAACAATTAATTCTATTTCTTTTTCGGCAAAAGTTTTGCCGGAAATTTTCAGAAAATACATTTTTTAGATTCCTTGCAGTTTTAAGTACTTAAATCGAATTTCAAAATTTTTTCAAAAACTATCGTTTAATAAACTTAAATATGGGTTTAAATTTCCTATTCGAAAAGTATTTGGCGAAAATTCTCGGGAAATACTTTTTTGGAATTCCTGGCTGTTTAAAAAGAAAATATTTCGCCAATTTCTTTAAAAGACTTTGTTTTAAACTATTTCCGCCGTATTAATAAAAAAAAAAAATTTGATTGTAAACGTATTTAAAAACTGGAACCCTGACAAAATTATGGTCTATTGTGGCACCTTGAGAAGTTATGTAAGTCTCTATTTCCTATGTGTCCGCGTTGCTGGAAATGGATACAGAAATTCTAAATTTTTTAAGACAATTACGAAGTTTTAACTATTTTCGACTAAATAGTCTAACAGTTTAAGACCTGACAAGGTGGCTCCAAATTTGTTACAAATAATTCCCAGAAATTATCGGAATTTAGAGAAAGATTTTAAACATTTCTGGAAATTAATTTAGGAAGAAGAAGAAAATTTACGACTTGCAAAGAGATCAATCTGTGCTAGTAATTAGTAAACATTAAGAGTCCATTAGATTAAAAAAAATATACGGGCATGTTCTAGAAATTGAAATAAGGTGGATTTGAAATCGAGCAAATTTTAAAAACCACACTGTACTGAAAGTTCATAAAAATTTTCCTTTTTATCAACTTCATTTTTTGAGTACCAATTAGTTTTACAAGAACAACTTTTAAAACAAGGAAAAACTATGGTCATTTTGTAAATAATTGAACTTAAAATCTTGTTCGATTTCAATTTCACTTCATTTTGATTTTTAGAACATGTCCGATAGTTTTTTTTTTAAAAATGTCATCTTTTTCTTTGATTAAAGACCATTCGAATTTTAATCAAGACATAATCGGCCTTATTATGAGTGTCGTTGTCGCAGTCGTAAACTAGTCGTTTTTAGAAAAATGGTGTTATGATTGTCGTAAACGACAAAAAGAATTTTTATTGAAAACAAAAACAAATTGAGTTTTTATACCCATACCACAATAGTGGAGGGTATTATGCGTTTGTGCTGAAGTTTTTTTACACCTTAAGATATTGGTCCTAGACCCACCTTTAAGCCGATTGACTCAGAATCACTTTATAATCGATATATCGATGTCCATCCGTCCGGCTGTCTGGCAGTCTATGTAAACCTTGTGCACAAAGTACAGGTCGCAATTATGTTACAAATTTGATAAAAAAAAAAAATTTTGGTACATAGGTTGTAAATGGCACAAGGACCAAGTCTATTTAAAATTGGAATAATTTCACATAGCCCCCATACAAGCTTTTTCAGGAATAGGGTCTTTGTGTGCATAAACCATTTTATTATGTTGGCATTTAGATTCAATTTGGTCCAAACTTATTTTATTGCATTCTAAATCATCTTACCAAATTTTATTGGAATCGGTCCATATTTTACCAAAGCTTCCATACAAATTCTACTCCCGAAAATAACTTTTAATGGCATAACCTCCTTGTATTAGTATTAACATAAAAATTAGCGGCAATAACTTTTACGATAGCTTCTATGTAATGACAAAATATTGTGCTGGTAGGTCCAAATTAACCATAGGTCCCATAAAAACCCCCATCCTAAAATCACTTAAAGGCAAACAAATCTCATGTAGATGAGCTTATCTAAATAACATTCGGCACAACAACTGTTTACATAAATCTTAGCTTCATAACATTATTTTGGTATGGCGGGTTTATGATCGGCCATGGGTTTTTAAATACTGTCTTGTAGGGTATCTTTGCCGACTACACTTTCTTATTTGATTTATTGCTGTTTCAATGTTAATAAGGTAAGACTTCTAGCACGACAACGACTCTCGTAATAAAGCTAAATACTACAAAAATATATTATCATTCGTAAATCTCACTAGATTTCTATCATCATACTCTGTTTTCTGTCTCTATCAAGCATTTTAAACAACATTTAAAACAAGAATTCATATTTTCTACCACTACTTCTACTACTGTCCTCTAAAAACATTTTCTTCTCTTTTTTACATCACAACATAACAAATAGAAAACAAACAAGCAACTACTAAATTCACCTAAAAAACATTTTACTTTTAGAGAATTAAAATTAATTTAAAAACCACTCACACAAAAAACCAATATTACACTGGAAGAAAAACACAAGCATATTTAGCAAATTTACATACTCAACCATTACAGCATGATTTATAAATAAATTATAAAACTTAAAGAGAAACATATGGATATTGTGGTTTAATTTCCAGCCAAAAAATAAAAAAAAAATAATCATTTACAATCATTTAAATAAATTATATAGCATAAGCTATCTTAATAAAAACAAATAAATCTAAACTATCAAGATATACTTATATGAAAAAAAAATTAATACTAAAACTGGTAAAAAGTTGCATTTTTAAAATGGTATTAAATTGAATTGATTTAGATATTGCTATATGAAATGGATAAAAGGAATTGAAAATGCTAAATGAAATTATTATAATGCTGAAACTAATTTTTGAAAAACAAAAAGTATAAAATGAAATATAAAGGATTTACACACAACACAGACACACGATAGCATGTTGGGGCCAAAGCAACAGGATTAAAAGAAAACCTTTATTCAATCATTATTTATTTCTTTTTTTTTATAATTTATAGCAAATGCCTTGACTTAACCTTGCCTGACATTTTGTTAACCTTTTACTTATATATATTTCCTTAAAATAATTTAATAACTTTTAAAATGTATTTTTTTCTTTTTATTTCTTTCTTCTTCATTATTTAGTGGTTAATTGGAAAGCCTTTCCATTTTGATGATGTCTGATGTTAAACTAAATACCTGTTGAGTAAATTTTATTTGAATGCTGCCTTAAAGTAAACAAATACACAAAAGTTTCTTTGTTTAATAAAAAAAACAAGGAATTTAGAGAAAAGTATCTTCATATCATAACCGTCCATCTTAAAAAAAGAAAGAAAAATTCATCATTATTGATCATCTTTATAAAACCAACCAACCGTCCGTCCATTTAATAATTATTTTTTTAAGAAAAAATCCACCAGTTAATCCAAAACACTCTCACAACATCATGATCATCATTATTTTGAATGAACATTACCCGTTGGAATTTTTTTTAAGAAAATTTGTATAAAGTAATTTGCCATTAATTTTAATTAATTTTCAATTAAATTCAAATTGAATATTGTTGATAAGAAACTTAAAAAAAAAACAAACAAACAAAAAGGACAAACCCTCTTTTTGTTGGAAAAACTCGAACATATGAGCAAGTTTTAGCTAGAATTTATTAATTTTATATTGTATACATATTATTTTTATTATTATTATATTTTTTTATTGTTTTATGTTTTATTTTGTAAATTATAATTTAATTTTATATACATATAAATTATAAATATACATTCTTTTTTTTTTTTTTTTGTTAAGCTAAGCTTTTAAAATATTATTTTATTTTTAATTTAATTTTAATTATAAAAAAAAATATCAACACAAAAGATTTAAAATAAAAACAGAACAAAACAAAACCCTCAATATAAGAAAAAATATTGGACATAACCGGCATAAAATATTGTAAATTATATAAAATATAAGAAAAGAAAAACAAATAAAATTTTAAAAATATAAAAATTCAAATTAAAAAATTTTTTCGAGTTGTATTTTAGAAGGGAATGGTTATAGATAGGATTCTACCAGGTTTTACCTGAAGTCTGGGTAAATATCGGGTACATTCCTTTTTTGGGAATTTATTTGGGTATTTATAAAACACAAAATCATATGGCAATCATTAACTGTCAATAAAATTATTTTAGTTCAAATTACTTTTCGTTTTTTCGCTGGTTAAATTGTACTAAAACTACAATAAACCGAAGCATATTGATTTTTAAAATCGATTAATCGAACCTCAAAATCGATTTTTAAATCGGTTTCAAAATTGTTTAAGATTAATTTGCAAACATATATCTTATATCACAAAGGGGGATACACCAGCAAACTACTAGAGCAATAGAACCGAGATTTTTACAGTGGGGAAATATGACTACTTTTTATAATTTTTCTGTAAAAAGTAAAATTGTTTAAATTTTGAGATGGCCTTTAGAGAAACGAGTGCATGTACATTTCACATACATATTCGAATTGTATTCTTGTGAAGTCAATCAGGCCTGTCACATAAATTAATTCCGATCGAAAGTGGAAGTGATTTTGTATCTTGCTTCACATAAAACAAAATCACTTTTGATGGGAATTGATATATGTGACAAGCCTGAATTCATGAATAGTATTTCAAAGGATTATGACAATAGTTCCTGATCGGTGACGACAGTTTTTTTTGCTAAATTACTATTAAGTTAGTTTTAGAAAACAAACGTTTGCATATCATTGATGTCAGAAAGATGCAGAGATGCTTTCTTGTAATTTCGTGTTTGATAGGATAAATTACATACTTTTTGTTTTTCACTCTGCTTAAAACAAGATTTAAATATCGCTCACACACTGGTCTGTTTGAATATTATTGGTATTTCCACAGGAATGCCATGGCTGACTTTCAGTGTTTGGTTTGGTACGATAAGTTTAGTACTGTTTTGTTCACTGTCCATTGACGACTTTTATTTCTGAAGAACAAGAGCCCTTATATTAAAGTTGGAAGTATATCAAGGGTACTAATAGATAAATACGTAAAACTACAACTTTAGACTTGGAAAACTGCGTAAGCATACCTACAGACGTATGTACGCACAAAAAAAATATGTTTTATATAAATAATTTATCGATTTAATTAAGATTAAAATTAAAAATAGCCAAAATATCAAAAAGTAATTTCAATTTTTGGGAATACAAAATTTTAATTTCAAAAGATTTTGTTATTCGTGCTTAATTCCCAGTTTTTATTATTGATAAAAACACTTGAAATTTATTGTTGATGGGATAAGCTATTCCTATGCGCATTTCACTGGTTGCTTAGGCCAGATCATCAGGAAACTTCATCCATAAAAATTTTAGAAAAACTAAAGATATTAAACCAAATAAAACTGTTAAGCGTATAAGACTTATAGCAACAGTTCTACTTGTAATAATATCAAAGCTTAAACAAAACACATCAACAATAAACAGTGGGTTTATCTCATCTTACGTTCCCCACTACAATTAGTTGAAATTCTCTCAACATTAATTGTAGTTGTAAGTAGGTTAAGAAAAACAAAATAAAAACAACAACAACAACTTTACAAAAGATGTTGACAATTAAGTGTTTTTTTAGGCCGTGCACTGCCTGTTTAATATCAAAAAGTAATTTCAATTTTTGGGAATACAAAATTTTAATTTCAAAAGATTTTGTTATTCGTGCTTAATTCCCAGTTTTTATTATTGATAAAAACACTTGAAATTTATTGTTGATGGGATAAGCTATTCCTATGCGCATTTCACTGGTTGCTTAGGCCAGATCATCAGGAAAACACTTAATTGTCAACATCTTTTGTAAAGTTGTTGTTGTTGTTTTTATTTTGTTTTTCTTAACCTACTTACAACTACAATTAATGTTGAGAGAATTTCAACTAATTGTAGTGGGGAACGTAAGATGAGATAAACCCACTGTTTATTGTTGATGTGTTTTGTTTAAGCTTTGATATTATTACAAGTAGAACTGTTGCTATAAGTCTTATACGCTTAACAGTTTTATTTGGTTTAATATCTTTAGTTTTTCTAAAATTTTTATGGATGAAGTTTCCTGATGATCTGGCCTAAGCAACCAGTGAAATGCGCATAGGAATAGCTTATCCCATCAACAATAAATTTCAAGTGTTTTTATCAATAATAAAAACTGGGAATTAAGCACGAATAACAAAATCTTTTGAAATTAAAATAGCCAAAATTTTGAAAAAAAAAATCGATTTTAAAAGACCAATACCCGATTTCAGTATAAAATCGCATACGTAAATTCGATTGCAAAAAATCGATCTTTTTTACCACAAAATCGATTTTCGATTGAAATCGAAATCGATTTACCATTCCCTATGCCCAACCTTTGGGTAAATACCAGAGTATTTACAAATTCTTGCAAAATTTTCCCTATTTACCAAGTATTTAAATTGGATATTTACCCTTTTCCCATCTATAGGAATGGTAAATACCGATTTCAATACCGTTTAAAATTAATTTGATTTGAGGATTTTGTACAAAAACCAAGGTACATTTTTACAAAGAAAAGTTAGATTCCTAGTGCTGTTATCTCGTGGAAATGTATGTGCATACCTTGAAAAAACTTTCTTGCTGCACAGAATGGCTGCTTAATGCAGTTTTTAAAATGGATTTAAATGCGGCCGCGAGCGGACAACTAACTTATTGGCCTACTGATCAGCAAAAAATTCCAGATGTCATCGATGTTGGCGTGGTTTAAAACATCCCCACATGCTTCATGCTTCCTTTGAATTATCTTCCGATCACACACCTACAATTGTTACTATACAGGCCTGTTCAACAAATCACTTTTACTCAATTCACGTGATTTTGTGTATTTTGGTGTGATCTTCAATTACCGAAAGCACACCGAGAAACACAAAAACGGCATGACTTTCAGAACACCAGAAAATCACGCTCGTGATTTCAAAAACACGTGATTTGAAATCATGTGATTTTCAGAACAGGCCTTAATGAACCTGAATAGAATTGTATCTCCGCCTGGTTACTTAGCGACGCACAGTGGCGCCACTTGAGTTTTTCGTTGCAAAAATCATATCTTTTGAACCGAATAAGATAATTGAACAGTTTAAACAGCATATGATAGATAACTGTTCAGCCTATGAAATGAGCGTTTGGAAAGGGTGCTACGCTTTGTAGGGGCCTACTTATGGGTTATCAAAGTTAAAATTAGTAGAAAAATCAATTTTATGGTAACTAAAAAAAATTATTTTTACATTTTTAGATTGTTTTTATTTTTTTTCTTTGGGGTTTTATGTTTTAAATTATTACCCAACAAATTAAAAAAAAAATAATTTTTTTTTTTTAAATTTATTTTTTCAATTTTCTGTAAAATATTCATCACAATTCGTAAGAGAAGGTATATCAAGTCATTGGTGGCATCGGCAAGTTTCCTCTTTCTTGTGAAAATTGAACACTCCTCAATACTTTTTTTTGGCCTTCCTTTTGCTCCTCTGGTTGATGTGGTAGGTTTATCTACTGCCAATATATCCAGGATGGTGTCTTCATTAAGCCAGTCCTCGTATTTGGAGTTGAAGTTCTGAATGGTTCGATTAGATTTCACCCATTTTGCCTTAATATTTGCATATATCCGATAAAAATTATTTTTTATAATTTCGCTTCTCTCAATATTTCCGTATAAGCTATCAAGTTCTTCTAAAGCAGCTTCCGTGAAAAACTTTGGTGTGGTTGACTTTCTAAACAGTTCAAATAATTTTAAATTGTTCAACGCCATGTTTTCAGTACTTAAATTGTTTAATGATTTCAGTAATTGTTGCGCCAACTTTCATTCGTAGACTAATCCAGGCATTATGCTTATTTTGCAATATATAGGCTTATGCTACCATGCCTAAATTTTTACCTGTTCCCTGCATACATATGGATTTAGGCTGAATAATGCAATTTTGATATTATGCACGTGTCCAAATAAGATTTGTGCCTACCTGTAGGGACCATAAGTCAATATTGTTCTTGACCATTTGTACGCCAAAGTATTGTTTAAGTGAGGTACGTACCTGCTAATTTCAATGAGTAGTTTTTTTCAAACTATTAGATCAAACTACTGTCAGTCAAAACATATAAGGGATGCAACCATGTCTTTTTACTCTTTTTTAACTCTAGAAGCCAAACGGGCACGTACGGGCAGATAAAACCTTTTGAATTATGTAAAGACATAATCAAAGAACAGGTTTTGCAAATATGGCAAATATAGAAAAATATAGATTTTTTTTATTTTCCGTCAAAGTTGAAAAATAGTGAAAAAACGGATAGTTTTTAAATAGTGATTTACCAGGAGAAACACAAAGCAAACAGTTAATTTTTTTTATCATTATACATTTAATAAATACATCAATCAATACAAACAAAAAATAAGGCGATTCGTTACCTATTTTTCGTGATATTACACCTGAAATCGCAACAAATTGACTAAAAATTGTGTGTTTTTTTGAAAACCGAAAGTCGGTTAACTTTGAACGGTTATATCTTCTAAACTAAAAATGTGATATTATTAAGAGTGGCATATTTGAAATCGTTGAAAAGTTTCCTATAACATGGGTTTATTCAAAACTTCGTCGGCGCTCATGAAAATTTTGATTTTTGCAACCTCGTTTGCTCTACGGGCGCCACTGTGAGACGTCAGCCACACAAATTAATTGGTAAAAGTATAAAAAATATCTCAGTACCCTTTGCACAAAAAATATTCCGTTCAGTACACCGGAAAATCTCTCTATTGTTAATTTCGACAATTATCTTAAACTAGATGTTCAACAATCCAGCATTACCCCCAAAAAACCAAAAATAATAAAATATATTCCACAGATGTCGAGCGTCTCTTAACTGAAAAAGAAGAGTTTCGAACACAGATCTTCTCACCTGAAGAATTTATTAAAAGAGTTCATAAAAAGACTAAGAAAGTTACTGCAATCTCAGAAAACGGCTTCCCTGAAACTTGATGCAACTCCACAATCATACTACTCATTATGGCGTGCAGCTAAAAAACTCAAAAGGCCAGCTGTCTCTAAGCAACCATTAAGAAACCTGAATGGAAGTTGGGCAAGAAAATAAATGTGTTTGTTACCCAGTAAAAACTTCGCTTACTTTTTCAAAATGAATAGCTTCTTTAACTCATTATTTAGTAGCTTTCTTCTATAACTACATGTATAACAACTTCTGTAACTACTTTTTTCTGGATGTATTAAAGTAAAAAAAAATGACTTGCTTTTGAATGCGTTCATTTTGGGACATCCCTTGTAAAATTCATTGGTTCTTTCAGTAGAATTGTAAGTAGTGCTCTTATGTTTTTCTGATTACTCAACACATTATTTTATAGGCGAAGTTTTTACTGGGTTAACAATTTGAAAAACGTACATATTTACCCCAAATATATCTCACGATATAATAGTCGAGTTACCGCCTGTTAATGTTAGAGAAGATATTCCCCTAAGATTTGAGTTCAGAGAAATCGAAATGACTATTTGTGATTTAAACCCCAAGAAAGCCCCTGGTTTTGATAAGATCAGCAACAAAATGCTTTTGGGACTACCCAGCTTAGCAAAGAAAATTATTCTTTTTATTTTAATGCTATTTTACGCCTTGAATACTACCCTCAATAATGGAAGGTTTCATGATACCAATTATTACTATATTAGCTTATTACCAATATTTTCAAAGTTATTTGAGAAACTCTAGTAGTTTTAAAATTAACACCGATTTCAAATGAAAATATATGTATTCCAAACGATCATTTCGGTTTTAGAAGAAAGCAGAATGTCATAAAAAATAAATGTCATAAGAAAAGCCTTTGAAAAAAATTTTGCTGAGCACTATTCATCGATGTTTTGCAAGCTTTTGATAAAGTCTGGCATGAAGGCTTAAGCTACGGTCAGACTTATTAAATATTTGACGAAAAAAACGGGACCAACAACCAAACTAAAAAATCATTTCACTTAATATCAATATTTATTTTGATTAAATACCACATCTTACAAAAAACCCGTTTTTTGCTATGTCTAGTAGTATAATTAGTTTATTTTGTAATATTAAGACCATTTTAAATCTCACTTACTATTAACAAAAGTAGGGGTTACGCTTATTTGATCAAATATTTAATAAGTGTGACCGTGGCTTTATTACATAAATTGAAGCCGAACTTACCAGGGGCCTGATTCTGGCAGTCGTGATCGAGTACTTTCTCTATTCGAAAGCAATTTTATTACTACATAATTCTTTCAGTCGATACTGAACGAATCGAAATTCTTTTTTTTTTTTTTGTATTGTAAAACTCAAATTGATGCTTTACAATACTGAAAAAAAAATTCCGATTCGTTCAGTATTGACAGAAATAATTAGATATTAAATTGCTTTCGAATCGAGAAAGTACTCGATCACGACTGCCAGAATTAGGCCCCAGGAAACACACACAAGCTGCTAGAAAGCTACTTAGTCGGACGCAAATTTATTAGTAAAAAATGGGATTTTTTAAGTTCTGCTCAGCCAATTGACACTGGAGTCACATAAGGCAGCATCCTGGGCCCTCTATTATACTTAATTTATTCTTCGGAGATGCCAACAAACAACTACACCCAAACTTCAACATCTGCGGATGATACAGCTTTTCATAGCGTACAAGAATACTGTCATGAAGCATCTCGCTACTTACAGGATCATATATTCGAACTGGAAAAGTGGTTAAAACAATGTAGGATAAAGGTCAATGAGCAAAAATGCGTACATATAACATCCACATTGCGTCGGGAAACATGCCCCCTTTCAAAATCAATAATCAAATAATACCTCAACGCATGTAAATTGCCTCGGCATACATCTAGATCGACGTTTAACGTGGAAATCGCATATAGAAGCAAAATTAACTCAAATAAAACTAAAAGCAATTCAAATTAATTGGCTTGTCGGAGGAAATTCTGTTTTTAGTCTCGATTGCAAACTACTACTTTACAACTCTATTTTAAAGCCACTAGGGTGCTACGGTATTCAACTATGGGGCACTGCCTCGGCCTCCCTAGTATGTTAAAAACTGAAATATCCACAAGGATCTCAATGTACCATTAGTATAAACTATGAGTACGAAATATGCAGTAAAATAAATAAAAAGGCTTTAACTGCACCTAAATCCACTAGCTCGAAATAGTTTAAATTATGGCGGCCACACTCGCTTAAGGAGAAGAGACACTGCAGCACTCACCGAATCAGAAGAGCGATGACGAAATTTTTAGTCTGGCACTGGCAGGACATAAAATAAATTTTAGGATAAGATTTGATTAATTATTTTTTTTATTATTGCTTAACTTCATGTTTCTTTGCAAAGTAACTATTAATTTAACTTTCAAAAACAAAATTTCACAAAACACTAATATCACAAGCAAGTTCGTCTGTAAGTTGGATACATTGCTTTGTGTTTTTCCGACTCTTGTACTGTATTTGAAGTTCGATCTCACACTGGTCTGTTTAAATATTGCCATAATTTGCAAGGAACGTTATTGAGCAAATCAAGCTTTGAGTTCACCTTTAATGTTTCTAGAATACAGTACAACCTCGGTTAACGCAACCAATAGAAATTTAGGGCGTTGCAAAAACTGAGATTGTTGCGAAAATTGTGTCAAATATTGCTATGCCTATTTTGTTAAATTAAGTTAATATTTTTAAAAACAATGCATTTATTTTGATTAAAACTAAGAAAAAAACCAATAAAAAAAGCAACAACAAAGTATTAAAATCTATACTAACAATATAGAACTGAAAAGTTTGTATGTTTCTATGTTTGTAAGTGGTAATCTCCGGAACTGCCGGTCCGATTTAAAATTTTTTTTCAACAAAATGAAGAATGGAAGCTCGTAACGGACAAAGGCTATATAAGGTTTCACTAAAGTGCTTAGGATAGGGTCCTAATACCTTGAAAATCCCCAGGCTTTTTTCGCTGGTGATATTTGAGGAAAATATATGTATTATTATAAAACGTTAGCTAAGTATTGGTTTGGCGCATCGCATATGTCAAAAAGAACAATATACATACGTTTACACGAAGTTTTCTGAAAGTATACCCGATAGGTTTTTTTTGTATTTTCACCTCTGATGCTGGCATATGTTTTAAAGAAAAACTACACATAACTTTTGTGAAAGTTCATAAACGATCTTAGAAGTTAACCAGGGGAGGTGCTGGAAATCGAAAACGTAAAACGCAAAAATTTGGTTGTTTTTTTTCAATTTTGCAAAATATTGAAAAATTGCTAAAATATTTTTACAAGGGGTGTTTTTTTTTTAGAGGCAGAGAACTCTTTTTTAGTAATAAAAGACAACAAATTGAATGGAATGACGAATATTTTGACTTTATAAGCTCGCAAATTTCAAGCCATTTACGGCCAATTTCACCAAGTTCATTTATAATTAATTACCAGTTATATCTGTCAAAAACATATTGTTAACAGGAAGTTAAAGTAATAAATATGTAAATTTGACTGAACTTTGTGAAATTGGTCGTGAATGTTTAAAAATAATTTCTGGCATACAGCCTCCGCTACTGCTCCTTATGAACGCCATCCGGCCGGTCCAATTTTGCACCACTTTTTCGACCCTTTTTCCTCCAATTGATTTGCAATGTCATGAAAAATAAAAAAAATCACAAATCATTTGCCTGTATGGTTCGCCATTCAGGGTAATGTTGGCACCGGTTTCGGATTTGAACACAAAAGTGCCCATGACGACTGCAGCATATAAACCGCATCAAACATTTATTTTTTTCGGGATGTAATAAAGTCTCAAGGTCTCTCCAAAAAAAAAAACGACAATTATGCTTGTTAACATATCCGTTAAGCCAGAAATTACCCCCATCGCTGGCGATTATTTGACAGTAAAAATCTGGTTCAACTTCCAGTTGATTCTCAGCCCATTTGCCGAACATACGACGCAATTGATGGTCCGCCGGCTTTAATTCTTGCAACAGTTGGATCTTATATAGATGAAGGCCAAGATCTTTCCTAAAAATGTTTAAAGTAGTAGGCGGGCCGAGACCGAGTTGATAAGAACGGCATTTGACTCCTCTGTCACACTCGCAGTATAACACATTCAAAAACTTGAATACATACATATGTACCTACCTGATTAGTGCTTATTAAACATTTCTTAAAAAATAAAACTTGACCTCAATACAATGGAAATAGTTTCAGAAAATTTTTTTGAATTTTATAGCAAGAAAACAAGTCAGAAACCAAATTATGACATTCGATATCAATCGAAATTGCAATACCACTCAAATGGAAAACTTGATGGATATCAACCAAATATCGTAATTTGTGCCCTAATATTTTAAAATAAAACTTTGAATACTATTTCACGTGTGTTTTTTTATTTTAAATTGCTAATTACAACATAAGTAAAGTATAAAAAACTATTCTTTTACCCTTAACCACAATACAAAAAAAAAATCCAATTGAAAATCCATTAATAATTTTTCAATATAATCTTCCTAATTCCTCCCCGGCAATGGTAAATATCTATTATATGTGATAATATTTCTTATCAAAGCGGCAACCGAAATAATACAAATCATGCCAGCTGGCATTAACTTGCCGGAACGATTCCATCTTGCTCCCATCATTCCAGCCAAAGCCAACGAAGTACTCAACTGCAATAAAGGACGGGGTGGTTCTTGGGAATTTAAGTGGGCACCGAAACCAAGTATGGCACCAAAAGCTAAACCGGCACCCAAAGAAGGCAATGAACCTTTGGTGAAAGGCAATATAGAAAAATTATTGCACAATATGTAACTAAAGAAACTTAATTAAAAATGAAAAACAAACCTGCTTTAGCATAGCCCATAATACCACCGGCAGCCACAGTAGCAGCATAAAGGTAACCAATAAGATCAGCAGGCATTTTTTTATTTAATTAATTTACTTATTTAATCGAAGTTAAGAAAATTATCTTTAGCGGCCGCTTAAGGTGTGTACAAGTACAAGTTGACTTTTATAACAACAACAAAAGATTAAAAACAAAACAGAAATGTCAAGTTTTTTTGGCAAAGGGAAATTTTTGCCAGAATGGAAATTTGTTGTAACTAGTAAACTTATTTTAATGCTATAATTTTTTTTGATCTATAAAATGTTAAACTGATATTTAAATATTTATTAACTTCTTACCTTATTTTTGATGATTTTTTTATTTGAAGACTATTAATTACACGAATTTTAACACTTTCCCGCTAAAATACTTTTTAATTGAGACAAAGCTGCCACTTTTATCCAAAAAAAAAATTTGGTGAAGAAAAAAATCACTTTACAACACTTATGCCAAGGTATATATATAGCAGCAGGTAGTCTCGGTAAGCTAGCTGTTTATTTTTTATTTGTTTGTTTTGCGATACGATCTGTCAAATGTTGTATAGTAAACAAGTATTTTGTCTCTATCTTTTGTCTCTTAATCACATAACATAACACGTATCACATAACAACAATAAAAAGCTCTGTTGCTTGTTTTATTGGACAATTGTTGTAATCTCGCGGCTACCTGCTATTAATATACCTTGATTTTTTTTCAGATTATGAGTTAACATAAATACGTTTTCCCATGCCTTTAACATTAGCTGAGCAATAAGAAATATTGCTCTGTTATTCTGCCGACGTCATTGCCAACTTGCTGAGATATTTATCTTTAGTGTAGACCAAGGGTAAAATACAGGTTGATTTTTGACCCTACAAGAAGTGAATGAGCGAGTAGTCACTTTTTTCACGTTGGTGTTTAGAAAATGATAGAAAGAAATGACAGAAAACTGGATTTCGGTAATTTCATTCTATCATTTTCTTAACACCAACGTGAAAAAAGTGAAATCTCGCTCATTCTCTTCTTGTAGGGGAGTTTTATTTAAAAGTCTTATTTAAATAAGATAAAAGTATGGTAGCACTACTAAATAAAAAAAATATCATAAAAAAGTAAAATTATTTACAAGGTGGTCTCAAAAAACAGCTGCTTGTTATTGCTTTGCCTCTTGTTGTTGTATTGTCGTGATATTGAGGACACCTTGCTAAAATATTACAATAGAAACTTAATATTCAGGATAGTAATTAATGACCAATTTTCAGGATTGATATTAAAACACATTTATGTTTAAAATCGTTTTAAATGCAAAATTCTCTTCTTCACTAAATACTTAAATCAAACTTAAATCACCGATGTGGTACACTTAAGGCCGTGTCAGATAAAACTTTTGCTTCGCGTTGCGTTACATATACGCTTTGACATTTGAGTTAAATGTATGTACATGTTTATATGGCACTTGTCACATAAACTGCTTTTAACGCAAAGCGAAGCGAAAAGTTGGGCAACTCTCATCTTTTTGCGCGCTTTGACAATCTTCTAGTATAATTTTTTTTATTTATTTTCTTTTTAACACACAATGTGTGAGTGCTGTCAAAGTTTTTATTGTGACATACACTTTTTGCTTTACGCTTTTCTGTCAAAGTATATGTAACGCAACGCGAAGCAAAAGTTTTATCTGACACGGCCTTTAATTTCAACTTTAGTTTCTATTGTAATATTTTAGCAAGGTGACCTCAATATCACGACAATAAAACAACAAGAGGCAAAGCAACAACAATCAGCTGTTTTTCGAGACCACCTTGTAAATAATTACACTTTTTGATGTTATTTTTTTTTTATTTAGTAGTGCTACCATACTTGTATCTTATTTAAATAAGTCTTTTCAAATAAAACTCAAAAAATCAATCTGTATTTAAATACGATTTAAGTTTTTATGAAAATTAACTTAATTTAGATTTAACTACTATTCTGAAAATTGGGCATAAGTCTAAAGCTTTGTACAGACGATGGTCAGATCTTACAATATTGGTAAGCAGCGTTGCTTAAATTGCATTAAAATTGGCTAAAATGTCTTACAACTGTGTGAACATTGTAAGCTGATTTGTATTTGCAGAAGTGCAAAATTAATGCATCTGACAATCGCACCATTGTCAGAAAAAAATTGCTGTTGGCAACGCCTGCTTACAATATTGTAAGATCTGACCATCATCTGTACGAAGCTTAAGTTAAGTTAATTTTCATAAAAACTTTAATTGTATTTAAATACAGTTTGATTTTTTGAGTTTTATTTGAAAAGTCTTATTTAAAAGATATTACAATGGAAACTAAAGTTGAAATTAAGTGTACCACATCGGTGAATTAAGTTTCATTTAAGTATTTAGTGAAGAAGAGAGTTTTGTATTTAAAACGAGTTTAAGCATGTGTCCTGTAAATTGGCCATAAATCTCTACTTTGCAAATATAATAAATTGAAAAATATATGAAGAAATTTCGATAGTGTAAATTGGGACAAGCTGCAATATATGCTGCCACCTATCTCCAACCATAAACAACGATTGTTTCAAATACAACCCTGATTAAGTTCGTATTCTATTTAACAACCCTGTTTTTATTCAGAGATTTATAAAATTTTTCCTAAATCCGCCATTTGTATTTTTTTCATGCCGCATTTGTAGTGACTTTTGGAAAGTGCTGTGAAAAATTGTAATTTTTATACAAAATACAGAAAGTTTTCATTCAAGTTATAAAAAAAAATATAATTTAACAAGAATATTATAAAATACAATAGAAATAGGCATCGATTTCTAAATATTTAAAGTAAAAAACAAACAAAAGTAGTGCAAAAAAGTTTCCGCCCTGCTACTGTGAAAAGAACGTCGTGAAAATTTTATACTGATATAAAATAACGCGTGCTAACTACATTAATTCATAAATAATGGCTGATTTTGGTGGTCCGACAGCAGCACAAAATAATATAAATCAATCGCAGGCATTTGCTGCGGCCTTACAACGAGCAAAACAGGTAAATATTTTTTTTTATATTTTTAAGGGTATTAGAACTGCAAAATGTAAAAAATCGATTAAAATTATACGAGTATTGAGTAAAAAAGACAGATATATGTACATACGTATCATATTCTCTTGGTGTTGTTTTCTTATGATAGATTGCCGCTAAAATCCAACCGAATTTACAACAGCCTGGTGGAGGCGGTAACGTTGCTGGTGGTGCTGCCGGCTTTAAACGTTCTTTAGACGACTCCGATTCGGGACCAGAAAATAAACGTTTTACTAGTCCAGATGCTAATGATTATGGACATAACAGTAATTCTAATATGAGTGGTGGCGGTGGTTCATCTGCCGGTGGACAAGCTAACATGACACAAGCCATTGCACAAGCAGCGGCAGTGGCAGCACGCTTAGCTGCTACTGCGGGGAATACCTGCGAAGAACAAGTACGCATTCCCGATTGTCTTATGAACGCCTTCTATGGTCGTGGTAGCAATGAGACAATTTCTCATATACAAAGCGATTCGGGCTGTAAAGTTCAAATGGGTCAGTCTGAGGGAGATCGTGTTATCACATTAAGAGGTTCCCGTGAGTCGGTGACAAAGGGCCGTGAAGTTATGCAACAATTAGCAAATCGCAATGGTGGTGGTAATGTGGAGGTTGTTTTGACTATCAACATGCCTCCGCCAGGACCCACTGGATATCCTCCTTATCAGGAAATCATGATACCTGGTACCAAAGTTGGGTTAGTCATAGGCAAGGGAGGTGACACCATTAAACAATTACAAGAAAAGACTGGAGCAAAAATGGTCATTATACAAGATGGCCCAAATCAAGAAGTTATCGTAAGTTGTTACTGTAATAAATTGTATTAACCAATAGGGATTATATAAAACCAAATGGGTTCCTTTAACTTAATTTAGAAACCTCTACGCATTTCGGGTGATCCTCAGAAAATTGAACACGCCAAACAATTGGTGTTGGACTTAATAGCGCAAAAAGATGCTCAACAACAACAACAGCAACAACAGAACAACAATCGTCCCAGTATGGGCGGTAATAACGCAGGCGGTGGTATGAGCGCCAATAATGGTCCCAATAACGGCGGAGGAAATTACAATAACTTTGGGGGTAACAATGGCGGCGAGCAATGTGAAGTGTTTGTACCCAAACTAGCTGTGGGTGTAGTTATTGGTAAGGGCGGTGATATGATACGTAAAATCCAACAGGAATGCGGTTGTAAACTACAGTTCATACAAGGCAAAAATGATGAGCCTGGTGATCGCAGATGTGTTATTCAGGGTTCAAGGCAACAAGTTGACGACGCTAAACGTATGATTGATGGTCTAATCGATAATGTTATGGCAAGTTGTATAAAACATACATACAACAATGAAAAGTCATGAAATTTACATTTTCGTTGTAACATTTTAGCAAAGAAATCGTAATGGTAATGCAGCTGGTGGCGGCGGCAATGCTGGTGACAATGGCAATTCCAATTATGGTTACGGCTATGGTGTAAATCATGCCCAACAGCCAGCTCGCGAAGAAATTACATTTATGGTACCCGCCTCGAAATGTGGTGTAAGTAGACTTAATTAAAATAAACAAAAAATATTTACAAAAAAGTTGAATATGCAATAATATTACATATGTATTTTATTCTAAAGATTTATTTTGATATCCTATCAGCAAAGGGAAAACTTTTGTATAAATTTATTTTACATGAATATTCTCAAAATTTTCTTATATATGATCATAATAAAAAAATCTACAAATTCCATATAAAATTGCAAAAATTTATATGTATTTGAATAACAAGTTTTCGTAAAATTGTATATAAAAACAACATACATATGGGCGAAAATTTTATAAAAAAATTCAACATTAATATTAAATTTATATGAAGAAATTTTTAAATTTGCGCACAATTTTTTTTTTTTTTTTTTATGTGCTTGGTTTTAGTATTGAATTTGTTTGTTAAATTATTCTTCAAAACAGCAATTTTTCTTTGTTTGAAAATGTCCTTCAGGTTTAAAAATGTTGCTTTCCTTAAATATTCTCTTTTGTACTTCAATTTAGATTGTTATTGGGCGTGGCGGTGAAACTATAAAATTAATTAATCAACAATCTGGTGCATATTGCGAGATGGATCGTAATGCTGTAAATCCGCCATCAGAAAAACTGTTCAAATGTAAAGGCACCTCCGAACAAGTAGAAGCTGCCCGTCAAATGATTGCTGAAAAAATTAATATGGAACTGCCGATTATTAATCGAAAATCCATTAATGGTGGTCCACCACATCAACAAGGTGGGGGCGGCGGTGCCGGTGGTTATAATCCCAATGATCCGAATGCAGCTGCTGCCGCTTATCAACAACAATGGGCTGCTGGTTACGGCCAAACCGGTGGTTGGGGAGATCAAGCGCAACAACAACAAGCTGCCAGTATGGGTCAAGGAGCGCCTAGTGCGGGCTCCCAGTCAGCAGATTATTCAACACAATGGATTGAATACTATAAGTAAGTTTGCTGTTTGTTTAAAAATACATTCAGAAATATTGATTAATGATTTTCAAAATAACTTGTTTTAAAGATCGATGGGTATGCACCGAGAAGCTGAAATGATTGAACAACAATTAAAAGCTAAACAGGCAACTGTTACACCTCAGCCCCAAGCTCAACCCGCTGCACAACAAGCTGCTCCATCTGCCAGTCAACAGTCCCAGGACTACAGTGCTCAATGGGCTGAATACTATCGTAGTATTGGAAAAATCGAAGAAGCCGAGACAATTGAAAAACAGATGAAGGTAAGAGTTACTAAGCAAGACATTTTTGTAATCACACTACAAAAACACTTTGAATCAATGTTTATCTATGTATACGTAGAACAAAAAAATTTAAGATAAATAATAGTTAAAAATAAAACGCTACACAAAGCTTTAGTTTAGGCAAATACAAATAATAATATTGCGTTTTATCAAGTAGTTTGTTATTATTTTTTTAAATGTTTTTTGTATGTTTCGATGTTTTATAACCATATAAAACTGCAATTAACTTTGGAAAACACAAAAACTCAATTACTTTTTAAAAACGTTTTTATTTATTAATAATAAATAGGCTTCACAATCATCGGCCTCAGCAGTAGCATCATCATCATCTGCCTCTGCTGGTGCTGGTAGTCATACACCATCTGGTGTTAGTAGTGGTACTTCGTCGGCTGTTGCTGTTGCTGGTCAACAAACTAAAGACTATAGTGCTCAATGGGCTGACTATTATCGTAGTATAGGTAAAATTGAAGAAGCCGAAGCTCTTGAAAAACAATTGAAGGTACGTTGTGTATTTTTTTAAGTAATAAAAAAATAGGCAACACATACAAAATTTTTGTTTGAGATTAGATATAAAGTTTACAAATATATAATATATATGTACATATATATATATTTTTTGGCGAAATAGTATAAATAGGTAATAGCTTTTTAAGTAACAAATGTGGTGTTTATAATGTACAAAGTGTTATTTTTTTGTGCGTATTGGAGTATGAATATGTAGAAAATTAAGAATTCATTATGACAGAACAAGTTGAATGGATGTAACAATGATTTTGCAAAAATTTCCTATACATAACTATGTATGTATAACATTTTTCATAGTTGTTTTTAATATATGTGTTACAATCTGTTTTCTAAAGTTTTCTATAACCTTAAAGCCCTACCACCATAATATGCATAATTTTAAAAATAGCGATAAGCCCGTTAAATTTAAAGAACAAAACCAAAAAACATCTAATTCCATACGGAATGTGCGATCAGTTTCGCACCTTGCTTAAGCAAATGACTATTTATTATTATTTGTCTATGGATTTTTCCTTACAGACATTTTACATATTTAAATTTACACTTAAATAAAATAGACTATAAACTAACATTTGGTTACATAAAGGGTAATCACGATGGTCATTGTGCAAATTTGTAAATTTGAGTGCATATTATGATTTATCGTGAACTCGCCAATTTTATTTTTTGTGCAAATGTGCTATTTTTCTAAGAACTTATTCTGGCAACACAAAAAACTTTTGGCAGCACTGTAAAAAATCTGCATTATACACAAGCAAAATAAAATAAATTTTTTCTTTTTAAATTGTTTAAATTGAATTCTCTATTTTATATTAAAACCCACGACAATTTCAATTTATAAGTTCCCTTAAAAAACAATATGACGCTTTATATGTCAAACGTTTTTGTTTACATTTGTTTGCAACTGAGCAAATATGCACTACTAATTTTGCTCATGTTTTTTTTAGTGAAAACGAAGTAAAATAGAGCAAATTGCAAATACGTACATTTTGTTGTTGTTTTGTGCAAATGTGTGTATTTTTGCACGCATTTGCATCATTTGCACACTTTGCACTACCCATCGTGATTTCCCTTATAATATTAATTTTACTGTCAATAAAGAAAAGCAATTATTAATCTACTTATTGACTTGATGCAATGAAAAATCAATAAAACTATATAACTGATTGAAAAGGTTACACATTTCTCTAAGAGCATCAGCTTCACCATAATAAGTCTCAAAACTTAACGAAAAGGTTTCTTAAGTTCAATATGGTTTTACACATATGATTTAAGGCTAGTTTATATTTACTATAATACTTTAACGTTTTTTGAAAAAATTCTAAACAATAATACTTTCCATTGGATCAGGGTCACATTTTTTTCATGTGTAAGTGTTTATACTTTGTGTGATGGTGTGAACATAAACTGTTATGTTACATTAGATTTTTTGACAGTCGCAACAAAACTCATTAGATTTCTATTTCACAAAGTGTAATGGAACACGTAAGACTTGTGAGATAGTGTAAACTACCCTTTACATGTAGAGTTGCTTAAGCCAGCTCATGCCCATTATGGTTTGGCCTTTATAATTTTTCTTACAAATCGAGAATGCAATTAAATTTATATTGGTTAGAAGTGTTAGAATTATTAAAATACACCAGAACTAACTAAATACTATTAACTCATATACCAAATTTTTTTTTTTATAAATCTTCAGCTCATTATTGGTTTGACCTACCGACCATTTTTTTTTTTACTGTCACGAATTTTTTAATGGTTTCTGAGATATTCAGCATTAATTTTGCTCTTTATCAACTGGTTTAAAGTTTATTAAGTATTGTTAAGTTCTATAAGCACCTGTTTGGCGGTTGTAGCAAATTTCTCATACAAAAACGTACAAAATTAATTTCACTAGTGTGCTTCATTGCCGTAAGAGAAAAAAGAACTTTAAGCAAGAAAAAAATAAAATGACAACTAGGAAATGCATTTCGCTCTTGCTTTGTTTAATTGCCGTAGGAATAAAAAGTAATTAAAGCAAAAAAAAAAAAAATACACAAAAAGCTTTTTTTGTAAATAAATTTAGAAAAGTGGCGTATGCAGCACAACACAATTGGGGTATTCACAAGGTGCGCTATCATGTTATATTCAGCCTTATTTCGGTTCTCGATGTCGAAAACGACTCAGTAGTAGATTAAAGTAAATTAAATTAAAGTTCTTTAATCTACTACAAAATTCGACTTACTGTGTTACCGACAACGAGAACCGTAATAAGGCTGATTGTCATAATGTTCTAACATTTTACAATGGTTTAAAAATATTGTTGTTGCTTTGTTAACAAAAAGTGTCTTAAATTAATAGAACTTTGCTTGCTATGTTTATTGTGCTGTCATAATTAATCAGAAGAGACCTGCGATGAGCGGCTGAGCCGAGCCGCGTTAGTTTTTGTAGCCGTCGCCGTTGATGGTATAGTTTTATCCGACTAATATCCGAATTTAACCTGCGGCTAGCAATTTCTACAACAAATCACTTGCGGCGTCAAATTATATCGGCTTAGGACCATGATGTTTGTGATTTGCGTCTAAAAATGGAAAATTGCCAGAAAAGATCTAATTTAATTTAATAATTCCTGGATTAGAATTAAAAAATATTTTGATGTGAGGTAAATATATATTTTTTATATTTGTTTTAAATCAGCTGAATTAAATTCAAAATAGCACACTAAATTATGAAGGGTTGTTCACAACAGTCGTATTTTTTCATGTTATTATTTTAAGACTTATGACACCTTGTGAATCCCCCAAATAATTTTAACTTTTAATAAAAAACAACAACTTATATTTTTCTTCAAAACTAAAGCTTCGTACAGACGATAGTCAGATCTTACAATGTTGTAACTTTTCTGACAATGGTGCCATTGTCAGATGCATTAATTTAACACATCTGCCAAATGAAAATAGCGTACAATGTTCACACAGTTGCAAGGCATTTAATTTTAATGACAACATTGTAAGATCTGACCACCGTCTGTACGAAGCTTTATTCCGGAAACAGTGGTGAAAATACAAAAAATTCTACCGGGTATAATTTTCAGAAAACTTCACGAAGATTTACATGAATTGTCGTTTTTTTCCACTACGACGTTTTGGCATATGCCCCAAACCAATAATCAGCTGAGTAAATATGCATTGTAATTTCCATACTTTAGAGAATAATATTGACTGCGCCTAAAACTTTTTTGAAAGGTTATTTTGTTGTCACTTAATTTATAAAAAGATTTTTACATATACTATGTATTAGAATAGCTTTAAATACACAAACAAAAACAAATTCGTCCTAAAATAAGCAATACTAAAGATACGATTTTATTTTAATAATTGGTATTGTGGTTATTTTGTTGAACTATTTATGGTTTTTAATTCAAATTTTGATATTTTAATTAGGCTTAAGTTCATCAAATTTAATTTTCATTAAATTATTTTTATGAAGAAGGAATTTTAAAACATGAAAATTAAATAAAATTTATTGATAATTTTAATAAAGACAGTGAAGCGTGGTATGTTAATTGTAAATAAAACAAAAAGTTTTTAGAGAATTATCGTAATATTTTTATTATGATAGAAGGATCTATGACAATTATATGTGAAACAAAATTTGGGACTATTCTCCATCTTCGTTGGTTCATATGTTATATGAAACAATTTCGTTATTCTGTTTTTATTTTATGCTCTGCTTTTTTATGTGTTGTTTCTCTTAGTTGCTATGCAAAAAATAAGCATGGAAATTAAATTGTTTAAACAAAAATACTCCAAAAAAAATATAAAAAGTATCGTCGTATCCACAGCAAAGTATCGCCGATATATCGGTATCGGTATTCGTTTTATCCCTAATTTATACACTATACGAAATAATAATGGTCAAATATTTTTTTTTTTTTAAAATAAGAACATTTGTTTTAATATGTGTTTTTAAAACATTTATCTAATATGTATGTGCAAAAAAAAAAAAAAAAAAACTTTAAGCGCAGTCTATAATGTAGATAATATTATTAATTTTCAGTTTATTTTTCTTTTTAAGCTAATAAAACCTAATGAAGTTGATGGAAATAAAAACAAATTTATTACATTAACCCGACGTTTCGTCACTTTTTTGTTGACTTTTTCAAGGGTCGTAAAAATTATACATATATTATTTTACATTAAAAACATCAGATTTTTAATAAAATTAAATTGCACAAAAACATTTAACAAAAAACAGTAAAGCACAATTTAAATTTATTATCACAGATTTTATTATATTGCGGTTCTATAACTAATTATTATATATTATATAATACATATTATTAATATTATTATTTTCTAAAATATGGCGTTTTAAATGCAGATTTGTTGACAAATGTTTGGTGTATGAATTAATAGTGGTAAGGGCTCGTATAATAAAATACCAATATTTGGCCTCAAAATTTAGACAGTACCTTTTACATTCATGTCACAACCGTTACAAATTCAAATAAAAAAATTAAATATAAATAACTTTGAGTCAGCCAATTTTAAAAATTATAACACCTTAAAACTAACAAATACAAATTTATTAAATCTGTGGCAATAAATAATAATGGCTGAAATCGAAATTTCATGTTTTGAGATATTAAGGGTTTTGTCTAAACTAAATTGTTCGTTTTGTTCTGTAAGTTAAAATGTAAATGCGTATAGTTTTATTTATAATGACATTTATAGTTGATATTTAGCTGAATGATAGATCTTGAAGAAGAGAATAATAATAGGTATTAAAATGTAAAAGCACTTATGTCATCTTAAGCCATTATTATTTATTGCCACAGAAATAAAAAACCCTACAACTTGTTTATTCATTTTTCTATTATATTTATATTTGGCCTATACACTTTACACAGGTTAAGTGTATTGGGGACTAATGTGAACTTTTAAAATTTTTTTATAAGATCGTTAGCCTTTATTAAAAAAATTCCTTTCATTGCATTAGAAAGCAACCATTTGTATATTGTCCCTCAGATATTAAAAATTGTCTTGTAGCAAGATGTATATTTAAGTATGCCAAATAATATAAAAATTTCTATTTTGATTTTAGGGAGGACAAGCTAGCTCTGGTAATCCTGGTGCCGCCGTCAATAATGCTCCTGGAAGTGCACCTGGAGCCCCTGGGGCCAATCCTGGCGGACCAGCCGCCCCTGGAGGTGGTTATCCACAAGGTATGACCCCTAGCCAATATGCTCAATATTCACAATATTATGCCGCAGCTGCTGCCCAAGCGGGAGGATATCCTCAACCTGGTGGTTATGGCGGACCTGGACCAGCTGGTGGCTATGGAGCTCCTGGAGGTTATCCTGGAGCTCCACAACCACCAGGCGGTGGTCCTATTCAAGGTGGTGGCAACAACCAAAAGAAAGGAGACAAACACTAAACCCCCCTAAACAAATAGACGGACGACCCAATACTGGAGAAGTCTGAAAATATGGAATTTTTTCATTATTGGTAAGTTGTTGTTCAGTTGGTAAACCTTTTTTATTAGATACTTTATTTTCTTCATTAATTGATTTGTTGTTATCCTCAAATATTCATACTTATTACACTTCATATACAATCATAAAAGAAATTTTTTAATTGAATATTCAGAATATTGAAAATCCTTTTTTAAAGAAATTTTTTTTATATATATTTCAATTGTTGGGTGCTTAAATCGTATTTATTTACAAACATATACATACATATTTTTATAAAATATATACCTTTAAAATTTATTTATTTTTATAACGAATATTTGAAATATTTTTAATATTTCAAATACTTTTTTTTTATATATACGAAAACAAACATACTGTTGATATGTAAAATAATCACCATTTTTACTCTTTATGTATGCATACATATAAAATAATGTGTATAAATACCACAAATATAATTGATATTCTACCTTTTTATGCCAATTTTTTTTTTTTTTTTTTTTATAGTAGTTTAAATATTTGCTTAATTTAATTTTTGTTTGATTTCTTGATTTCTTACATTATATTTTCTTTATATTGTTTTCTAATTTTTATGATTTTATTATTAGTATTATTATTTTTTATTAAAAACTCTAACATAACAAAACCATATTTCTTTTTTTCCTTTTATAAAATTTTTTTCTTGCAGCTTTTAGTTTTCATATAAAAAAGACCTCCTTTACAAAACAAAGTCTCTCTCTAAACAAAAATTTTAATAAAACAAAAAATTATATGAAATTTTGTAAATCTTCGAAAAAGTGTATTGAGGGTGTGGACGTGTTTGGTTTGATCTAAAAAAAAAAACAAATTTATATATACTTGCATTATCAATTTACTTTGATTTTCATTCTTTAGTTTATAAGTGTAATTTTCCCTTTAATATAATTTATATTAATAATAGAACACAGAAACATAAAAAAGGGTTTTTAACAATATTGAGAAAACAAGCAAACAAATAAATAAATAATAGTTATTATAGTGTGTTATACTTTAATATATAACAAAACAAAAATATTAATTTACATAATTTATAACAAGTTTAATTATAAATAACTCTACTTCTATAACAACTACTACTCACCAGGAATGTTGATTTAAAAAAAAAACGAAATTTAATAACAATTAAAAATTTATCTAAAAACGGCCGTTTTTAAGTTAGGTTTATTATAAACACATTATTAGTTTTAGTTATTATAAATCATAATGATTTCTTACATTTTTGCAAAAAAAATCTAATTAAAAAAAGGTTAAACAAAAGCTTTTTTTTATTTAATTTTTTGAAAATAATAAAAAAAACAACCTTCAAAAAAATAATTGTGTAGCTTTAACTTTTTAATTATATTTATTATATTACAAAAAAAAAAAAAAATAGAAAAAAATCAACATAAATATTAAAAATTAAAAAACAGAAAACAATTTATTTGGTAACTACATCAAGCAGCTCTTTAAAGTGTACGGGACCTTCTGCAAACTGTTTATTTTCAAAAAATTTCAGTTCTAAAACTTTAAAAAACATATTTTTTACAACAGCTTTTAAGCTTGGGAAAGAAGTTTAATCATCGGTTAATAACATAATATTCTATAAATAATTAATTTCCTGCAAAATGTTCGTTAAAATACCAAATTTTCTACAACATTCCCTATAAAGCAGCAAGTTTTCCCTATAAAATGGAAAATTTTTTAAAAAACTAAAAAAAAAATGGTAATTTTTTGCAAAACTCCCTTCAAAAATTATTGGTCGATTACGGATGACGACTGAACTGAAGTTGAGTTGCCAGCAGCAAAATCAGGCAACGCCGCACAGTTATGTTGCCATCCGTAATCGAACCATGAAATTTTTGAAAAATTTCCTTTAAGAATAGTAAATTTTTGAAAAATTTCCTTTAAGAATAGTAAGTTTTTGAAAAATTTCCTTCAAAAATAGTAAAATAAAATAGAACATTTTTGAAAAATTTCCTATAAAAACATATATTTTTGAAAAAATTTTCTATTATTTTCTGCTTAAAAATCCTAAAACAACAGTAAACTTTTTAAAAATATACTATAAAACGTTAAGATTTAAGAAAGAATTTCCCAAAAAAATTGGGAATTTTCTGCAAACTATCTTATAAATAGTAAATTTCCTATAAAAATATTCAGGGGTGCTCTGGAAATCGAAAACGCAAGAATTTGGAAGTTCTTTTTAATACACTTTTAATCCAATTTTTATAATTTTTGTTATAAAATTCTGTTTAATAGCGAAAAATTTGTATAATATTTGTCATAAAGTTCTTTTGTTGCAGAAATCTTATAACAAAACGTTGTTTAAAATTGTTGCGTTTTCGATTTCCAGAACACCCTTGATTATATTTTTTAGAAGACTTCCTAAAAATAGTAAATAGTAAAATAGTATATTTTTGAAAAAATTCCTATAAAAATACTACATTTTGGAAGCTTTCCTATACTAATAGTAAACTTTTGGAAACATGTTCTATAATTTTCCTAAAAAATACTAAATTTTTAAAAAATTGTCTATAAAATAGCAATATTTTAAAAAATTTCCTAAAAAATAGTAAATTTTGAAAAATTTCGTTTAAAGTACAAATTTTTTAGAAAATTTCTTATAAGGAAGCAAATTTTTCAGAAAATTGCCTGTGAAGTAATAAATTTTTAGAAAATTTTTGAAAAAAATTTCTTATAAAATTATTGAATTATTTTTGAGTTCAGTTCAGGTTTTTTTCTTATTGTAAAAATGGAAAAATATAAAAAAAAAAACTTTTTATTACAACAAACACAATGAAAAAGTTTTACACTATAAAAGTTGCAAAGTTTTAAAAGTGGCAACATTAGAATTGAAAAATATCCTATAAACGGCAAATCTTAGTATTGGTTCAGTTGAACAATCAGCCTTTTTGCTGTTGTCGTGGCGATTGTGTCGTTTTTTGATAAAAGATTAAAGAAATAGACAACCTGTGTTCTTTAATCTACTTCAGAAAACGACAACCACGCAATAACGGAGAATATCTTTATTGAAAATCTAGGGCTTACATTTAAATTGTCTATGTATGTATATCAAAAAAAGATTTTACAAATAACAGTTAATGGTCTTTAAGCTGGATTCCAGTCATCAAAGAGGATCTTTGAAAAATATTTTATTATGAAAATATTGAGTATTAAAAGTTCGCGAAGGTGACGACATTCTGGTTTCGAAAATATAAAAAATTATTTTTAAAAAGAGCTGTAAAAAAATTTTAAGGTATCCATAAATTTTCACATAACTTTAATATTTCTATCATCATTTAAAAACAAATTTAAAACTCAAATATAAAAGTAACCTAATAAACTTACAATACATTTTTTTCGAAAAAAAATATACGTCATATATATTTTTGAAAATCATACCAAACCCTACTTTGTTAAGTGTTATTTCTTAGACAGAGAGTTTTGAGAGCAACGGCTGTTTGTGAATTTAAGGAAGAAGTCAATAACGATGAATGATGTTGATAATTATGATGACGATAACAACAACAAAGACAACTGCAATCGAAATGAACTTCTTCAGTAAAACCTTCAAGGATTAATTGTTTTTGGTAAGATTAATACTTATTATTTATGTGTAATAAAAAAAACTTTATGAAAATATTTAGAAGTTAAATTGTACATTTTGTTTATGTTTAAACGAAAAATAAGATATTTTATTATTATACATATTAATTTTCTGTAACAAACAAATATAAAATATTTTACAGGATATTCTAAGTGTTGTTTAAGAAAAGATGAATAACAAGAAGAAACCTTTATAAGAAGTAAAGTCAATATTGATATTTTATATATATTTTCATACATGTTACAATAATATTATGCAATTTACATTTCGATTTGAAAATATTTTACGTGGTTGAATTAAAATTTTAAGGGTTTTCACTATTTTCAACATATTAAGTGCTAATAGTGTCAAATATTTTTGTGTATATTTCATAAAGTATAGAAAATACTTTAACATCTTGTTTATAAATATTTTGGATTTTTTGTTTTAATTTCTATTGAATAAATATTTAAAATTTGGGATATACGTACATAAATATAGGTATCATTTTAAAACTTTTGCTATTTTTATGTATATTATTATTTTTTTTGTTATAAAACATTTTTATTTATTTCCTAGAATCATATGCTGTATACACAATAAAACTATAAAGGTAAATTTTACAATACATATTGGGATAGGTGTTAAATTTGTTTAATATTATTTATAAACTTTAAAACTTTGATTGTAAATCATTAATAAAATCTAAAGATACTAAATCCATATTGATCCGATCAGTCGATCGAAAACTACATATATATGCAATTATGGATCAATACTAATACGATTTAATGAAGAAGCTTTTATATTTTTCAATTTTCCTTGAGATTGCAACATTAAACTGTCTTGTATTTGCTTGAAAACTGAGGATTTGCGGTTGGAAAAGTTAGAAAAATTTAAAAAAAAACGCACTGATTTGCATTGTTTGCATGCATGGGTTGGGCAAAAAAATGGGGTATATCGTCGGTCTCATGTAGAAAGGCCCTAACTCGATTTTTTCGAAATTGAGTTTTTTAGTGATTCCAATAACTTTCCTACAAATACACCTCGTCACAAGAATTTAATGCAATAGCACCAAAAATATCAGTTTTACAAGCAATTGAAGAAGCCATATTACATTATGATACATACAGTTTCTAATTTGTTTTTGCCTTTTCCTGCAAAGCTGCAAATGTGTAAGTTAGGGCCTTTCTACATGAGTCCAACGATATGAAATTCAAATTCGTGTATTTAAAATACAAAATAGTTTAAAGTCGTGCATTTGAAATACAGCCCAACCCTGGATACATTATGAGAGCCAAAGTCCCATTTCAGCAAATCATACGTATTGGGGCTTAGTTTCAATAAGACCCCTTTCACACTCGGCAAGTTACTTGCGCAAGTCTCTTGCGCAACTCTTAGTTTGTAGACGTAAGCGGTAAGGTCGGGGTAAAGAAAAACAAATTTTGTACAGACTTTGTTGTTGTCGGCAAGTAACTTGCGCAACTAACTTGCCGAGTCTGAAAGGGGTCTAAGTGGTCGAACATTCTGGGATTTATTAAGATGAACTTTGAAGTGTCTATTCAGAACTATAGAGACAGAATTAGTTTGTACGTTCTGTTCTGATATAAATCAGCTGTTTCTTTACTGTGATGCGAAAGAAAATTGTAGCAAAACTAGTGATTGGTACTCTTTAATGAGTTTGCGCATTTCTCTTTCGCATCTTTTAATTTTTTTTTTTCTTTTCGCAAGTCATCACTCTTTATTTTATTTAAATTTTGCAATCTGCGCTATCTTTAAATTTTATTGCCGGTATTGCTCCATTTTCAAAAAATTTTGCGAACGTGATAAAGAAAGTAATAGAAATTAAACAACAATAGGGATTTATGGGTAAAATTAGGGGCAGTCGTGGTTTTTTTGTTCATATCTCAGCCATTTGTAGACCGAGCAAACGGAATTTCAATAGCAAACAATTTCGGACTATATGTCTTCGGGGAAACCCCATTTAAATACACGGACGGATAGAGGGACATCGATAAATCAACTTAGCTGTTTCCTTCTAACGACCCGGAATATATATACTTTATAGGGTCTAAGATCAATATTACAAAATTACAAACGGAATGACAAACTTATATATACCCTTTTACCTTCGGTGAAGGGTATACAAATTATATAAATTTTGCAAAGATGATAACATTTTTACAATAATTTGGAGAGAAATCCCTTTAAAAAATTTCCACCATCATCTAAGTCCTTTAGACCCTTTCAATGTTTTTTTTTTTTTAACATTCTTGTGTGGTTTGGTTAACGAAAACCGATAAAATTATACTGCTTTAAAATTTTGTGAAAAGTTATGAACTATAATCCATTTCGGACTTCCACTTTTAATGTCGCTTTAACTTCCTTCAATAGATGGACCATAACATAGAAAAAGGGAAGAATACAATTTTTCATTAAAAGTATATTTTTATAATATGTATTGTTATTTTTGCAGTAGTATCTAATTTCATGAAACGAGTGACTTTTAGCCGATTTAATTGTTTTTCGATTTAAAAAAAAAATTAGCTTTTCGCAATTTTAAAAACAAAATTTGTATTATATTTTTTCGTATGTGTCATAAAATATTTATAATATTGTATAATTTAGATTTATAATTCTTAACTTGGTTTACAAATACACAAAATTTCTACTTAAGTTTTGATAAATATGTGTCTGATTTATGACAATTTTTCAAATACATAAATTTAATTTAAAAAAATTGCGGTAAGATTTGGTAAAATTTTATTTCACAAAAAATGTATACACACTGTATTTTCTTAAATAAACCTATATTTTATTTAATATATTTATATATACAGAATTGTATCAAAATTTCCATGTATCAAATCTATTTCCAGCTTTAAAACCACTTCCTTTTCAATCTCAAACATTTGAAAATCTAAATACATGTTTACAAACTTAATAGTCTACTCACAACCGGTTTAAAATTTCATTTATGGTAAGATTTACTTCTTAAAAAAGGTGAAACAATTTTGCATATTTTTCTTAAAAGAACATTTTTTTATTTAGTTAAAAATTTAAAAAAAAAATCAAATTATATTTAAACAATAGTCAAGTTATAATATATTTGCTAAACAATAATTAAAAGAAAAACTTAAACTAAAAACACGTCTCTATTATATAAAAAAATTAAAATCTGTAGTCAATAAGTTAAGTATGTATTTTGAATTATAAAAAAAGTGTTGCAACATTTTTTTTTTTTTTTTTTTTTCTTACAACCATAATTAAAAAAGTAAATATACTCAACTATATTTAAAAAGCAAAAATCAATGAATAATAACTTTAAAATAATTTTTAAACATAAAAATAAAAACAAAAATTTATTAATATTCAATATAAATCGCTATATTTCATATTTTATTGCCAACAAAAAAAAAAAAAATAACAAAATATGATTTATATATTATTATTGTGTTTTATTGTTATTTTCTTATAGAACTATTTACAGCTTTTAGTACAAAACGAAGTCCCAGCAGTTTTAACCGTAATCGTAGCACAAAACCCCAAACTTATTAAAAAATAAACAGATCTTGACCTTAAATTTCATTACCTTAAATGGTATGTATAGTTGAAAAATATAAACATATATTTAAAAAAAAACATTTAAATGCATATTTCACTAAAATATTAATTGATTTTGACTATATATTGACTATATTTGCTATAAACATATTCAATTTTTTATAATGACTTTATAAACAATAATTTTTAAACATTAATTTCTTATACTACATACATAATTTTTTTTATTCTATATATAATTTTAATATTTTTTTAAAATTTCTATAGTTAAGAAAGTATCATATCGCTTTCTAAGTGGAGAGGGAGATTTTGGGAGGAATGATTAAAAAAGACGGGCAGGGATCGGACTCACACAAGTCACATTAGTTTAATGGCGGTCCTAAGAGAAACGCAGTTTACTTAAATATTGTTTCTTCAACGATAGTTCAAGCAATCATTGATGAGAATTAAAAGTAATTTTTGTTTTTATAATTATGATTATTAAAACTTATTAATATATTTACATAGATATTTCAAAATTGTTTCATATGATTGCGATTTTAGTTATATTTTTTTTATAATAGTAATTGTATAATATATAATTAAATTTTCAATATATTTTGGAGTACAATTTTCACATTATAAAGCTTAAGATTTATATCGGAAATATCGAACTGAATAAGGGAATATTATAGTAACTGAAGTGATAATAAAAGATCTTTCATTTAGCGCTTACTATCTGTTAATTTAAATAAAACGAAGTTCATAGGACATTTCTACCGAAAAGTCAGCAAGCAATTACATTTTTTACTCAAAAAGTTTTATTTGTATTATTTGCTTTTTTTTTTATTTTGGTTTAAAGCGCAACTAGCTCTACATTTAGTAACAAAAATGGTAAACATTTGACAACATGGGCATAAAGTACAAGCTTATTTGCTTGATGGCGTTATGTTACAAAATGGAGTCTTTTCGGTGGAAATGTCTATATGTAAGGTACATTAACACAAGGTAGACTCATTTGGGAGTGTAGACATGCTGATGTATAAAAGGAACCGAGTTGTCAAAATTGTCTTCATATAAAACAAAAACAATTTAACGCACACATGTACAAATTTTGGCTCATATACACGAAATTTTACGTTTGGGTTCCAACTGGGGTACGAGTCTACCTTGTGCAAATATACCTTGCTATATGTGAGAAATCATTAAAGTTTGTTTGAAAGACCCATTCTGAAGGAAATAATACATCGTGCAAATGTTACCCGCGGCTACATTGGGTTGCGAGCATCCGAAAATTACAAGGGCTGAGTTCTAAACCATCGTTATACTTTGCAGTCAAAGTAAAAAAAAATTGTCATCAAATTTAATGATTTACAGTTTGGACTTTAACAGGGCAGTTTTAGTACATTTTTATGCTTTTATAGCCATACCACAATAATAAAGAGGGTATTATGCGTTTGTGCTGATGTTTGTAACACCTTAAAATATTGGTTGTATACTAGAGTTGTCAATTATTCGTATTTCAACTTTGTTCGAATAATTTAAATAATTGTTTTTGCACGTTCGATCAAACGATTAAATCTATAAAATTATTCGGTTAATCGATGAGAATTACGAATAAAATTATTACAATAAAAAAATAACGTATTTTAAATAAGTTACATTCGTCCATTCATCTACAACTATGGAAAATCTTCCATTTTCTTCTTTATTTTTTCTCAAATCTGCTATGAATTCTTTTTGTAAAAGTTAAAATGAAACTTTATATCGTTTTATTACTTAAAGGCATCGTAAAACCCTTAATTCCTTAATAATCCTATATTGCTTTGGCGTTTTGGCAGACCTACCATCTACATCTAAACTTCTGCATACAATTTCTTCTCTCTTTATGTATTTTTCCATTGGACCATTTTTTGATGTCGTTGGATTATCTTCCACTTCATCGTTTTTAATGGTAATATTGTGACACTTACGCAAATGGTTAAAATATATATAAGTTAAAAAAGAATAATAATACAATAACATTTTCTACTTTAATGATATGATTTATATACATATGTAAATCAACCCGAAATTGAAAACCCCCCTTTCTTGAAATTTGTTTTGATTTAAAAAGACAACAGTTGATACAATTGTTTGTCAAAGATTTGTTAAATAAGAACATAAAATACATTTTTGAAATACTATGAGTATTCAACAGGGTTTTTGCTTAACAAACATTAAGATTAATTACAGGCAGGGCTATGGCTACAATATTTTTTAACATTCCTACATTTTGTATAAAATCACGAATAACGTAGGAGAATAAATCAAGTTCTAAGCTTTTATTTAATTTATTTTTTAATGAAAAAAAACATTATTCGATTAATCGATATTAATTAATCGATTTATTTGTTATTCGAAAATCGCCATTTTAAAATGATTCGAACAAGAGTTTGGTTTTGTTTGATCGATTAATCGAATTATTCTTTATCGGTTAACAACTCTATTGTATAGCCACCTTTAAATATACCAATCTACAGGTCTACAGTCTGTCAAGAATGAGTTTTCACATTAAAAAAAATGAACCATTTTATAAAAAGAAAAGTATGTCCTTTTTATTTAAAACAATTTTTTTTTATTTATTATTATTTACATAATTTACAATGATATAAAACAAAAAAAAATCCACTTTAATTAAAAAAAGCAAAATATTTAACTAAAAAGTAACTACTCAACTTTTTTGGTGTCAAGAAACTCTTCTTACAAACATTGCGATCTATATTAAGCATTAACATTATTACAAATAAAACTGGATTTTTTATTGTTAATATTTGGTCTGACCACCCTTTGCATCTGGCACGCATTGGACTCTCTTTTTCATCGAGTAAATTAACTTCCTAAAGTCATAGTTGGCAGGTATATTTTGCAACTCTTCCAATATTGCGGCTTTTAGAGCTGTCTTGTTAGTCGGTTGTCGTTTAGCTACATTTTTTTTTTTTTTTCAAATAAACCAACAAATTTTCAATCGGATTTAAGTCCGGACTTTGGTCCGGTGTTTTTATAACTGTACCGCAATTATACAGTAGCCATTTTTTTACTATATGGGACTTGTGTTTGGGGTCGTTATCTTAATAAAATTTGAAGTGTGGCTTCTTATTTTCTCCTATGAACCCAAATTTGTTTGCACTGCTTATCAAATTATTCTGCGGAATATGTACTTTATTATTGTTGCGCCTCTATTGTTGTTTCTATTAAAGCTAACTAAATCTGCTCGCAATGCAGCCCAATATCAACGTCTACATTTTTCCAAATTTTACTGTTGGAATAATGTTGCGGTTTTCCAACGATGTTAGGGGTTTTCTCCATACTCTAGTTGGTTCATCGTTGTAGTAAAACTTTATTTTAGTATCGTCGCAGAATATCACATCGTCCCAAAAGTCCACAGGTTGCGAAATGTTTCTTATGGCGAAGAAAAACGTTTTCTATATTTACTGCAGAAAGTAGTGTTTTTTACGGACTGCTCTTGGAGAGTATGCGTTTTTTAATTAGACCTGTCGAACAGTTTCAAGAGAAACAACAACATTACACTCTTCTTCAAGCTCTTTCGGAAGTCTCCTTGTAGAAATCGTTGGGTTCTGGGTCACTTTTCTTAGAATTAAGCGCTCTGTGCGCTTATTTATTTTAGCATGATTGCCTCCTCCAAGCTTTAATTCTAGCCTACCATCTTTTTTTAGCACGGTAAAGCACATTATGTATGGTTCTTCTCGATACCAAAAACCTTTCTTAGTCTGGGTTCACATTATGAAAGTTTTCTTTAGAAAGTCTGAGTTCATGGGTGAGAGAGGAGAGATGAAAAGCATGATCTCTTCCCCTCACACCAATAAACTTAGACTTTCTGAAAGAAAACTTTCATAGTGTGATCCCAGACTTATAGCTCGAGTACTTGCTCGATAATCGTTTTCCTGGCATTTTTTTAACACTTAGGCCCAAATTAACAGTCATTAGTAAGCTATATATATATATATCATTATATAAATTAAATAAAATATTTCCAGCTTTTTCTTAACCTTTATTTAAACCCTCAAATGTTATTGGTTAACTACTTTTATTTTTTTATTATTTTAATATAGTTACAATTTTTTGGTTTGATTAAAATTTTTACCTAACCAATTATTGTTAATATGATACTTTAGTTTTAGTTTGCTAATAAATATTGACTATAGTTCTATACCAAATGATTTGTAAAATTACAAAGAAAACCAACGCACGTCATAAATAACGGCATATTACCGTTAACAGTCAATAGTGTCCAAAAAAATTGAAAAACGTAGTGTTGTGAAAAGAGTTATTTAACACTAACAAACTGCAATACATGTTGGTTTTTGCAATATTTTTGGGTCTTTTTCACTGAACTTGGTCTGTTTTTGTTTCTAGCATTATAAGTAAAGAACAAAAACGGATGAGTTAAAAAAATTTTACAAATACTGCTTCTAAAAATTGCTTTTAATGCCATAACTTTCTTAAACAGGTTAGTATTGACATAAAAGTAAGCGCAACTAACTTGTGCTGGTGGGTCCAAAATTAACCATACCCAACAAACACGAACGTTTGATTTCAAATTGAAAGTGATTTGAAATCAAACCTTTTCTTATATGACAAACATTTTATAATGATTTGAAAATCATAGCATTCTCAACAAAAAAGGGAAATTATTTTTAAATTGAGAAATACATTTATTTTCAACTTGCTTTCAAATGTGGATTTTAATACAATGTGGAACATAAATAAAAACATTTTTTTTTTTTTTAATTTAAATTCTTTTTTTATTTAAATAAACTGAGATAAAAATTCGGTACCATAGCTAAACGATGAAATAGTGTTCTGTGCGTCCTCTTGTTCTTGTAATAACAAAATACTTGGCTCATTTTTGTTTTGGGGATTGTCATGACGTAGCACCCCGATCGTACAACAAACTTGTATTTTCTTCACTTTTCCGTTTTATTTTTATTCACATTGTAATTAACTTTTTACTCACAAATTTTTTTAGCAAGAATCAAGGGTTTTAAAGGCGAATTCACTTCACGTAATATGTTACTTTCTTTACATTTAACTTTAATCGCCATTTTTTAGTGTTTACACTTATTTTTTGGTTCAGAGCAGCCAAGTTTTTTATTTGAGAAAAACATTTAATAACAATTTGACATCAAATTGGTAAAACATTGAAATTCAAATGGTAATATTCAAATGATAATCAATTTGAATTCAAATGTTAAAATCAAACAATTTAAAATGGTTTGAAAATTGTGTTTAATGTCAAATGATAAATTCATTTCATATCAAAGGTTTGAATTCGTGTTTGTTGGGTTATTATTGGTATAGAAATGATGTTTATTTAAATTAATAATGAATTACTGGCTATTTCACGATGTCACTCGAACGCTTTCGTTCGCACAAATTCCATGTAAAACAAAAACAAACTGAGAATTTGTTTTTGTTTAACATGTTATTTGTGCGAACGAAAGCGTTCGAGTGACATCGTGAAATAGGCAATTAAAATTAAAAAAAATTAATATTTTTATTTATGTTTCTTATAGTTTTAAAATCCGCAGTTGAAAAACATTTAAGAATAACGTTTGAAAGCAAGATTAAAATAAATGCATTTCTCAATTTGAAAATAATTTCCCAATTTTGTTGAAAATGCTGTTTTTTAAATGATTTTTGAAATTATTATCAAACGTTTGTCGTTTGAGAAAATTTTGATTTTCTCCGTCTTTGTTGGGAATGCATAATGGTCGCTACTTTTTTCAAAATAGTTACGAACGGTATTAAGAATTGTGTTTGTTTACACAAACACTAAAAAAAAATAGATATAATTTCTGGGTGTGTGAGCCGTACGCTAAATAATGTTCTGCTTATTTTCGAACACTGCTTTAAAGACATATCGACATACAAATATTGAAATACCTTTTTAAATATATAAAAGTACTTATTTTGTCTTAAAATAATCATTGAATCTTCTAAGTAAGTACATATTTATTTATCGCACTGGGTAAGTAATTTATTATTGTTTTTCTAAATTCGCAATCACATGACAATTTTGAAATAATTTTCCTGTTTTATTTTTAATATTTATTTTTTAATTGCACATTTCCAATTTCTATAACAAATTTTTCTGTCATGTGTATATTCTTCTCTATTTACAGGATATTTATTATTTTTCCCATTGTTTTTAAATATTTAAGAAAAAATAATAATAACAAAATCTTGTAGTATGATTTAGGAATATTGAATTTTTTACTTCGATTTTTTATAAAATAAACGTACAAGAAAATAAAAACAAAACCATCACAAATCCACAATGTTTAGTGTTAAATGAAATAAATCATCTTTCTATTTATAAAGTTAATGCTCTCGTACTATTTTCAATGTACATGTACGTACTTATAAATTGAACAATATTATGCTATAAAATTAGTTCTGAATCGAAGAACATATTGTTTTAACAAGATTAAAATATTTTATTTTTAACGCCAGTTAAACTGACCTGATTTACGGCCAATTTCACCAAGTTCAGTTTAAACTAACTATTGCTTTAACTTCCACTTAACAATATCTTTTTGGCAATTAAAACTGAACTTGGTGAAATTGGCGGTAAATAATCTTGTTTAAAATGTTTAAGTTAATATATTGTATTTTAAAACGTATGTGAAATGTGGACCGGAAGAACTATTTTTAACAATCTTATTGGGGAAACCTATTACAGTAGAATCTCAATTCGAACCGTCCAGAAATTAGAACCGGCCATATCAATGTATTGGATGCTCTGATATTAGAACCTATAGTTCTAATTTCTGGAAGTGTTTTTTTTTTCTACTAGGAAAATTTTTTCTGGAATTTTTCTAATTTCTGGATTTTTTTTTTTTTTTTGTATTTTCACTACAAATTATTTTTTTCGCTCATTACAGTAAAAATAAAATGGGGAATCACCGAGTTTATTGGTGGTGTGTACAATTCGTCATATGCGTATGTAATTTAATTGGCTTGTACAAATTTAGGTCAGATTAGGTAGAGATGAAAAAAATTATGTATAAAAAATGCTCAAATCATTTGTGAGGGCTGCTTTCAATGAAAGAGAAAGAAAACGTTTTTTGGTAGTGAAGTGGCAATGTGTAAAAACACAAACGTGATCAAAACAAAAAATGCAAAAAGGGCAGCTTTCGAATAAAAAAACACAATCAGGGGTGTTCTGGAAATCCAAAACGCAAAACGTAAGAATTTGAAAGTTGTTTTTAATATACTATTCTAATTTTTATAGTTTTTGTTATACAATTCTGTTTAATAGATAAATATTTGTATATTTGTCATAAAATACTTTTATTACAGAAATCTTATTAAAAAGCGACTTTTAAAGTTTTTGCGTTTTCGATTTCCAGAACACCCCTTAATATTTTCTGTCTCGTGACGCCTCTGTGTGCTCTGTGCTGAAGTTCAAAGTGAAGTGTTCATACGTGTGAAAGATAAAAAAAAATGACAAACAAACGTAAAAAATATCTCATCTTTAGATACTAAGGTTAAAGTATTGTTACGTTACTGCCTTTCAATAACGTTTTGGCTTATTTCCTTTATAATAAACCGTTTGAGTTCTTTATTGCAACTTTAATAAAATAAATAAAACAAACACTGTTTACAATTTACACAACTCTATTTAGTACTTAGTCTTTTTAACAACCGTAATTTATAGCTTTTATTCAAAACCAACTATAATTTTCTCCACGTTATACGTTATTGACAAAGTCTGAACTTAGAATGATCTTATTATACTAGTCGCCGCTAGTATTTATGTATACTGCAATTTGGTTGTCTAGAACATTCGAAATGTTTTTCGAAGGCTCGAGGCTTTACTATTCACCACTCTAATTTGATTTATGGCGGCACCACTAAAGCTTTTTTTAACGGTCATTTCGAGGGCTTTCTGCACATTGGGATTGAAGTGTACTAAATTATAACAAAAACAATGTAAACTAATAAAATTACTTATGAATACAAGATTACTAATAAATACAAGATAACTAATTCTTAACCAATAATTACAACTAATTCTTAACTAAAGTTACTTTCGTAACAATATTAAAAAACTTAATGAAGGCGTGAGTGGAAATCGTTTAGTTTAAATAAATCAAAAAAACAAACAGGTAGCACTGATTTTATGTTAAAGACCTGCCCCCTTATTCATAAAAAATATTTCAGTTTTATTAAAGGTTAATTAAACAAATTTTCATATAAAATTCGTTATAAGCATGGAATATTGTTTATGAATAAGGCCTCTAATAATTAAAAAAGTTTTTCTATGTTCAATTAATTTAAATGTTATTTAATAAAAACTGTTTTGAGTTTAAATAAAGCTTACACAACTATTCATTATCTATCACTGTTTCATTATAATTTCATCATTTTCTGTAAAAAAAAATGTCTAGAAATTCGAACTGTCGGTGCACAAAGTGGTTCTAATTTGTGAGATTCTACTGTATTTAATTAATATTTTGCGGTTAATGCTTTCGTCTGCATTTCGCTCACATTGGAAAGAATGTAATCACGCACTAGAAATTTCGAAATTCGTTGCGTGCCTGCAAGAAATATTTTATTAAATAAAGTAGCATTTAGCCCGCTACTTCGTTGCCGTTTTCCTTTCTTTTGTGGACATACATATTTATATGCCAAAGTTTATGTTTTAGCAAAAAAAGTACCAACATTTTTCATCTTATAGATTTGATATTCACTCAGGACCCTGTAACTAAAATTTTATGTTTCTAAAGGCCCAACTATAATATGGTGCGTTCGTAAATGCATCACTGCGCTGCATCAGAAAAGCAAACTTTTTTTAAAGCCGATAAAAAAATAATTATAATTTTTTTTATTGTGTGACTATTATTTTTGTGGAGTTTTTCACAATTTTTTGGTACACATTTACTTCACTGATAAATATATAAGCATTTGAAATCACTGATGCAGCGCAGTGATTCATTTACGAACGCGCCCATATGCATAAACTTGCTCAAGCTACTGTCAAAAATTGAGTGGCTTTTTGTTGCACTTTCGCACTTTGCTTAAGCAAATGACAGTTTCATAAAATTTAACAAAAAGTTTTCTTACAGGGGTGTTCTGGAAATCGAAAACGCAAGAATTTTAAACGTCGTTTTTTAGTAAGATTTCTGTAATAAAAGAATTCTATGACAAATATTTCTCTATTAAACAGAATTTTTATAGCAAAAATAAGATTAGAAGTGTATTAAAAACAACTTCCAAATTGCGTTTTCGATTTCTAGAACACCCCTGTCAATAAGTTCAATATGTTTCGACACATGAATCACATGTATTCGCACATTTGCTTAAGCCAACTGCAGCATATTATAGATGGGCCTTAAGATTTAATATACATAGAAAATTAAAAAATTACCACATTTAGAACCGAAAAGTAAAACGAAGAAATATCCCCTATTACGGTTCACAACTCAACACGGTTGAGTTGTAATTTTTGTATTGTGGCTTACAACTTTGCTATATTGCGGTTAGCAAATACCGCAATTATGTATTTCAATTTAAATAGTTTCCATAATAAGAAGTATTTCCTTTTAAAAAATTAATAATTTTTACTTCTTTGCCCTCGTTATTAAAAATTTTAAGATTTTCCTCTTCAAAATAAGATTTTTTTTGGCCATATGAAGAGTTTCCTTCCAAATCTTCTGGCAACGCTGATGCCACCTGTATTATTTTACCATATTTCTATCATTCTTGCAAGGTATATTTATAGCAGGTAGTCTCGGAAAGCCAGCTGCTTATTTTTTATTTGCTTGTTTTGTGATACGAACTGTCAAATGTTGTATAGTAAACAAGCAAGGCCTATCCAATAGGTCTGCTTACTATTACAACAATACAAAAAACAACAGGCATTTTGTTTGTGTAAAGTTCCTCGCCGTTGTCAAAATCTTACTACTACATAGGCAAAACAAAAGGAAAAATGTGTTTTGTGTGCATGTATGTGTGGCAAAAAACCAAAAAAATAAACAAAAATATACACTTATAAGGAAAATGTAAACAACTTTTGATATCGTTGAGGAAAAAACCAAATAAACAGCTGGCTTCTTAAGCAGACCTATTGGATAGACCTTGGTAAACAAGTAAAGAAGTTTTTTGTCTTTATCTTGTCTTTTTTGCCCTTATCAACCCCTTGGCTTTTTTACAGTTCGAATCACATAACAACAATAAAAGGCCCTGTTGTTTGTTTTATTGTACAATTGTTGTAATCTCGCGGCTACCTGCTATAATTATACCTTGCATTCTTGGTAAAAAAAACTAAAAATTTTTTGTCTGCGTTTTTATATGAAGCTTATTATGACAAAAAAATTGTAAGTTGAAGATCCCATGTTAGAAAAAAATTACTTTTTTTCTACAAAAGTACCAAAATTAAAAAAAAAACACCAAAATGTATTTGGAATTCATTTTGTTTAATATGTAATATAAATAAACAAATAAAAACTAGCAAAAAAGTAAAAACTTGACGAAGGGTAACGCTGCTTTCAAAAAAAAAAATGCCATTTTGTCAGTGGTGCCACAATAATAATAAAAGTTGCTGCCACTTTTCTAGTGATGACACTAAAAAAATCGAAAGATGTAAAAGGGAACAAAATGAAATTGAATCATCTTGCAAGTCATTGTCCAGACTTGCAACTTTTGCTGCTGCAATTTTTTTAAATTCTGCTTAGAAATTGTACTAGTTTCCTGATTATGAATTTCTAGGGTTGCAAACTATGTATTATTATCTTGTTCTTTTTATATTTTATACATATATACACCTACAGCCAGCTTCAAATTAAAAAGTGTGGGATTTACTAAACAAAACAGAATTGCAGAGTACATGAACTGAATAACCCTCCCAAATCTTCTCACCCTTAATGACGATGACTAAAGATGTTGAAAAATTTTGATGTTTAGTCCTATGTATTTCTTATGGGAAAATTTCCACATTTTCGCAAATTGATGGTAGATGTTAAATGTTGACAATTGTGAATAGGCTAAAGCGTTTTTAACAATTCGAATATAGCTCAAATATTTCACGCTGATGTCATTCTAAATATAACTCTTCGGAATTGCGGGAAATGTTTATTGAAGAGAGCATAAATAAATAATAAAAAACAAGGCAATTTCAAGTATAATACTATATTTTTATTAAAATTTAAAAAAAATTAATCCAAAACATCATTTAATTTGGTGCGGGAACTTTTTTAACGATTGCGAAAAAGTAACATCGTGTTTCTTAATATGTTTTAAGGCCTACACGGCTATGCCATGTAAACGAAGAGACAAAGGTTCCAAATTAGATAAGAATTTCAAACGCCTACGACTTCGATCACGACAACGACTCTCGTAATAAAGCTGATTATTGAATTCTGTATATGTATCTAGAGAACTGCAAGAGCCAAAGTTTCCAAATTAGATACAAGCATCTTGCTTATCAATATAGAACATCTGAAAAAATGTGGGTGTGATTGAAAAAGTGAACTTGGCACAAAATAGATTTATTTTTATTATAAGAACGTTAAGTGAAAAATTAGGTACACATACATAGGGAGGTTGTCAATGCACAAAATCCGTCAGAAAATTGATGTTATTGGGTACGTGGGCGTGGCACCTCCCATACAAATACAAAATAAACCAACAGCAAAAGTAACAAAATTTTGTATAAAAAGCTTCGATACCAATACAAGACATCCGAAAAAAGGTAGGCGGTATTCATTTATATAACGTTCTTATCGCGCCATGTTGAAGGTTAAACAAGATTCGGCAATCTGTGCCTTGAATATTTTTTCACTTGAATTTTTTCCTGTAATGACCTCTTAATGTGTTAAAATCATGATTGCAATATTATGCACATTAATAAAAATTACAACTCTTAGGCCCGTTTTCACAACTTAACAATAGCTACAGGTAGGATTTTATCGGGCGTATAAAAAGTGTTCCATTATTACAACTTTACTTAAACCTACCAGGTAGGATGAGCCTTAATTTACTTTATCGAACACTTTTTATAAGGCCGGTTAAAGTCTACTCTTAGCTATCGGTAAGTTGTGAAAACGGGCCTTAAAGTATTGAGTTACTATATTAGGTATTAGTATTCAAAAAAATACGTGGCATCGAGTACTCAAAACTAAAATACTCAATACTTTACAACTCTATTTGCCATCGCTATTGTTGTTAACTCTTTTATTATTATTTTATGTGTGCTTATAAAACTTTTAAAATTTCCCAATAAGCAATTTTGCTGGAAATCAAGTGCAAAACGATTCGCATTTCAAGTTCGAATTTCAAGTTTCAAGGGTTGAGATATAGGCCCCTATTACGGTTTACAAATTTTTTTAATTTTTTTTTTAATTTTTTGTATTATGGTTTACAACTTTGCTATATTTCGGTGAACAAAAACATAACAAAAATTACAACTGATCACAACCAGTTGTCTTAATTACAACTCAACTGAGTTGAGTTGTAAACCGTAATAGGGGCCATAATTTTGTGGGAATTAGAAATCAAGTGAATATTAGTAAAATTATTTGAAAGTGGAATAGCATTTAAAAATGCGTTTGAACTCAAGTTTTTTTCGAGTAAAATTTTAAGCACTTGAAATTTTATTCTTGAGTGCTTATTCAGGTTGCTCGTGTTCAAAAATTCAAACTTTGCACAGCTGTTGTGCAGTAAAAAAGATCAGTATCACAAGTGCAACTGGTGATGCATTAGCGAACGTGCCCGTTCCGTTGAATCCTCCTCGTCGCCGCAACTTTTACATTGTTTATTGTAAGGGAGTCCCAACCATTGCGCGAATTTCCTAATGGACCAGTGGCCAGTTACAACCGCATTTAAGTTTCTGGGGTGAAGTCTAGATAGCCTTAATGCGCTTACCCTAATGTACATACTATTAAATAAAGTTTGGTTTTCAGACAATTATCCAAAACTATGGGCATGTTCGTAAATGCATCACTGCGCTGCATTAGTGATTTCAAATGTTTATATAAATATCAGTGAAGTAGATGTGGACCAAAAAATTGTCAAATACTACACAAAAATACTACACAATAAAACAGATTATATTAATAATTTTTTTTATCGGCATTAAAAAAAGTTTGGGCCTGTTCGTAAATGCATCACTGCGCTGCATATGATGTGCAGTATGTTCATAAATGCAAACAGTGGCAGCACTGCAGCTGTCACATGGTCGAAAATGCAACACAGCAGTAGATTAGGCGCAAACGAAAGCAAATATAAATCATAAAAATGTCTGATGCAATGGAAGAGTAAGTACAAGGCGAATTTACACAAGGTAAGTGCAACTCTACAACTACAAAAAGCCCCATGTATTTTGTTTATGAAATTTTCCCTCTTGTTGTCAAATTTCAGTACAGAATCAAAACAATATTTTGACGTTTCAGTGTTTTTTTAATTCGCCGTGGATACAGCTGATGAACGGCTGACGAGATGAGTTTACCTTGTGTAAATTCGCCTTGAGTAAGTATTTAAATCTTCAAATGAGCAAATAAAAGCATCATGCACAGCTGATTAGCAAAGTCATCGTATAATAATCATGTTATGCAGTGCAGTGATGCATTTACGAACAGGCCCTTTGCTTTTCTGATGCAGCGCAGTGATGCATTTACGAACATGCCCTATACTTTCTAATTTAAAAGCCAGAATTAAACAATTTTTTTTTTTATTAATTTTACAATATTTATTTTTAAAGAACATCGAATAAAACATAATTTACAGTGAATTAATAATTTGTATGTGTTTTTCATTTACTTGATTTTATTTTTGTGTTTTTAAATATTCTATTGGATGTAAAAGGGATATAATGACAAACATTCCAATTATTGTTGACATCATACTGTTAACATTACAAAATATAAATTATTTTGTAGATTTGTTTGCTTGTAATTATTACGATATTGACACAACTATTTTGAATTTGTTATCTTCACTTTGTATTATTGATAATGTTTATTGCTTAACTATTTTTGAAAAAAATTTATTTTTTATATTTGAAACTTTTTATTTATTTTTCTTTGTAGTAATAATAAAATTATGTTTTATTTCTTTAATTACTCATGTTACTTTAAATTTCATTAAGGACTATGTTGTATTTGTTAATGCTGCGTTTTAAAAATGGGAAACCGGCCAATTACAAAAAAAAGTTTTCACTAAACATAAAAAAGGAAAAAATCAACTTTAAGGCAAGAATGCTGTATTATAAGGTTAATTTATTCACAATAAAATTTATTTATATGAATGACGATACCGAATTAATGATATTTGAAATTTTGTTTAATATTTTCAATATTCAGAAATCCTTTAATTATGCGTCTTGATTTTTCAAATATTAAAAAAATACCAAATTCCTTTTGTGAAGATTTTTTAAATTGTTAATTTTTTTTAGTGTTGATTTTGTACTGACGCTTTTTCTTATTTCTGTTATACTTTCTTCGTAACCATTTTAGTTTAATAGAGAATACATAAATCAAATGTAAATAAAACATGAATTAAATATTTTAACTTTATATTTTTAAGAATGGTTTCATTTTTATTTTTCTTTTACTTTTTTTTTAATATACATTTGCATTAATGTAAAAATATTAGAGGCGATAAAAGTTTTAAAATATTTAAAAAAAAAAAAAATTTAACCCAATTTAAAGAAATTTGTAATAAATGTTATCGAAACTCAAAAATTTTGAAATGTTTACGATAAAAGTCATATGATTACGGCTTTACTAACCTAAATTGTAAAAGTGGTTTATAGATAGATATTATTTATATAATGTAATGTATCATTTTCAAAAAAATAGACAACATTTTGTTGTAGATTTGCACACGTACACAGTAGTAGTTGTAGGTTAAAAACTAAAAAAGAAATTAAACAAAAACTTATACAAAATGTTTCTTGGTTCTTTCCAAAACAAGTTAAATAAAAAAAGGATTCTTTTTTTTTTTTTTTTTTTTTTTGAAAAAAAGAGATGCAGATTTATTCTGATTTATTTTAAGCGGCAATCAGCTGAAAGGAAAAATTTTTTTAATCATTTTATCTGCCAATCGTATTGAAGAAAAAAAACATACCGCTTTTACTGTAGCTTTAATAAAGTCCTTTTTATCTGTTAAATCAAAATCCGGATATTTAGCGTAAACTTGCTTGCAAACAGTTTTCATAGTTATCTCCTCCAGATTGGCCTTATCTAAAATTTCTTTAACATAAGCACGAATTTGTTCATCCTAAAACGAAAAGAAATTGATAGAAAATGTTTATAATTTAATGTAAAAGATGTTTGCCCGTGAAATCTTATTTTAATACTAATAAGACTTCTAGCCTTTGTTTTTATTGAAGTTCCCGTCTTAGTATAAGAGTTTCAGCCTTAGTACAAGATTTAAAAGATTTTGATTCAATCATTGTATTAAGGATTTGGTATTAGCATAAGTGTATAAGAGTTAATCACAGAAAACAAATTCGTATGATAGTGAAAATGAAAACGTTTTTACCTTCTGTAGAAAACGTGAAACGCAAAAATATTTCTTTTCTAATTCGTTTCAAAATAGTGAGTTGTAATTTATAATTTAAGAGCACTACATAGAAGAAACGTTCAAAAAATATTTCAAATGATAGAGAATCCCGTTTTTAAAAAATGTCAAACAAGTTTAGATAACAAATTTCATGTGTTAAAGTTTACAAAAAAAGGGAAAATAAAAAGAAACTTTTCGGCAAATTCTGTGACATACCTGATTGCCATATTTGTTTATTGTTTCTGTTTTCTATCATAACAACTAATATTTAGAATAATAAATTGATTATTTTTGGATGAAAACCGCTCTTTGGTTAAAATTAAAATCAATTACAGTTGAACTTCTATAAGTCGAACTTCTGTAAGTCGAAAATTCTTCCAGTCGAAGGGAATCTCTTGGCAATAGCGATGGACATTGTTTCTATAACTTGAACTCTTAAACTTCTATATCTTGAATTTTTCTATAACTCAAATTAAAATATTTGCACCACGCGTGGCCACAGTTCCACAAGTCGATCTTTTTTCCAAGCATTTTTTGCCATCTTACATTTTTGTTTTATTTAAAACTAATTAGCATTTCAAATATGCCATTCATCTTTAGTTAAATAAAGTTTGATAAATCTAAATTCAATAATTCTAAGTTTTTTAAATTTTGAATGTAAACACTTATCAAATCACACAATATTTCGTTAAATGAAATTTTTAAATATGTACATATGTACTTGTACGAAATAAAATTAAAATACCATGAATACCGAAGGAATTTAATTTTTTTTTTTTGCATTTTTTACAAATTCTCTAACTTGAAGTTTGTTTAAGTCGAACTTTTTTGTCGGGATAATGGAGTTTCGAGTTATAGAAGTTCAACTGTAATTATTCCCTACTTCGTTGTAGAACGAGAACAGAGCCAACTTTAAAAGCAATTTAATTTTTTACTCGCTCTTTCTCTCTCATTTATTACGATAGGAAATTGAAAATTATAGGAAGTCCCGGGTTCAATTCCTGACTCAAAAAATATTTTTTAGATATTTTTTTTTTTTAAGAAAAGAGTAGCGAAATAATTAAAATACATGTTGAGTATTTTTACGTTTGTAAAGTTTAGGTATTAAGAAGTAATTTGTACTCTAAGCAGTAAAATAAAAACACACTTTAAAATATACAAAATATAAAATTCTTGCTACTCAGGTTGTAATTAGAATTAAAAATTAAAATCATGTATTTATTTAAAAGTTAAATAAAAAAAAACTTACCGTGGGGAATGAAGCTTTGCCCTTTTTGTTTAATGGCTCATCCTCATCGCTATCATCTTTTTCATCTCCTGATGATTCCTTCTTAGATTTTTTAGGACGTCCAGTTGCTGTAAGAAAAAAATTATAAACCAATTAAAAATTAAAAAAAAAAAACTACCTAAAAGGTAATAACATATTTCAATATTTTTAGTTAGGCTGGAGTTCAACAAATTTAATTTTCATTAAATTATTTCTACTGAAGGAAGTAATTTTACAACAGGAAATTTCCATTCAAATTTATTAATAATTTTCTTGGCTGAGCTGGAGAAAGAATTTGGTGATTCTTGAAACATTTAAATTCAACCCAGGTTCGAGCCCCAGCTCAGCCGAGAAAATTATTAATGGAAATTTCATGTTGTAAAATTCCTTTCTTCAGTAGAAATAATGTAATGAAAATTAAACTTGATGAACTCAAGCCTAACTGAAAATATTGAAATTGAAAATTAACAGTTCAACTAGAATCACATTTGGTAATTACATATTCAGCCCAATTATGATTAAAAATTCCGCGGGAGTTTTGTACCTTTTCCCATTTTTACAATTGAATTAACATAGGAAAAATGGGAGAAGGGAGCAAACTCCCGGGGAATTTGTATTCATAATTGGGTTGATTGTATTTAAAGAAATATGCTTACGTTTTAATGGAGTTTTGTTATTGGGTTTGTTGTTCTTCGCAGGTATTACAGGTTTCTTGTTCTTTTTCGATTTATCTTCCTCCTAAATAAATATAAGTATTTAAAAAATATATCAATTCACACAATTTAGTTCGAAACGATTTATCCGACAATATTATTTGATGAAAAGAATCTCATAACAATCCTGTCAGTATTTTATAATAAAAATTTTACTTGCATTACTTGTCTTAAATCATACCTCAGTTTTTTCACTCCCCAAATCAGACATTTCTTCTTCCTCCTCATCTTCGGATACTTCTTCATCCTCACTTTCAGAATCTTTACGTTTATTGCGAGAAGGCTTACTTGGGGCAGCACGACCTTTGCCACGAGGGGAGACAACAGGTCGTCCACGTTTACCAATACCAGTAGATGGACGCTTGCGCTTAGGAGCCGCCTAAGAAAAAAAACGCGTTATATACTTTTTTTTAATAAATAAATACATAATAACGCCTACATCACTGTCGGCCTCTGATACTTCCGATTCTTCTTCAGAATCTGAATTTCTTCTACGTGATTTGCGAGCAGGTCGACCACGAGCACCACGAGCTGCAGCTGCAGCTGATGCTGCCTTTCGCCCTTTGCCACCATCAGAATCCGAATTTCCAGAAGGATTATACTAAAAGAAGTAAAGTATATATTTTCCAAAATTAAACTAAAACAAATAAAATTTTAACTTACATCAGAACCAGACTCAGAATCATCATTTCGTCTTCGCTTTGCTGGTGTAACTTTGCGAGCATCTTCATCTGAACTAGAGAAATCAACATATGCAGACATTTCTAAACAAAAAATAGAAATAAAATAATTAATGTTATACATATAGCACTGCATCCTCTAGAGTCAAAATTTTTAAATTTTCACTTTTTGCAAGAAATCGATGTAAAAAAAAATACAAATGTAGTATAAGAGTACATCTAAAAAAAAGTTTTTTTACTCTACTGAAAATATATAAATTTTGAGTTAACCCTCTTTAGAGGAAGTAGTTTTTAAGTTTTATTTAATTAAATTAAAATTACTTTTGCCAGCTGTAGAACGGCGAGGACGACCAGAAGTAGATCTTCCACCAGATCTTCCACTTGACTTGCTTTTACGCTTATCATCTTCACTAGCTTCTTCTTCCTCCTCCTCCTCTTCTTCTTCTTCTTCTTGTGCTTCTTCCTCCTCCATTTCTTCATCATCTGGCGTGGGTTCTACACACAGTGACTCATCTGGTTCCATAAGGAATTTCAAAATACGATTTGCAGCATCTTCCTTAGAACCTTTTCGTTCTAATGAAAGAATATCGCAAATATTTTTTAATTGTTTTAAATCAATTTTTTTGATCGATTCAAATTTCTTTTTATAATCTGAAGAATCTTTAGCGAACTCAAAACCCGCAAAAGAACGTAAATTCTTTTTAACAACATTATTTTTGCCTTGAGAGCCGAAGCATATCTGGAGTTATAAAATATAATGAAAAATCCACATAACCATTTTATTGTTAACAAAAACTTACCGCATGTAATGTTTGCAACCCATCTACTCTAGTTTTATTAATATTTTCATTAATTTTATCAATTTCAGCTAGAGCTACTACATTTTCATCATCCTCAGCCACTTCTGTATTTTCTTTCTTTTTCTCCTCATCTTTAGATTTTTTATCCTCATCTTCTTCCTTTGTTTCAGTTTTGTTTCCTACATCGCCATTTTTGGCAGTATCATTTTTATCAGCATCATCCTTTTTGATATCATTAGATTTTTTTTCATCTTTAGATTCTTCATCTTTATCGCTTGTAGATTTTTTATCATCTGCAATATCTTCAGATTTTTCTAAATAAAGGAAATAAAAAAAAAAACTTTTTTTAATCATTTAGAGGTTAAAAAAATTATCTTCACGCTTGGGAAAGCTTATAGGCAAATGTAACCCAATAAGCCATGAAATATGAATTTTTTTATATTCCTTGGATATTACTGAACTTAATCCCATTAATTTCAAATTAAGCATGAACAAATACCAAGGTGGAACAATTTGTGAAAATTATTACTTTTTTTTAAATTTTAATTAGTGTACAGTACAAATAAGAGATTTTTCTTATACCAACTTTAAACTTAACTGTCTTGTCTGCCCGGGGATTTGAACTCGGGCCTTTAACTTCTAGTGTTATAACACAAACAACAGACCATTTAGCTAACTCGGCTAAAGCAGATTCACAAATCAAGCACTTTAAATACAATTTGAAACAGTGTTTCATTTCAAACGTATCTCTAAATTTGTTGTTGCTGCCTTACTAGCGCTACCATATTTTTGCAAAATTAAATAAATGAATTAAAAGGAGAGTTGCCATGTTTTCGAAAAAAACAATTATTTAAAAATCATTGCATTTTTTTTTTTCTAATAAAAATATTTCTACAAAAAGCTAGTTTTATTTTGAATCACAAAAAATTTATATAAAAAACCAATAAATTACAACATATTAGTCACAGACTCTTACACTGCATTCAGACTGCTTGTAGATTCAAAAAAATTTTAAGCTGTTGCGTATGCTGCACGCAATGTTATAGCAATTTATTTTCAAGATGTCATCAAGAACTTTGGCGGCAGAATATTTATACAAAGAAACAAAATTTGTTCCTGTCTTAATTTACACTACGAGGCCCAACTATAATATGGACGAATTTTAGTTCGCCGGACAGACGAAGTTTGCAGGCGTGAGAGGAAAAAGCAGGTGAGAGAGGATACGCATACAGCGTATGCCTCTTACCAGCAATTTTCGTCTGTCCAACAAGGAATGCCCATAGTGTAAATCAAGACTTAAAATGTTTTCTTGACTGTAACTTGTGACACACAATTCAAAAGGGAATTTGAAAGCTAATTCACATCAAATTATAAAAGTAGAATGTATTATAATAAAGACTGTTGCATACAATAAAGAACGGATGGTAACCGTACCAATTTAAGATCTAAATACTATTCATTCATTTACCGATTTTAATTTAAAATTTTAACAGTCACACTCATGGCATAAGTTAGCCCCAGTTTGTACATAACTTACAACGACATCGGGTGTTTTTTTACTGCATAAGAGCTTTCGATATCCATAACTATGGTTTGACAGCTGATAATGTTAAACTGTGTTGACATTTCTATTCAGTTAGGTTTAGCAAATCACAGTTATTTGTTTAACGTTAGAACAACGCTTCCAAATTAGGGAAATCTATTTAAAAAATAAAAAATCTGTTCGCGAAATTAAATTTTTCGAAGCTTTAATTTTACGAGCTTCTATTATTCGAAGCTTTAATTTTATGAGCTTACATTTTATGAAGCTCTTTTCTGGATAATGGCTACGTTAATATGCAAAACAGGCGTATTTGAATTTATTAAAATCGACTGTTTGGTGTGGTTTACACGCTCTTTCGAAAGGAGCTGCCGTTACGGGACAAATGCCGGAAATTATATTTAAAAAAGGCATGAAATAATCTAACAAAACGTCGTTCGTAAATTATTGTGTTCTATAATATATGTTTCAGAAATCTGAAAAGGCTGTACATACAGACCAAGGTATATTTACACAAGGTAAACTCCTTGGCCCATATGTTTGTCAGCTGTTTACCCCTAGTTAGAACCCAAACGTCAAATTTCGTGTATATGAGCCAAAATTTGTACATGTGTGCGTTAAATTGTTTTTGTTTTATATGAAGACAATTTTGACAACTCGGTTCCTTTTATAGAGCAGCATGTCTACACTCCCAAATGAGTCTACGTTGTGTAAATATAACTTGATACAGACTTATGACATAATAATTGGTTTATTGTGAAAGAGTCTTACCATCGTCTTCCTTAGGTTTCTTATCGTTTTCATCGTTATTTTGTGCACCAGTTTCATTTTTAGTTTTTTCAGCTACATCCTCAGATTCAGCGAGAGATTTATTACCACCTCCTTCATCATTAGACTTTTTATCATTTTCAATGGTTTTTTCATCTGTTGCCTCAGCAACTTTTGTTGATTCTTCGTTTTTCTCCGTTTCCTAAAAACAAAAATATTCAAGATCAACAATTATTCTTTTTCAACACAAAAAATGTTATATATAATCATAATTTATTATCTGGTAACATTGGTAAAGGCAAAAAATACACGGCAAGTTTTAAGAAAAATCTATTTTTAGATTAGAAAAAATGCAACACTGCTGTGTTAATACAATAAACACAAGTGCATGTGTGTATGTACCACTTCCAAATTGTACCGACTATGTATTACATTTTTGTTTTTCTTCACTTTTCTTTTTTACCGAAATTCTTTACTTTTTATCTTTGCATTTACTTGTTTCTAATAAGAATCAATAGCTATCAAACACTTTATATAAATTAATTTTCTCAATAATTTAAAATATTAATTTTAAAAAATCTAAATATTAGTTTATATATAAAGTTTCTAGAAAATCTATCTGAAAAAGTTCTATAATGCACTTGGCAACACTGACACGCATGCAAATTTTTCTGTAATTCGCGAAATTTAACAAACTTTAACGGCGCACTATTTTCTTTGATTTTATTTTAATCAATTCGCCCAATACCGCGCTCATGGTAAACATACATACACACCAATCCACTCGAAAATGCATGCATTTCGTTATGATGAATAGAAAAAAAAGAACGAACAAAAACACACAAAAAAAAAACACGGTGGAAAAATGGACCGACGCCATGTTTATATACAATGAGAAATAGAGGAAAAGGGAAAAAGAAAGCTATAATGCAAAGATGAACGAAAAAACGTCGTGTGTAAATTTTTTGGGAGATTCCTTTTGACGATGTGACGCGCTCGAATTTTTAATTTGATAAATTACACATTCTTTCGTTATAATTATCACAAAATTTTAACTTCTATCGATTGATCCCAATTTTTTCACAACTTTTCTGCAGTTTTTAGTTAATTACATACCATATTTTCAATGGTTTTATCTTTTTCACCGTCAGCCGACATGCTTATGGAAAATACTCAACTAAATAAAAAAATTCACTACTTTTCTTCGTCTTATTTTCCTTTTTCTCTACCATTTATTTCACTTTATGCTTTGCTTCATCTCAGGGTTGCATTAAAGGGTAGCTTTACAACGGATATAAAAATATTTTCATAAAATACAAATTTTATTTAAAAATAGATTTGTGAAGATTTCTTTAAAACTTGCTTAAAAAATTTTAATGACCAAAAAGGTTTATGAATTAAAGTTTGACTCATAAAGGCACAAACAAATATTTAATTAAAGTTTATACCATATACATATACCAAACTAAAAAAGCTATTAAAGGGTACCTTACACTATCATACAAGTAATAGGTTCTTTGAGGAATATACAACCCTGTCATGATAAGTTATTATTATTTGAAATTTCAAACAATAGGTGCGTTTGAATTCTTTTACAGTAAAATACATTTAATGAGTAATAGCTGAGCAAACTGAAAAATTACTATCAAAAAAAGCTATTTTATGCAATCTTTCATATTTGTATGTTGCTAATTTCTGGCTGGGTTGATTTATTCAAAAGAACATGAATAATTTTCTTGCTATTGATTTCTTAAAAGAACAAGTGCAGTTATAAGTACCCAAATACTTTGCACTTTTATAAACCTAAAAAATTAACATAACAAAAAAAGTTTCAAAAGCTTGTATTTAGCCATGTAAATGCTTCACAAACAAGTATAATTATTTAATATATATTAATTTTTTTTTTCCTTTCCAATTTGACTCTTCTTTCATTAAACAAATTGTTCACAATTTGGTTGCTTTTTATTTGTTAACTTTTGCCTGTTTACTTTTTGAAACATTTTTTGTTTTACTAAATTTGACTGCAAAAATTCATTCGGAAAAATTTGTAAATACTCAGTCAAGAACTTTCACTTTTCGCTCTAAATGTGTGCACTTATTTTGCGTACGAGAACGCAATTAAGTAATATGCAGCATGATACAAAGAAACCAAGATAACGCATTCAGCTTTTAAAAGTGAAATGTTTCTGCGCATCTACGTCACATCAGCGTATAAGTACAGCTAAAATATAGAAACACAAGCATACAAACATGTGTATTATATGCTGATGTGACGTCATATAAAACAGTTGAATTTTGAAAACTTGCGCAATGCGAAATATTGTTTGTATCATTCTTGAATATGCAGTAAAGTTCTTATAATTAAATCAGGGAAGCTTTTTCGTCAAAATACGTAAGACTTGTGTGATGGTGTAAGGTACCCTTAATTAGTTAGTTAGCGGAAATTTACCATTTTAGCAGATTTTGTAGCAGATTTTTACTGTTTAGAAATTCAGCATTGTTTAGCAAATTTTGTTTTAAACAAACTTATTATGCACATTTTCAAACAATTTTATTTTCAAATTATTACTACTTCTTCGTTTTCGCATTATTAATATAATCAGGGGTGTGCTGGAAATCGAAAACGTAAAACGCAAGAATTAGGAACTTGTTTTTAGTAAACTTTTCATCTTATTTTTATAATTTTTGTTATAAAATTTCGTTTAACAGACATATATTTGTATTATAATTATCATAAAATTCTTGAGTTTAAAGTTTTAATAAAATATGGCCAATAGGCTAGGCTACTGAAATTTAATAAATAAATTAAATAAAATTAAAAAAAAATATATATATATTAAAATTCATTTTTATTTAGCAGATTTTTAGCATTTTTTTGTATAAATTTAACATATTAATTTCAACAGATTTTGTTATTCGTGCTTAATTCCCAGTTTTTATTATTGATAAAAACACTAGCTTAGGAGCTTAAAAATAAAGCTTCTTTTAGAAGGAGGTCAGATCTTACAATGTTGTCATTAAAATTGACTTAAAATGTCTTGCAACAGTGTGAACATTGTACGCTATTTTCATTTGGCAGATGTGTTAAATTAATGCATCTGACAATGGCACCATTGCCAGAAAAATTACAACATTGTATGATCTGACCATCGCACAGTAGCGCCCGTAGAGCAAGCGAGGTTGCAAAAATCAAAATTTTCATGAGCGCCACTCTTAATAATATCACATTTTTAGTTTAGAAGATATAGCCGTTCAAAGTTGACCGACTTTCGGTTTTCAAAAAACACACAATTTTTAGTAAATTTGTTGCGATTTCAGGTGTAATATCACGAAAAATAGGTAACGAATCGCCTTATTTTTTGTTTGTATTGATTGATGTATTTATTAAATGTATAATGATAAAAAAAATTAACTGTTTGCTTTGTGTTTTTCCTGGTAAATCACTATTTAAAAACTATCCGTTTTTTCACTATTTTTCAACTTTGACGGAAAATAAAAAAAATCTACATTTTTCTATATTTGCCATATTTGCAGAACCTGTTCTTTGATTATTTCTTTACATAATTCAAAAATTTTATCTGCCCGTACATGCCCGTTTGGCTTCTAGAGGTAAAAAAGGTTAAAAAGACATGGTTGCAGAAATTGTATGGCGTCCATCCCATATATGTTTTGACTGACAGCAGTTTGATCTAATAGTTTGAAAAAAACTATTACTCACTTAAACAATACTTTGGCGTACAAATGGTCAAGAACAATATTGACTTATGGTCCCTACAGGTAGGCACAAATCTTATTTGGACACGTGCATAATATCAAAATTGCATTATTCAGCCTAAATCCATATGTATGCAGGGAACAGGTAAATTTTTAGGAATGGTAGCATAAGCCTATATATTGCAAAATAAGCATAATGCCTGGATTAGTCTACGACTGAAAGTTGGCGCAACAATTACTGAAACCATTAAACAATTTAAGTACTGAAAACATGGCGTTGAACAATTTTAAATTATTTGAACTGTTTAGAAAGTCAACCACACCAAATTTTTTCACGGAAGCTGCTTTAGAAGAACTTGATAGCTTATACGGAAATATTGAGAGAAGCGAAATTATAAAAAATAATTTTTATCTGATATATGCAAATATTAAGGCAAAATCTAATCGAACCATTCAGAACTTCAACTCCAAATACGAGGACTGGCTTAATAAAGACACCATCCTGGATATATTGGCAGTAGATAAACCCACCACATCAACCAGAGGAGCAAAAGGAAGCCCAAACAAAAGTATTGAGGGGTGTTCAATTTTTACAAGAAAGAAGTTACGAATAGAGTTAGAAAATAATTATAGCTTAGAAATTGTTAGTCTTTTAGATATACATTTTCTTACGAATTGTGATGAATGTTTTACAGAAAATTGAAAAAATAAATTTAAAAAAAAAATTATTTTTTTTTTAATTTGTTGGGTAATAATTTAAAACATAAAACCCTAAAAAAAAATAAAAACAATCTAAAAATGTAAAAATAATTTTTTTTAGTTACCATAAAATTGATTTTTCTACTAATTTTAAATTTGATAACCCATAAGTAGGCCCCTACAAAGCGTAGCACCCTTTCCAAACGCTCATTTCATAGGCTGAACAGTTATCTATCATATGCTGTTTAAACTGTTCAATTATCTTATTCGGTTCAAAAGATATGATTTTTGCAACGAAAAAACTCAAATGGCGCCACTGTGCATCGTCTGAGCAAAGCTTATGGCGATTTCTTTTCTGAGAAAAATGTTGCATTAATGTTACATGTTCTACATTTTGTGTTCGTTTGTACAAAAAATACAACTGTGGGAAAAATTTTCAAGTTCTTTTGTGAAAATGTTGATGAAAAACATGCAAAACATGTTACATGTTTTACCCTTCCTTTTACCACAAAGTATACAGAGATGAAAAAAGTGACGTGTGAAAAAGGCCCAAGTCAGTTGCGAGGGCAGCTTTCGAAGAAAGAGACAGAAAGCTTTTTTGGTAGTGAAGTGGCAAGGTGTAAAAACAGGCCGCAACATTCAACACAAATAGCGTGATCAAAACAAAAATAACAAAACACAAATCACGTTAAACAAATGCATTAGTTCAACAAACGTGGTTTTTTGTGAAAAAAAATTTATTTATAATATTGTTTTGTTTTATAATGTTATTTACTTACTTAAATATTATTTACTCGTGTTGTGGTGAACTAAAAAGTTAATTTTTACAAAAGCTTTGCAAATAAATATCAACTAAATAAATTTGTGTTCATTGTATTGCGGCATAAAAGATGATGCAAAGAGAAATGAAAAAGGGCAGCTTTCTTAAAAAGAGACAAAAAAAACGCAAAATCTTCCGTCTCGTGACATCTCTGTATACTTTGTGCTTTTACTTAACAGTGCAGCCACACGATCAAGATTTTCTTGATAGTCTGTTACATATACTATTTGTCAAAATTAACAAAAATTTAAAGTTGTGACGTAGGCTGCATTCAATTTTTGAGCAATTTACATTCAAGATGTCATCAAGAAAACAATTTATAAAGGCAAACGAAAAATTTGCTTACTAACCTTGAAATCAGCTGTTTTCTTGAACGTAAATTGAAGCACTCTCTGGAAAGAGAATTTTAAAGGCAAGTTCGTTTCAATTTTTAAAAGTATGAGTGTATTGGTAGAAAAGTGTGAGAGTATTAAAACTTGATAGGCAAAACTTGATCGTGTAACCCTCAAGTAAGGGTTCATACTGCCCTGTTTTACAACTTTGGTACTTACTACTTTGTTTGTACAACCAATATTTTATTTTGTTTGTCATAATATTTTAAAAGTTTTGTCAAAAGAATTCTACATCTAAATATTCTTTGACGGCATACTCCATTTTGAATTAAATCGTTTTTTTATATTGGTGGAAAATTCTATGTATTTATTATCGTTTTAAATTTGTTCAAGCAATAAGTGATGTCAATGTCTGTTTCCAAACCGTAAAGTAAGTGTGCAGCAAATAGTCGAATAGTTTTAAAAATCGCTAATGAACTACATTAATAATAAAAGTGTAATAGTTGTAAATAAAGGCAGCTAATTCTGTTCGATTGAAGTTGTACAACATGTAACACTTCGAGTGATTATAGGTAACATGAAAAAGTGTTACATGCATATACTGTAGCATTTTTTTCTCAGAATAGAAATCGCCATTAATAACTCATTTTTATTATTTCTAACAATATATAATGAAATGGTTTGCTTTTAAAATTGTTTGAAGAATTCCATTGACGACTTATCAATGCATGTTTTTTGACATGGTTATAGTTTTCATTTTATAAAGTTTTTTTGCTTCTCCCGTAAAATTATATTTTTGTTAGTTACGCCTTTTTGAATTTTAGCTAACGATATGTATGTATGTTTTTTTAATATCAAAATTCTTTTGTAATAAAATTAAAAAATCGCTGTTTTTTGCGAAATGTCATGAAATAGCAAAATCTGGCAACAGTCGTTATAAACAAAATTTCTGCCGCCTTTTGTGTTTTCACAAAAGAGTATGTATTTTTGAATTGGTTCCGAAAGTTATTATACTGCTGTATTTTTGCATAAATTACCATGGGAATTCTAGGTCTTTCAAAGTTAATTGCAGATGTGTGTCCACAGGCTATAAAAGAAGGCGAAATAAAACATTATTTTGGCCGCAAAGTAGCCATTGATGCGTCCATGTGCTTATACCAATTTTTGATTGCGGTACGAGTGGAGGGCGCCCAACTTACCTCAGTGGATGGTGAGACTACCTCACATTTGATGGGAATATTCTATCGCACTATACGTTTGTTAGATAATGGCATTAAGCCTTTGTATGTGTTTGATGGTAAGCCTCCAGATTTAAAATCTGGCGAATTAGCAAAAAGAGCTGAAAGACGCGAGGAAGCCCAAAAAGCCCTGCAGCAGGCTACAGAAGCGGGTAATGAGGCAGATATGGATAAATTTAATAGACGTTTGGTGCGTGTAACTAAAGACCATGCAAACGAAGCCAAACAGTTGCTAAAACTCATGGGTGTGCCTTTTGTCGAAGCACCATGTGAAGCGGAAGCCCAGTGTGCAGCTTTAGTAAAAGCTGGTAAAGTTTATGCCACGGCTACTGAGGATATGGATGCCCTGACATTTGGTTCGACGGTATTGCTAAGACATTTGACGTTTAGTGAGGCACGCAAAATGCCAGTCAAAGAAATTAGCTACAACAAAGTATTGGAAGGCTTTGGCCTTACTAGCAAAGAGTTTATAGATCTTTGCATTTTACTGGGTTGCGATTACTGCGAGGGCATTAAGGGTATTGGCCCAAAACGTGCTATAGAATTAATGAACAGCTACAGGGATATAGAAACTATTTTGGAAAATATTGATCGTAAAAAATATACAGTGTCTGAGGATTGGAATTACGATGTGGCACGTCAGCTATTTATAAATCCAGATGTACAAGATCCTACTGACTTAGAGGTTAGCTTAATAGAGGAAGATACTTAAAATTTAAATTTTTATTAAATTAAATATATTCCTTATAGTTTAAGTGGACCGAACCCGATGAAGAGGGTCTGGTTAAGTTTTTGTGTGGTGATCGTCAATTTAATGAAGATCGTGTCAGATCAGGTGCCAAGAAGATATTGAAATCAAAACAATCTCAAACTCAAGGGCGTCTTGATAGTTTCTTTAAAGTTCTGCCTTCTACAGGCACACCAAAGCGTAAAGCCGACGATGATAAGAAAAATGCTGCTAGTCAGAAAAAAGTCAAAGCTGGTGGTGGCAAAAATAATAGAGGCAGACGTCCTAAATAAATTTCGAATAGGATATAAAAAATCAGTAAGGTTTATTCCATCTTAATTAAAACTTTTTTCTGTTTGGATTTTTTTTTATTATTTTCTTAAATGTTGGTGGATATATAAAAAAAAAATATAAAAATTATCTGTTATCATTAAAGTAAATACTGTTTTGCCAAGGCTCTAAGGAAACGAGATTTCCTTATAGATGCTGCTTCTCGTTTGATTTCATCATTATTATTAGCATTTAGTTCCAACATGCCCATGATTGAAATCTAAGTTAAAAGATAAATAAAAAGATTTAAAAAGAAAAACTTCTAATTAAAAATATCAAAATACATATTGAGAAAGACTATTGTTATTAAAATCTGTCTTCTACAACATTTCTTAAAGTACATACAGCATCCAGTTTTCTACTGTGTTCTCCTTTCTTAGCGTGCAAATTAATTATAAATTCCAACAAGGTAGTATCCCATATACAATTATAGTAGGCATCCATTGCATCCGTAAAGTTTGAACATTTTTCGGTGAGATTTTTAAAAACTATGCCATAATCAATTTCTTCTAAAAACTAATATCAAAATATATAGCTTATTATTCTAAAAGTACTATAATTTTTTTAATGAAATACCTGACATAAAACTGTTGCTTGCATATGACAACCCAAATTGGATGAACACCTTATCATTTTACGTATAATGTAATCGTCAGCTACATTGCGATGTAAAGGAATATTGCAGTAATCCGTACCGGTTACTAAAGCATTGACATAACAACGCATTGCGGCTTCATTGTTACCAATAGCTGAAAATAAACAATAAACATATTGGATAAGAAACATGAAAAAACAACAAATTAAAAATAGTTTTGAACTAAACACAATGTGAACTAAACGAAAACTGATCTTAAACAACTAGAACCTAGGACTTAATTAGAATTGAAGTTTTTAAGAATTGAACTAATTTTCTAAATGCACTTATCTTTATTCTAAAATTGTTGACTTGTTTTTTACTCTTCTTTCTCTTGTAGATTATTATTACTATATCAACATTTAAATCAAGACTCAAGAAACCTTATTGAAATTCAAAATTTTAAAGAAACTTACCTAATTCAAGATCTCCCTTCATTTTCAGCCATGGTATAGTTGGAGGATAGTATTTTAAAGCTTCGGTAAGTAGCCAATGTAATGTTTCGCAAACTGATCTTAAGCTATAGCTAATAGGACTAAAATAATAAAAAAAAAAAATTAGAAAAATTCAATTTAAACAAATTACGGTAAAATCATACTTGCTGATACTGGTAGGCCATAATTGCATATACTCTCCATTTAAATCATGATTGGCGTCGTCTTTTAAAATATTATGTATTTTTCCCAACATGGAAATGGCCAAATTAAATAACATTTGATGACGTATACGTTTTAAAAACGGATGCAAACCGGTAGATACCGCTAGGCAAGGTGAGTTACGTGAACTTCCGCCACCACTGCCAGAACCACCGCTAACACTACTGCCTCTTTTAGAAGTATTAAGAAACATGGACAAAACCAAATCCCAGGCATCACGGCAAATTTTTTTGGGTCCTTTCATTTTTTCCATATCCAAAAATGTAGCAGCAAAAGCTATAGGCAATTCGAGTTGGGGCAAGCGCTTGTCCAATAATATAATAGAATTCCAATCATTTAAATTAAGTAGCATTAAAGAACAACTTTCAATAATCTACAAAAAAAGGAAACCCACATTAAGTATGCATTTACACTATAATTAGCGAAATACTTGCTTCTATGCGGGGTATAATATTGTCATTATTTTGCAAAGACTGCAAACATTGCTTGCATCGATTGCCCAACGACTGTAAATCTAAAGTTTTATTACTCCACTCATCCAAACATTGAGTTATTTGTATCAGCAATATTTCCCAATTTACTAATTTACCCAATTTTGATATAATGGTAGCATTTGATAGTTCTGGTCTTTGGGTTTCCGATTTCAAAATGCTCAACATGGAAACAGCTCCTTCATAATTCTTAAATTAATAAAAAATATATAATTTCAAAACCAAACCGGAACCTTAAATTATAACTTACTCCTTTGGCTGTTAATTCTCTAGCCTTGCCTAACAGGACATAAGCAAAATCTTGTAGAAAACCTCTTTGCATGGACATTAAAACTGACTTAATGGGTGTAGCTATTTCCCAGCTGGGATTAACAGTCCACAATGGTTTAGCTGGATTTGTGGCAGCCAGTTTTACCAGCATTTTTCTAACCGTATTGGCATTAGTGCATGATATAAGTTGTCTTTCCAAAGAACCAACTTCTATGCGTTGCATTTTCGAATTAAATTTCCATTCGTTTAACATGGCCAACGCTGGTTGAGGCAATTCTTCTTCTTGTATTTGTTGCAACAAATCTTTCAGCTCTATCGGTGAAAATATATTTAGATGCATTATTTCCTGCAACCATACTTTATTTTTATGCTTGACAATGCAATCTATTAAAAATTGTTTCAGCTTATTACGTTCGCTTAGCGAACAAAAGGGTAAAACATCCATTATGCCCTTTAAAATAATATTTTTTTTTTTAATATAAAATTAAATTTTATTGGATTAGTAAATTCTATGCGTATTCATTTTACCTCTACTACTGCTGCAAAACAGTTAAGTTGTTGGTATTTTTCAAAATAATCCACACTGGCAAAAATGTTACCTTCTTCAAATTTGCTGCGCACCAAATTAAGTGCAGATGCTTGCATTTCCAATTGTTTTGTTTCCTTTATAATACCCTGTGATATGGCACCTTCGATATCCAGTTCCAATATGCGTCTATTTACAAAAGGTATTTCACGCATACGATTGTCCAGTTTTAAAATTTCAACAATGTCCTGAAATTTATTATATTAACAAATACATAAAAATTGAGTTAAATAAGAAATAAAAAAGGACTTAAACAAGCATTTAACAGAACGAGAACAAACCTGGAGCTGCAGTACTGAAACTAATGGGTCGATTACGGATAGCAACACAACTGAAGTTGAGTTGCCTGCAGCGAAGTTAGGCAACGCCGTTAAAATATAAAATAAAAGTTTTATTTATTTAAACACGAGGGCGTTGCCTGATTTAGCTGTTGGCCACTCAACTTCAGTTGTGTTGTCATCCTTAATCGACCCATAAATTTAATTCCGAATTGATCTAGAATCGACCTTAAATTAAACGGAAACCGAATATGAACAACAATTTTTAATGAAATTAAACCAGAATTGATATAGAACTAGAACCAAACTGGAAAAAACAAGAACTAAAAAAAAATTGGACTCAACAACAACTAAGCTATGTTGATCTAGAACTTGTCTGATTTAGGGGCCAAAGCAACGATATATTATAAAACTCAGGTTTTAATCTATGATGTGTTAAGAAATTTTTCTTTTCTTAATTTGCTACTATGCACTCTCACCTTGTACTGAGTCAGTTGCGACATGTTAAAACGTTCCGTTAATGTTTGTGACTGAGCACTAACTCCACACGCCAACAGATAACCTTCCAATTCGTCTTCGTTTACATGACAGAAAACAAATTGTGACGGTATCTTTCCAATCATTTCATATTCACTTTTAGTTAAATTTAAATACCGACGACATTCATTTACAGCTTCTCTAGCCAACGGGTATTGTTTGGTATAAAGGTAGAAATTAACCAAATCGAAATATATTTGTGCTCTTAATTCTGCCGATGAAATCTGCAGCATAGCGTCAAATTGTTGTGATGCATTAACTTCATCATTAGGATGGGGCGGCGTAAAAGTCTCGTAGGTAAAGACATAAAAGGGTTCATTCGATTTGCATAATTCTTGCAAATATTCTATGCTCGGTTGGGGATTTATTTCGGGAGCAAAAAACTGATGCATGGGCTCTAAAGGAACAAACCTGAAAAGTGGTAATTTTAGTGCAATTTCTTTAATCAATTCTTATTAAGACACTTACATATTACCCATTGTGGGTCTGGCTGCTTTGATGGCTATATCTTTAAGTATTTGAAGTCTTAGAACCCAACGATGGTAAAAGGTTAAGGCAAATTTTGCGGCCTTTTCATTACCCTCCGCAGCTGAAAGTGAAAATTGATTTTACAAATTTGTACAGAATAAAACGAATTTTTGTTTTTCTTACTTATTATAGCCTGAAATTCAATGGTAAATGGTATCGTTACACGTTTGCCAAAACTTATGGTGCACAGATCCCTTAGCAAAAACAATTGCTTGGGTATGGGCAGATTTTTCTCAAAAACATCCAAATTCCATTTCATCCAAGTGGCCACTTTTAAAGCTAATACTTTTAAGGCCAATTGCTTGCGTGTCAAACGAAAAACCTCTACATTAGGAGCTACTGTTGGCGGTGGTACCGGCACAGCTGTTGGATCGGTAGTTGTTAAATCAAATTGTGGCACAACCACGTTATCCGGAGCCATGGAAATGAATTGCGACAATAGTTCTAAGGCGGAAGGGTCTAAATTATATACATTTTTATTATTTTATGCAAAATATTTATATAAAGTTGTTTCATTTTTACCCGGATTAAGTTTTTTTAAATGCTTGGTTATTAACTCAGGATCCAAAAGAAATTCAAACCATAATACCGTCTCTGCTGCTAAGGGCACAGGTTTGGGTTTTAAGGGATCATCCATTTTAAAAATGGTAATAGTTTTAATTTTTTTTAGCAAAAATATGAAAAATATTTCTTTATTTCTTTAAAATCACGTCTTGCTTACTTTTTTACTGTTTAAGATTATTCTTTTTGTTTTTATTTTATTTTTCTGTTTTTCGATGCTACCACACTTGTGTTTGTAACATATATAAAAGCTGATTGATATGCTGTATTAGAAACAAAGTTGCCATACTAGTAATGTAAATTATAGTAACTACACTTCCTTTCCAGCAGCTACTGCTTTTGTCTGTACTAACAGACAATTGTTATAGTTGGTGAGTTGCTTTGCTAATAAAAAAACGGATACAAATTTTAAGTTTTCACAAAAATAACCTTTCCGATGAAATAAGAGCTTATTGTACTAACAACCTTTCGATTATGTTGAACACGATTTAAATAAACGTATTCGTGTGCATTAGAGTTATTTTAAAGATAATTTTTAATTTCCAGCTGGCATTTGGATGATAATTTTCCGTAAAAATCACCTAAATGAGTCTTCAGAGAGCACTTCTGATGTTTAAAAACTGATTTATCACTTGGGCGATTGAAGAAGGATTTACATATGATTCATTTTTATGCTCAAATAATGATTTCTAAATGTTTAGAATAGATAGAATAGATTTATTTCAACATATGTATCTTAAAATATCAAGAGACAAAACTTTTTATTTATCATTAAGCTTTGGTATTAGTATATATGTAACTATTGGTGCATCTTATTATAACTCAGTTAGTTGATGTAAAGCAGTGTCTAGGTATTTTTTTTAATGATCGTCAAAGCTTCGTGGGTCATGTTGAACACACAACGGCTGTAAGGTTTGAAGATTCCTTCAACGGTTTTATTCCACGACAAACGCTCTGTGAAAGACTCGGCTTGTGTCAGGGATGGAAATCATGGCACAATTATACTTTTTTTATGGTACATTTTTGACCTTGTTGGTACCGTGGTACTACCGCAAGTTACTTGGTACAATTAAAAAATGCTAACGTTTCACTATATGGCAACATTAATTTTGCCTATGTTCTCTTGTATGATATATCTACTGTGAAAATAATATTCCCACAGATGAAGCAAGGCGAATTAACTACAGGTGGTGCCGAAACGGCATCTGATTTTGACAGTTCGAGCTTCTTTGTTTTGATTTGTTAGTGTCTTGCTAAAAATGGTTGACATTTCGACCTATAAGCACTAACAATGCAATGCAAAAAATCCTATGATGTTTCTGTTTTTGGATTGTTTTAGTTCCGACACCACTTGTAGTCGAATGCGCCTTGAGATGAAGTTTATTGTGGTACAGAAGATTTCAACACATAATATTGACAACGACACTATCTGCCTGTGTAACGATTTCGAACGTCAGCGTTCGCATAGAAAATTATATTGAAAATAAAAATTAAATTCTAAAATTTGTTTTTGTTTGAAATTTAATTTTCTATGTGGACGTTAACGTTTGAAATCGATTAACAAATGCTAAAGCTTTTTATGTGCAATTTTGTAGTGAGTTAAAATCAAAGGTGAACTTTAATAATGAAGTACCAAAATGGTTCGAAAAGCTTACTTCAGAAAAAGTAATTATGGGAGAAACAAATTCAATTGTACCCAGGGCTGCCAGATTTGACGATTTATCGTCATTTTGACGATTTTTTGTTCCGAAATTAGCAAAGTGCAGATTTGCTGATTTTTTTCTAAAAAGTGACGATTTTTTTCAATCTTCAAAGTCTGAATTAAACATTTAATTTTCCAACACGTTCGTTTTTTAATCTTGAAATGTTTAATAGCCGTACCTTAACAAGAGCGGAAGGCGGAACGTTTTCGTTCGCTTCGCTTTTACGCTGATATGCTATACCTAAGCAAGAGCGTCAACGTTGTGTCACGAATAGTAGTGATAGCTTGCTTGTTTAATAAAACCCACAAATTATAAATAAAAATAGAGATAAAAACGCTCGATTGACCAAAAAATAGCTAAATTTCCATTATTAATTAATAATAGCGGCAAACTTCACTATTAAATGAGCTGGCAAAATCGGTTTTTCCAATTGCGTTGAAAAGGTTCGGTTATACTATGCACGTCTTAAGAAAATCCTTAAATGATTATTTTCAAAATACAAAAACAACAATGTTACACTTTGTTTATCTTTCGTCAATCCATCATCGAATGAACCTTTTACCACTCTCTGTATAAATCATATTTTCAATAATTATACGGCGAATATTTAACGAGTTTTAAGATAATATCTACATGACTCTCATACGATACTTGTCATGAAAGACTCGTTAGATAATCTTTTTCCAAGTCTTAAACGATTCCCACTACGATTGAAGAAGCGTCTTTCGCTGTGTTAAGAAGAATCTCAGTCGTGTTACAGCTTTTCCCGTGTGAGGAATCTTCTACGATTACAAAATGCGGTCATCGACGATCAAAGACCCTCGTCATGAGACTCCCAGTATATCTAACACGATTAAAAATGCTAGCTTGGTTTGAAGTAATTATGTTTTCGTTTGAATTTTTTTTTTTCTTTTTATAAAAATCGAACAAAAATTGTTAAAAAAAACTAAATTTTCAGTTGTCCGATTTTTTTTTGACGATTTTTGGAAACGTGAAAGACGATTTTTTTATTTTTTCTCAGGAAATTGACGATTTTCTTACAAATTTATCTGGCAGCCCTGATTGTACCGCTTCTGGTGAAAATGTTTCCACATGAACAAACAAACTATCTTTGAGGCAATAAATAACAATGATTCACAAATTTTAAACTTTTTGCCATATTTTTTTTTTTGCCATAACCTCAAAAATGAGATGCTTTCTAAAGTAATCGGGGCGGCTGAAAACGAATATGGCACTAATTTGTTTCTCTCAAAAAGCGTTTTCAAGATATTCCCGAAAATCGTGTTTTTTTCTGAACTAGTTTTAGCTATTTGAAAAATCTCAAGAATTGTTCATCTGAATTGTACAAAATTTAAACAATTGAATAAATATGTTTTTCCGTTTTCAGCACATATTTAAACTGTGTTTGATCGGATAAAAATTAACTGAGTTACAGGTCTTTAGATTTGAAAAAAATTGATTTTTTTACGTTTTTTCAATACATATTTATTTATTTATTTCAGTCTCTCCATTAAGGCAATTTTTTTCAAATCGGCCATAAGATTTTTTGTGAATTTTTATCCGACCAACACACTATAAATATAGGCTTAAAGAGGAAAAACATATTTATTCAACAGTTAAATTTTTGTACAATTCAGATGAACCGTTCTCGAGATTTTTGGAAATATCTAATATAACAATAGAATAACACAATTTTCGCGAATTTCTCGACAACGCTTCTTGAGAGAAATAACTGAGGGTCATATTCGCGTAAGCTGCCCCAATTTATCTTAAAAATTATCAAATTTTTAAGGTTAATCTTTTTGTGGCGTAGTGTAATCAGTACAGAGCACTAGGTGGTTAAACTAAGATCACACAAAGATTTAAATATTTCCTGTTTTTAGTCTAAAGCGTCACAGATGAGAAATGAATTCATGTTCCCAGATATTTCAAGAATCGTAAGAGGAATTCTGTCTATTCCACATTCCTCGGCCAACGTCGAGCGTGTTTTTTCTACCCAAACCCTAATTAAAACAAAAAAAAAAAAAAAAGAGATATACTACACGTTTCTGCTGTTTTAAATTTGATACAAAACAAAGAAAAGATTTATTGAAGTCAACAAATTCGCGTTGCTTCAATTTTAAAATAACAGAAAATTTATTATCTTAAAATATTTAATAAATAAAATTTGTTAAATAACCGATCTCTAACAAGTCTAATCTTTATGAATGTAATATTTAATATTTTTTTTATTGAATACTGGATTTTTATACACATTTTTGTTAAGTTTCTGTTTTTTTTTTATCACTATTAAAAAAATGGTACCGTCGCATAAATACTTGGGGTAGAACAAAATTGTGCAAAAATAGAAGGAGTTGGCCCAGACTAATAATATTTTGCATGGCGGTATATATTATAATACTAAACAAAATTTCAAAAGGATATACCTCCCATATATCCTATTTTTAAAAAAATTCAATTCGGCAAAACTTTTTATGTTGAATTGTTGAAAATTACCAAATCTATCTAAATATAATGTTAAAATTTATGTACTTAATTTTTTATAAATTCTAGCAAGGATTTTTCAACGATACAATAAATATTTCTTAATTAAAATATTTCATATATAAAGGCACAGTGGGTTTTCGATTATGATTTTAACTCTTTATTGTTAAGTTTAAAGTAACAATGTGTTTTATTAATACCAGTCCAAAATAATAAGAAAGAATGCCGGAAATGCAGAAACAGGGTTGCTTTGTTATAGAAAAACATCTGTTCAGCAATTCCAGAGTTGTTACATAACATAATAATAGTAATTATACAGAGTCGTAATCTTATAGTAAGAGTAGTCAGATGACAGATCACTACAATCTCGGCCGACCTGACAACACAATCGACCTCGATTGTCAATCTTGTTCTAAAAATTCTTCATCTAAAAACTCATAATCTTCATAACCACTTGTGTTGCCTTCAGAGTCCCCCACTACATCATTGCACTCCCTAGGTTCCACCCATTTTTTTAACCGACTAGAATCGACTGTTCCCCTATATGGCATTTGTGTAATTTGGCAATTTTCCACGTCAGTTATTTCGTAACGATCATTACCCAACTGTTTCTGAATTATGTATGGCCCGCGATATTTTGGTATTAATTTTTTGTTTACGCCAACTGATGTGTCGACATTCTTCAAGACTACTAAGTCTCCTACCGCAAATAACTTGGCTGGTTTGTGCCGCTCACTAAAATATTTCAGGTTGTTTGATTGAGACTTCTCAATGGATTCTGCCGCCTCTGCTCTAATTAACCTCAGATCTCCCCTATCAGTGTACCTATCCTGTAAATGTTCCGTCAGTTCGTCAACTATTTCGCCTCTTTGATCCACTCCAAACAACAACCTACTTGGCGACTCCCCTGTCGCACTGTGAACCGTATTGTTTATGGCAAATTCTACCCTTGCCAATTTATCGACCCAATCGGAGTGTTCAATATCCTCCGATAATTTAGCCAACATAGCCCTTAAATCCCTTTTTATTCTTTCCACCTGACCATTTGATTGAGGTGACGCTACAGACGTTTTCACGTGCACAATGTTGCGCTCTGACAGAAACGAGTTGAATTCGTTAGACGTGAAACATGTTCCGCGGTCACTTATTATCCGCCGAGGTCTGCTGTAATTTTCGAAATATTTTCCCAATGCACAGCACGCCTCCTTTGTCCCCGGGGCATTGACTGCGTATAATTTCGTAAATTTTGTAAACGCGTCGACTACTACCAATATGTGCTTCCGTTTCGATTTTATTGACGGCAAAGGGCCGAAGTGGTCAATATGCAGTGTGTCGAAGGGGATAGGTTTTTTGTCTATATTGTACAAATTTCTTTCATTCCTCCTGTGTGGGACTGAGTTAAAAATACATTTAATACAATTCCGAATAAATTTGTTCAACTTGTTCCGCATATTTGGAAACCAATAGTGTTTCTTTATTTGCTTCATACACTTTTCAATACCCACATGACCATTTTTCTCATGAGTTAACCGCATAACGTTTTCCTCCAGTTCGGCAGGGACATATAATTGCATCCGCCCTCTAGCGCCCAATCTAAAAACTAACCCATTGTCCAGCACATAACCCTCCAAATCCCCTACTTCCAACTTGCCCCGAATAGTTTGTATATTCGGATCCCTCGTTTGCGTAACCTGTATGTTCATATCGATATCACCCCCATCAATCATAGCAATAATGGGAGCACGGCTTAATGCATCGACGTGAGACATCAATTCGCCCCTACGGTGTCGAATAGTGTAGTCATAATTCTCCAATTCTAATGCCCATCTTGCTATTCTTGGGTTAATTAGTTTTTTGCCTAGCGTCAGCGCAAGTGAATTGCAATCGGTTACGATCGTAAATGAAATTCCCTCCAAATATACTCGAAAGCGTTTCAAGGCGTATATAATCGCCAGCGTTTCTAGCTCGAAACTATGGTACCTAGCCTCCGCCTCCGACGTACACTTTGAATAGTATGCAACCGGGTGAAATTTATTGTCCTCCTGTCTTTGCAGCAGTACAGCCCCAAAGCCCCTTGCACTGGCGTCAGTATGTAGCTCCGTCCCCCGAGAGGGGCTTCAAAGTATAGAAAGCCTCCTGACATTCACCCGTCCACGTAAAAACCCTATTCTTCTTTAAATTCATTAACGGTCTTGCTATTCTCGAGAAATCGGGAACAAATCGACGGAAGAATGAAAACAACCCTAAACATCTTTCCACCTCGCTGTGATCGGCCGGTACCGGGAACTCCCGGATAGTTTTAATATGATCACTATTAGGACGTATCCCGTCCTTATTAACCCGGTAACCTAAATAGTCCATCTCGCGATACGCGAACTTGCATTTCCCAAAGTTCAATTTCAATCCCGCCTCCCTTAGTGCACTTAATACCTCAGCCAAAATCTGCAGGTGTTCCCCAAATGTATCAGTGGCTATACTGATATCGTCCAGATACACAACAATTCTCCCTGTGTCAATAAATTTTCTTAGCACCCTATTTATATAACGCTGAAAAACAGCCCCTGCATTCTTAAGCCCAAAGGGCATGTAACAATATTCAAATTGCCCCAGCGGAGTGACAAACGCGGTGTACTTAATCGAGTCTTCATGCATCGGCACCTGGTGGAAACTATTTTCCAAGTCGAGCGTTGTAAAAAAATTTTTATTACCTAAGTAATCTAGACAATCTTCTATAATAGGTAAAGGGTAATTATCCCTCAACGTGATCTTATTCAATGACCGGTAGTCGACGCACATTCTTAGATCCCCGTTTTTCCTTCTCACCAACACAATCGGGGATGCGTATGGAGAGTCACTTGGGCGTATTATGCTCCCTTGCAGCAATTGCTCTAATTTAGCCTTTACCTCGCCCCGCTCACGATAAGAAAGTCGACGAGGACCGCTATATACCGGCACATCATTCACTAACTTAATCCTCATACAATAATCTATCGGCCCCTCACGGCCCTCTATACTGTCCAAATAATTACTCCTAATAACCGATAACAAAGAAACGACATCTCCCGAGCCTAACTTGCAGTCGACGTCTAACCCATTCTCAGTCTCTACCACACAAACCATTTGCATCAACTCTTTACATTCCGCGTTTTCTTCAACAATTTCCAAATCACTTATGTCTTTGCTAGACCCTACAAATTCAGACACAATTGCGTCGTTCTCATTTGCGAATTCCCCTAACCCTTTACAATTCTTATTGTTTGTAACCTTATCATTCTCATTTACATAAAACGGTAGTATGCTTAATAAATTTAAATTATCCTCCCTGTTTGGAACCTCTACTACTTCATGGGGAACCCTATACAAATTAAACAATTTAAGCGCACTGACAGTTTTATTATTCGGTTTTTTATTAAAATTTTTTAAATTCATTTTTATAATTTCATTTTTATTATAAGACAGCTTTATTTGGCATAATTGTATATTTAATTTGGCCAATAGATCACGCCCAATTAGAAATGGCACTACAGCCTCATCATCTGGTAGAATTAAAAAATTATGGTTAGCTTTTTTATTCCCGAAAAAAATTTCACATTGGATACGACCAAACATACTTATTTTCTTATTGCCTATACCACGATATGACGTCAATATTTTTTTATCTTCAACAAAAAACGGAACCAGAGACTTTCTTACACAGCTAATGGGGCTACCAGTGTCAAACAAAGAAAAAAAATTCATTACCTCAGTGCGCTTATCTTGTTTAATGAAGACAACACTTACCGTCTGGAATGCATCTACAGCATCATCTGAATCGGCCTCTTGTATTGCAGCAGTTAACCCTCTCTTTCTCGGGCAATTCTGGTGGAAATACCCTACTTCAGCACATACAAAGCATGAGTTGGCAGGACGCTTTGGTTTGGGGCATTTGCTCTGGTAGTGTCCAAACTGAGAGCAGTTATAACATCGGACTTCAGTTTCGGGTGACTTAATAGCCGTTGTTTTCGCCTTGTTGCTTACTGTAGCGCTGCCGGCTCTAGACGCTGTGACCCGTGCCTGTTGACGTTTCGGTTCGTAGCTATCCATACGATCAATCAGCTCACTAATATTTCTGGCACCATATAGGCGAGTAATTGCGTTCGAATTATCCGGGATACCGTCGATTATAAAGTCGACCAGTTCCCTTTCTTCTATTTCCGCCTTCGAAGCAATAGACTGCATCGCCACCACATAGCTGATACAAGATTCGTTGGGTTTGATCGTTCTTAACCTCAACTGCTCGTATATCTCATACTTCGACACTTTGCGGTTAAACAACATCACTAAACTCGCCTTTAAGTCCTCGTATTGTAGCAGTCCTATGTTAGTGACATGCTGCTTGGCCGTACCTGCCAACCGGCGACGAACTCCGACACACTTTTCTTTCTCAGTGTACGCCGCAGTATTTGTATAGTCTTCAAAAACTGTAAACCATTTTTTTATGTCGCAATGGTCATCCCCACTGAACATCGGTACGGCGGCGTCAAGTTCTAACAAATCAATATGACGATTGTTGGTGGGTGCTGCTTGTAAACTCTCCTCCAATATGCGTATTTGTTGTTGAACTTTTAGCACCTCCAAGCGCAGTTGTAAACTTCTAAGTTCGTCTTCAGCAGCAGCTACCCCGGCGGTAGAAATACAATCGTTTGAGGCTTCAGGCACATTTGCGAAAACACTTCCGGCAGCGGCTACCCTTGCGGCAGAAATACAAGCGTTTGAGACTTCAGGCACATTTGTGGAAAAACTTCCGGCATCGGGCAAATTTACGGCAGACACTAATGTGGAAAAACATTTAGCAGCATTGCCAGCAGGCGCATCAACATCAGGACCGCTGGCTGCAGGCACATCAACATTGGGACCGCTGGCGGCCGGTTCTTTAATAGCGGCAGCTGCATTTACAGTCGAGTTCCCTGGAGGTATATTGGCATCGCGGCCTTGTGAGCCGACTAGCACCTCACCGGCAGCTAAGGCATCGTTGGACAACTGCATTTCCTTCTCGGTTTCTTCAATTTCCGCCAAGAAGTTAATTTCGGCCGGAAACTCGTCGTCTTACCCTTTTGTGATTGCTTGATGAAGCGCCTTGAGCTGGCTTAGCGTGGCCGATTCGGGGAAGTCTACGCCGGCTGCAGCGAGCGCACTCATCAGTGCCTGGCGGCTTGATCGCAAATCCATTTTAATTTTGTCCATCCTTTCACTTTTTGTTTATTTTATTTACCAATGGTACTACAGTTGTACCCCACACCTGATTTTATAAAGGCACAGTGGGTTTTCGATTATGATTTTAACTCTTTATTGTTAAGTTTAAAGTAACAATGTGTTTTATTAATACCAGTCCAAAATAATAAGAAAGAATGCCGGAAATGCAGAAACAGGGTTGCTTTGTTATAGAAAAACATCTGTTCAGCAATTCCAGAGTTGTTACATAACATAATAATAGTAATAATACAGAGTCGTAATCTTATAGTAAGAGTAGTCAGATGACAGATCACTACACATACAAAAATAAATATAAAAAACAAGTACAATTTGGTGTTCCAGAAAAAGCACAAAAATTACACTTAAGCTTAAAATGTAGTAAATTTTTTTCTTTACATCAATAGTAAGGGCAACGGAGCATATATTCTTTAAAAAAACTGAAAAAACGGTGCACTCAGTTTTTTTTTTTTTAAATTTAAGTAAATATTGACGATTTTCATATTTTTGTTTGCAAAAACAACCTGCATTTTTTTATGGCTATATAATAATGTCTAATAACGGTAGAGATTTTCTTGAACTCAAATTCTTTAGAACGTTAATTTTAAAGCACAGTACAAATAAAATAGGATAATTTTATCGTACAGAAAAATATTCATAGCTTTTAATCTAAAGTACTAAATTATAAAAAGTAATTAACGCGTTTTAAGCCTCTAAAAAAGATCATGTATCTCTTAGTTAGAGCTAAAATGTGGTTAGTTTCTTTTTTGATTCTTAATGGCGGGCACTTGGTTTATTAAACGGCAGAGAAAATTAAAAAAAGTATTCACTCAGTTTTTTTATTTGTCCATCAAACATTTTTTTTACTTTTTTTTTTTTGGTTACCGCAACACTTTTTTAAGATTCATCCAGAGCATTACTTATACATACATACTTTAAATAAAGTGTGGGCTCATATCAAAGAAGAATGTCTTCTTTACCAAATACCAGGGTTTATAAAGTTGGTACAATTGTACTTTTTTTGGTACAATTCAAAACTAAAAGGTACGCTGGTACCCCCGTGACTCATTTGGTACTATTTCCAAATTTTTCAAACATAGTTTAGTGATTGGTGCAAATAGTCTTGCGAAAATGCAAAATGTCGTAGCTTTTTAATGAAATCTAAGGAAAACTCCATCTTTTGTTGTTGGATTTAACAAAACTGCTATGATATTTTGCATTTTCTCTTTTGCAAGACCATTTGCACCAAACACTGAACTCCGCTATTGTGAATAGATTTTTGCACTTGTTAGTTGAACCATTGCTTATACCCTTTGTACACTTGCATACATTTCGGAGGAACGCATGGAAGATGTTGAAAATGTGAAATACGCGTTCACACTTGAAACATCTACTATCAATAAAAAATTTCACCATTTCTGAAAAAAAAACTTTTATTTTTTTTAAATACTTTTTTCTAAAAAAGTGCCAACATTTTAAAAGATAACACCAAAAGGTATTTCTAATTCATTTTGTTTAATAATTTTAGCAAAATTAAGCAAAATAAAGCTTGCAAAAAAGGAAAAACTTGAGAAATGGTAACGCTGCTTTCAAAGCAACTTCCATTTTGTCAGTGATGCCACAATAATTACAGAATTTATTGCCACTTTTCTAGTGATAACACTAATACCCTTTGTACACTTGCATACATTTCGGAGGAACGCATGGAAGATGTTGAAAATGTGAAATACGCGTTCACACTTGAAACATCTACCATTAATAAAAAATGTCACCATTTCTGAAAAAAAACTTTTATTTTTTTTTAAATACTTTTTTTCTACAAAAGTGGCATTATTCTAAAAGATAACACCAAAATGTATTTCTCAATCATTTTGTTTAATAATTTAAGCAAAATAAAGCTTGCAAAAAAGGAAAAACTTGAGAAATGGAAACGCTGCTTTCAAAGCAACTTCCATTTTGTCAGTGATGCCACAATAATTACAGAATTTATTGCCCATTTTCTAGTGATAACACTAAAAGAATCGAAAAATGTAAAAGGGAACAAAATGAGATAGTAACATTCTGTAAAGATGTTGAAAAACTTTGATTTTTTGCCCTATTAATTTCTTATGGGAAAATTCCAACATCTTCCCAAATTGATGTTAAATGTTGACAAGTGTGAAAAGGCTATTAGCCACATTTTAAATTAAGTATCAGCGGCAGCATATAATCGTGCATTTTCTGATTGGTTAATTATATTTTGAAATATTCGTCAACAAGATGGTTGTCACGTCAAGAAGTAATCAACAGCATTTTGGAACAGTGAGAGCCCATTCCATTATTATTTTAGTCCAATTATTTTGAAAGAGGTTTTACAAGCGCTAAATTAAATTTTATGATATTTGAACTTTCTACTCTTTTCCTGTTTCTGCAGTACATATTGAAAATTGTAAACAATTGTAAATTTGGTAATGCAATCCGAAGATGCTTGTATGCACATATTTTTATAACGCTTAAAAATTTTATTTTCGTTTAAAATTCGAGATTGCATTTTCAGAAATATTCCCCTAAAAACCGCATGATACAGGTCTGGCTAGACCAAATACAATTTGTTTGCCTCTATTCTTGAATATTTTGGAAAACTAACTATTTTGAAAAATGCAGGGTTCGAAATTCATTTTTGACCTATGGTTTCTTTGACAAAGTTTTTTGGAATGACTTATATAACATGAATAGCGATGTGCGTTTGATGCGAACAAATTTTACCCATCCTATCATTATGTAGAATTAATGATCATGTATTTCTTGCTATCTATACTTTACACGTACAAAAAAATTTTAAGTACCTTTTGTTTTTGATGTATTTAATTTTTGTTAAAAAAAAAAAAGTATAAAATAATGATTTAGTACTATTGGGGCTGAAAAAGTACGATTTTAAAAGTTCGTTGGTACGATATTGATTTTCTCATTTAGCATCCCTGCCAAATACTAATTGTGGTACTTTTTGAAAATAAATTTTTAATATTTTTTTTCTATGTACATGAATTAATATTAATTTTTCTTGTTAAATTTAATTAAAAATTAGGGCAAGTTTAGCGACCTCTAGCAGCGGCGAAACGCATTTAACATGTAATTTATTTACATGTACATAACTGTACTACAGTACGGTTATTTCTTTTAAACATTGGAACAACATCGTTTCACTTTATTTTTGTATATGGAACAAAGTACTATGCGTCATGGTCTAAAAAGTATATTTTGTTTTCATAATTGGTACAAAATCAATAAAGCAATTTTCCAGTTATTAAGGGCCGATGTTGATTTTAAATAAAACACAAATTATTTAGGAAATTATTGTCATTTCTTTTTATTATGATAATATTGGTATGGTTCAATTATGTATGGAACAAAATATCGGCCAAATGGTCCAAATTTTCGATGACGCTGAGGCATAATTGAGGTTCTATGCCGTTAATGTGCCGAATTATCTCATCCTTTAGCTCTGGAATTGTTGCTGACTTATCGAGGTACACCTTTTCTTTCAAATAATGATGGAAAAATGATCTTGGCGGCCAATTGACATCGCCACCACGTGAGATTACACGGCCATTGAATTTGTCGCGCAAAAGAGCCATTGTTTCGTTAGCTGTGTGGCAAGTGGCACCGTCCTCTTCCAATTCGGGCAATCGAAAGTTCGTTATCATCTCACGATAGCAAACACCATTCACAGTAACTGCCTGACCGGCCTGACGTCCTGATGATGCCGCCAGCCCATAAACCGCGCTAAACAGTCACTCTTTGTGAGTGTATTGGTTTTTCGACAATCACTCTTGGATTATCATTCGCCTAAATGCGGCAATTCTGCTTATTGACGAATCCACTGAGGTGAAAATGTGCCTCAACACTCAAGATGATTTTCTTCGAAAATTGATCATCCACTGTTGCCATTTCTTGCCACCATTCTGACCATTGACGACGTTTGGAACGGTCAAGAGGCTTTAGCTCTTGAGTCAATTGCACCTTGTAAGCGTGTAAATGCAAGTCTTTATGCATAATGTTCATCAACGACGAGAGTGAGAGGTGCAATTGTTAGACACGACGACGAGTTGAGGTGGACGGCTCTTCAGCCACACTATCGCGAACAGCAGCAATATTTTCTGCAGTACGAGCTGTACGAGCATGCACTGGTGTTTTCACATCTCCTACAGACCCGGTTTGCTCAAATTTTTGCACGAATTTTCCGATTGTACGCAAAAAATCACAAAGTGCACGATATGCATTTTGATTTGAACGCCCATTTTCATTATAAATCTGAATAACTTTAACGCGCTGCTCGATTGTGTATCTTTCCATGGTTCAAATTGGGTTAGTTTGAAATTGAAAAATGCGAAATGAAATGCAGAAAAAAACTTGACGTTTAGGTGTGGTTCACATTCAACATCGGCCCTTAAAATTTAACCACCCGTTAGTCCATACATAATTTAGTTTAGTTCTTTTTTTTTGTTGTTTTTTTACTTTGGGCCAACACTCAGGCTAAGCCCCCACTGGAATGCATTGTGTTGGTATTAGGAAAATAGGTTATAAGGAGAAGGAAAGAGGAAGTAGTGTTTGGGGACATTTAATTTGAATTTTTCCAAATTGTAGTCGACAGGGAAGACTTCTGCCGGGAGTCTATGAGTCTATTTCACATACGGCTAGTTCGATCGGGAAACGAGTTTTCTCTGTTATGCGTTGTGCGCATACATCCGACAACGAACGGATGTGTTCTGCTGGAAAGGCGAGTACTACGGGCGTGCACCCGCGTCTCTGGGACGAGTTCGCCCATCTCAGCCGACCACTTACCGTGGTTATATCGAACGAACAATAACGCACAACCCACATTCCGACATTAGAGCTAAATACTCTACTGTCATTGATGAGGTTTAACGCACTCCTTTGCACCCGACCCAAAGGCTTCAAGATACCCTTAAAACACCTGCCCCGATATGGGAGTTGTATTCCATTTTCGGTTGGATATAGGCGGTATAAGTAAAGTAAAGTAAAGTAATTCATGCACCGTTTTATGAAACCAAGTCACTTGAATGCTTTTTTCGACACTTGAAAACATGCTGGTTCCATCAAACATCACGGCCCCTGATTCCTCAATAGCTATACCACCAATGGGTGCAGATGACGCTGACTCAACAAGACTTCTGTGGGACAATATTGGATTTTACAGGCATTCAAATCGACCCTATTCGCAGTACCCCACTTGGAGATTGTCATAAGGTCATGATTGAGTTTGTCGTTCATGTTCTGCCGCGCCTCAAAGCTTCCACCTCAGTAAGGCTTGGTCTATGATTAAAGAAAATGTATAATTAATGCTACGTTATCCAGGAGGTAGTAAGGGCAAGAAGAAAACGTTTGGGAGAAAGAAGAAAGCCTTCTGGTTAAGTTTTAGTTGACTTCTAGTTCAATACTAGTTCAACACTACAAGTTTGGGCAAAAGCAATCAATCGCCCTATTGGAACACGCTATATCTTTTGCAAATGGCGCCAAATGTCAATTAGGTTTTGACATTTGTAAAGTAAGCAAACGCAGAATACAAATCGTGTAGCCATCAATCGGTTTACTCCGCAAGAACGCGGAATTTTAAAAGGAAGCATTTTCGGGTCGCTTAATCTCTCGTTTTGGGGATTTGCACTGGATGGCCAGATTACTGTTTTTAACAGATATAGACTTCTTTTAATGGCTTATTTTGAAGTTGCCGGCTTATGTCAACAAGCCTCAAACTCCTGAAGCCCCTAAGGAAAATATTTGCTAGCAATGCGAGAACCTATCGCCCAAAGTTCCGGCCAGAGTGTTGCAAAAAGCCATAAAGCGAGTCCGTCTATCTATCATCAATGGCGGCGGCCACTTGGCCGATATAGGTTCCTATTACGCTTCACAACTCAACTCAGTTGAGTTGTTAATCAGTCAACTGGTTGTGTTGAGTTGTAATTTTTTGATGATTTTGTTCGCCGCAATATATCAAAGTTGTAAACCATAATACAAAAATTTAAAAATTGCAACTCAACTGAGTTGAGCTGTGAACCGTAATAGGGGCCATAATTTTCTCCAGGGTTTAAAAAACTGCAGTCGAAACCAAAAACGAAAACGAAAAAAATTTGTGTAAAATTTTTCACTTTTCGAGTTGGTTTGACAGTGATTGTTTTAATGAATCAGAAGTAAAAACAACAGATTTTCTTTGGATAATGACAAATGAAGAAGTGGATGAAATGACAGTTTTTCTACTTTGACATACATAAACATTTAAACGCTGATTTTCTCAACTTGATGGAATAAATTCTAATTAACTAAATAAGAAATTTTCCAAGCAGAATCAAAGTTTTTTATTAAAAAAAAAAATATTACGGCAGGAGAACATTGGGTGATTACTATTGGTGTTCACTACTAGTTCCATACTAGTTCAATTCTAGATCAGTTCTAGTTTGATTAAAGTGAAAGTTTATTTTATTTAATTTTTTTTTCTTATCTAATTTTCTTAATTTTCTACTTTCTCTTCATCAACACTTTGTGAATCTCTGACCTTTTAATCACATGATAATTTTGTTTGCGTATAATTTAATAAAAGATATCAGTTTCTTTTTTTTTTAAAAACTTTTGTTTATTTAAAATTATTGTCATTTGTATTGTTATTATTTATGTATTTCAAACTCGTTTTGAACAAAAATCAATTTAATTTGAAATTAAAACAAATTAGGAAATAAGAAGAGCTATTTTAAACAAAATTCGAGTATAAATTTACATATTTGCATAAAATTAAAATATTTGAAATTTTTTTTATAGCCCCTCTCTATAAAACTTTAAATGTGTGTGTGTGTGTGTGTGCTGTATTGTACAATATGCACTTGTTTCAACATTTCATTTCAAAACTCATTAAATATTTAAATTTAAAAATTTTTTTTTTTGGAATAAAGGTTGATCAACATTGACTCTTCCTCTAAACGAATTAGTTTAAATATTTACCAGTTTTGTTTTTTTATTTAATACACCAGCCATTGTGAATAACTTCTTTTTGTGTTTTTTAAAAATATCTATTGAAAAAATTTTCGTTTGAAAATAAATTTTATATCAAATACAGATTTTATTTCAAGGACTTTCTAGATTTTTAAAAAAATTTCTTTTGAAAGTTTTAAATATTTAAGATTCATAATTCCTTTTTGATTTTAATTTAAAAATTCTTATGAAATTTAACTTGTTTTATATTTTTGTAGGTCAAAGAATAAAAACAAGCAATAAATCAAATAATTTGTCTGATTTTTTTTTTTGGTTTTGCTTTTTATAACTTCTTAAACTCAGAATCTTCTATTTTTGCCGTTAAGAGAAAAAAAACCTGTTGCAAAGCCATTGTCTTGTCACAAAAAAAAAAAAAACAAAAAAAAAAATCCTTTTTGGGAAAAAAGTTCAACAACAAAAAGTTCATTACTCGTATCCAACAATGATCACAATCATTTGCCAATGTGTGTTAAGTTTTAAAAAAGTTTAACCCATGAAATGCACATCAAAAGGATCTTCCACAAATACATATTTCACCCTATAAACCTATTTAAATGCTTGTGTTATTGACTGGGCTTTTAACATAAAGAAACTTTAAAAGGGAAATTCAAAATCAAAAATTAAGGACCGCTTTTTACAACTTAAACTTTTATCGCCCGTATAAAAAGTGTTTTTTTTACGGCCGATTACTACCTACCCGGTGGTATGAACCTTCTTTTAACTTATCATTCACTTAAGGTTAAAGTTAACTTGTAATAAAATCCTACCTTAAGCTATCCGTAATTTAACTGTTAACATTATAAAACTTTGGTTGAACCATTACTTTGGGGGTAATTTTATAAAAAATAATATTTAGTATGGGAACCCCCTTAAGGAACACAGATAGAGGGTTAGTATGTTAATAAAAAATATAGGAGGGAAATATTAGTGCCAGTCTTACATTTTACCCTTTAGGAGCGACTCAGGGACAGTTGTGAACGTTTTTTTTTGCTTTTGTATCGTTTTTCCCTAGCTTTGACCCCGATGAGGAGCCATTTACCCCTATCCCACCCCCTAATTTTTTGGCTCATGCGTTTTTTTTTATAAAATTCACAAAATTGGGGGTTCTAGCGTATCGAAATCAAAAAGTCGTGCACTTTTCCACCCCTAATGTATGTATTATGTTTGGACCAGCCTTTTTAAGACAGTGACCAAATAAAATTCCAAATTGTATTCTTACTGAGAAATGGTAATTAAGACCTTCAACCCATTGTAGCGAAATAGACCTGGCGGAATCATAGTCGCAAACCTCTCACAGATAGACAAGCTCACCACCAACTAGCCCAACACCCTTTTGTGTTAGCAATACACACACGCAGGTAAAATTTGAGTTTCATCCGGCATAATTTCACACCCGCACCCGGCTTAGAAGCTTGAGCTATTTAACCTGCGCTGTTGAATTACAGGCGCTTCTGTTGATTAGCAATATCACCTTGGGGGGATCCACCAGGCCGTTATTCAACATATGAACAGTGTTCAGTTTCAATCATTAGGACGAAAAAAATTATATCTATCATAGATAGAACGCTAATTTTTTGTAGGAGAAAAGTAGGGCAACAAATAAGGCAAATCTGCCCACTGCGACTATTACGTGTCATATACATTTCCGTCTGACCCTCCCTCCATTTATGTACACGATAACTGGTGAAAGGATTGAGCTCGATAAACATGAATATTCGTATATAAGCGTTTCAATAAGAAATCTCTTTTAGGGCTGAGTTTAAATAAAATGGTTTTTGTGGGCTCGTCACCGTGCATCAGAGCTGTAAATTAAATCGCGAACCGTTCATGTACTGAATTAGCAAATTTTTAATTAATTCTTTTCACACAAAGAAATTTGTGTGAAATTAATTTCGTTTTCCAATTCAAATGAATTTGTAGAATGAATTGCATTTCGTTTGCAATTAAAATTAAAGTGAATTGCAGTTTATTGTACAGATTTATTTGAATTAAATTGATTTTGAATTAATTCAAAATGAATTGGAAAAAAGAATTAGCAATTCATTTCCAACTAATTTGAATTGAATTGATTTTGTATTGGAAGCGAATTGTCAGGTAGCGGCAGAATAGGAATTAAATTATTAGGCGAAAATCGTATCAAAATATAAAAAATTTTGTTCATTCGCTAAAAGAAGCATACATTTTTATTTATATCAAAAAGTGTGAAAATATTATTAAAAGTGTGTTAAACAATAAATTTTTGTTTAAATAATCTCATATTTGTGTATTGTGGAAATTTTTTGTTTAAATTTTCAATCGAATTTTAAAGATTTTAGCAACTTTGAATCTCAACAACATCTTTTACTGTCACAGCAGTGTTCGTTTACTCGAAATTCTTACTAATTTTACTACAATTGGAAAATTTGTTTCCTTTTTGTATTGAAAACTTCCAACTGCAATTAAAAAAAAAAAAAAATAACTTCAATAAAAAATTGAGCTTCGAACGAAGCAGGTTTGTAAGGGAGAAATGTAAGAGTTTCGCTTACCATCTCTCGATCGACTTGGCGTGCTGAAAACTTTTAGTGGGGCGAAAATCAGCTGTTTATCGTTGAAAATTCAAACGAAAGATAACGGTCGACATTGTGGGACAGTCTGTTTGTTTTGCTGGGTTCCAAACAGAGTACGCTCTAGAAAGCTTGTCTGTTTAAACTTAGTGTTTAAACCGGCTCACACACCCAAGAACGATATCGATCTTTTTTAAGTGATTGTGTAGACGAACACAACCCTTAATACCGTTCGTAACTATTTTCAAGAAAGAGCTGAACATTATATAGTGTTCTGTTCTCCGTTAAAAAGCAGAACAATTGTAGTGATACTGTAGACAAACATTATATTTTAATTTCTTTAATTTTACTTTTTTTATTTTAAAAAAGAAATGAACAAACAAAAAAATTCTACCCATGTCCGCAGCACGAACAGCTTGTGTAAAATTATTTTGCTGGCTTTTTGATTTTTTTTCGTATGTGTATTTTGTTTTTGTTAAAAATGTTTGGTTTTTTTTTTACCAGCCAAAAAGGACGAACATTAATGAGCTGAACTGAACACAATGAAGTTTGTGGTTTTTTAAATTAAAACCGAACGGGAATTAATGTTCTCATCTTTTGTTGAGTTGAATAATTATTTTTTTGTTCAAAAGATGACAAACAGGGAAACGTTATTTTTTTTAATGATTTTTTATACAAACACTATTAGCGTTTGTGTTTTCCACAAATCTACCGAACCGATCACTAACCCTACGTTGCCAAAATCAAGTAATTACTTGCAAGTAGTGTATAAGTATTATCAACGAAAAATCGAGGAAACAGCGGATTGCCTGAAAGTAAAAAAATTGTCTGCATTTAGTGAAAAAGTGTGAGTGTATTGAGTTTTTCAAACTTGCACTTGCATGTGGCAACGGGGGGATATATATATATGTGTTCCTCTAACTCCCATTGGAGCATAGGGCGCCAATAACAGCTGATCGCCAGCGGACCCGATTTTGTGCCGTTGATCTTAACTCGTTCCAAGATAGGCCAAGACTGTTCATCTCAGTTTCGGTGGAACGTCGCCACGTTGTACGTGGTCTGCCAGGTTGCCGGCCAGATTGTTGAAATGGGTTCCATCGAAGTGCCTGTTTGGCGACGTTGTCGTTGTTTCGTCGTAGTGTATGACCAATCCATTGCCACTTGCGCTTCCGTATTTCAATTTCTATCGGAATCTGTCTTGACTGCACTAACAGGTCGGCATTAGAGACTGTCCGAGGCCAGAAAATGCGAAGAATTCTTCTGAGACAGCGGTTGACAAATGTTTGTAGGCGGTGGGTAATAATATTTGTAACTTTCCAGGTTGTGCATCCGTAGAGAAGTACCGATTTGACATTTGCTTCGAAAATTCTAAGCTTAGTGCGAGGACTTATTTTGTTGTTTTGCCATATTGGGGCTAATATGCCAAAGGATGATCTTGCCTTGTTTATTCTACTCTCTACATCTAAGTCGGCACCTCCATTTCCGTCAATCTCACAACCCAGGTAGCAAAAGTTGGACGTGTAGTCGTAAATTTGGTCGCCTATATTTAGTGTTGATGGAGAGTCAACTCCTACACTCAGTGCCTTTGTTTTTCCGGTATTAATTTTAAGACCTGTACAGCGCAGTTTGTCTTGCAAATTAAGTGTTGTCTGTTTTAGATCACAAAGTCTGTGCGAAAGTAAGCATATGTCATCTGCGTATGCCAAGTAGTTCAGGTATTTGTTGTTGATTTGCCACTGTATACCATGACTGCTATTTTCTATGTAACTTAGAACATCTTCTATCACGACAAGGAATAACAAAGGAGACAATATACATCCCTGGCGAACTCCACTTTGCACCATAAATGGGTCAGATAGCTTCCCCTTGTGAAGAACGAAACATCTGGCTTGGTTATAACTTTCCTTGATCAGCGATATAAGTTTTTCCGGTATACCTCTTCTTTGCAAAGCTAACGGGGGGATAAGGAGCTTTATTTAGTCTTTGTTTTCGAATACTGACTTAAACTTTCATACTTGTTTTTTCTTACCTAATCTAATTTATTTTCGCATCAGTTTTTTTAAACGTTTCTTGGAGATGTTTTCTGGGATACTCAAATTATTCCAAATATTATTTGACAGTTGGCATTTAATCATTGTGATCACAAGTGTCATATTCAAAATGACAAATATCATTATTGACAGCTCGACTTTTAGTATGTATTTGTATTAAATTGAGTTGAATTGTGAAACTCACACTTGCATTTTTCAGAGGCTATTTAAATATTGAATATAAAAAAAAATTTTGAAATTATGCGGTAGAGTATTGTACACGTATCTATTTATCCATAAAAAAAATTACTCTTTTGTTTGATTTTGTTTAAGAAATAAAGAAATGTTTTAAAAATAACTGATTGACACAAGTGTTATATTTTTAATGGAGTTAAAATTTTGATGATGACATTTCTTATTGTTTTAAATTTTTCTGGATATTGAAGGCGTTTTTACGAAATTAAATTAAGTTGCATTTTTAAATGGGTTTTGTATTTAGAAGTCAATATTTAAATAATTTTGTTTATTTTCCGTTGATAGCTGCAACATTTTGTGAATAGATAACTTTAATTTTAAATGTGTGCTTTTAAGAATTATACTCTTTGGCCCGTTTTCACAACTTACTGATAGCTTAAGGTAGGAATTTATCATCCGTACACAAAAAAAATAATTTTCATATTTGAATACGCATATCGCATATTTGATTACAAACATTTTTGGATTTTTCTGCGATGACGATTTTTGCGGTATTGATAGAAAAGTTTGTATGTATAATTGTTAAATTTTTAGTCAACAACCAAGTTTATTGAGTCAATAAAAAAAGTTGTTGCCAAAAAAAAATTTTTCAACAAAATGTTTACTTGATTTGTTAAAATAAATTGTTGAAAATGTTGAATAAATCAAACAAAATGTTAATCCAATCTTTATTTTTTTATTTATTAATGACGATGTCATAAATTTTCAATTTTTATATTTTTATAAAAACACTAAAATTTATTATGCGGGGATAAGTAAGTTCCTATGCGCACTTCACTGGTTGCTAAGGCCAGATCATCAGGAAACCTTTTCCAAAGACTTTGGCAAAACTAAATATATTATTCAAATAAAACTGTAAAACAAATGAGAATTATGAGCTATTTAAAAATGGACAAAAGTTGTTAAAATACTGTCTTTACTTCGATTCAAATATTTTTTTATTGAACATGAAGAAATATTTAACTATTTCATTATTAAATATGTTTTATTGAGTGATATTTTGCAAAGTGTCAATTTGATAAATTTTTTCTTTGAATCAAACAAAAATTTTGTTGACCTAAAATTTTATTTTTAACAAACTGTGTTGTTAAAAATTTTCTTGAGATATTTTTTTCTGTGTAAAAATAGTGTTTCATTATTAAAATTTTACTTATTTTGATATTTTACTTAAGATTTTTCCTTGATTCTTAGAATAATTTTGCAATTAAATGGCGTATATAAAATGCAGTCACCAAAATTTCCTCCATATTTCTAGATAATTTCTATTAATGTTCAGATCTAATGTTTGTAAATATTGGAAGTAGTTATTAACCTTTTCTTTAAACTCGCTAATTTGACTTAATATCGAGTATTATTCGAAATCCAAGCTTTTCTCAAACATGTCAATTTTTTTGGTTTAAACTTTGTATAATAATACATAGTTTAAACCAGGGCTGTGGAGTCGGAGTCAGAGTTGAGGAGTCGGAGTTGAGGTTTTTGTGCCGGAGTCGGAGTCGTAGTACCCACAAAAACTCGCGACTCCGACTCCAAAGTTTTTCGGCATAAAAAATTTAAAACAAATTTTCCAAAATAAAAACTATTCGAAATTGACGATGCAATATTTCAAATATCGATTTGAAATTTTTAGGAATCATTTTTATTCTATATTTAACCTAATGCATTAAAAAAGTTAGAGTGCTATATTCGGATGTACCAAGTCTTTGACACCCTCCACCGACAGTTAGAATATATGAGAGCTATAAGTTATTAAATAATCTTTATAAAACGGACGTCAGTATAAAAATTTGTTCCAGTTCAAACCAATTGTACGACAATCAGAAAGTGTTATGCAATTTGAACTAACTTAAATAATATATCATGATTCGTAACAGTTTTTTGAGATGCATAATTTAAAATTTGCAGTATATTGGATACAAATATTAAATATTAAGTGATGTTTTCATGTTATTAAATGGTCTTGTATTTTCTCTGTTCTTCATTATTTTAATTATAAAATATAAAATATTCTTCGTAAAGATTCTGAAATATTTTTAGCACTAGATTCATATACATAAGTCATCTGAAGTTAATGTAATAGATCTTGGAGTTTATTCTTTAAAGTTTTATGTTGCACTTTTTAATGGTCTGTTAAAAAAGTTCGATTTTGATAACGACTTTCTTAAACACGTCTTTTATGTAATAAGAGGTAACCAATTCAGTATTTCTCAATTATGTGCTTTTGTGGCAAATTTAGTCTATTTGAGTGATATTGAAGAAGTTAATAATTAATAGCTTGAGCTTTAATTTTTAGAAACACAATTAATAGAAAGAGAGCATACGCGAGGGCGTATTTAAAATTTTAGACTTAATTTTTTTTTTTAGATTTAATTTGTATATATTTTTAAGTAAAATGAATTCTATATACTTTTTTTCATTTAATTATTTAACAGTAATTAATATAAAAAGCCTTACAACATCTTTTTGTTTTTTTTTTCTTTTAAAAATGTTGGCACTTTTGAAAAAAAAAAAGTTTTTTTTTCAGAAATAAGAGGTTTTTTTAAAAAAATTAATTATGGACTGATCATCACGAAATCCTGTATAGTGATTTCCGTTATTAAAAATCTAAATAGAACAAATTTCAATACAGTAGTGAAATTTGTTTAAGCGCTTAAAGTGCTTTTCAGAAAGCTGCTTAATATGGGATCTTAGGTAAATCTAGACTGATAATCAGAAAATTGCATGGTAATATTTCTAGCCATATGAACCAAAATTGGACCAAATTTTAAAATATCTATAGCTGCTATGGTTTTAGGTGTATTTAAATAATTTCCTTGAGTGAGCATTATATAGAAAACTATGGACCGATCTTCTAGAAATTTTATAGCGTTATAGTGCCAAATTGCAAAAACGTTCTTAACGAACTAAACTGTTTTCCGATGGTAGGCATTATATGGGTCCAAGGGTAAATTATGGACCAATCTTCACGAAATTTTGCAGTGTCTTATAAAACTGTGACGTACCTAATTTTATTATGATAGCAATATTTATTACGTTTTTATGCGTACTAAACTGTATTCGGGGAGTAGGCTTTATACGGGGCCTATGGTAAATTATGGACAAATCTTTACAAAAGCACATTTAAAAATGATAGCAATATTTATTACGGTTTTAGAAGTACATTATGGCACGTTTAACGTAAGTTTTTGTAACAAAATTGTCAATTTTTAGGGGGGGAGTTCTACATTTTGATTGGTAACTATGATCCTACTGATTGGATTTTGCTGGATTTCACTCCCAAGCTGCTTAGGATAATTAGAAGCCATTTTACACCAAGATTGAACTTTTGTTTTAAATTTTTCGAAAGTGAGCGTATTTTAAACAGACAGACAGACATGGCTAAATCGACTTAGAATTACTCAAGAAACTACGGTATTAGATGCATAATAAAAAGTTTTACATGGAATGACAAACTTAGTATACCCTGATTTCGTACCGGTAATTAATTTTGGGCCGCAAAAGGTAGGAAGGTAATTTTATTTAAAAAACGGTAATTAAAAGAAATTTGGATTTTTAGTATACATATACATGCAAACATATGTATGAATGTTTAATAATTTTAACGTTTGAAAGGTGATTTTAAATTTAAAAATAGGTCAATTTTATAACAAAAAATTAAGAACATAATGATTTTGCAAATGTTTTCGTAACAGCGATAAGTCCAATTAAGAAAACTGAAATTATGCTTGTATAGTTATTATTAGGGCAACCAAAAAAAGCAAATGCTTATTTTTTCACAGAGAAAACAGATTCGTGATCACAACCGAATTTGGCGCCAATCGAATTTCTTCGGTTGCATGTATTATCACACAATTCGGTTACAATTACTGAACATTTCGGTGCTTAGCATACTATTTTTGATAGCAACATTTGAATTTTAGTACACTATCAGTCATAACAACAGATATTGTTAGTTGTTAGTATGATTATTAGAAACAAAATTGTGCTTATACCCGAATATATGATAGCTGCAACTGAATTAACACATAATTGGTGTTCATAACAAGAGATTTGATTGTCGTTATCAATATATATTTTTAAACCGGTCAAATGTAGCCCATAAGGGGCAAGGACTTGTCCAAAGGTAACCCCAATGAATGGAAAAAATGGCTTATTAAACAGAACGATGTCCTAGGGCAGAACCATATAACCCAGCTTGCATTACAAAGGAGAAGTCTTAAAACTACTCCATGGTATACTTCAGAGGATTAGCTTTGAAATCGTGCCAAAATGAAAACATGTCGTTAAAAATCGAAGACATGTCGTTTCACTGCAAACTCTTTTTAATAATGACATGGTCCATACTTGCACTACATTGGACCAGCCCAGGATCAAAATGGATCAAGAAGTCCAATATAATTTGCAGGATATAAAAAAACTAATACACACATACATATGTACGTGTATATGTTCATACCTACCCAGTTGGCCATGTGTTCAAGACAACGTCGACGACGCGTACAAGACCCATAGTAAATCGCTGACGACATGTTGGCGACACCCAGAGCAAATCGTCGACGACTTTTTCGAACAAAGGGCACCAAAATCGTACACGAGAATTTGAACGACACCATCATGCACATTGTCGTTAACGACCATATGGGTGACTATGTGGTAAAAGTTGTCATTGGCGACTACATAAACGACTTTTTTCTCATATCGTCGTTGATGTTCTATAAGCGACATAACCTTAATAGTGTCGTTGATGACAGTATTGCAGATACTATCCACAATTTAGTCGCCGATAGGTTAATGACAATACGCTTTTTCAGTAGAGTTTTGTATAGAAATAGATAGATATGTATATGTTGCATTTTGACAAAACATCTTAAGTAAAAATTTAGAAGTTGAAAGAACTGTTTTTATTCATACGAGTTTTCATTCAAAAAACATTTTTGTTAACGTTTTTAAAACAAACAAAAAAAAATATTGACAACTAGTCCCATGTTTATGAGACATTTTCATAAATTTGTTTTGAATATCACCTTATTTAGGACAAGATGAGCGACAATTTCATGCATATTGTCGCCAATGCGTTTTGAAACACGACATATTGCATGCAATGGTTGCTTACGTTGTCCTCAATAAAGCCTTGTTGAAGACAAATTTAAGAAAATGTCTCATATAAAGTCGTAAATACGATTTATACACGACAAAATACATGTTTTATTACTTAAGTTGTCTTCATCAATTTTATATTGGCGACAAATTTTAGAATGTCCTGAGGACATCGTTGACGACATTTGCATCTATGACCATTTGGCCAACTGGGTATAAGAATACGTAAATTACTTACCCATATTAATTTAGTTTTTGCACATATTCCATTTTTGACTGCAAATATATTTTTTAAATATAAAATTAAAAATTATTTTATTCTATAAAATTTTTTGACAGAAAATTTAGTAAGCAATTGGGGCTTTTAACTATTTTTTGGTTGTGAATTCCGAATAATTATATTTTCATTTGTTGTACTCAAATTAAAACTATTCCAACAATCAATAATTAGCTGAAATAAATGAATAAACATTTATATTACAAAATTTATTGACGGATGGAAATTATTGATTGCAATGACCAATATTCAGTATTGCCCTATATTAAATTCGGTTGTGATTCTAACCATTAGTACTAATTTTTAGAACTAAATTAAATTAGTTATCATAGCTAATAAAAGAATTGAAGGAATCATATTTCAGTTGGAACATCGTTTTAATAATCAAGAGAATTAAAAATCAGTTAGAACTATACATTTTTAATAGTTGCAATAATAAATCATGTTACTTGATCAATATTTTATTACTGCAACCGTTTCCCAACCAATTTGTTTTCTGTGTGTTGGTTTACAAGATAGAAAGATTTTGATTGAACACAAATTGCGATCATAAAAAAAAGAAAATGAGTTATATTTGTTAGGGCTTTTTTTTTGCTTATTTTGGCAATATCGGCTTTTTTTAGTTATTTTTGCGATATCGGCTTTTTTACTTATTTTGTCATTTTAAGATAATTTTTAATTTTTTTCATACGAAAAAAAAATTATTTAATAATATTTTGCAAAAATCGTGATTATTATTTATTTTTATGTGCAACTTTTTTATAACTACTTAAAAATCAACCATTTCTGTGCCCTAACAACTCTGGATAAAGAAATCGTTCAACGTTATGGTAATATTTTGTGCTTCCCTTGAACAATATCATCCCAAAAACCTATATTATCTCTGTATGTTATTATTGCTACACTAAAGAGTGGAGAGGGTATTATGCATTTGAGCTGATGTGAAAAACATCTTAAAGTATTGGTCCTAAAGTATACCGATCAACTCAAATCAAATCACTTTCTGAGTCGATCTAATTATCTCCGTTCGGCTGGCTGGCTGTCCATGTAACCTCGTGTGCAAAGTACAGGTCGCAATTTTAAAGATAATTTAATGAAATTTGGTACGTGGATTCTAATTGGCACAAGGGCGAATCGGTCCATAATTTAATATAGCCCCCATACAAGCTGCTATCCGGAAGAGGGTATTTGTGCCCACTATCAAACCAATTTTAATGCAATATAAGACATATGTTTGTAGATCCATATTTATATGGACACGTAAGGTATGCATTTTTTTAAAAAATAGAACCACTAGGGGAGATAGGGTAAATTTCTGCCCATAACTATTTAACCGATTTTAATGAAATTCAAAACATAGATTGATCCCTATTCATACAGCCATACACTCTCGAAACTTGTTTTTAAATACTATGGTGTTGGGTATCATACGGTCGGGCTTGACCGACTATACTTTCTTACTTGATTTTTATGCAGCTCTGTCTCAGCGGTACTGTAACGTACTTTTTATAGTGTTGTGTATAATTTTATAATTTTTATGTGTTTTTGTTTTTAGTATTAAGCCTTTTTATCAACTTATTTTATTATTTGCTTCTTTAAGTTCTTTTCTCTCGAAAATTCCATAGCTGTATCCTTACGATCAAATTCCTCAGTCTGTAACGTTTTTTAACATCATACTTTGTAACGTCTTATTTCTTTTTAAATATAGATTTTGTATAAAGCAACGTCTGTTAGTTCCCTTTCTCTCTGTTTTTGGTATAGTAACGTCTTATTTTTTGCTTTTATAATATAGTTTTAACTATTAAGAATTTCTCTGTATATCAAATATTGATAATTTCTGCAAATTTTGGGGTTTTTCACGAAGTTGTTACAAAATTGGAAACAATAAAAACTTTCATTGGTTTTCTAAGTGAACATAGTTAAGGACCGTAAGAAAAATATCCCGTATTCCAGGGGATATAGCAGACAAAGTTAATACAAAATTAAAATCAGTTTCATTAAAAAATTAAGGATTTTCGGTATTAAAAGATATTGGGGATATTTTGGGAGGCAAGCGGAATTATGAGTCCAATAGAAAGAACTTTTTCTATGTAGAAGACAGCGTTTTCTTTTCGAAAATTTATCGCATCAACTTATAATTTACTTTACCAACGTATTAAACGAATTAAGTGGAAAATAAACAAGTTTAAATTGCTTTTTTTAATTTTAACAGCTTATTTTCATGTTTTTAAACGCTTTTTTAAGAGCTTAAAACTATTTTTTTAGTGCTTTTTTTTGGTTGCCCTACTTAACATATACATATGCACGCTAAGCGTATTAAATAAAAATATTTTGAGTTGAATGAATATACATATATGTATGTATGTACCTATTTTATTCAAAATTATTTTACTGCCATATTCATAAAAATACAATAATTTTGCTTAAAAATGTATTTTAAACAAAAATTTCTTATCAAATTTTTTCTTCAAACACATTTAAAATTTAAATAAATGGTTTATGGATACTGCTCGTATGTGCTGTTTGTAAATGACAGGCGTTGAACTGAGCGCTTTTCATATAAATTTTACTACATAATCAATCGCCTGTCATTTGGAAACAGCACATTAATGTTTTCGTACGGCAATTTCTTCTCAAAAACGGTAATTTTTAGAAGGCCGTACGGTAATGAAAAAATAAAATTTAACATCACTGAGTCTCATATACATTTAGCATCATATAGTTTAGTTGAAAGTGACTGACTATTTCTATTTTCTTTACGTGAATATAAAATAAACAATTTAATGCAAACAACTAACACAAATCATGTTCTCTATTACTTACATTCTTAAAAGCCTAAAAGAGCTTTTAGATCGAAAATTGTATCGGAAATCCTCAATATCGGGCTTACAAGACATGTTCGTTTAAAATTGGTAATATCAAATTCCTTATTCAAGTGATTTGCAGTGTATTTTATAGCAAATACTTTGACAACTATCTTTTGCATTCCGATAACAAAAAATAAAATACTCTAGTCCGTTAATTATTTTCTTTGTCATTTAAATTTATGCGTTAGAAATAACCGTTAAATTTATGCTCAAAGAGGCCATTCCTGTTGTTGCCTTTATTCTGAAGTAGCGAAACAGGTGTGTGTTTCACAGCTCTTAATGACTTTAGAGAAATCGCTAAGAAATTTAAATGCAAAATGTTTTCTTTGTTAATGAATATAAATATTTTAATTTATTAACTGAATATTAATTAATTATGTTTTATATAATCTTTTGGAAAGAGTATCTTAATATGAAACTAGCTTTTGTTATCTCAATAAAAAATTAGTTTCTTGCATATTGCGATCTGGTGAACAAACGCATGCGCTCTAGATTATGCAAAATTTGCATAATTGAGTTAATTACCTATTTAACTTTATTTTTTTTTTGTATATTTTGATAAAACATTTCAAGCAAATTTAAAATACTATAATATTTAATAAACATACTTAAAGATAGAGGTATTAATTATATATTAATATATATATATATTAATATAAGAGCCAATTTTCTGACTTAACTAGAGTTTTTAGGGTCCACCACGAGTTAGCATACAGGACTTTTCAAGATTACCGTAGTAACCTACTAAAGCACCCTTAAGGGGCATCTTTATAAAGCTCCCATTAGGGGCATCTGTTAAAGAGCCACACAAAAATATACTAAAACGGCACATTAGAGGATTAAAATGTTCTACAAATATTTTCTGCATCAAATTTCACCAGGGGTCTTCTAAGACCACATAATCGTGATATGTATGTAAAACGGGTTTTCGAAAAATTCAAATATTTCAAGGTCCGGAATTTCGAAAATCCGTTTTACATACATTGCATGATTTTTTGGTCTTAAAGGACCCCTAGTGAAATCTGATGCAGAAAATATTCGTAGAACACCCTCTAAAGTGCCGTTTTAGTATATTTTTGTGTGCAAGTTAAAAAATGACTCCTTAAAATGAGTGTTAGAGGCAGTGTTGCCAGTGGATTTTTCGAAAAAATACCTACACATGCTTAAAAAAATCAGATTTTTCCCTACACATTGAAGAAATTTCCCCTACAAAAATCCCTACGCATTATTGTCATTAAAATAGAAGAAAACACATTAGATATAAAAAATAAATTTGGTTTGAATATGTATATTAAAGCTTTGACAAAAAATAAGTACAAAACTTAAAAAAAAATAATACATTTCTGTATTAACTTAAATACTGTATTAACTTAAATACTGTATTAACTTAAAATTTCAAAATTTTCAGTAGAAGTAAAACAATTTTTAATTTAATATGAAAGGCAAATAAAAAAGTATTTTTAAACCAACCGTTTCCTTACCAAAAGTTACACAAAATAGCTCGATATTTTTATTGCGAGTTGATAGGAATAATACCTGTCGATTTCTTCCAAAAAGTGAAAAACTAAAAATTTTGAGTTAATACAATATTGTTGAATAGGTACGATATTTACGTACTTTTAAAAATTTAATTAAATGTAATCTTAAAAAAAACATACGAACATATTAGTGCTTCCAACTTTTTAAACCACAAACAACGCTGGAAATATATTTTAAAGCGATTTTAGTGAAAATAAAAATTTTTCAACCGCTTTGGACAAGATAATATCACTTACAAAACGTTTTCTGAATATATTTTATAAATAATGACGATATGGTGAAAAATCCCTTCATTTCGGTGATTATAAAAATTCTGTCCGATTTTCCCTACGCCTCTATTTTAGTATCAAAAATACCTACATGTAAGGATTTTCCCCTACTTCTGGCAACACTGGTTAGAGGCTTAATATATTCTATGAAAAGATTCGCCATACAATTCTACAGAAGACATCTGAAATAGTCTTTTAGCTCAGAAGTACATTTAGTATATTTTTTTGACTTGTGCCAAACGCCTTTTCAAGAAATTCAAAAATTTCAATGCCCGAAATTTCGAAAATCCGTTTTAAATACATCACACGAACTTTAGGTCTTAGAAGACCCCTAGTGAAATTTGATGCAGAAAATATTCGTAGAACATTTTAATCCTTTAAAGTGCCGTTTAAGTATACTTTTGTGTAAGAGTTGGGAAAGAGGGCAAAAATGACCCCTTAAAATGAGATTTAGAGGGTTAATCAATTCTAAGAAAAGAATCGCCATACAATTCTTCTGAAGGTATCTGAAATAGTCTATTAGCTCAGAAGTACATTTAGTATATTTTTTTGACTTGTGCCAAACGCCTTTTCAAGAAATTCAAAAATTTCAATTCCCGAAATTTCGAAAATCGGTTTTAAATACATCACACGAACTTTTGGTCTTAAAAGACATCTAGTGAAATTTGATGCAGAAAATATTCGTCGAACATTTTAACCCTTAAAAGTGCCGTTTTAGTATACTTTTGTGTAAGAGTTGGGAAAGAGGGCAAAAATGACCCCTTAAAATGAGATTTAGAGGGTTAATAAATTCTAAGAAAAGAATCGCCATACAATTCTTCTGAAGACATCTGAAATAGTCTTTTAGCTCAGAAGTACATTTAGTATATTTTTTTGACTTGTGCCAAACGCCTTTTCAAAAAATTCAAAGACTTTAGGGGCCCATATTTCGGGAACCCGAGCTAACTTTTCAAAACCCTTTAGCAGATTTGCTCTACTAGTAGTCTACTTTCATTTCGCGTTGCAAGTGTTGAGGCTGGTGACGATAACCCGAAATTTGTTGCACTGTGTAAAAAACCAAAAAACTATGCGAAAAAAATAGGGACCATGTCAGACCGAATATTATATCTTCTGTAAAACAACAATTTTGACAGACATTCATGTCAAAAATTACATGTGAGTTGAAAGGTTGACAAGTCAGATGTAAAAAACATGAGAGGCTTTAAAAAAAATCGGGTATCAACTTTTACGCCACCTTGTATTATCGCTTCTCCAACTAACTTTTTAATATTTTTAATTAGGCTTAAGTTCATCAAATTTAATTTTCATTAAATTATTTTTATGAAGAAAGGAATTTTACAACATGAAAATTAATTAAAATTGTTTTTGATAATCTTTCATTGACTTGACCGTGGCCAGGGCTCGAACCTTGGCCGGCAGGTTACCATGACATGTTTCGATCGCAACCGCTCGATCTCCTCAGATGGATTTGCCGTCTTACACTTGCAGCCATCGACGACTGCTGACGTCAATAGTCAAACATCAATCCTAAAACTAACTGTAAAGAGCCAAATAAACCACACAAACGGTTACACAAACATATAAAAAATGATTAAAGCACTTAAAATATTCACACAAACATCCTTTTGTTGTTGTGAGACTGCTTGTGTGGCTAATTTGGCCCTTAAGATTAGTCCTGTTTTCTTAGTCGTGAAAAAAATTTTAGGTAAAAAAATTTCGATATTTCCAGAAATTTTTGGACGATAAATTTCGGACTCTCTCTTTGCAAATTCCACATCTTCAAAATGGTACAAATTGTTACTTTAGACCCACGGCAACGTATGGATGCGAAACTTGTTCCATGACCGCGAGCGACCAGCAGCGTCTTAGAATGTTTAAAAGAAAAATTTTGCGCAAAATATTCGGTCCTACTCGTGTGACTAATGGAGAGAGAATACACTCAAAGAGGCAACGATGCGTTTCTGGAAATATGTCAAGGTGAAGACATCGTAAAGTACATAAAAGCGCGGCATTTAAGCTGTGCGGCACACGCAGAAGGTAATGCCAAACTACGGTGTCAGACTCGGTAGGCGATGAGGACGACCGCGAACGAAATAGAGGGACTGTGTGAAAGACGACTTTAAAATATTGGTTATTAGAAGCTGGCAACAAAAAACTGAAGGAGAAGGAGCAGTGGAGGAGAATAACTGATCAGGCTAAAGCTTATCCCGAGCTGTAACGCTACAAGATGATGATGAATTAATTAAGATGTCAGAGGTAAAGTCGGCTTAGGGGAAGACATTTCAGAACAGACTTGGTTGTACTCCGCACGATGTTTTGTTCTTTCATTCGTTTTTGTTTGCCTGAAGACGAATAGAGTTTTTGTATCCTTTTCACACATTGCCATCGGAATCTAAATCAACCTTTTTTCCAATGCACTCAAGTTTATCTTTAATTATTTTTTTCTTTAAGTTCCATTGTTTAAACCAAATCTTACAATTCAAATCACATTTCACAATTAAAAATGAAGGCAGAAATTAAAAACAAAAAAGAAACGAAATTACGAAAAATTTTAGTAAATAAGAAATTTTAAATTGCGTGACAAATGGCTAATAAATCAATAAATGTTTAAACGTTGGTTTAGTTGAACTAAACTTAAATTTATATGTAGTTTAAACTTGACAGCTGTAAATCAGTGCCTCATATATTATGTTGGGTACACACTATGCAAAGCATTACGCAATCTAGTAAATTAAATTCATTTTCATTCATTCGAGATTTCATCAACATCAAAACGTTTTGATATTTTGAGATAACAATGTGGCAGCACTACGATAAATGTCAAATTCATATGGTTTGTATTGGTAGTTTAAACTCCCAATGTTATACGTTTAGAGCTGGTTTTAATGTTTACTGAATCATAGATTTTAAAAAAGAGAGTTTAACTTGAACTGATTTATCCGCCCTAAGTTGTTGAATGTGAACATAAAAGAAAAACTGACTTGCGTAACTAACTTGCCGAGTCTGAAAGGAGTCAAAAATTTTTCTTTAAACTTAGTTCTAATAAACATGTTAACAATGTTTTATTAATTCGGATGTCTTACGACAAAAACAATTTATTCTACTTTAAAATTTTTCCTCAACTACTTTATTTAGTTTAAACAAAATAACAAAAATGTGTGTTTAAATAATGATTCGAAATAAAATAAATATTTAAAACTAAAAGACATTTCAGATAACCTTTTTTCATTTTGAGAACACGATCATTAAATTGAGAGACAATTTAACAAATAAAAAAAGTATATATGTATATAAAAAAAACAAGAACAAAGTCACACAAATGTTTAGGAATTATTATTTTTTTAAAAGAATTTAGAAAAATATGTTTATAAAAAATTTAATTCCAAGGTGATTTTTTTACGCAAGAATATTTCGGTTGATTTTATTTTCTTGGATTTCTGTGTTCAAACTGTTGCCAAGTTTAAGAAATCATCATTAGTTTAAGTATAATACAAAAAAACAAAAAAGCAATGTATAGAAAAGTAGAAAAAGTGTATATACGTACATAAATATATATTTAAAATGTCACTAATATGCCATAAATTAACAAAATTCATTGCTATTGCTAAATCCAGCAGGAAAAACGATCATTAAACTAAATTCAACATTTTTACTTTTTACGAAAAAAAAAAAAAAAATACTGAAAAATGTTTGCTTAAATCACAATTCATGTCTTTCAACGCACAGTGGTAAGGCTGGAAGAAAAAGATTACGAAAGATATTTCCTTCAAAGAATCTGTTAAAATAACCACATTCCGTTGTAACAACCACATTATAACTTTAACAATTATTTTGGGCTAATTTTGATCGTTTATTGTGAATCATTAGGTTAGGTTAGGTTTAATGGGACGCCGAAACGAGGATTGATCACTTAGGTCCTTATAGCGGTCCCTTTGTAGTACCCTGAGGCAGTAGCAAGAGTCAAGCCAGTGTTCACCAGATTATTCCCCAGACATCACTGCAGCCTCGAACCATATCGATTCCCCTGAAAATAGAGATCAACCTCAGTCCTAGATTAGATAGAGCATCCAAACACGGCAATTCTAGTCTCCCAAAATGCCTCATCCCAATGATCCGGAGACCGGGGTATTGTCAGAAAAAGTAAAAAACCGTCTCCTTCTCCTCCTCATCTTCATGAAAACCTTTGCAGCAGAAATTACAACATAGGCCCATCCTCATTGCATGGTTCTATACCCACCAGTGACCCGTAATGGCCGATATCACCATCTTTATCTAATCCTTAACAAACCCAGGTAAAACCCGGGGTATTCCGGAGTCATAACCAGACCATAGAGTCCTAGCCATAAACCAGATATCCTCACCCTGACATCTCTACTCAGCCCTCCTGTACCAGGGTTTAACAAACTGCAGTCGAAACCAAAAACTGTAGAACAAAAAACTTTTTTAAAGGTTGTCTTGTACGACTCATATTTGTCGAAAGCTCTACAGTGAGCCATCAAAATACCGATTGGGCCGTCAATAAACTTTTCGTCCAATAGACAGCCTTGTTTAGCCACGCCGTCTGGACTCTGGTCTGCAAGATAAAAATAAATAAATAAATGAAAGCTGTAATACGAATAGAGTCTTGCAAGGAAATCGGGTGCATTATGAACAGATTAAGGGAGACAAAGAACGCCAATTTTGAAAGTCGAAATTGCTGCTTTAGTGATACAAAAAGAAGGATATTTTGTATCAAATTATAACTGAAGATCTAAAATGGATCTAATTAGGAGAATCCGAAACGCAATTCGAAATATTTCAAACGGAGTTACCAAATTCAATGGCATATCAAAATTTCCAATGCAGTTAGATAAGGCTTCGTGTCTTGTGGAATCAAATTGCGAGCTAATGAAAGCTTGTCCGACCATAACAGAGAAACCGTTGCAATCACTTTTAATACTTTTAAAAAAGTAGTAGACACATTCTCAAAAACAAAAATCTCTTCACTTTTTATCGCCTTCCACCCACTGTTCCATAACATTTAACAAAAATCCATTATGACAAAAGCTAGAGTAGCGTCTAAATGTATCATATATTAAACGAAAATTCTGAATAAAAAACTAAATCCATAAAGAAAAAGATTTCGAAAAACATAATGTTGTCAGAGGTTTCCGTGTTGCGCCCACCTAATTTTTCTTCTTGTTTTTTATTTTCTCCGCCATAATGTGTTACCAAAACTTAAAATTCTTTCAAATGATGGGACATGGATTACAAACAAATGAAAAGTGAAAATGAACAAAGTAATAATTTAGAAATATTTTCACAAAAACATTTAAATTTTTCTTTTTGTTTTAAATAGAAAAAATGCTCAACTCAAAAGTATTAACGTTAATTTCCTGATAACACCCAAAAGAATCTCTGAAAAAAAATGTTTGTAACAAAAAACTTAACGTAACACTTAATTTCATTTGGAAAATTGATGAGACATTTGTGGAAAGAAAACTGTTTGCAGACTTGCAATAGAATGAAATGTTTTCGCATTGAAATTTTAACTTTGTGTATAGTTCTTCTTTTCCTCAATTAGTTCATAAACTGATCTCCTTTGGAAAAAAAAAACAAAAAATATGATGATACTATGGCAATCGTTTAAATTAAATCATTTTATTAAATTATTATCCGAGTTATTGACTGTCTTAATAATTTTTCTTTCAAAAAAAAAAAAAAAAAAAACTTGATACATGATGATTTCACTGTTTCAAGCGTCTGCACATTTTTACAAACTTAAATTGTCTCGTCGTTTTAAAATTGTGTTAACGAAAACACAACAACACAAACAGATTAAAAAATAAAGAAAAAACGTAAAATAGTTTTTCCTCAAATTTTCATTCTTTCCGTGATTTTTTTCTTCTCTTGATGTTGATGTTCTACTTTTGCGCTAAATTTTGAATAAGTTGTCTGTGGAGGTGTTGATGAAAATTGTTTACTCTTGTTATACAGATCTTGTGACGTTATGTCGCTTAATTTAGCTGTTGTTGTTGTTGCTTGCTATTTGCTATACTGTAGATTTTGATGATGTTGTTGTTTGGATCTATCCTCACCATTTCCATTGTCGTCTCCATTGGTTGGTTGGATGGTTGGTTGATTGCTTCTCTGGTGATCAGACGACCATCATTATTATCACCACAATCATAATGATGGGGCTACTTTTTTTGAAAATAACGCATGTATTCTTTTTAAATTTATTTAGACTTTAAATGTTTTTTTTTATTCGTTCCTTGTCATATTTTGCCGTTGTCTTGCTCCAAAATTTTCGAGGAAGAAACACTGTATTTTTTTTGTGTTTTGTTTTTTCTTTTTGCTTCAGTGCGTTGTGTGTGGGTTTTCTTGCCATATGAAAGTGTTAAAATTTTGTCTTGTTTTTGTTGACTTTTCTTTTAGACGACCAAAAATTTAAAAATAATTTTTAAATAGAATTTTAATATTTTATTAAAAAAGGAAAAGTGTTCTTAAATTGGGGTATGCGAGTACAATTAAATAGTTTTTGCTTGTTGGTTTTGTTGCTTTTTTTTTATATTTTATTAATTGAAAAATATTGAAAATGACAAATTTTTTTTTGGATTTGAAAAGAAAAAAAATGTTTATAGAGAAATTGTGTTAATAAAGGCGCCATTTTTTAAGAAATGTTAAATTGTTTTTATAAGTTTGGAATTTATTTTGTAAATATTTTTTTTTTTAATTAAAATAAAAAATCTATTTTTCGTTTAAAAAATATTTGAATTTAAGTTTATTAAAGCCTATTTGATTTTTATACCCACACGACAATAGTGGAGAGGGTATTATGCATTTGTGCTGATGTGTGTAACGCCTTAAAATATTGGTCCTAGGCCCACCTTAAAGTATACCGATCGACTCAGAATTACTTTCTGAGTCGAACTAGCGATGTCCGTCCGCCTGGCTGGCAGGCTGGCTGGCTGTCCATGTAACCTTGTGCGCAAAGTACAGGTCGCAATTTTGGATATAATTTGATAAAATTTGGGACATAGGAATAAGAATTCCTATTGAAAATGTGCCGAATCGTAGGACCACGAGGGAAGATAGGGGGAAATTTCTTCCTCTCAGAAACTATCAAACCGATTTTGATGAAATTTAAAACATAAATAGATCCATATCTATATGGACACATAAGCTATACAGTTTTAAAAAAATAGGACCACAAGGGGAGGTAGGGGAAATTTTTGCCTCTCAAACCGATTTTAATGAAATTTAAAACATAAATAGATCCATATCTATATGGACACATAAGCTATACAGTTTAAAAAAAAGAGGACCACAAGGGGAGGTAGGGGGCAATTTCTGTCTCTCACAAACTTTCAAACCGATTTTAATGAAGTTTATAAACATAGATAAATCCATATTTATATGGACACATAAGCATGATGTGTTTTTAAATACTGTGGTGTAGGGTATTATATGGTCGGGCTTGACCGACTATACTTTCTTACTTGTTTAAAGGTTGTAACTGTACTCTGATAGAAAAGGCGTCATAACGCTGATGTATTTCGACATCCGCAACATGACAAGTGTTTCGTTCGTTTTTGACCCGCCGACACTTTTCATCATTGTGATGTCAGCCTTAGCACCGCTTGGCCAAATTAACATCAGGTTAAATTATGCCATCATTGGGATGACACATTGGCATCCCAAAAATGACGACAGTTTAATAAAAAATGTCATCAGTGCGATGACTCAGTCACATCGGAAAAAGGACTCATTAGGCTCAATGAAAGTTTGTCATTAAATTGAGTCATTGGGATTTACTTAAGTCAAAGTGAGAGAATATTATTATTTACTTACCCGTTATACATGATTGGTTCACTTTTGTTGTATTCCGTCAGAATACAAAAAAAGAACTCTCAAGTATAAGACACCAATCTACTTTAAAAATTATATGTACATATTTAAAAAAATAATTTAAGCAAATAGAATATGGGAATTTTTGCTACTTATTTTACTTTTTAAACATTAAAGTAATGTTAATAATATTCAAAATGTGGCATCGAATTGATGTCAGTGAAGTCATAGCATAGATGACGCACACAATATGACAAAATTTAATGATGACGTTCGTCATTAGATTGATTACACTTTTTGCCTCATTGATGCCAATTGTAATAACATTGATGTCACAATTCTGATGTTAGGGCATCATCAATATAATGATGCATTTTTCTTTGAGTGTAGCCACAAAGTCATTGAAGACGACTAGGAAGAGAAAGAAAGAGATAGAAAAAGAAACCTTAATCACCTGCCAAAAAAAAAACTAACTCTATGATTGTGTTAGTAATAAATGTTCTTATTATGTTGTTGTGACTTGACTGTCACGGTAAATTAATTAGTAGAGAAGCGGTGAGCTAGTATAAGGGTTGCGATAGGTTAACGATAAGTGTAGGAAACTGGATAACTGCAGGGTAACGTGACCCACATACGACATAGGTCGCTCTGAGCGACTTTTCAACTTCAATCGCAGGGACATTTCGAGACTGGCATACATATACTTACCGGTTACTAGACGATCGGTAAGCACGGTGTTAGACTTGGTCTACCTTTTAATGAATGCTGCCGCAGCTGCAGAGGTTCTGGAACTGATGAGACAGTATTTCATCTCCTATTTGATTGCCCAGTGTTTAACTCAACAAGACATGGATTATTTGGGAATTCCCATCTCCAGGGACTTTCTGAGATATCGCGGGTGAAACTCGGTAATTTGATAAAATACATCAACGCAACAGGCAGGTTTTAGCCACCTTAATATTGCCCGGGGTCACGCTTGAGGGTCATATCCCGTCCCTTGGCTAGTTGAGCATTCTAAAATAAAAATTGGGTTCAGTTAGGACAGAGAGTCCCTGACCTCCTTAAACTTAAGACAGGATCCGTCCTTTACAGCATTTGTATTAAGTAGCTAACGAAGTTGATCGGTTTCTTATTTCCAATTTAAGCTTCGCATTGTCGCTCTCTTTATAAGATGTTTTAAAGCATTAACTGTCTTTAGATTAAACTCTTTCCCATCTCTCTGGGGAATAGATAGATCTTTTACCAAAAGAACTTGTGAACTTTTCACGGCAATAATATGTTAAGGCAATTTTTGACACCAGTGACAGAGGTGAAGCTTATTTTAGAGTGACATGTTTCAGATTATTCTGTATACATTCGTATCCACCTGCAAAGATAAAAAATCGACCACTAACCCAGTAGTTTTTAGATCCTTTGATTTGGTTCAGGGTATATTATAACCCCTGGGGGCTTATACTAGATAGTATTCTGGTCGCTATTGTAGCCAAGTGGTTTTGCGTCGATCGAAACAAAAGGCAGGGACACTGCAAAAAACTATGGGAAAATAGGCATAGGTCATCTGCGTAATCCAGGTCGTTGCTTAGTAAACGGAGTACACTGCCACCTTTAATTCATCCAGTACTAAATACTAAAAGGAATAGGAGCGGGGAAGCACACTTCCCTGTCGAACTCTAAAATAAATCTGGAATGAGTTTTTGAGGTTTTTGGCCATTCCCTTAATTAGAGAAAAGTCTGGTTGATGGATTTTACAAAAGGGACATCGCAAACAAAAGGCAATGTAAAATATGCCCTTGGCCACTGTAAAAAATAACTAGCTTCTTTCCCCAAAATTTTTTACACTTTCTTCTCTGCGATTTGGTTTTAAAGCACTTCCTTGCCAATAAGCAGTTGAGGGTCTATCTAAGCCCTGGAGTTATGGTAGGACTCTGTTACTAGATAGAACTCTTCTGGTCAGGCGCTATTTCTTAAAGATCTGGCAATTTTAAACTTTAGACAATATTGGCTTATTGTCTACACCGATGTCCTCCGTAAGAGCAACCGATCGGGGAATGAGCAGGGACTGGGATAATAAGTGGGTTAGGAAAAAATTTCCAACCTTTAATAACCAATTAGGAATTTACTGGTACAGAAAGAGCATGACGGTCAGGGTTTAAAAAAACTGCAGTCGAAACCAAAAAAAACAAAAATTTGTGTACAACTTTTCGCTTTTTGAGTTGGTTTGACAGCGACTATTTACATTTAATGCATCAGAAGTAAAAGCAATAGTTTTTTTTGGCCCATGTGAAATGAAGAAGTGGAAGAAGTGGCAGATTTTCTACTCTGACTGCAGTTTTTTAAACGCTGATGACGATCATCGTCATGGCGGAAAACTAAAGCTTCGTATCTGTTAGCATGTTAAGACATTTTTTTGTTTATTAACTTTTTCTTTAACCCTGTAAAAAGGAAAATTGTAAAACAAAATCAAAGCTTAATGTTGCAAAAAGTAGTAAACATGATTGCACACAGTGGCTTGGATGATATGGTACCGAACACAGGTTGTATGGACCAAAATCAGTATTTAAAAGTTTTAAATGATTACGCACTCCCCTCGGGTGACAAACGGATAGGATAATCATTTGTATTGCAACAAGATAATGCTCCATATCACACGAGTTAATTAATCAAAAACTTCGTTAGAAATATTGGAGTCAATTTATTGGATTGGCCCGCTCAAAGTCCGGACTTGAGCGTCATAGAAAACGTGTGGGCATATATAAAAAGTAAATTTTTGTGTACTCTCTTGTTGAGAAGCTCTGCTTAAAACGGATCAACTGTTCTTGCTACAGCTATCAATTTACGATAATCTCATCAGCTTACAACAGCTTCTCCTAAAATACATACAACCCTTTTTCTTATGGCCCTTTTGAAATATGGCGGCTTGTCCTTTTTTCGTCAAAATCCGAAGAAAGAAAATATTATTTTTTATTGTTTAAAGCATCCATTTTGGTGTAGATGTCTTTTTACTTCAGTTGACTTGAAACTTGACAATTTTAATGCGTTCAACCGAAATGAAATTGTCGAATTATATAATCCCAACCATCTTCAATTTTATATTTTAATTTTTCAAATTCGTAAATTCTACATTGCGCACTTTATTTTTTCTAATATCAAAATCAAATATTGGAAAAGCTTAAATGAATTTATACAAAAAGATTAGACAAAGAAAGATAAAGCGGAAGAGCATGTTTGCCCTAAACGTCTACAAAGATACGCTAATTTTCGTCAAAATTCCCTACTAAAACACAGTTTTTGTCAAAAATTCTTCATTATTTACTTAAATTCATCTACGTCTTATTTTTATAAACAATTTATTTATTAATTTATTAAACTATTTACTTAATATTTTATAATCAAAAATAATCCAAGCACCCAGCTAAAACTTTTGTACACGTATTCGTATGAAATTTGCTGATGGCAGCTGTAGACAATATATATTTTGAAGTTCCTTTTGTTTCTTATTCAAATAATTTTTTCTTAAATATATAAAATTTTTAAAGAATCATGTTTTACCTCGACGGAAAAGCAAACAAAAAACAAAGTTAAATTTTAAAAAACATGCGAATTCAAGGTCATTGGCAGCAGCGGTTCGTCTAATATGTCAGTCCCGCGACTTGATAGTTAAAGGGTCTGTCATTAAGCGCTTCCTAGCTTTAAAATAAAACAAGAACAAAGATGTGTTAAAAATCCTCCAAATTTTGATTCCACCACGTCTTGGCTGTTGGTTTGAAAATTCCACAAGAAAAAATCTAACTGGTTCAAATAACACGACCTTGGCGGGCAGTTTACAACGCCTCCACGTGAGATGATCATGCACTCAAATCATTCGTGCAAAATATCCGATGTAGCACGTAGCCCCGTCCAGATGTGTAAAATATTTTTCATGAGCACCTGCCATGTCGGCCTAATCTCATCTATACACTGAAATTGCTGCCTGTGTGTAATGGCGCCTCTCACCTACGAGGGTGGCTTATAAAAACCTTGTTTGTCACCCAAGTGGATAAGAGGCATCATGAGATTAGGCCGACACGGCAAGTGATCGTTAAAAATATTTTACACCTCTGGACGGCGCTACGTGCTACATGGGATATATTGCCCGAGCGCCCCTTTTTTGGAATTGCAGCAATTTAATATCCGCTGTTTTTGGAAATATGCCAGCAGCGCCTGTTGATTAGTAGCATCACCTAGGGGGAATCGCCACAGGCTGAACTTTCTCACAAGGGTAAAGAATCAGCCCTCAAAGTGAGATTTTCCTTCCCACGACGGTGCCTAAACCACAACCACCACTTGAGCCCTGAAAGTATATCTTCAACAAAAAAGTTCCTTTCTGTTGCACCTTCTTGTGAGTTGATGCTTTTAAAAAAACACTACTTCATTTGGATTTTTGCCGAATCCCTGGGGCGAAATTATGGCATTCGATATCGAAAGAATTTACAATTCAACTTAAATGGGAATTTCGATCGATATCGAATGCCGTTATTTGGCCCCTGATTTTACTTCGGTGAATGCAACACCAATATGAAAGATCCTTAAGATATCAACCAACTCATATCAATCAATTCAGGCCAAAAGAACACTGAAAAAATTTTCTTCAGAATACCAATGAATTTTGACATTAATCCCATGAAAAATTGCATTAAAAAGGAACCTATGCAGCGCTTTGTTGGATCAATGAAACCAGTTTCATTAAAATGTATTTAATGAAACATAACATTAGATCTATGAATGTTATTCATTGAATGAATACTTTCAAAAAAGTAAAAAAAAGGTTTTTTTAATTTTTTTTTTAATCAAAGTTGTTCTTATTCAACTTTTTTTTTTTTTAGCCAGAGTCGATCCCGCAACCTCGGCGCTGATAGACTTTTTTTATTTTATTTTTTTTTGAATTTTTTTTTTGTTTTAATCCAAGTTGTTCTTTTCTTATTCAACTTTTTTTTTTTTTTAACCAGAGTCGCTGGCGGGAATCGATCCCGCAACCTCGGCGCTGATAGACATTTTTTATTTTATTTTTTTTTGAATTTTTTTTTTTGTTTTAATCCAAGTTGTTCTTTTCTTATTCAACTTTTTTTTTTTCAACCAGAGTCGCTGGCGGGAATCGATCCCGCAACCTCGGCGCTGATAGACTAGCTCACTACCAGCTAGCCTACTGGGGCATTGTAGTTCTTGATTAAGAGCGTAAATATGAGATTAAATTGTCATAACATAACAACAATAACAACGTTGATTTTTTTTGCTAACGCATAATAAAAAAAGACCACATAAAGAGAGTGTCCTCTTTCGTATACATCATTTGGTTGACAACAGTTTAAAATAAGGGTGTGTTTTTTTTTAAAGGAGAACATTTATTTGTTCATTACTTAGTACATACTATATGTATTTAGGTATATACATATTCATTACTATAATGACATTTTTCATTGTCATAATGAAAATTTAAATTTATGAAGGCATGCTTTTTCGAAATATTTTTATACTTTTAATTATTGAGAGAGACTATAGAGTTATTTGAATGTTAAAAATAATTTTTTTTTTCAATTACTGAAATATGTTCCTTTATAAAAAATTTTTGATTTCATAAATTTAATGGCATATTACATTAGATGTATGAAATAATTAAATCTTACATTTTTTAATTAACAATTAAACATATTTTTAAGGAAACTATAATTTTGTATTAATTTATGAATATAGTTATGTTTGTATATTGTTTTTTGTGTTCCCAATTAAAATTGTTTGTTTAACTTGGACAAACTTTAGTTTTCCTATATCCAATGAAAATTTTTAACGTAATAACGAAATCCAATGAATCGATTTTAACGAAAATACTTCATTAAAACTTCGAAATTCCATTTGGACAATGAAGATTTTCATTTAACCAGTGAAATTTTTTTTATGAAAACGATTCATTAAATATATGAAGCATTTTTCTATCAGTGAAGTTGTTAATCATCGAACTTTAAAAACGCAAAGTTGTTTGTGTCAAATGGGATGAGCTAATGCTTCCAAAGAGGAATTTTTAAAAAGTATAAAAATAAGGTCGCAGAAAAAAATTATTTGAGAAAATAAAAGTTGCACAAAGTTTAATTAATAAAACAGCCAGTTGCTTTTTTCATTTTTAGAAGCCTTTTTTATATTATAAATGTGTTTTTACATGTCGCTAAAGATGATTGACTTAAAGTTGTTTACAAAAAACCCGCTTTGATTCCATGTCTTGGTTAAGCTATTTATACTTCTGTTCCCAGTCTTTCGAATGGTATTGCCAAATATTACGTTTCTTGGAAGGACGTGCATTCTTTATTGACTCGCAGCACAGTTCGGCCGATTGCCCAAAAGCTGGCCAAAATGCGAAAATTCAAGTAATGGAATCTTGGGGGTTTTTGGGGTTGCTGTTTACAAATTGTATGTCAAATGTGCGGAAATTCACCCCCTTCACCCCTAATCAGCCACCCCCTGAAGTATAATATCATGTATTATTTATCATAATCAAGTTACATATCGTTTTTGAGGAGTTTGATATCATCACATTGATATCATCCTTGAAAATATCTTTTATTACTAGGAATAATTTTAACCTTGGTAAATCACCAGTAATGGACATACTGCAACCAAAAAATAAGATTATTTTTATAGTTGAGAGAAAATTCTGAAAAAATTCATATGGGTTTTTTGAAAAATTAACGACTTCGATTTGTTTAAGAAAGAAAGAAAGAATAGCATATCGCAGAAATTGTTGAATAATTTTTTGTTTAAACAATTTATTAATAACTTTTGGGCAACATTATTATTGATAGTTCTTGTTTAAGGCATGCCAAATGTTTCTGAATTTTTTGAAGAAAGGAAATTTCAATAAGATTAAATTTTTGACTGGGAGGTTTTGGCGAAGCATCCTTAGAAAAAAACCCATAACCATTCAAGTGGCAGGAGATGGCAGCTGAATTTTAATCGATAGTTAATACTTTCCTAAGTAACCTTCAAAAGGTTAGAAGACAGCATTTTACAGCGATTTATTGTCATTTGATTTGAAAACTCAAATTTTATTGGAAAAAACGAAAAAAAGCACCCTTATGATTGTGTTTCAAAAAACTTCTGTCAAAGAACTGACTTTACAAAATTGTTTACGTATTTGACTAACCTTTAAACGTACATTCCATTTGGTCTTATTAGATTTTCTTTGCTGCACGCGCTTTCACACGTTTAAAGGTTTTGCCGAATTACTACACCAATATTCCGCTTGGAAAAAAGGCCAAACTCCAACTGAAATTAAAGAAAGAAAGATTTTGGGGTATAGTACGTTACTCTTATAGGATCCCTATAGCCAACTGCGTGCTAAAAAATCTTATCTTGACACTTATTCTTCGAGTTTTGGCCAGCTTTTTGGCAATCGGCGGCTAAAAATAATTTTGTAAAATGAGCACTGCAAACACCACAACTTTTTATTTTAAAAAGCTTTTTTGCTAAAACTTTGAAACTTTATGTAAAATTTCTTAAATACATTAGCGGAGTCCAATATTAGGCTTGCAAAATATCGTTGCAATTTAATGAAATCTAACGGAAACTCTGTGTATTTTGTTGTTGGAGTTAACAAAAAAGCTACAATATTTTACATTTGCACTTTTGCAAGACTAATATTGAACTCTGCTATTGTATACATGGCAAGGTTGCAAAAAAGTAATAAAATTGTTGCCAAAGGAACAGTAATCTGTGAATTGCTTTTAAATTTTGACGACGTTGTTTTGACGATTTTTTTTTTATAAAAATAATAAGAAAATTTATAATTTGCTGCAAATTAAATGTTTTTGTTAGAAACTTTACAAAAAATGATAAAAATTAAAAAAGTCGCAAAAGTCAGTAATAAAAAAATCACACAAAAAGTCGCATGCCGCTTAAAAAGGGTCAAATTGAGACTTTAGTCGGGCGAACGGTAACCCTGCTTCCAAATTTGGCCAATATATTTGCCACACACAAAGTTTATTTGGTCCCATTTTTTTTTATAGTTACTGACAATATTTGTTTAATTACTTTTACGAAATTCTAGACAATCTGATCATAAAAAATGAGCAAAAAACATGCAAAATATTTTTTTTGTTCATTTTCAGAATCATTTTCTATTTTATAAAAACCGTTAAGAAAAATTTTCGCCGTCGTTTATCAAACGATTTGAACAAAAAACACACCATTTGAAAAGGTAGTTACGTACAGAAGTGCACAATCTGAGGGGGATAAAAATTCACAAGGGACCGCTTTGGTCTCCAGGTGGAGGTGTGCCTTTGGGCGCATAACCCTTAACCTATCCTAAAGTGGAGTTAAAAAAGACTAAAAACGGTTAAATTCATAAACCACAATTTAATATTAATCGTTGTTCATTGCAAAAAAAAGTGGACAGGTGTCTGGTACTTTTTTTTAATTTGGTCCTTTAAGAGAGTAAACGGGTACATATAGCCTTTATTTTTGAACTTCTTTGTCACCAATAAACATGAGAAAAAAGATTATACCAAATTCGTAGCTTATCTAAAAAATACAAATATATATAATACTTTTTCGAAATTCGAACATTTAAGGGGTAAAAATCGTACCTAGGTTTGGTACGTTTTAAACAAAACATTTTTCTCTATTGATTGACATACACGTATTCATTAATGGACTCCCACTACAATATTGGAATTTTTGAAATCGCAATAGGGAGAAAAAAGTGAAAAAGGGAGGGAAATACGGGAAATTAAATTTCTTTCTTTTACTTTTCCGTGCTGTGTGTGTAAATTTTTGAATTTTCTATAATATTGATCTTAGAAACATAAAACTATAGGTGCAGGGTCATGAGTAAATGCGAAACTAAAATGAAAAATGTTGATACTTCATTGTTCTTCAATTGGAACTTTTTGAATTTTCGTAAGTCGGTGTTCAGAAAGTCTAAGTTTATTGGTGAGAGGAGGAGAGGAGGAGAGAACATACTGTTCTTCTCTACCCTCTCATCAATAAACTCAGATTTTCTGAAAGAAAACTTTTATTGTGTGAACCTAGACTTAATGTTGGACCTAGAAACATAAAATTAAACATGTAATGTTCTGAGTGGGTGACAATCTATAAGGGGAAACTTTTTGGTACTTTTTTGTTCTTCAAATGGTATTTTTTGCACATCCGTTAGTATTGAACCTAGAAACATAAAATTAAACATGCAAGGCTCTGAGTGGATAAGAATCCGTAAGAGGGACTTTTGAGGTACTTTTTGAATTTTTATTTACACTCAACGTAGAAACAGAAGATTTAACATGACAAAACCAGAGTGCTGAGAAACAATAAGCGGAGACTTTTAGTTACTTTTTTGTTCTTCAAATGGTACTTTTTGCATTTCCGTTTGTATTGAACCTATAAACATAAAATTAAACACACACGGCTCGATTTTAAGCTCATGTACGGATGAAAATAGGACTAAAGAAAGAAAAAAAGAAATGATCCACGACTTTTTGGCGGCATATTTTTAATTAACTTTTTTTAATTTGCGAAAAAAATATGCCGCCAAAAAGTCGTGGATCACTTCTTTTTTCTTTTTTTAGTCCTATTTTCATCCATACATGATATTAGAGTTACCACAAAATTGCATTTATATATATTCCAGAGCACCGTGTAAAATGCATCTAATTTGCAAAAATCTTAATTTTTTACATACAAAGATGATGTACTTGGCAAAAGAAAAAATTTGATACCCATATTGCCCTATTTAAAACGAAGGGTTACCACCCCATTGCATTTTTGTCAAAACGCGAACTAGCACGAATTTCAAAAAAAGCTGAGACCCGTATTTAATTAAATCGACTAAAGATTAAATATGTTAATTTGGCATTTTTATTACAAACAACCCCGAACAAAAAATTCAAAAACCGTGCTTTTTTACAGAATATCCTTAAAAAAGGACATAAATGATCGTCCTTGGACAAATAGTATATACATACAGTTGGAAGTGCCTTAAAAAAACCTTTCTTAACATACCCATATTGTATATGTTGTAGGTTTTTTCCCTATTATTTCAATTCAATTCAATTATTTTATTTCCCGTTTTCCCGGGATTTTTCTTGCGGGATCCCGGAAAATAAAAAATTCCTCATAATTTCAGAAAATAGCTATTTATACTTTGAAATTTAGTTTTCTCTTCTCTAAAAATTAGCATCTGTGGATGGGTTGTGAATTAGATAAATTACAAGAAGTGAGTACACGTATTTAAATCAATGTCTCCAGATGCAATAAATCTACTAAAAGCAGAATTGGCAGTGCAACAGTTGATAATTATTACATTTAGTGAAGTGAAGAGTTAATAAAGTACATTAATTCAAAATAAGATGCAGGCAGTAAAGTTGCATTGTCCATGAACAAGTCTTAAAAATAGGAGATACCTAAACATATCGCTCCTTTATTGCAACATAGTCATATCTAAAAAAACAAACGATCTTAGCAAAATGCGATTAAAGTTTTCCAAATGTACAGATTTAAAGATATATTTTGCTATAACTTCGGTTCAATTTGAGATATAATACGAGAAGGTATGAAGGAAAACTTTGCTAAAGTTACTTCAAATTTTGAGATATGCCTATGATGCAATGAAGGAGCGATATGTTTATTAGGTGATAAACACAAATTACCCGTGAAGTGCGGGGAAACCGAAATAAAATAACATTTTGGAAACTCGTGTAAGATACTACAACATACAACTTGAAAAACACATTGTCCTAAAGATTACAAATGGACCTTTTAAAATAAAAAGGTTTGTAAGAAGCAGTCCGTTTGATGCTTTTTTTGCATAAACCTGGACATACATTTGACTGTTATAGACGTTGCTTAGAAAAAATTGCTTCTGATTGTGAATTCGAAGCATGCTACAACGGTGCACTTTTAACTATTTGTCCAACCTCGGTAAAAAATGAACGAAGTTTTTCGGAAACATGATAATTAGTAAATTAAATCTGGAATATACTTTTTGACGACTTACTAAGCGCTTTGAGCGTGTCAGAAAGTTATTTCCTAAACCGTTAAAAAATGTTATATATTTCTTTAAAATATTTTATCTATTTTATTAATTAACTTTTTGATCTCATATCTTGAGTACCTTAATTTTTATTTTGTTTTTATTATTGTTTTATGAATTAAATTGTTATGTTTATGTTATCTTTTTATCTTGTATCCAGAGCATAATAATGCTGAATAAAAGCATAATAATAGGGAATAAAGGCGTGAGGTGATAATAATTCAAGTTCCTATTTCAATCTTCAATTAATTTTTTAGTATTGAACCATTTCTTTTACTTTCTTTGTAAAAAAGTTCCCTTACGTTTTTTTATAAAAGTTTTTTTCATTAATTAATAACAAAATTTACTTTGTATTATTTATATGGAGCGGGATCCAGGGATCCCGGGAAATTTAAAAAAATTTCCCGCTTTCCCGGGAATTGAAAAAGTCCGGGGAAAAAAAAACTCTAATATGTTGGTAAGGAAACAGATTCTCAAATTAACAAAACATGCAAAAATAGACCCTTTTTCAAAATGGTCCAGCTCACTAGAGGTCAAAGCTGGAGCCGAAATATTTAAAATGTCATCTTAAAAAAGTCCAAGGTTCATTTTTAGGAGGGTACATCGAGCACTTTTTTTAGTCAGTCGCTCTAATATACTTACATACCGCACTTAATCAACAAGAGGGTTTTAACTCCAAGTTTAAAAATTTTCAGTACAAGCAAACCTATTTTTAATTTTACATTAAAGTCATATGAAAAAGGATTTTTAAACCAACCTTTTCATTAGCAAAAAGTAGACAAAATAGCATGATATTTTAACGGCGGGTAGATATGAAAATTACGTGACGATTACTTTCAAAAGTTTAAAAAATTAAAATATTGAGTAAATACCCTCTTGTTGATCAAGTGCGATATACATATTTATGTTTTCTTCATATTTCGACCACTGGGCAAACACTACTTTCAGTTTTCAAACTCAAGTTTACAGTTTTAAAACTTCCTGCAATTACTTATCTCTTGAGCTTTCCATTTTTATTTTGGATTAAATATTTTCAATATGTTTTAAAAAAAATAATTTTTAATTGCTCGTTCTTTTTTTGTTGCAAAATAGCACAAAAGTGCCACCATTAAAATGACATGTGCCATATTTTGTGAGTCTTTATCATTTAAATTAAAAATAAATAAAAGAAAAATAAAAAAATAAAAAATATGGATTATTGCATTTTTAAAGCAATATTCTAGCTTTGTTTCTAGGTCAATAGTTTAAAGTGTTTTTAATATTTTTAACCTTTTTAGTGATAACAGGCTGTTTTCTAGTACAATTTTTCTCGTACAGTTTGAAAATAATTTTATTATAAATTATTTCATAATTATATTTAATACAAATACAAACTTAATTGTAGAGTGATCATTTACTGAAACGCTTATGAACGATTAACGATTTTTTAGACGAAAAAATAAACGATTTAGGTCAAACAAAAGTATGAGTGATCACATAAAAACGCTCCTTTTGTTTAATAGACGTTTATTTAGAGAACATAAAACTATTAAAAATTTCTAAAAATTTTTCACACGAAATATCGATTTTTGGTGAAAAACCATGAGTAAACGATCACAAATTTGCAAAATAAAAAAAAAACCCTTATTTATTACCTTTAAAAGACTTTAAGTAAAATATCGATTTCTTTTAAAATCTTTTACACAAAGTATCGGGTTTTGTTCAAAAAATTAAAGTTTATTTTGCGAGTGTTTAAAGATTTAGGCTCTTATCGAAAATTTTTTTCACAAAATATCGATTTTTGGTCAAAAATAGAAGTGATCGCAGTTGAAGATTCTTTTAACCAATAAGCACTTATTCAAAGAGTTATTAAAATTTATTTATGTTTCGTGCAAAATATCGATTTTTGGTAAAAAGAAAACATGAGTGATCACAAATGTCGCTTCTATTATTAAATAAACTCTTATTCTAAGAGTTAAGCTCCAAGTAAAGTGCGAAACTGATCGAGCTTTTCGTACGTAATCAAATGTTTTTTGATTTTGTTTTCGTGGTTTTAAATGCATTAATATTTGACAGAAGCTAAAGCAAGCTTATGCAAATTATATTTGGACCTTTATTAACGTTTAAACGTCGGTTATTTGCACATCGGTTATAAGCATTTTACGCTTTAATGCATCCAAGCTTGTGCAATTATGAGTTCTAACCACTGCACTGCACTGAACTCCAAGATTTTCTGAAGATAGAATGTGGTGATTCTTGAAACATGTAAAAGTCAACCCGGGTTTAAATCCCAGCTCAGTCAAGGAAAAATTATCAATAAACTTTAATAAAATTTCTAAGTTGTAAAATTCCTTCCTCAGTGAAAATAATTTAAGGAAAATTAAATTTGATGAACTCGAGCCTAATTAAAGAATATCAAAAAAAAATTAAAAATTAACAGTTCAACTAAAAATCAATTTTTTTTTTTTAAATACAGTATATTACTGGGTAATTTTTTGTAATTAGCTTTAAAAATTATATCCTGTAAGTGATGTCCATTTTCTGCTTCGCACATACGTGCTCTTTTTAGCATATTTTCCATAAATTTTCGCAAAATTTTGCGGGTCATTTTTTGTTCGATTTTATAGTTGTTATTCATCAAAGGTCCAAGCCTTTTTCACAAAATGCTGAAAAAAAAACAAAGAAAGAATAATAATTTAAAAAGGTTTAAAGAATTCACACCATACAGATCATTATGCGCCACCCTGTTCTTTGAAAGTTGACAAATAATTAACTAAATAATTTAAGCATATAGAATATGGGAATTTTTGCTACTTATTTTACTTTTTAAACATGAAAATATTGTTAATAATACACAAAATGAATTGATGTCACTGAAGTGTCATAGCATAGATGACTCATAAAGTATGACTAAATTTTATGATGACTTTTGTCATTGGATTGATGTATCTTTTTGCCTCATTGATGCCATTTGTAATAACATTGATCTCACAATTCCGATGTAATGGCATCATCAATATGAAGATGCATTTTTTAATGAGTGTAAAGAGCAAAAGGTAACGATTGGAAGCAGTTAGGCTAGACTTGAGTTATTGATTTCAAATGAAACAGAAACAAATTGAGTTACAACCAGTCAAAAACTACAAATTCCCCTTTCTGATTTAATACTTTTTGTCAAATTATATATTTTTTTTGTTAGAATTGAAGTTTTTTTTTTAAATGAAACTTGAAGAAATTCTGTTTACACGCATCAAACTGGCTTCAAATTTTTGTAAAAGTCAAAAGCATCAGTAGATAGTTTGATATATGAAAAAAATCAAAAGTGCAACTAGTTTAAAGTAAAAAATCAACCAGTATATTTCTAGCTAAATACTAGTTACTTTGTCTGCAGGGTATCAAAAGGAATTTGATTTTCGTCAAACGAACATCAAACCATAAGTGTGAATTTTTTTTTACTAACACAAACCCAAATTTGCCAGTTTGATGAGCAAATATGATATATGGCATGCCCCTTAAGACCGATCATTTTGCCTGATAAAGGTTTTCTTCAGGGTAATCGATTAAAGATTTTTGATGGCAAATCCATTAACGATCAAAAATAGAAGTGATCGCAGATGAACCTTTTTTTCTTTTGGCAAATAAACGCTTTTTAAAATAGTAGCTGTTTTCACCCTTTGTGTTAAGAGTACAACTCTCTTTTATTAATACGATTTTATACAGCAACAACTTAGAGTGTTATATTCGGCTGTGCCGAATCTTTGATACCCTCCACCGACAATTTGAATATTTCAGGAGTGACATCTGTATGATGTCTATTTATTATTAATTTATCTTTATAAAAACAGACATCAGCATTAAAATTGGTTGCGGCCTAGACCTTTATTAAATTATTGACCGACAAATGCTATTATGATAGCATTATTTATTACGGTTTTAGGCGTACTAAACTGTTTTGCGGGAGAGGGGTTTATATGGGGCCTAGGGTAAATTATAGACCGATCTTCATGAAATTTAACAGCTTCATTTATAGGCCTTAAAAAACTGTTACGTGCCAAATTGTTATGATAGTGTTATTAATCACGGTTTTAGGCGTACTAAACTGTTTACCGGGAGTAGGGTTTATATGGGGCCTAGGGTAAATTATGGACCGATCTTCACCGATCTTTGCAAAATTTCATATCATGTCGTGCATTGTTGAATCATTTATGTTAGTTTTTGTAACAAAATTATCAATTTTTTAAAGTGGTGCTTCCACATTTTGATTCATAGCTCTGATCCTACTAAGCCGATTTAGCTGGATTTCAATCCCAAACTGCTTAGGATAACTATAAGCAATTTGACACCCAGTTTTTTTTTTATTTCTTTTGAGTTTTTCGAAAGTGAGCGTGTTTTCAACAGACGGACATGGCTAAATCGACTTAGAATTACTTAAGGAGCCAGAATATATATACTTTATGGGGTCTGAGGTGAATAGTAAAAAAGTTTCACACGGAATGACAAACTTAGTATACCCTCTTCACAACTTATTGTGGTGGAGGGTATAAAAAGTGAGTGCATTTTTCGTATTTATTTTAAACTAGCATTTAACCCGCTACTTCGTTAGCGTCTCCTTTTTCTTCGTGGACATATTTTTATGCCGAAGTTAATTTTTCTAGGCTTGAACTTTTTTTAATTCTAGCATGTAATCCTCTACTTTGTAATCGGGCCTTTTCTTTAATGAACATATTCATATGCCAAAGTAAATGTATCTAGGTTTTTGCAAAAAAGTTCCAACATTTTTCATCTCATAGGTTGATATTCACACAGGACTATACCTTTCCTGTGTTTCTAAGTTCAATATTATAGAAAATTCAAAAAGTACCACCCGTAGAATACAAAAGCTAGAAAGTTAATTTCCCGTATTATCCTTTTTCTCTCCATTTATGTATCAAAAATTTCAGTGTTGTAGTGGGAGCCCATAATTAAGTAGGAATAAAATGAATAAAAAATGAACAAAAAAGTACCAAAAAGTTCCCTCATAGCTTTTTATCCACTCAGGAATTTTATATTTCTAGGTCCAATAAAATTCAAAAAGTACCAGTCAAAGAACAAAAAAGTGCCTTAAAGCCCTCTTACAGATTCTCTTTCACTCAGGACCTTGCAACACCAACGGAAATTAGAAAGTACCAGTCGATTAAAAAAATTACCAAAAAGTTGCCTCTTGTAGACTCTCATCCACCCAGGACATTGCATCTTGAATTTTATGTTTCTAGGTCATATACTAACGGAAATTCAAAAAATACCAGTTAAAGAACAAAAAAGTACCAAAAAGTTCCGTCATAGATTTTTATCCACTCTGGACATTGCATGTTTAATCTTATGTTTTAAGGTCCAACAGAAACGATAATTAAAAAATACCAGTTGTAGAACCAAAAAGCTAAAGTAAAATATCAAATTTCCCGTATTTCCCCTTTTTGGTACTATTTTCCCCCCCCTTTAAGTATAAAAAATTTCAGTATTGTAGTGGGAGCCCATAATTTAGTACGAATATGTCAATGAATGGAGAAAAATGTTTTGTAAAAAAATAACCAAAAATAGTTACGATTTTCACCCCTTAAATGTTCGAAATTCGAAAAAGTACCAAATATGTATTCATATTTTTTTGATAAGTTTCAAATGTGGTATAAACTTTGTTTCTATGGTTATTGGTTCAAAAGATAGATGAGGTGTCAAAAAGTACCAAAATTCAGTTTTTACCCGTTTACTACCTCAAAGGCCTGAATTTCAAAAAAGTACCAGACACCTGTGCGCTTATTTTTCTAAAGAACAACGATAAGTATTACATTTTTTTGTATCTCTTTTAGTTTTGGAGATATAAGGTTACCGCATTTTCCGTTTTTATCCTTTTTTACCCCCTAAACAATCGAATTTCCAAAAATCCCGTCTTAGTGGATCGATTTGGGGAGTGACCAATCTTTGGTCCAAACTTCAAGTTTTTAGCTTCAGGCGTTAAGGCTGTGCGATGATGAATCAGTGAGTCAGTCAGTCAGTCAGTAACGTTACAATTTTATATAATTATATAGATGAATGAATTTGCTCAGTGAGAAAAAGAGAGAGATAGAGTTACATAAACTGTTTTATTCTGGTAGATTTAACAAACGTTTTTACCACAGCTTTTTGTGTGATTTTTCAACCACAGCGTAGCAAATAAAAGTTTAATACATTTTGTTGTTGAGGTGTTGTAAATGTTCGTACTTTTAGTACATTTATAAGATTAACAAGGCCTACAAGAATTATTTACTAATAAAAGTGAAAACCGCTAGTGTTTTTAACGATTTGTTTTTTTTTTCCATATAAAAGAAGAAGAAATAGAAATTTCTCTTATTTAAGTAGTTTTTTTTTGACAATTTTGGTTTTATTAAGTATTTACGGTTTAAATTTTACAGTATTTGGTTACAATCCCCACTTTAATGTTATTTTTTTTGATTTATTTGAGTTTCTAATGCTTAGAAGGCATAATGATCTTTAATATTTTTTGTTATGGAAATTATGTTTTTTTTTTTTATAAAATATCTCCTGCAATGATTTGGTTTTTTTTTATCAAAAGGGCCCCTATTTTTTAAAATTCTAATAAATTTTTATTACAATTTAAAATCTTATTTAACAGGTGTTTTGGTTAGTAATAATAATTTTTTATAAAGAAAAGAAAACATGCCACAAACTGCTGTTCACATAAATTTCAAAAGGTCATAAATAAGAATTTTAAAAATGTGAAATGTCTGAAACTTTATTTTCGTTCATTTCGAAATTGTGTAATGACAGACACAAAAGTGATAAGAAAAGAAACCCAAAATTATTTAAAATGTTTTTCTTTCTTAAAAAAAAAAAATAAATTAACATAAGATTGTAATTAAAATGTTTTTCGTATTGAGTTGCTTACTCGAATTTTCCTTGGAGAGTTGTCAGAAGTATTAAACTACATGGAAAGATCAGTTTGAAATTTAAAAAAGTCATTTAAATGAAACCATTGAAACAAGTGTAAACATATATGTGTGTATATCTATTACTTACACTGCAGAGTATTAGACTATGATTTCATCCCTAAACTGTAACGCTTGTTATAAACGTCTCAGTTTAAGAGATAACACTGGTCGGCAACAACAATTGTTTTAAATATATTACAAATTTTTCCTAAGTTTGAGCTAATTCATTTTAACTTAATATTATATCACAAATTTTTTAATTGAAATCAATTTTTGTTTTTCTCTGTGTAATGAACGATTTATAAATGTTTGCTGAAGCATGACTGCATCGTGAGATTGGTCACACAGATAGCGGCGCTATCACCAATCTAGGAAAAGAGGGCCAGAAAACCATCTTTCTAAATTAAACAATGCTAACGAATCGCTAATAAATCAGCCTCTAAATGTAAACCCGAAACCTATGATGACGACCTTTGCATATCGCACAAGGACTTTGATTGGAAGCTGAAATCTAAATAAACGACTTCCACAATTTGTTGAAGCTTTCCATGCAGGTCCTTTTCTAAAAAATCGCTTTGGCCTGCATAAATCTGACATTCGATGTAATTACGCCATAATAGGCCGTAACTCACAGTTAGATCGTGAAAAAATCTGTATGCATATGTTTTTATTTAAGAGCAACCATCACCCAGCTAAGTTCTAAAATGTCCACTTTAGCACCTATCTTTTGGACTATGGTTTACCCTTTGCTTAGAAACTTGATCTTGCTAGGTTAGGCTAGGTAGAAAGGCTGGTGTGAAGTAAATACTCGCACCATCATCCAGAGACCAGTGAGGTCCATTGCGACGCCTTGAGAAGTAAGAGAAATAATAAATAACACAGTGCAATTTTCGGGAAATATTTCACTTTTGCGGCTACATAAGCGCTACCTAAACGGTGTTAAGATCCATTCCTAGGAAGCTTATATGTTCTAGAAAGTTGTTTACTGAGATCTTAGGTACATTTTTGTAGTTGATTGTTTCCTTGAATTTTGAACGGTTTGCAACCTATGGACCTGAACAGGCGAAAAAAGGCAAAAGAAAATCGAATTTTTTTAATTTTTTTGCGATTTTGATCTTGAAAGATGAAGTTTCTTTATGACAAGAGCTACAACTTTGCTTCAGAGAGTAAATCAAAATTTCTAACGGCTTGCAAGATAGGAGCCTGAGAAAATGGTCACTTTTTTGCAAAAATTACACCGAGGCCCCAAATCTTTGGGGGCCCATACAAAAAAGTTCATGACTTTGGGCAAAACTGGGAAACAAGGGTTTTTTTATGGTCTTTTATCACGTAGTGTTGTCAGTATATGGTTATTTTTCCATGACTTAAAAAATTACACACAGTGTAATCAAGAAAGAGCACCATAAATAGTGGAAGCTACTTTCCGACGAAAGGGAAAACAACTCTACTAAGAACTATAGTCTTACATAAGCCCAATTCCCAGCTGCCTGTTATACAGCCAGGTCATGCCCATAAAAAATTGCGTAAAATTCTCGAGCCCACAGCCCAAGACTGGTGTTCTGTAACCTAGGACAGTGACACATAATGTGCTCAACAATGTCTAGCTCCTCTATGTCCTCGCACAACCTATATAAATCCAACGAGTCACATCCCAATAACACAGTCATTCTGCCTACAATGCAGTGGCTTATGGTAATACCTCTCATGGTTCTAACACAGACCTTACTCCTGCCTAGTAGTGAATTAGAATCGGTCTTCTTGACCATCGGCGATATCGTTCGTATTACTCTGCAATTCGTCCTATTCCTCTCGGCCTGATTAGTCCCGTTCAGAATCCATTCCCTAATCTTCCCCAGATAGGAGTCACAGTCAGGATCATCCCTTTCGGAGCCCAGTCTCGCCACTCATCGGTGATCTTTCCTTTGTTGTGGGTGAAAATCAACCTTACCCTGGCATATTAAGGATCTCCGCTCTAACCCCAGACATTACGTGATCCCCGAAAAAGCCTTGCCCTGGGGACTACTGGTTCCCGTGGTACTAGATGGAAATCTGTTTTACCGCGATCTTGAAGATTTTTTAATTTTTAAGCCTGAGACACGGTTGAAGTATTAGTTGCTTCTTAGTTCACAGAAAGAGCAACGGCCAAGAGGTAGGTACTCCACAAGACGATATCAGCACCCAAGTGCCGAGAGGTAGGGGGTCTTTAAAAGTTAGATAATATAAGACAAAACGTAGCTTTAATGTAAATACAACTAATGCCACAAAATTTTTCTTAGTATGGAATCAGAATTGCCAGTATCTTTTGCATAAAACCAAATCCTTAAAATTGCCAAATCCACCATAACTCTTTTAGTTAAAAATGTTAGTATCATAACAAAATTTGCCAAAGGATTTTCTAAGTTAAATCTATAAATTAATTTACAATGAGAATGCCCCAGTAGGCTAGGGGTACTAAGCTAGTCTATCATTGTGAGGGTTACGGATTCGATATCCTCCAGAGACTCTGACCTGCTTCCCTTTAACAGGCTAAATTAATTGCATTTGTAACATTAACATTTGTAACATTAAGGTGTTCAAACAGAACTGCGTCGACACCACATTTTCCATGCAATTTGACATACAATTTTGTAAAATAGAATCTGTTTTTTTTTGAGAGAGTTTATTCTTTTGGTCTAACATATGGACATTCATTCTCACAAAAATGCTACCATACTTTATTAAAATTTCATATATTTTGTAAGCAGAAAATTAATGTTCGACGAAGTTCTGTTTCAACACACAATATTTCAACTACAATATTATCTGAAGATCGGTACATTAACTATTATAAGCCACATAAAACGCTTTCTAGTTTTCGAAAATCGGTTACATAAGTTACAGGCCAACCTAAATAAGAGCGACAACCGTTTTAAGGTAAATATTAAACTGCTCATTCCCATACAATGTGTAACTAACAACTAGATTTTACTCGACAAATAAACGATCGTATAGATCGTTATTTCGTTTTGTTCGATACAAGTTAAAAGTGCATAAGAATTTTAATATAGAATTAGAACTTATTACGAGAAACTCCTTAAAATACGTTAACCATTCAGATTTTGTTGGCTTAGGTTTATAATTCTTTAAATATCACTTAAAACCACCTACGTAAATCCATTAAAATTATTAGCGTCAGGGCATAATCGGAGGCCCATTTCTTTTAATCACTTACAGTATGAAGGCAAATTCTGCCCCACTAGATATACATTTTATAGAATTCGCTTGTAATTAACCATTGCAACAAATAAACATTATAATCTCAAAATCAGCTTACGATTGAACCCAATTTTTTTGAGTAGGGTAGGGTGAGGGTGTAGGCCCCGGTAGGCTAGCTGGTAGTCTATCTAGCTAGTCTATCAGCGTCGGGGTTACGGGTTCGATTCCCGCTAGAGACTCTGTTTTCTAACCTGCATACAAGCGTAGAGCTTCGCGGAATGAGCTTAGGGAATTCAAAAAAAAAAAAAAAATAATATGATGACTTGATCATCTGATCTTAACCATTTCTTCAATTTGCAAAAATAACATTGTATCTAATCTCCTTTCTATAGGTTTTCCTCTTTCTTTCTGTATTGGCATTTGTAAGACACCCAATTTGCTGCTACTACATGTTTAAAATTTAAAATAGATCATCATGAACGCATACTTTCACTTAAGGTTAGATTACACTGTTATACTTTGTATTAATAGATGTCAAAAACTCAAGTAATATGACAAAGTGTGATAGTGTGAATGCAATGTGTCACGAAAATGACAAGTATTATAAAAAAAGATTGACATCCCATACGACTTCATCTTTTTTTGAAAAATTTCTAAACAATAATACTTTTTATTGGATCAGGGTTGCATTTTATTTCATGTGTGAGTGTTTATACTTTGTGTGATGGTGTGAACACAAACTGTCATGTTAAATTAGATTTTTTGACAGTCGCAACAAAGCTCATTAGATTTCTATCTCATAGTGTAATCTAGCCCTTACTACCTACTAGTGCTGGGATATTATCGATATTTATCGAAAGTTCGCATTTCACTATCGATACTATCGATATTACTATCGACTGAATGTTTGTACTTGAGCAGGAAAACTTAAACTAGTTTTTTATCAGGCTACAGTTCGTTTTTTTTTATCACTTTTTTGAATGTATGAGACGTATGTATGTACGCACGTTATTTTAGATGACAGTTTTTAAAAATTGTGCTGATGATAAGCACTTTTCTGAAGGAACCGAAATAGCAGGGACTATAAGATATTTTAATGCAGCTTTAGATAATGTTCTAAATTGGTTTTGATTCTTAACCCAAAGGGTAATCAATCTAGCGGACTTTTCCTCTAATTGTGCTTCATTGTTTTAGCCTTTGCTCGCAATAGCAATTGCATTTTTTTACAACATTAAAAAAAATATTTGAAATTTCAGTCCCTAAGTAAACATATACAAATTTTGACATAAAGACCTTTAACTAGCAGTAAAAAAGCACTGCCATTCTTGTTGTAATTCAGCGCGAATAAATAATATCAAGTAAAAACTTGCGGCAAAAACTGTGTGTGTATAGCTGCTGTTACATGTCTTCATAGCTGTATTTTAAATAAAAATAATATCAAGTAAATATAATAGTCTGGTAGTGTATAAAAGTCATTCCTAAAAAATTTAAGGAATAGAACTATTACAAAAAAGCTTTATAAAATACATAACTGAAATGTAACTCATAGAATAAATTCGAAAAATAAAAAATGTTGAATATAATAAAAATAATATCGATATCAATACTTTTCCTATCCATATTTTCGATATTTTAAGACTACCGATAGTATCGATAGTTTCCCATCACTACTACCTACTTACTTATGGTGTAGAGGGTAGAATTGTGGACTCTTTTTAGAAAAAGGATTCGTGCTGAGACGAGAACAATTAACTTAAACCGTTCCAAAATACACGCATGATTTGCGAGTTAGATGAAGTATAAAAATTCTAAATGAACAACTGTCAAGAGGGTTCATTGAAACATAAGGTGGATTTGAAACCCAAAGTGTAATGGAATATAAATGTTTACTGATCTTTTTGTTGTTACTTCTTAATGATGTCTTTGTTTAAATTTTACATTATTTAGAGTGTTTTGGGTTTTTTTTTTTTTTTTGGAAATATTAGTCAAGCACTTAGTTTTGTTCTTTTAGAAAATATAAAAACGCAAGTAAGAGTGCTTTGACTGTGCCTAATGTTGGATACCCTCGACCCTATAAAGGATATATATTCTAGATCCTTATGATAAGACGCCGTGCAATAAAGCCATATGGTGTTATTTCTCAATTTATTCATGTAAGGAGTGAAATAAAGCCATACATGGCCTAATTTCCCATTTAAATTTTTTTCTGTTCATGTAATTGCAATTTATTTAAAAATTGTTTTGTTGGTTTTTCTCTGGGTGTTTATATAAAAAATATAAGAAAAACACTTTTGGACGCAAGGATTTTCTCCTCTTTGGTATAACAAAGACCGGCTTCGCTAACTAAAGCTTCTCTGCATAGCCGGCCTTCGGCCGGGCGCAAAGATTTTCTACTCTATGGTATAACAAAGGCCCGCTTCGCTAACTAAAGCTTCTCTGCATAGCCGGCCTTTGGCCGGGAGCAAGGATTTTATCCTCTATGGTATAACAGAGACCGGCTTCGCTAACTAAAGCTTCTCTGCATAGCCTGTCTTCGGCCGTGCGCAAGGATTTTCTACTCTATGGTATAACAAACACCGGCTTCGCTAACTAAAGCCACTGTTATGGCGTTATTTCCACTTTGGTTACTAAACGATTATGGTGTTATTGCACTTGGGTGGTGGTAATAAAGCCATATGGCTTTATTTCCTATGGCTTTATTGCACGGCGCCTTATGATAAGCGGAGTTGCTGTAACGATGTTAACTTGTCGTTTTGTTTGCTCGTGTGTGTGTTGAAATGTGTTTTCCAAAAACCCCAGATATGATGAGGACAAGGTTATTATAAATTTATATTGCGTATAGTTCGGAGCAATTTGCTATTGAAATTAAGACAGATCGGTCTACAGATGGCTAAGGTATCAGCAAAAGACCACAACTGCCTCTAATTTCTACCCAAAACCGTTACATTTTTTTAAATCTTCTTATAGCTTGTAAACTTTATTTTTAAACTTTCACCTGAAATAAACTCAGAATACTAGTAAAGAAAATTGGTTAATAAATAGCTTAGTTATAGACAAATAACAAAATTTTTCTTTCAGAAATCATGGCTTTGATACAGTAACGTCCATACCATATGAGATGGCTCTGATATTTCTTATATATAAATAGTATTTAGTATTCAAAATTAGCCAAATAGGACCATTTGAGCTAGAATAATTCGCTTTCCAATGTTATGGTGAAGGAAATAAAAGATTCGCCAAATCCGAATGGGTCACTTTTACTTGTTTTTCTTTCTGTTTGTGGAAAAAAGTTTTAATTAATCAGGAAACTGATTAATAGGAATGAGATTTTCATGCAATAAAATATCGGAAATATGCGCATAAAATATTTACTAAAAACTTCAAAACATGCATTAAAAAATAAAAAAAATGCACTTAAAACTTGAGAATTTTTTTATTATTATAAGTATAACGTATTACCTATATGATCTTAAAAACTATTTATTGTCATTCTACATCTTGTTGAAAGTTAGTGTCTAAGCTACCTTCCAGTAGGACTAACCTTGGTGCAAATCCAAAGCGGAGGACATCGATTTCAAAATTGGGTCACTTGACATCCCCCCAATGCTAAATGACTTTTGATGTTATTTAAATTTAACATTTCTTTTACTTTCTGAATTGCATAAGCATCGGTAGCAACAAGTTCTTCAATAACATTCTTAAATTGCTCAAAGTTTTCCCTTCTTGTTAATACTGGCTGCGGTGGTGAGGGTACCAAGAGATACATTTCATTAAAAATTTGCAACACGTGAAAGAGCCTTTAAAAATTATTTTTTCCCGTAAGAAATCAATAAATCAATATTATTGTATTGCTTCTAATTTCCTCTGCAACTCGGTGTAACTCATGTAATAAGCAAGTTACATGTAACAGTTTTGGATAAATTGTTTTAGGCAAATTGACAGTCTTAACCATGTAAGGTGCTGCATCGGTTTAAAATTGAATTTTAAGCAGAGCTCCAAACAATCGACTAAAAACATGCATTTGCAGGAAATCGCATCTCTACTAATTTATCAAATTTTTGATTAATCAATTATTTTATATATTCGTTGCACATCCCTTATTAAGAGCTTAAAGTTTTGAAATTCTAAAGGGGTTTTCTGGTCAGTCTTACAGTACAGGCTTTTAAGAGGAATAAAATGTTTTTCATCCCAAATAAAAGACAATTTCCGCTATCGCCACAGAATGTATTTTACAAGAGTTGTATACCTATTTAAAATTTATTTCGAAACTTCTTCTAGTTTTCTATTGGTCTGTTACACACAAATCCATTTTTCTCTATATCATGTAAATTTATCTATACTTTTTAATTAATACTTAAATCATTCAAATCGTTTTAGGTTCATTAAAAATGTTAAATAGTTGAGTTAATTTTTTTGAATTTAAGAAATCAAAATCTTTTTTTTTTTTATTTTTTTACATGATAAACTAAGAAAAAAAAATCCAAATGTTCAGGGAACTCATAAAATATGTAACTTTCTGATAATTTATATACACTGCGAATCACTTGAATAAGGAGAAGGAGAAGTTACGGTATGGGGTGCCATGTTCTACTGTGGAAATTAAAGAAGATGACGCATTTCCATAATTAAATTTTGACCCGTATTGGGAACCTACCAGCGACACAATGCTCCAATTTACACTGCCAGAGCTGCAAAACAGTGGATTCCCAAGCAAGATGTTACTTTTTGAATTTATCTTTCATGTTGTCCGGATCTTAAAAATTTAATAAACTCTTAATATCGGTTCGACAAGGTATATTCGTTCAGAATTGGTTAAATTACATTCCTTTTTTAAGTTATTCGCAGTGTATTGTATGTGTCTTTGGTTTCTTATTACTTTTTTCTGAATTTATACTAAAAATCTTAACACAAACATTTAGTTTCTATATTTAAAAAAGTTATAAATTAAATGATAATCCACTATAAAAAAGAGCGACCAAAAAGGAAGGGTACCCAATTAATTTAGTGTTGCTGTTAATACCATGTTCACACGGACAGCAATATTCGTGTTTCGCGCCCAAACATGATCGAAGCACCATGTTTTGCCATACAAAATTTTGAGAGCGAAACATGTCGTTTCATATTGAAACATGCTGCGAAACCAGAAAAATGTACTATCATCTCCAATTTTGATAACAGTTATCGTTAGTTTATCTGAACTAGCTCTTAAAAGAAATCAAAAAAATTAAAAAGATAAAATAAAACTTGATGTTAAATAAAATAAGGTAATAATTATAATAATAATAATTATATTAATAATAATATTAATAAAAGAATTAAATAATATATTTTTAACTTTTACATACAATTTAATGTGTTTTAAATAAAATCACACAAACAACACAAAAAAAAATGTCAAAATGCAAGAAGAATGAATCGTATGAACAGCATGTTTGGCAATCTAGTTTCAGTGAGCGAAACGAGTGTAGGAGAGCCGTGTAGGAAAGTGTATACCATCTCCTAAAGCTTCGTACAGACGGTGGCCAGATCTTATAATGTTGTCATTAAAATTACCTAGAAATGTTTTGCAACTGTATGAACATTGTAAGCTCATTTTCATTTGGCAGACATGAAAAATTCATGCGTCTGACAATGGCATCATTTTCAGAAAAATTACAACATTGTGAGATCTGACCACCGTCTGTACGAAGCTTCACTAAAGAACATATTGGCTAAAATTGCACGCAGAGAAAAATTTGGTCAAAGCAAACCATTTTCAAAGAGCAAGTAGGTAAGCAATTAACCATCCGCTGTTGGGGAGATAAATTCAAGGAACCCTTTGATCTTTCTGGCATTGACCTGAAAGTGCACATTGAAAGTCATTGGGAATTGGGTTAGTTCAACAACGGAAATTCTGTTTAAATAGAATTCCATGGTATCACAATCGATCAAAAGGTCTAAGTGTGTCAGTGCAGAACTTCACATAACCTAACTTTTTGCGAAATTTAATTACAAGCTCTTTAAACCCCATTACCAAAAATACTTTGATTTTAGTTCGTTCTTATATAATTCCGTTATGTAGTCAACATTTTTGTCATTACCCTGAGTTATACTTCCCTTTTTTTTAATGTGTATTCAAACTAATACACCAAAACTTCAGGTGATTTTATGTAAATTTTTTTAAATACTTTTCTTAATACGTAAGAATATTAATTTAATTCCTATAAATTATGATCGCTTTTAAAAAGATTTAAAAACAAGAAATGTTAATGATTCCAAATTCAATCATGTCTCAGGTTTCTTTTATAGAAAACCGCTATTCATTAAATTTTTCTTTTATTAAGAGTTATTGATACGCTTTTAAATGATTTTTATAAATTTTAATAACATCTTAAATTAACTTTTTTTTTCCATTAAAATTTAAGTACTCAAAATTTTGGCATTTATAGTAAAAAATAAGAAAGAAAGCTGTCTTCGCCTCTGCCGAATCATTGATATCCTTCCTTTTTCGAAAGAGATCTAAATTTGTTGTGATAGAAATATTCTGTGTTCGAGTTAGGACTCAATGAACCATTTCGCCCCACAACTTAAAGTCAATTATCGTCAATGCACTACTGCAAATTAAAGGCAAAAACGTTTCGTTATACGCTAAAATAAAAAAAATTGTAAAATTTTTAATAATTTTAATTAGGCTTAAGTTCATTAAATTTAATTTTCATTAAATTATTTTTATGAAGAAAGGAGTTTTACAACATGAAAATTAATTAAAATTGTTATTGATAATCTATCATTCTTGACCGTGGCCGGGGCTCGAACCCGGGCCGGCAGGTTACCATGACATGTTTCGATCGCAACCACTCGATCTCCTCAGATGGATTTGCCGTTTTACACTCGCAGCCATCGACGACTGCTGACGTCAATGGTAGATCGAAGTTTGCTTTATTGAATGATTATCCATTTTAATTGATTTTACATGTTCTTCCTTACTTCTGTTTTTTCGTACTATTGTCAAGAATTTTTCTTGAAGTCCAAAGTACATTTTTTGTTTTTTTTTCTCATATTTTTGTCTTTCTTTTTCTTGTTGACCTTTTTCAGCACAACTTGAAGGACAAATGAATACATAGAGCTCGTGCGTTAGCTTTAACAATAATTAGTATTGTGGATATTGGATTAAAAACCATAAATAGTTCAACAAAATAACCACAATACTAATTAAAATTGTAAAATGTTTACGAACAAGCCCACTAACACATCGAGCAAATCACAAGAAATTGAACATTTTCAATTACTTTGGATTTGTGCGCGCACAGTCCCATTTAGAAGACGTCGAGCACGAGCAAGCTATAGGCACAAATCACTCGTGTGTGGGGTCAGCATGAATCGCAATGGTTTTTTTTTGCTACCAAAATTTTTACATAATTTATGGGAGAAAAAAAAAGATTTGGTCGTTGGGCTTATTTGTGCAATTTATTCAGTCTGATTACCAGAGTTGTCTATAAATAAGTTCAATATTGAATAGTTTGCGTCTATATATAACTTTTTTATTCCTTTAAAAAGGCTTTTTTCTATGGACCAATTAATGTTTATATACAAAGTTTTGTTTAAAACTTAATAAACAAATCCGGTTACAAATTTACATAGACAGTAGAATCTTAAAAGTGGTGAACCCTTACCGAACTCCTTTCTTTTGCAGACACCCCCATTCGACGGCCACTGATACTGATCCCGACAACGTCATGAAGGAAAGCATTTAAGTTCTTTTAAGAGGACATTCTTCTTCTACGAACACATTTTAATGGTCTCTTCGGTGTCCGGTCATGAGAGTGAAATCACTGTACTGAAAAAACCAACTCAACCAGATCTAATCGTAAGTAATGGAGGCAAGTCACGGCATTCGATACCGATTGAAATGCCAATACAATTTAAATAGATATTTCGATGACGTAATTCGCTGCCTTTTTTCCTAAAGAACTCAAAATTTTATGAAAAAATTATCAATAGTAGAAATGCAAGGGACAGATTCCTTAAGCGAACACCTTTCTTCGCAGCACAGTGTTGCCTGAGAGTTAATTCTGGCAGTCGTGGTTTAATACTTTTTCGATTCGAAAGCAATTTTATTTCTAACTCTTTCAGTCGACACTGCACGAATCGAAATTGTTTTTTAGTGTCACGAAAACTCAAATAAATGCTTTGCGAAAACTCAAAAAAATCCTTTTCAACACTAAAAAAATAATTTCGATTCGTTCAGTATCGGCTGAAAGAAATAAAATTGCTTTCGAATCGAAGAAGTATTCAATATCGACAGCCATAATTAGCCTCCTGGTGCCGGCAGCGATCCATGAAAAAAGCAATGAGTTATTCTAAACGAACATCGCCCTTGTACGGACACATTTAAATAGTTCCTTCGTTGTCCGTTCATTCACTTCACTTTTAAATAATAAGTAATAACTTTATTTTGTTAGGAAATTTTTATTTCTCTTATCCAATTTCTGGTATATACAGATTTAAGCCTTTCAAACAGATTTTGTTGGCTAACGGAATATTTAGATTACCAACTTTTTAATATTTTATCACATTTTTATTAAATACAAAAAAAAAAAAACAAAAATTTATTAATTGGACCAAATTTAATGGTTCTAATTTCCGTTGCCTTGTTATTGTGTTTTTATTCTAAACCAGTTTAATTGTCCTAAATTTATTGACAACTTAAATTTTTAATTTAAATTTATTTTTAATGACTTAACAGTAAAATCACAAAAATTCGTAATAAAATTCATTAATAAAATGTAACAAAATGTAATTTATTAGCTACAAATTTAAATAAAAGTGAAAATCGTTTAAAACCACGTAATTAAATTTAAAAACTTTAGTCAACACTGTTCATAACGGTTAATGCTATGTTCATACGACAATATAAACCACTCGTTTCTCTATCTGAAACTAGATTGCCAAACATGCTGTTCATACGATTCATTCTTGTTTCATTTTGACATTTTTTTTCGTGTTATTTGTGTGATTTTATTTAAAACACTTTAAAATGTATGTAAAAATTAAAAATATATTTTTTAATACGCTTATTAATATTATTATTTTATAATTATCACTTTATTTTATTTAACATCAATTTTTATACCCACACCACAATAGTGGAGAGGGTATTATGCATTTGTGCTGATGTGTGTAACGCCTTAAAATAGTGGTCCTAGACCCACCTTAAAGTATACCGATCTACTCAGAATCACTTTCTGAGTCGAACTAACGATGTCCGTCCGGCTGGCTGGCAGGCTGGCTGGCTGGCTGGCTGTCCATGTAACCTTGTGCGCAAAGTACAGGTCGCAACTTTGGAGATAACTTGATAAAATTTGGGTCATAGGTTCTTATTGGCACAAGGACCAAGCCTATTGAAAATGGGCCAAATCGTAGGACCACGAGGGAATATAGGGGGAAATTTCTTCCTCTCAGAAACTATCAAACCGATTTTAATGAAATTTAAAACATGGATAGATCCATATCTATACAGTTTTAAAAAAATAGGACCACAAGGGGAGATAGGGGCAATTTTTGCCTCTCAAACTGATTTTAATGAAATTTAAAACATAGGTAGATCCATATCTATATGGACACATAAGCTATACAGTTTTAAAAAAATAGGACCACAAGGGGTGATAAGGGCAATTTTTGTCTCTCAAACCGATTTTAATGAAATTTAAAACATGGATAGATCCATATCTATATGGACACATAAGCTATACAGTTTTAAAAAATATAGGACCACAAGGGGAGAAAGGGGCAATTTTTGCCTCTCAAACTGATTTTAATGAAATTTAAAACATAGGTATTTCCATATCTATATGTACACATAACCTTTACAGTTTTTCAAAAATAGGACCACATGGGGATGTAGGGGGCAATTTCTGCCTCTCACAAACTTTCAAACCGATTTTAATGAAGTTTTTAAACATAGAGAAATCCATATTTATATGGACACATAAGCATGATGTGTTTTTAAGTACTGTGGTGCTGGGTATCATATGGTCGGGCTTGACCGACTATACTTTCTTACTTGTTATTTTCTTTTTTAATTTTTTTGATTTCTTTTGAGAGCTAGTTCAGATAAACTAACGATAACTGCTATCAAAATTGGAGATGATAGTTTATTTTTCCTGTTTCGCAGCATGTTTCAATATGAAACGACCTGTTTCGCTCTCAAAATTTTGTATGGCAAAACATGTTGCTTCGATCATGTTTGGGGTGCGAAACAGGAATGGGCGAGCGAAACACGAATATTGCTGTCCGTGTGAACATTGTATAATACTTAACTGAAGAACGGAAAAAAAGAACCACTAAAGGCTCAGTTAGCTAAGAGAAACAGTAACGTTGGAAATTAGCTGTTTCATTTTGTTTTATGTAAAGCAATAAAAACGATTATAGTTGGCAGTAAGATGTTACGTCTCAATCTGTAAGAATTATAATGGGCTTACTTTTTTACGGTAAGGCTAAGTTACTGTTACTCTCAGCTAACTGAGCTAACTTAAAGAAGAGAAAAACACACGCACGTTTTAATAAAAATATAAAATAAATTATTATTACAACAAATTTCAAACAAATAAAAAGATTTTATTCAGAAAACTCTACAAAAGAATAAAGAAAAAAATATGAATAACAAAAAAATTGTATAAATGTAAATGGTGACGATGACCACAAAATACGTGGAAATCTCCAATTCTTTTACCCATCCAAAGGCCAGGTTTAACATACATACATACATACATATGTATATAATTTACTTATACACTGAAAGAATTTTCTTCGCAATACCAATGAATTTTGACATTAATCCCATGAAAAATTGCATTAAAAAGGAACCTATGCAGAGCTTCGTTGGATCAATGAAACATGTTTCATTAAAATGTATTTAAATGAACATTACATTAGATCTATGAATATTATTCATTGGATGAATACTTTCAATAAAGTAAAAAAATTTTTTTCTTATTTTATTTTTTGTTTATTTTTGTTTTTTTATTTAATTTTATTTTTTTTCTGTCTCTGGCGGGAATCGATCGCGCAACCTCGGTGCTGATAGACTAGCTCACTACCAGCTAGCCTACCGGGGCAGTGTAGTTTTTGGATAAAAAAACTACGTTTTTTACTCAATTAAGAGCGTAAATATGAGATTAAATTGTCCATAACAACAATAACAAAGTTGATTAAAAGTGGATTGAAAGTTTTTGTTTCATTACTATAATGACATTTTTATTGTCATAATGAAAATTTAAATTTATAAAGGCAATTATTGAAATATGTTGCTTTTATAAAAAATATTTTTGATTTCATAAATTTAATGGCATATAACATTAGATGTATGAAATAATTAAATCTTACATTTTTTTTTTAATAATTAAAAATTTTTTAAGGAAACTATAATTTTGTATTAATTTATGAATATAGTTATGTTTGTATATTGTTTTTTTATGTTCCCAATTAAAATTTTTTGTTTAACTTGGACAAACTTAAGTTTTCATATATCCAATGAAAATTTTTAACGTAATTACGAAATCCAATGAAGCGATTTTAACGAAAAGACTTCATTAGAACTATGAAATTCCATTTAGACAATGAAAATTTTCATTTAGCCAATGAAAATTTTTTTATGAAAATGATTCATTAAATATATGAAGCATATTTCTTTCAGTGTAGGTCCGTTACATATATTGGCTGTTTGTTCAAACCTTAAGCGTTAAACACATAGACGACAGCAGGCTTCCACCGGCTACAAGCTGTCAAAAATAAAATACAAACATTTATATGAGGACAATTATTTTGAAAGCAATACAGTTACACTACTACACGACTGCTTTCGAGGCTGTGGTCAACTTCAGGGCAAAATAAACCACACTAATGGCTAAGCAAACATGTCAAAATTTTACGTTTGTACAAATGTTTTGTGTTGTTAATTGGGGTGTTTGGCTGTTTGGACAAATATTTGAAGCATATTAAACATTTTTAATATTTGGCAAACATGTTGGAATTTTTTTAAACTTTTTGTGGCTTCTAATGCTGAATGAATCATTTCAGTGCAAATTTGGCAGATTGAAGAAGAAGAAGCACAAACATCATTTTCAACCGTAAATTCTAATGTTTTAAACAGCATTGTTTGCTCCAAAGCATCTTCTTTTTTAAACCTCTCTTTACTTTATTTCCATGCATTTATATAACTCTTCAATTTTAAACAAATAGCAACCGTAATTGCCAGACGACAATAGTGCTGTATTGTCGTCTGTCATGAATAAAAAAAAAAAACAAGATTGTGCACTCTGCAGTACAAATGAGTGTTTGTTGTAAAAATATTAGAGAGAGAGAGTTCACAAATGTACTTTGCTTAAACAAAAATTCTATGTCAGTTTGGGACTTAAAGCCAGATTTCGTTGGAAAAAATTTTATGGACACAACTGAACACCAACCTTCATAAAAAATTTTCTATGCTGTTTAGACAGTATTTACTATTTAAAAAAATTATTAATATTACTAACGAGAAATTGTAATTTCAGTAAAAAGACCGCTGCATTTTGGTGGGCGTTACATTACAATGATTTTGCTTTCATGTATTAACGCAACAAAATTCCGATGTTGGTACTATGAGGCAAAACATAATTGATTTAATTGATACGCTTGGCCGAGACCTTTATATAATCTCGGAATGGGTTCATGTAAATAGGGTAGATTTGAATGCCCGTAAGACCTAATGTTGCATACTGACGCATAAACGCGCGACGGATCAAGGATCCTAATTTGTATATATGGGTGGTGCAATTATTCAGGAATCAGAATCTTTTGATGTTTTGGGCATGATGATACAATTGTGATGTCGGATAGGCAAAACATATATTCAAGGTGTCGAAGGAAGCATTCAAGGCGAATTCATGAAAACGATGGTGTCGATACTACAACAAGTACAACACCAAAAACACAACATTGTATTTTGTTTGTTGCTTTCGTTGGCCGATATGTCAAAAACACAAGCAACTTTTGACATTCCTCTCTCTAACTACCAACCACCTGAAAAATTAGTTCGCCTTGGAAGCCTTGGTGCCTCGGTTTTTTTAAGCGGTGTAAGATATACTTCACTCCCTCTGATCTCCTTACTATTTATACTACCTTTTGCCGATCGCGAATGGAATACAACGCTGATGTGTGGGCCGGTGCTTCAAACTCTTTTTGAAGCTTGTCAACCGCCTGCAGAAGATTGCGAAAGTTCTCATTGGTGAGAGTATGGTATCTAGTTCTATTGACTCCCTTGATCACCGTCGCAATGCGAGTTGTATTTGCCTGTTTTCTCGTTACTACAATCGGATTAGTTCTGAAGAAATTAGGGATTTTGTTACCGAAAGCCGTACGTTTTTTCGAAATACAACGTTTTTCTCAAGAGCTTAGTATTTTGTGACCGATTGGCCGGTGCATCGTACAACGCATTACAGGAAAAATTCGTTTTGTGGTCGGACTGTTGGTATGTGAACTAACCTTCCTGCTAAAGTCTTCCCTCTCACTTTCAACATGATAAAGATCAAGCAGAATGTTCACAAGCACTACTCTCCCTCTATCCTCCTTCTTATAACCTATTTTTCTACACAGTGCAATGCATTAGTATACCCCTATTAAGGTCATCCCCTAAGTGCTGGTCGTAACAATTCGATTCGGTGGTGGAAAGTGTCGGCCATTTGAACAGATTCGTTGTTTTCAACATTTTTCGAATAGAAGTTAAGTTGTCTTTACAATTTTTTAAATAATTTAAAGCAGAGTTCAGAGAAATTCATATGTGAATGCTCATATTCAACCATTCTTGAATTTTTTTCATAAATGAAAAATGTAAAATATGTAACTTTTTTCACAGTCATAACTGAATTGTTAATATTTCGCCAAATTCATTTATGTTTTTGAGGAAAAATACATTTTTGCCTTTCTTCAGTCATGAGGAATGAGGAAAAAATATTTTTAGAAACGATCCTCACTACTAATGTTGTTGTTGCTCGACAGTTTGCATGACCAAGGCTCGAAATGCCTGTGTGTGTATTTGTTTGTGTAAAATATTAAAGGCAACCAGCCAAAGTGTCTGTTGGATTTTTTGTAGGAAACAATTATTGAAAAAAAATTAAAAGAACTGCACATATCGTCATCTTAAATCCAGAATAATGTAGCATCACATTAATAAGTTTACATGCAAGGCATAAAACTTTGTAATATGTTAATTATTTGAAATTTAAAAGAATTTTAAATATTTCAGCTCAAAATGCGATAACCGATATAATTTTTGAGGAAAAAATATTATACTTATGGTTATTTTTGAAGTTTTGTGTGTTACGTTAAATTAATTTGTAATTTTCAGAAATAAAAAGACGTATGATCAAAAAATGTATATAAGTATTAAGTGAAACAAACATTTAAAATAATTAAATATTTTTTGTTAAATTACCGGAAAAATAGAATACATATGTATATATATGATAACCACACGAATATTTATATTATTATAGATATTATGATATACCTATTATGTATAATTTTTTATTGATTTTAATTACTAATAAGTAGTGGTTTAAACTAAAATTTGTACTTCATTAAATTTAGCTATGAATTAATTTAAAAAGCTATCTTTTTCATTCTAATTTAAAAGTATTTTGATCTCCTTAAAATGAATTTTTTTTTACAACGAACAAATTTTGCAAATAAATATTTGACTCATATTCATATATACCTATTTGTCTCCATATAACGAATTATTTTAAATGAACTCTGCATCGCATACTTACAAAGATCCACTTGGAAGAATGCAATCCTAACAAAAAAAAAACAGATTATTTTAAATAAACTAATAAAAAATATTTCTTTTGTATTATAAACTTTTTATATGATGAAGAAATTTTGTGGTCCAATACAGATTCATTATAGGGAAGTTCGACTGTATTTTAATTTATTAAAAAGGACATACATACATATATTTACCCAAAAATCTAAGGACCTGCAGATGTTGCCATTTATTCTTGGAATTTCAAAATTACTAACGGTTCGGTTCTTTTAATTTTAATGCACTTTTTTATTTTTTCTTATGCAATACTGAAAATTATTATTATACATAAATCATTATCTGTTCACTAATTTCTGTAACACCGTAGTGACAGTTATAAAACAGATTACCCAGTTTTGATGTTTAAAAATATTAATGTGCTCTTATAAAAATAATTAAAAACTCTGCAAATATTTTTCTTGCGTGTGATTATACATTATGTTGTTAAAAAAAAATTATATATGTATTTAATGATACGTCATTTTTAATTTTGTAATTAACTTGGTTATTTTTTAAGATAGAATTTTAAAATTTTATAAAAATATGTAACGTGAATCGTAATCAGCAAAAACAGTCAACTTCAAATGTTCCAATAATATCTACATTGTTTGGCATTTATGCTAACGATATGTGTTTTGTTTGTAAAAAGAAATTCGTTGATGCATTTAAAAGGTCCCTGTTTCTTTCGTCAAAAAGACGTACCTAAAGGCAGCAATTATTAAGAAAAAAAAATAGCCACAAGAATTTGTTGGTATTTTGTGCTTGTAAAAATATCTTGGTTTCTGTAACAATCGCGACGGTGATTTTTTTTTTCTTTGAAAACACCTTTCTTAAGTAAGTAAAAATATTTGAAAAAAAAATTAAAAAGGTCTTGTTTTGCTACAATTTTGTGTAAGTAACCAATATACATAAAAGCAAATGTGACAATAGGCAGAATTTTTGCGAAAGAAGATGTGTTTTATTAATGTATTAATGAAACTTTATTGTTTCGCACTAAATTTATTGCTTACTTTTTTTATGCTACAATTATATAACCGAGCCCAAAGAGTTAACCTTACCATTTTATGGTAATGTATTTAATGTAAATTTGACCTGTTATAATGACTTTATACATTTTTGCAGGCAAACACAGGTGCGCATTTGGTATTTTGTAAAAAGTTATGATATACCATTAGGTAGAATTAAAATGTATGCACAGATGTTTGAATGAATTGTCCTGTTGCCTTTTCTTATTGTACATTTTTCTAAGTATTGTGGTTACCTTTTTATCATTGTGACAGGCAATAACTGTAAAACGTTTTGCACTGGCAATGCAAAATATTTACATATATTCATATAGATAGTTTTTACTGAAAGCAGTTCTTAATAGGTGATTGACGTGGAGTGTGTGTCTAAGTTCAAAAGTTTAACAATGCCAAAAAAACAGTTCAACATAGAAAAATTTGTATCGTATAATGCATCTTCAAACAAAAGCACTTGTTTAATAACATCATGCAAAAAAGAACTTTGTGGAAAGATAAAATCGAACATAAAAAGACATTATAAACTTGTTCATCGGCAGGACATCAAAAGTGATAATGAAAGTGATAGTGATGATGACCCTGATTGCAAAAAATATAAAAAAACAATAAAGTTAAACACTACAATTAACAAAACAGATTTTTTGATACTGTCACATTTGCTTTTATGTATATTGGTTACTTACACAAAATTGTAGCAAAACAAGACCTTTTTAATTTTTTTTTCAAATATTTTTACTTACTTAAGAAAGGTGTTTTCAAAGAAAAAAAAATCACCGTCGCGATTGTTATAGAAACCAAGATATTTTTACAAGCACAAAATACCAACAAATTCTTGTGGCTATTTTTTTTTTCTTAATAATTGCTGCCTTTAGGTACGTCTTTTTTACGAAAGAAACAGGGACCTTTTAAATGCATCAACGAATTTCTTTTTACAAACAAAACACATATCGTTAGCATAAATGCAAAACAATGTAGATATTATTGGAACATTTGAAGTTGACTGTTTTTGCTGATTACGATTCACGTTACATATTTTTATAAAATTTTAAAATTCTATCTTAAAAAATAACCAAGTTAATTACAAAATTAAAAATGACGTATCATTAAATACATATATAATTTTTTTTTAACAACATAATGTATAATCACACGCAAGAAAAATATTTGCAGAGTTTTTAATTATTTTTATAAGAGCACATTAATATTTTTAAACATCAAAACTGGGTAATCTGTTTTATAACTGTCACTACGGTGTTACAGAAATTAGTGAACAGATAATGATTTATGTATAATAATAATTTTCAGTATTGCATAAGAAAAAATAAAAAAGTGCATTAAAATTAAAAGAACCGAACCGTTAGTAATTTTGAAATTCCAAGAATAAATGGCAACATCTGCAGGTCCTTAGATTTTTGGGTAAATATATGTATGTATGTCCTTTTTAATAAATTAAAATACAGTCGAACTTCCCTATAATGAATCTGTATTGGACCACAAAATTTCTTCATCATATAAAAAGTTTATAATACAAAAGAAATATTTTTTATTAGTTTATTTAAAATAATCTGTTTTTTTTTTGTTAGGATTGCATTCTTCCAAGTGGATCTTTGTAAGTATGCGATGCAGAGTTCATTTAAAATAATTCGTTATATGGAGACAAATAGGTATATATGAATATGAGTCAAATATTTATTTGCAAAATTTGTTCGTTGTAAAAAAAAATTCATTTTAAGGAGATCAAAATACTTTTAAATTAGAATGAAAAAGATAGCTTTTTAAATTAATTCATAGCTAAATTTAATGAAGTACAAATTTTAGTTTAAACCACTACTTATTAGTAATTAAAATCAATAAAAAATTATACATAATAGGTATATCATAATATCTATAATAATATAAATATTCGTGTGGTTATCATATATATACATATGTATTCTATTTTTCCGGTAATTTAACAAAAAATATTTAATTATTTTAAATGTTTGTTTCACTTAATACTTATATACATTTTTTGATCATACGTCTTTTTATTTCTGAAAATTACAAATTAATTTAACGTAACACACAAAACTTCAAAAATAACCATAAGTATAATATTTTTTCCTCAAAAATTATATCGGTTATCGCATTTTGAGCTGAAATATTTAAAATTCTTTTAAATTTCAAATAATTAACATATTACAAAGTTTTATGCCTTGCATGTAAACTTATTAATGTGATGCTACATTATTCTGGATTTAAGATGACGATATGTGCAGTTCTTTTAATTTTTTTTCAATAATTGTTTCCTACAAAAAATCCAACAGACACTTTGGCTGGTTGCCTTTACCAAAAATATTTTACACAAGCAAATACACACACATGCTGTCGTGTTGTCCAGCGGGAACAATTGCCAGCGCTTTCACTTTTTAGGCCTTAAAGAAGGTTTACAGCTGTATTATTAATAAACTTTTTCTTATTCCACTCTGCCTTATTTTAAAAGTTCTTTTAAAAGGGTTTTTATAAAATATTTTACAAATTTAAATTTTCTATTCTAAGATAAGGCCTATCGAAATCGTTTTTTTAGTAGTTATGTTGGAATGTGTACCAAGTTTAATTATTAATTTATTCCCTTCGCATTATTAGCAAATACAATTACACTGGAATAAAGCTTTATTCTTTATTATTTTAAGAAGGCCTTTAAAGTAGATGCAAGAAGTCAGGGTTTTGGTCTCCAATAACACACTGTATAAATTAGAAAACTTTATATCGGCAAAAAGGCCTTCTATAAGGCCTCTGTACTGCTTCATTTTCCCGCTGTTAATGGTTGCGTTTTTTTCATTATGAGGAATTTGATTGTGAATTTTTTTAAATTTTTCATATCTGACAAATTCACTTATGAATTTTTTTGTTTGCTCATTTTTCATGATTGAGGAAATTCAAATTAGTTTTTTTCCTCACCCTCATGAGGATGAAAAAGCAGTAAAATTTTTAATTTTTCACGCTCGCTCATGACTGAAAAATGAGTGAACGTTTCGGTACTCTGATTTAAAGCATCGTTTAAAAAACTACAGTCAAAGTGGAAAAACTGCCATTAATTTCGCCTTTTCATTTGTCATTGGCCAAAAAAAAACTATTGCTTTTACTTCTGATTTATTAAATTTAAACAGTCGCTGTCAAACCAACTCCAAATAAGTTGTACAACAATTTTCGTTTTTTGTTCGACAGTTTTTGGTTTCGACTGCAGTTTTTTAAACCCTGCTTTGAAGAGATTCAAGTTCAATTTATGGTTGCCTGAAGTTTTGCATGAGGAATGTATGTATCCGAAAAAATTAACAGCTTGGTACGGTTTGCATGTCTTTTTTTTTGAATAAAAAGGGAATGCCAAGATTTGTTAACGGCCATCGTTACAGGGCTATGATATTGAACTACATTTAGGACTAGCTGGATCCCTTGAAATTAAAGTGATATGTGATGCCAAGAGGCGCAATGTGCAAATATGTAGTAGTCCTGGGAAAAAACCTTGTGTGTGTATAGCTGCTGTTACATGTTTTCATAGCTGTCTTTTAAATAATAATAATATCGATATCCATATCGATATTTTTCCTGTCGATATTTAAAGACTATCGATAATATCGATAGTACTATCTAATGTTTACCAGCACTTCCATGCAGCCTTTGACATCTTCTTACTTCCAATAATTTTGCAAGTTCTAATTAAGTTTGACAATAATTTAAATTTATCATATTGGCTCTTCTTGGACAATCTTTGTCTGCCGAGTCAAAATTAGCACTTTTAAACCGCTTAAGGCATCTTCTGTACGTTAGAATCAATGAAACAGATGGGCACTTCTACAAAAGTGTCACGTTATGCTGGGTACAGACAGTGCAATCTACATGCCACCTATTTCAATGCAACCTCAAAATATCAAAGCGTTTTGATGTTGATGCAATCTGGAATGAATGAAAAATGAATGAAAATGAATTTAATTCGCTAGATTGCGTAAATGCACTGCATAGTGTGTACCCAGCATTACACCACCAAGCAATTAATCTTGAATTTTAGACCCATGTTGTCCAAATTTTTTCCTCTCTTTCACTAAATTGCGCTTTACACCAGAATACAAAAAATTTAAATAATGAAACAAATTAATCTTTGAGAAACAATTTAAAATGCTTAATGCCGTACCATGACAAAAAGTAGACTTTCCTGTGAAAATACCCGTATTCAGTAGCCCGTTTCTGTATTTCTCGCATCGTAAAATTTTCCGACTGAAACCAGTGAATCGGGACAGAAACAGTGAAAAATGAAACAAAAAATGGTTTTTCTCACACAAGTGTTTCTGTATCTTTTTTTTGCGAGAATTATCTGTCATTTAAATAATTTTCCAGCAATTATTGGAAGAATGCGAGAAAAAGTGTTTCTATAACAATATTTTGCGAAAAGTTTTTTTCAAGAACTGTCAAAATAAGTCACATTTGAAATTGGTGGCGAGAAAAACAAAATGTAGATATTTTGAATTTAAACTATGTTTATATACTATTTTTTTTAAATAAATAAAAAAATAGAAGGAATATAAATGATAAATGCATAATTTATATGATGAAAATTAACAAAAAACAATTGTTATATTTTGTTAGTTTAAATTTTTGTTAGCCTTTTCTTGTTTTGGTTTTAATCAGTGCTGCCAGATAAATTTGTGTCAAAATCGTCAATTTCCTGAGAAAAAAATAAAAAAGATCGTCTTTTTTGTTTTAAAAATCGTGCAATTTAAAATCAATTTTAAACAAATTAGTTTCGACTTTTATTAAAAAATAATCAAACAAAAACATAGTTAAAGTTCATGGGTATTTAATAATTATTATTTAATAATTGAGATATAAATCTTTAATTTACCTATTCCTATAATCTTTTCTTTTTTACCTGAAATAGACTTAGTAGAATACCTTGTAGTTAAAATTAAAAAAATCGGTTCATAAATAAACGGGTTAAAGACCCAGTAAAATCTTCGCCTACAAAATAATATGTTAAGTAATCAGAAACACATAAAAGCACTACATACAATTCTACTGAAAAACGAATGAATTTTACAAGGGTTGTGCCAAAAAGAACAAATTCAAAAGTAAGTCATTTTTTTATCTTAATACATCCAGAAAAAAGTAGTTATCGAAGTTCTTATGGAAGAAAGCTACTTAATAACGAGTGAAAGAAGCTATCCATTTTGAAAAAGGAATAATGGTTTTGGCACAAAAGTGTAAATATGTATAAGATAAGAATATCAAATATCAATCATATTTTGTATATGTATATAAGAAGTATTAAATGTTCAAAATAAGCCAGGTCGGTCCATTACTTTCCACATTATACACATTATACACAGCTAGATACCTATTTGTAGAAATTACGGGCATAAGGGGCTTATAGTGTAAAACGCAACGCCAACAATTTCATTAAAAGCAAAAATAAAATCAAAAATATTTTATAAATTTGTTGTTGCTTTCTACAGACATTCATATTATTATTTATTTTTTTTTCAATTTTCAACGCCACAAAATAGAAGTGTTTGAAATTTAAAAATTCAAGATGAATTTCTATGGAAAGTAACAACAAAATTATAAAATATTTTTGGTTTTGTTTTTGCTTTCGTCACTTTTTTAGAAAAAATCATCAAAACGTCACTTTGTTAATATCGGAACAAAAAATCGTCAAGATGACGATAACTCGTCAAATCTGGCAGCCCTGTTTTTATTATATTTATTTCTTTTGTTGACGTTTCGCTTTTATTTGACACTTAAGTACTGGAAATATTCCAGTATAAACAGAATTTGTTGTGTCTGTTTTCGCATTCAAATACAGAAACACTTTTATCTCATAAATCGAGAAACGATGGAATTTTTTGTTTCACACTTCATGTAAGAAATTTTACGATGCGAGAAATACAGAAACGAGCTATTGGATAAGCTTTGGTAAGCAATCAATGTATGTAATTTAGCTGAACTTTGTTTAATGAAAAAAGTCAAGCAAACATTCTCGCAAATGAAGCTTTATGCTATTAAAAACTATTGAAGACACAAACCATACGCCAACGCATGTTAAGTTAAAGTCATAAAATGTCACTTTGTATGAACTATATAAAATTCTTGTTTAAAATTACGTGACCTAAGTGTTCAAACAGAAATGCGTCGAGACCACATTTTCCATACAAATTTGTCAAAGAAAACCGTCATGAAATAAAATCTATTTTATTTTGAGAAAGTTTTTCTAATGCTCTCACATATAGACACTTATTCTCCCAACAATGCTACAATACTTTCATTAAATTTCATACATTTTGTAAACAGAAAATGAAAAACAAAAGAAAATTAAACAATAAAATGAGGGAGAATTCGAAGTAACTGCCGGCGTTTTAATTATGGGCTTTAGGATTTTTGCCTGAAGTTGAAGACTCAATTCTGTTTGAACACTAAACCTTCAATTGAATACAAAATTTTAAAATCATTTTCCCGGATTATCGTAAAATTATATTTCCGGGAATCAACAAAATATTTCTTCCCAGAATTCCCGGGATAGTTTTCCCATGTAGAAAACTTAATAAAATGTCATTTTTAAAATAAGGAAGTTTGAAAATAGAATAGTTCTTAAAGTGTTTCTTAGATTAAAGTTTTTTAAGAAAAAATTAATTTAAAAGGATCGTTTTGAAATTAATATGTGTCAATTTTATTTCACTTTAATTTCTCTACACCTGCTTTAAATTAATCGATTACCATATTTGGTACACCGTCTTTAAATTCTAGTTAATATTACGAACAATAACATGATATATTTTCTGTCCACACATGAAAGCCTGTAGTAACACTCCACTTCGTCTTTCCCCCTTTATACCCAGTTTTATTTGACTTTAATATTAAATTGTGTAGTTTTTGCCATTCGCCTTTTACATGCGAGAAAGAATAAATGATTGCTATTCCTGAAATTTAAGAATTTATAGTTTAGTAGCATGTTAAGGCGTGGATAGTTAGATGGACGGATGGATGGCTGGCTGGCTGGCTGGCTGGACGGCATACCATACAACATACTTGTAACCATTGCATGCCCAACCAATATTCATACTACGCATGCATCACTGATCTCTTACTACTAACAACAACTTGTTGTACGTAAATTTGTTGTTGCTTGTGTTATTGTTAGTTTTAAGAACACCAGGAGAAGCTACTGGTTCCTATAAATAAACCTAATATAAAAAAAAGGCAACAAAAAAAAAAAAAACTTTAGAATCAACAAGTATGGGCCTGTGCCGAATTTTTGATACCCTCCCCCAACGAAAAATAATTCTTCGGGAATGGAGTTTAAATGGAATCAGTAATAAGTTTTGTACTAAAACTTCAGAAACTTTCATATCACAATGGTGGTGGTTTTTCATAGCTACTAGGGTGTACAGTCGATTAATTCGAGTTCGATTAATCGGGCAATTTTAGACGATTAATTGTTCGAATAATTTAAAATTGCTAATTTCGATTAAAGGATTAATCAAAGAATTTATACCGATTAATCGAATGATAATAAATAATATATAGTATTTTTGTTAAATGTATAATTTTTTTAAAGTTTTAATTAAAATAATGTAAAATGTATGTGTCCGTTGGAATCAAAAAAAAAAAAAAAATGTTTAGTGAGTAATTCAGCTTATAATTTTGTTAATTTTTTCAACACAATTTAATATTTCAAAGGTATGTTTTAACTCAAAGATTTAAATTAATTTATCGGGTATGTTCTAGAAATCGAAATGAAGTGCAATTGAAATCGAACGATAATTTAAATTCAATTATTTTGAAAATGACCGTAGTTTTTCGTGGTTTTAAGTGTTGTTCTTGCAAAAATAATAGATACTTAATGAAGGAAGCAGATAAAATGAAATATTTTAACGAACTTCTATTACAGGGTCGTTTTTAAAATTTGCTCGATTTTAAATCCAATTCATTTCGATTTCTAGAACTCTCCCGTTCATGCGTTTATCTCTTTGGTTTGGTTTAAAAATATTGTACGAAAGATAAATCTAATAATGCTAAATGTAACAGGTGTTCAAAAATGTAATTACCACTTACACAGTGACTATAACATAGTACTTGCAGAAGAAGCTCCACAAACAAAAAAAGGGGGTACAAGTGGTCCAATGAATAAATATTTTAAACAAGATCCTTCGATCGATTCTCTAAAGGAAATTATTTGCAGAAGCATAGCAGAGGTTGGAATATCCGTGAAAAGTGTCAAAAAATCCAAAGTTACATTGGCTTTAAAAATCTAAGTGCTAAATTAAAAAAAGAATTTTTATTTCCTCCAGTACAAATTTTTTTAATGTTATCAAAAAAAGTGTGATTTCTTAATGTTTTAAGACTAGATTGGACCCAATTTTATTGCAATATTAGTACTCCAAATATGTATGTATAAATCTTTATTGTCGTTGTATGGGAGGTGCCACGCCCACTTGAAAATTAAATTTTTTTAATAGGCTATGTGCTGGGTAATCAGAAAATTAAAGTAAAAATTTCAGGAAACTCGTGTCAGGAGTTTAGGAGTATTTAGGGAACGAACAAACAAACATACGCTTTTTCATTTATATTGTTACGTTACTGCCTTTCAATAACGTTTTGGTTTATTTCCTTTATAATAAACCGTTTCGAGTTCTTTATTGCAACTTTAATAAAATAAATAAAACACAAACACTTTAAAAACTGTTTACAATTTACTCATCTCTATTAAGTACTAAGTCTTTTTAACAACCGTAATTTATAGCTTTTATTCACAACCAACTATAATTTTCTCCACGTTATACGTTATTGACAAAGTCTGAACTTAGAATTATTTTATTGCGCTAGTCGCCGCTAGTATTTATGCAGCAATTTGGTTGTCTAGAGCATTCGAAATGTTTTTCGAAGGTTCGAGGCTTTACTATTCACCACACTTTAAAATGTAAACTAGTAAAATTACTTATGAATACAAGACAACTAATAAATACAAGACAACTAATAAATACAAGATAACTTATAATTACAACTAATTCTTAACTAAAGCTACTTTCGTAACAATATATTGTTAATTGCTCCCCCTGCACCTTTCCCTTTAATTTTTATTTTGAAAGGTGTAGTTTACCATAAGAGTGAGTTATAAAAAACCTTAAAGACTTTTTTCTCGAGATATTTGGTATGTAATACATATTTTCATTCTATTGGGGGTACTGCTCTTCCTCCGTCTACCCCACCTATTTTTATTTTTAAATTTATAGGTTGTCATAATAGTGGCTTTAACCACGTTTGAAGACTCTAGCTATAGGAGTTCTTCAGTTACGCGATATTTAATATATACATCCTATGAGGTGTATTACGTCACCTGCGCCTATCCTCTTAACTACTTCAGTTGTGTTGCCATACGTAATCGACCCATAAGGGACTTTTAAACATGGCAACCTTTGCCGCTCACAGACAACGTCATATAACGGAATATCATACATATTTCGTTATCTTAATTTCGATCACTGTTGGTAATACTGTCAGTGTTGTTGGACATGGTTGCACTAATAAATATTTCAACCACGCACGCTATCTAAACAAGAACAAAACATCGGTAAAAAAGCAGTTTAGAGCCAAATTCATGTGTGTAGAAGAAATTGTTTGTTGTTCTAACACAGCAATGGCTTGTAAAGACTTATGAAGAAATCTATTCTATTGGTTTTAGTCACCACTATTTATTTATACTTAATGCGCTCTAGGATGAATTTGTCTCGATGTCACACACGGACTGACAAACCCAATATACCCTCATTTATCACTTGTGGAGGTAGTGGAGGGTGTAAAAAAAATCCAAAATGGGGAAAAAACTAGATGAAATTTGCAGCAACGACAAAAACTTCTTAACTCTAACTACATCAAGCAAATAACTTAGACAAAATAGAAATGCTGGAATAACAACTTTACAGCTGTTACCATAAAACAACTAACAACCTCCGCCACTTTCCATATACAAACTCTGACAGAGGAAAAACTATGGACATCTGCCTGCAGCACAAAAAACAATAATGTGTCTAAATATGATTTTAAAAGCTTTTTGATCACTACCTTGACTTAAAACACTTGTTACATCCATAACTGTATGAACAACCTGGTCTTTAGCAAGGATGAATTAAAAAAAAAATAAAACGAATAACCTCCAGCTGAATGCGATATTGGCGAATAAGGCTTAAAGATTATGTATTCTGTTGATTGGTGTTGGTGGGTGCAACCTACTGGGCTGTTTAATAGAATCACAAAGGTTATTAACCCTAGATAACTAAGGTACGTCTGCGAGACGTACGCTTTTTCAATTTTGTGCTTTTACTTTCACATTTGTTAACATACAACTTTCTCACGTTCAATTATCTCAGTTCTTAGCAGCACCTAGTTGATGGCAGCAGTTGTTATGTTGTAAGTTATGTATCTTTTGAGAAATAAGCACAAATAAACGCAACATATGTCGTATCGTTATCTTTAGTGTTACTTTTGTAGCGAAGATAACTTTGTGTTTTGGTTGAATTTTAAGGAATTGTTTTAAAAATGTTTTGTAAGCGCGGCTTGCGCGACGCAGAAATTGGCGCTATTTTGCAAAGCGTGTTGGAGTACTCGGTTTCACTGGAAAATGTGAGCGAATCGGAAAATGAATTATTGGCAGATAGTCTTGAAAGTGATGTAGGAGATGAGCTTTTGACATCCTTGAGCCTGACGAGAATATACCACCCATTCAGGAAAATCCTCAAGAACCTGAACATTTTACTACTTCTTCCGATTCTTGGGTTATTACGATATCTCGACCCACTTTAAGAAGTAAAAGTAAGTGGGCTACATCGAAGGGTCAAAGTGATGGCCGAGTTTCTTCAACGAATATAGTTCGTACGGCAAGAGGACCAACTTGGGAATGCAAACCACTGTACGATCCAATTTCATGCTTCTATATTTATTACTACCGAAATAATTTCGGAAATTGTTCAATATACCAGTGCCTAAATTTCCATAATTTGTTCAGTTTTAAGGCTAGAAATTCCTATTTTATAGAAAACTTTGACCGACAACATTGAACAAATTTTACCAGATGCAGTAACCTATGATTGAGGTTGTAGTGGAGAACAGAGTGAAACAAACAAGAGATAATACGGTGGCTTTTGTCCATCAGAAATTAAACTTATGTCCAAAATGGTATGTGTCAAATGCGGTATATCTGTATGTGGCGACCGCAAAACTTAAATTTGTAAATCTTGCACATAATGTTATTCGAATTATTTTTTTTTTGTTTATATAAGTTAATACAGCTAACATTATCTACACAAAGTACAAAGAAAATTTTTATTTAAGTTTTTAGAACCGAACTGAAGTCCTTTATAAAAACTCTTTAATTTTTGATAATGCTAATTGAGTTTTATTTTTAATTTTATTTTTATTATAATTTTCTGTTTAAAAATTATATTTTTTAAATGAAATAGAATTAATAAATGTTTTCAACAATAAAATTGATCAATATTATTTTCCGTGATATGATAAAGGAAAGAAACAAGCATACGTCTTACAGACGTGTCGTTATCTTTTCAGTACAAAAAATAACGTTATCTAACTAGGGTTAAGTTCATTACGAGAATTGATTTTTTTTGTTTATTACAGGAAGAACTTACTTAAGGTACGGTCACATATGGCAAACAATTGTCAAATTTTGTTTGCCGGCATTTTTAAAAAATTTGTTTAAAAAAATAAAAATTTTCTTTTCTGGTCACACTGCGCACATTTATTTGTCCATTTTTGTTTGTTCAAACAGATATTAAATAGCTTCAAATAAAAAATGGGAAAACATGTTTGCCCTGTGTTCACATATAAAAATATTTGCCTAAAAATAAATATTTTAACAAATTGTCAAAAATAAAAAATTAAATTATTAAAACTAAAAATTGAACATTTTGATGCAAAATATTGAAACTTTTATGGTTTTATGGTACAGAAGAGCGAGAACAGCAGTTTTAAAAGTAAAGAGGATTAAGATAACAAATAAAGGGATAAGGGCAATTTGGCGAAGTAATTTCAATCTCTTATACAACTAATTTAAACTAAATTATGAAACTAATTCGATACGGTTTTAGACGCAAGCTATAAAGTGTTTTTAGACAGTGGATCTATTGTAAATTATAGACCGATCTTCACGAAATTTAGTTATATGATTTCTAGGCATATAAATTGAGTTAGTGCAAAATTTAACGATAAAAGGTGCATTCCGCCACCAATTATGTTGGTTTTTGTAACAGAAATACCGATTTTTTCGGGAGGTTGTTTCACATTTCGGTCCATAACTCTTCTCTACTGAACCAAAAGTTTGAATTTCAATCCAAACTGCTTGGAAGAACTTGAATGAACTTGCCACTAAAATTTTAATTTTTCGTCAGCATCCTTTTCTTAATCGATGTAACAACGTTTTTCCGTCCGGCCAGCTGTCCATGTTAACCTTATTCGGAAAGTACATGTCGCAATTTTTGAGATAATCGGGTGTGTTCTAGAATTCGAATTTACTCAAAAGTCGATTACTTCAGCATTTTTTGAATTCTGCAATTCACCTCCACATGTTTTTATTCGTTTTCAAGTAGAGTAGTAAGGGGTTAGTGAAACGAATCGACTTTTATTCTTTTATGTAAGAACATTTTTAGCAGACATAATTTTGTTTTTTAATTTAAAATGTTCTTCATTCAATTTAATGAAAACAATATGTATTTTCACACAAACATTTCGAATTTTTGCAAATTTCCACTGATTTAACAATTTTTACAGAATTTTTGCCATTCCTTATAGGGACTTTAAATTAATGTTATGGCTTGTTTGAAATATTAAAATTTTTTGCGAATTTTCGCTATTTTTGTAATTTTATTTTTGTTTTTTTTCCGACATATTGTTTTTTAACCATTTAGCCATCTCAATAAATTTTTGGTTTTGTTTCCAAGTTTGCAATTTTTCGTGAATTTTCGCGATAGATGCAATTGTTTGCAGCTTTAACGATTTTGAATAAATATTAAACTTTGCAATCATGCTGCCATTGGCAAATTTTTTGCAAATATCCGCTCATTTAGCCATTTTTATCGAATTTTTGCCATTCCTTATAGTTTTAGGGACTTTTAATCAATTTTATGGCTTGTTTGAAATATTAAAAATTATCGCTATTTTTGCAAATTTCGCGTATCTTTGTTGATCTTTTCGGCAATCGTCACCATTATTAAGATAGCCCCATATAAAAACCGTAGTCACCTATTTTACTGGGCACTATCAAAGAAAATATCATTAAATCTTTTTTTTTTTTTTTGAACAAGAACTTCGAATACACAAAAACATGCGGATTTCAGAACACCAATTTCTGAATTATGCGGATTCAAAAAATGTTTCGTTTTCAATACGAGTCGATACCTAGAACACACCTGATATTAATGAAATTTGGTGTTTACGTTTTTATTGTCATACAAGGTGGAAAGAATCGATCAATAATTTCACAAAGCCTAAAAACTTATTTCTGGAGAAGAGTCCTTGTGCCCATAGACAATCTATTATCACCTTACCAAATGTTATTGTAATCGATCCATATTTTACCAAAGCTCTTATACAAATACCACTTCTGTTAATATCTTTTAATGTCATAATAATCTTAAAAATGTTGGTTTTGGCAATAATTTATATAATAGCTAGTATGCCGTGTCAAAATTTTGTCTTGGTAGGCCAAGAATTGTTTTTTCTTCAAGACAAAAAATTCTCATAAAAATTTCGATGTCGGTAAATTATTCGGCACAAATAAGTTTTATATAAATCTTTAATTCATTATATAATTTTATTTTGGCGGGTCCATGATTTTCCACTGACCCCAAACTGGTACACTCTCGAAAATTGATCTATTTATATAGATACGCCATGCTTGCAATGCATAATTCGTAACATAGGCTCTTATGTTATACCCATTTTAAATAATTTACCTATTTCCTTAAGAAAAATGTATTTTGTAACATCTTGAATCCTACTTACCGCGGCAACTCTTTGCTAAAAACAGAACACAGGAACTTTTTTTTACATATGTAAATAAGTTTTTTCGTCATTAAAAAATTATTTAATTTTGTTAATTGTTTCAATTTTATTCAATAATTTTTATTTTAAAGCTTTTTATTTGCCGCTGTTTGGTCTTACAAAATTTTTGTAAGAACAAATATTTATTTGCCTAAAAACGAGGAAAATATTTGACGTTAAATGGTCACATTAGGAGCATTTTTGTTTGCTAGCAAATAATTTTGTTTGCCCAAAATCAGCTGTTTTTCTGTTTGCCCCTCAAAAATATTTTGTGGTCAGATTAGGGCAAACAAATATTTGATATTTTTTGTCAAATGTTTGCCATATGTGACCGTACCTTTAGTCTTTACCACTATAAGTGATAAAAGCATATATGCATATATTTTGAGTCCCTGAGTAATTCCAAGTCGATTTAGCCATGTCCGTCTGTTGAAAACACTGACGTTCGAACGATTTAAATTAAAACAAATGCTTTTGTTCAGTCCCAAATAATTTTGGTGTCTATATTAAAATCCAAAATAAATATGTAGTTCAGTAAGAATGATATGCAACATCCCTCCAAAATAATATTTCTACTTCGTTATCAAGAACTATTATAAACTACTTTTTAATGTATGATATTGTTATTTTAGCTTAATGATGTTTATGACCCGCGCATTAGATGGGCGTTCCTTTACAATTCTTTGGTTCTTTGTAGAGGGCTGCTATTTATATCTATTTTGTCAACACTGGGTGCTTACAGGTGCAATCTGATATTTAAATTTAAAAGTTTGACATGCTATACCCACACCCAGTGATGTTATACGTAGGGAAAAATCCTATTCGTAGCGATTTTCTTCTAAAAAAACGGCCGTAGGGAAAAAAGGACAGAATTTTTAAAATCAATAAAGTGGTCGTTTTTATAATAATTTTTAAGAATTTTCCGTCTTATTTTTCGATCGCAAATTATATATTTTTTGATATATCAAATTTTTTTTTTAATCGTCATGTTTCTTCGAAAAAAGGAGTACGATTATGGCTTTTGATCATTTCCGTTTTACACCTTACAGAATGATATGGTTTTTACTTTAAAAATATTATGTACATATTTAATTAAAAATATAAGATTTAAGAATTTTATATTAATTTATTTATTTATATTATTTATTAAAAAATTCCGGAATTAGTTTTCGAAAGTTATTCTATTAGGGATTGTTTGGAGCAGGGTTTACAAAACTGCAGTCGAAACCAAAAACTGTGGAACAAAAAACGAAAATTTGTGTAGAACTTTTTTGAGTTGATTTGACAGCGACTGTTACATTTAATGAATCAGATGTAAAAGCAATAGTTTTTTTTGCACAATGACAAACGAAGAAGTAGAAGAAATGGCAGTTTTTCTACTCTGACTACAGTTTTTTAAACGCTGGTTTTGAGTACGTTTTAATGTTATTCGTACTTGAATTTTTGAGTACGAACCGTTCTTAAAGTAAGTATTAAAAAAAACTTCATTTATCCCGAATGTTTTCCTTTCTGTGTAACCATAACATTTTCGGAGGCAACCATCACATGCTTGTGGCTTCTTAATGAAGGACCTTACTTATTTAACCTTAATATGGAGGACGACTCGTAAAACTGCTCTGAGTGGAGAAGCAGCTCGCGCTTTTTGTCATTATTTCTTAAGGGCAAACAGGTCGTTCTTGTTTGTCTGCTTTTCGTGCGTTTTGCGTTGTCACCCCGCATTGGTTAGTGGTTCGGCGTCGTATAACTGTACCGAGTTACAGTTTTTGCGGTTTCTACATTAACTATATGCAATCGTTTTTAACCTCAATGTTTTAATGTGTTTAATGTGTTTAAAATTAACTCAATGTGACTGGTGGAGAACCATATATAACTCAGACGTTTTACTGGTGGAGTACCAAGGAAATAACTCAGACGTTTACTGGTGGAGACCAAATTACTCTGGAGCGGATTCTGGAAGCTCTCGCCTTCCTATACGAAGGTTTAGGTCAAACAAGGTTTTGTGGTTGAAGCTCCAAAAATTGTGTGATACCCTGGCATTATAACTTAAATAGTTCGCCAAAAACTTTTATTTTTAAGCAAAATCAAAAAAAAAATAATATGGAGGACCTATTAACCATAAAATGGTTGCCGGTGACAATAAGATGGTTGAAGTAATGTAAATTTTTTCTTTTGTTAAAACTAGTTTTGTTGGAGGTAGGTGACCATATTGAAAAACGCTTTTTTCCCTGCGTGTGTCGATTACTTAGAAGGTGTTGTTGTAAAAGTTTTATGCTTTCTTTGAAAGTTGTAGTAAAAGTGTTTGTAAGAAGCTTAGCATTGGTCGCGACTAATTAGAGAACTTATCACTGTGCTAGTGGACTTAGTCCTTTTTGGAGGTCACATGCTGATTGATGGATTTAATCTAGATCAATATAGATCTGTAACAAATATTTTCTCTTTCGACAGATTACTTTGTGTTCTCCAACCGAACAAGATCCAGTCAGTATTGATCGGTACTTACTTAAACCCTTGAACTTATTTATTTTATCTTTAAAGCGGTTTTTGACCTTCAGGTTAAAAGCCAAAACTGAAAGTTTACAACCATACAACAGTTTTTAAAGGTTTGTGACTTTCCCACGTATTCATAAACGATTATTAAATTTAACAAACGTTTATTAAGTCAAATTTTCAGAGAAAATTTGTGTTGTTAACCTTTATTAAATTAAAAATATTTTTATAAATAAGGCAGTTTATCTTTAAGGGTCTTTTTGTTTGAGGAAAAATTTCGTTGCTCGTTAGTTCTTACTAAATTAAGTCGATTAATTTGCCTTCATATTGACTTTAGCTATTAAAATTATAATTATTTGCTGTTAAACAAATAATAATTATGTTTAAAAAAAATAACCGTTAAAGAAAAAGTCTTAAGGCAGTTTTAACTTTCCAGTGTAGTCAAATGCATAAAAGATTTTTTAAATACAACTTGTAAGAAAAGTGATTTCAAGTTGAGTTGATACTGATGATGTTTGGGTTTATATTTTCTTTTATTCTTATAACTTAATATTTTAACTTGTTTTTCAAATATTTTAATAGATATTCAAATTTGTTTTTTAATAGCAAAGATAAAAAAAAGTCTTGGCTAAAAAAAAAAACCTGACTCTGGTTATGACTAACTACCTGCCTGATTCCAAAACAACAACAACATTTTAACCTGTTCTTCATTTAACTATTTTTTTTTTTCAATAAAAATCTTAGGGAATAACAACAACTACAGCAGCAACAACAAAAAGAAAAAAAAGTAGCAAAAACAACAACAATTAATATCAAATGGCTAAGAAAATAAAATACAACTCAACAGGTATGATTTGATTGGTTTTTTTTTTGCCGTTGTCTTTCTCCCTCATTCTTAAGATTGTTCTCATTTCATTACATATCATACATGTGTGTGGATGAATACATCGGGAGAAAGAATCTAGTTTAAATGGCTTCTGATAAATCAAACTAACTAATTGACATTAAAAATGCTAATTGGGGGAAAAAAGTACCGAAAAACATTTCTTCCATTTGAGGTTAAATATCGGGTTTCTTAGGTCAATTCCTTCAATTCTAGTCTCCTAAAGATTACGTCACATTCGTCTTTGAAAATTAAAAATATAAAAAATTTTATTCTTTCTCGGTCCAGGTTTGGCCTAGTCCAGGGAAACAAATACATATAAATTTTATTTAAAAAATTCCAATTTAACTTAAAATATTAGATATTTTCTTTAACAAAAACAACCTTTTTCCCAGAACTTTTCTTTAAGCGTATTTATAACAAAGGGATTTTCAATAAGAGCGACGAATTCAATCAAGATTCTTGTAAATTATTTATTGACATGATTTTTATTTCGGATGAAAGTACACTCCATGTCATTTCTTATGATTCTCAAATTAGCTCCGAAAGCGCTGACACGAGTGAATACGCTAAACTTAATTTTTTAGAGTACACAAATCGACTGGTAAACCAACAATTTCGCCGTTCTGGTTTGACCTGCAGTTCATTTAACGTTATAACGGCCATCTACAAAGCCGCGAGACACATCCGATATGGTGAAATATCTGGCAGGGATTTATTAACGTGAGCAAGGCGGCCATAATATCCCTGAAGAATGTGTTCATCACATCAAGAATTGTCCAAGAATGCCGGATGTCTCAAGAGGAGATAGTGAAACATTCAGTGGTAACCCTTAAGTGGTTCCCCGGACACAGGGACGTACATGGAAAATGAATGGCGGACTGGCCCATTGGGAGGCACGCCCAAAGGCTAGGGCTCCCTTACAATGATTTATGAAGAAGTTTCGGCGACGAGGAGGAGGAAAAGTCAACGAATCATCTTCTCTGATATTGATTTGAACAGGATGCTCTCCTTTTTTGAATCAACCTTCGGCTGAGTGAGAACATTAGCAGCAACGTAACATAGGACCCTTGGGAGACGGTGTAACATGGTACCACAACGGGAACAAACTAACATGACTTCTTCTTGATTACGGCTGCCAACGGAACCTAACCTAACGTTGTTGGCATAAACCAGCAACTCAATGTAACCCCAAAAAAAAAACAAGTCAAGCATTAGCGAGGCGTCCATTCGTGAGCTTACTGTTGTATAAGACGAGTGCTGATTTACAAGCTTCAGTGTTTAAGGTCTCGTTACTCTTACTTAAACGTTTACATTGCGCATTAGCTTTCCCGCTTTTTTTACCAAGCTTTTATAAAAAATAGGAACTCCTACGTAATGTGGCGTATCGTTGCGGATGAACCTGTCAAATTACGTATCGGCTGTTAAAAATTTGTATATTTTTGTATCCTTATTGGCAACTATAATTCCAGCGGCGCACACTAAGTATTTTTATATTTTTATACAAAACGCAAAAATAACAAAAGCTAAAATGAATCGCAAAAGCCTACAGTACACGGAATGTAAAAAGCCTCATGCGCATGTGGTTCTGACGTAATTTTGGCGTCACTACAAAGCCACAATAGCAAGTTCGTGATGTGTGATGACGACAAAATTACGTCAGAACCACATACGAATCTGGTTTTTTACATTCCGTGTGCTATAGGCTTAAGTGCAGAATTATATAAATTTTGACAAGTTATCTGTTTTCACGTTAACGTATCTTTAGTATCAGTCACTGAAGTCGATCGCAACGTTAACGTGCCGGCGACAATTGCATATGAGTAAAGAGTCTTCAAGTTTTGAGAGATTAAGAGAAAAGCGACAAGATATTGCCATTTCTGTTCCTCTCCTTCTTAAATAAACTCCAGACTAGCCGAATTAAACCTGAAGCGTGTGAAAGCAGTCTAACTCTCCGCCGAACTTGGTTTTAATATTTCAATTCTGTCGTCATACGCTTTTAACTAAATAACCATGAACCATGAAAAGATACACAATCGAGCAACGCGTTAAAGTTAATCAGGCTTTTATAAAAATGGGCGTTCAAATCAAAATGCATATCGTGCACTTCGTGATTTTTTCGGTCAATTTAATCGTCCAAATGTGCGTTCTATCGAAAAAATCGTGCAAAAATTTGAGCAAACCGGGTCTTGGGAGATGTGAAAACACCAGTGCATGCTCGTACAGATCGTACTGCAGAAAATATTGCTGCTGTTTGCGATAGTGTGGCTGAAGAGCCGTCCACCTCAACTCGTCGTTGATGAACATTATGCATATAGACTTTCATTTACACGCTTACAAGGTGCAATTAACTCAAGAACTAAAGCCTCTTGACCATTCCAAACGTCTTTAATGGACAGAATGGCGACAAGACATGGCAACAGTGGATGATCCATTTTCGAAGAAAATCATCTTCAGTGATGAGGCACATTTTACCCTCAGTGGATTCGTCAATATGCAGAACTGCCGCATTTGGGCGAATGATAATCCAAGAGTGATTGTAGAAAAACCAATGTACGCACAAAGAGTGACTGTTTGGTGCGGTTCATGGGCTGGCGGCATCATCGGACCGTATTTTTTCCAAAATGAGGCGGGTCAGGCAGTGAAGGGTGTTCGCTATCGTGAGATGATAACGCACTTTCAATGGCCCGAATTGGAAGATATGGTTGTGGAATATATGTGGTTTCAACAGGACGGTGCCACTTGCCACACAGCTAACGAAACAATGGCTCGTTTGCGCAACAAATTCAATGGCCGTGTAATCTCACGTGGTGGCGATGTCAATGGGCCGCCAAGATCATGTGATTTGACACCGTTGGACATCTTTCTTTCTTTGGGGTTATTTGAAAGAAAAAGTGTACGTCGATAAGCCAGCAACAATTCAAGAGCTAAAGGATGAGATATGTTCCTTAAAGGTACCCCAGAAGGGATCTACCACTTACCCTCGCACTTTGCATTGACCTATTTGAACTATTTAACGCCAAAGCTATTTAGTGACTAGCTGATTCTAAAAATAATCCCGCAATCATGTCCCTGTAGCGATCGCAGTTGATGGTTGTTACTAAAATTATCGAGCGAGAAGGTAGGCTTTATCCGAAAAGATGGGTTTCTTGAGAAAATCCTCGTTATCGTAGTCGCAAAATAGAATATGGAAATTTTTGCGTCTTATTTTACTTTTTTACAATAAAAAAATAATGTTAATAGTTCACAAAATGTGGCATCGAATTGATGTCACTGTAGTCATAGCATAGATGACGCATTAAATCTGACAAACTTTTATGATGACGTACGTCATTGGATTGATGTCACTTTATGCCTCATTAATGCCATTTTATTAATGCATTATCAATAGAGTTGTGTCGGTCATGAACGACCCGGTTCAATTGAACGAATCAGTCAAATGAACGTTGAACGGCCGTTCAGTCTCATCGTTCAATATGGTTCACTTGGGTCTTTTCAGGTCTTTTGAATCAGTTTGAATCAGTCATTCACTTGCTTACCGAACAACTGATTGAAAAGAAACAACAGTACTATTCTTGTGTATATGTTTGTTATGCCAGAATAATATACTTGTTTCTTTTACTCATTGTCACATTGCTTTACACATTTTCATAATACATCGTTCAATATGGTTCACTTGGGTCTTTTGAATCAGTTTGAATCAGTCATTCACAAAAAACAATGCAAAACACAAAGCAAAATGTTTCTTCGAATTTGCTTTGTGTTTATTGTTTTCTATTATTGTATACATATTTCTTATATGAATATTGCTATACTCTTTTAACACATTGCCGTATTCAATCAATTGTGAATGACTGAACGAAAACCACAAAAGAGCAACTGATACAAAAGACCGACTGATCCAAACGATCAACCGACCCAAAAGACAAGTGACCTGAAATGACCGACTGAACGAAATGAACGAACTCGTTCACTGTTTCGAATTGAACGTTAATGACCGGTCACCTAAACGAACGATTAAGCCCAAGACTAATTATCAATATAAAGATATAATCTATGAGTGTAATTGAATGTTATTGAATCCCATTTCAAAGTGTAAAAGAATTCAAAGCAGTTTTGCTTCTATTTGAAAAATGTCAAAAACTAAATGCGTCGTACATACTAAAAAACCCAGTAATAGTCTGAGATTAGATTTATATATGTCCGGTTGTCTGTCTGTCGATCTGTGTTTTTTGGCGTGCTGCTGACTGGCTGGCTGGTTGACCATTGATTTCTATTAGTTTGTTTAAGTTTTTATACATCTTTCCCTTGGTCTCTAAACTTGCTTATTATGAAGTTTTTAGCTTAAGTGGTCAATTAACATTTGCATGACTGAAACTGAATTGGAAATTAGTGTTTAACTAATTTAAGTTTTTTTTTCTTCTCTAGATGTTGTTTAAAGTAGAAGTGTGTTTTAGGTTTTTTTGTTTTATTTTTCTCTATTTAAAATGAAAAACAAAAAACCTGATATTTTTTTTTAGTTGTATTTAGATACAACTCATGTTTAAACTTAATCCTAAACTAACACTTTGTATGGTTATTAACCTTTTAGAAAAAATTTGATTAAAAAAAAAATATTTTTAAAAACGTTTAATATGTTGAACAAAATGGACTCATGCTCTTATAATTTAAAACGACTATCCTGAAAAAGTTTTATCGATTTCGACGTGAAAGAGATGGCATAAGCGGTTCAAAGGTGTTGACTTTAGCCCTATAGACAAAAGCCAACCAGGTCAGCCGAAGTCATAAAGATTGTTGCTGTTGTTGTATACACGCATATAGAATGCAATGGTTTTCAAAAGAAATCCGTTTTTGGTGTAATTTGTACTAAAATGTTAAACTACGACTCGTACTAAAAATAAGTGGAACAAATTTAATTTAGTACCAATTCTTTGTACAGGAAAATATATTTCAATTTTAAATATGGTTACAACAATTCAGGAAAAAGGTCAACCAACAAAAATGTGTTTATAAACCATTCACATTAATTCGGAAATTATACCCCCCCCCACCCCCCTATTAAATTTAATAACGAAATAATGCCTCAACACTGGCATATAAAATGTCTCGGTTTCAACTTCTTTGAACAATCACAGCCGCTCACTCAGTAATGCCAACAGTAGGGAATTTTCCCTTTTTGTAGGGATTTTTTCGGAAAATGTCAAGCGTAGGGAAAAAAGGAATTTTTTTTGACACGTAGAGATTTTTTAAAATTTCTCCTGGCATCACTGCGCTGACTTGTGTGGTAACAAATTCGTATATTCACCAGGATCGCAAGGTGCATAAAGGCCCAACTATAATATGCTTAAGCTCCTGTCAAAAAATAACAAAAATCTTTTCAAATGCATTTAAAAACACAAAAACAAAACCAAAAAACATTTGATTCCGTACGGAAAGTGCGATTTGTTTCGCACCTTGTTTAAGCAAATGACAGATTCATAAAATTTAACAAAAAGTTTCCTTAAGTTCAATATGGTTTGACATATATGATTTACATGTATTCGCCCATTTGCTTAAGCCAACTTAAGCATATTATAGTTGGGCCTTAAGTTAAAACTATAATCATGAAATATTAAGTTTTCATTTAATATCACTTTTTTTTTAATAATAAAAAAGAAAAAAACAATTATGTTGCATTTAATCTCGTAAATACAGCTGATGACCCTGTTTTAAATGATCAAAAATCACACTAATTAAATGTTAGCTATATTTTTAATAACAATACATTACGTTGTTCAACAGTATCAATTAAATATTTTAATTATAGTTACAAACTCAAAACACCGGTATTGGAAAAAAAAACTTAACACCGATCGGTTGTTATAATTTCCGTTTAAATGTTGCAGATCAAAGTCTTTTGTAAATTTTTTTTTTTTAATATTACTTTAGAAATTTAAACTGTAATCGATCATGGCATTTGTTAAGATTTGAATTTAAAAAAAAATTTCAATGGATAATGAATCGCAGTGTGAATTTTTTTTTTATTTAATAAAGGTATGTTCAGACCTAACAAATATTCGACGTAAAAATACAAAAAAGCGTGCCCAGTAAATTGATTAAACTTTTGCTTTATTTTTAACAATTTGTAATGATTTACTAAACTTTATTTGTAAGAAGAAATTGTATAAATTAATTAAGAAACTTTTAAATGATATTTGATCTAGCCACGCGTTTTGCAAAAGCAAATAATTTTAGAATAAGACTAGTGGTTACGTGCAGGACGTCAAATATTTACTAGGTATGAACATAGCTTAAGTTTTTCAATCCTGTAGATGACCGTTGTCCAAATATTAAAGACTTTAATATTTAATAACAAAAAAAAAAAAAAAAAAAAATAATAAATGGTTACTTTAAAACAAGGAGTTTCGGCTTAATCCTTCTTTTTACCCATTGTATCTTCTTCTTGGTTCAAAATATCCCGAAAGTGTATCTGCGCATTACAGGCCAGCATAAATTTATTTGGAAATCAAATACACACAACAAAAAATCAAATGTGTGTACAAAACATTTGTGTACAATCTAAATGACAAATCCTATGCAGTACTGTTAGTCGAACAATTTAAATTTACTGCAGACATTTCTTGCTTCTTTCAAAACCTTTCAATACAGTATAAAATGTCTGCCTTTACTCTGAAAATACCTCGTGCAGTCTGCGCGAATTTGTGATGTTTACTTTTCTGTTGAATGTAGCGAACGCATACACATAATTGTTGTTTGCATTATTATCAAAGAAACTAACATACAAAATATTTCGTTCATACATATTCCTAACTCACATTAAAAAAAAATAAAGAATGTGCGTAATTTTCATTCCCCTTTAAATTTTTTAGAGTATTTTTTATACCCGCACTTTCGCTATAATAAAACATTTGTTTTTTTCTCGCTTGTACACGTTCCCACACGTTAATTCGGCGTCTACCATTCTTTTCAGTATTTGTTTGGGACAGCTACATTACAGTAAATAGAATTGTGAAGGCATATACTTAGCACCAAAATCGGTTCAGATAGCAGCCAGGTAGATAAGATGCAGCCATATAAAATGTGCTAAGGGTATATTGGACTGTTGTGAACTTATTTCATAGTTCATATTATAAAATTAATTACTTAAAATATTTAATATATATGGGGGATTTCATGTCAAGTGACCCAATTTTTAAAAAAAAATTCAAAATAGTGCATATGCTAAAAATTTAAAAACGCGTTGCTCGATTGTGTATCTTTCCATGGTTCAAATTGAGTTAGTCTTAAATTGAGAAATGTCAAATGAAATGCGGAAAAAACTTGACGTTTAGGTGTGGTTTACATTCAACATCGGCCCTTTAAATTTAACCACCTTTTACAAAAAAAAAAGAAAAAACAAAAATATTAAAAAATTTGCTATATGTACCAACAAAATATTTTAACAAAATCTATTACAGTTTAAAAAATTTATTTAGTTTCCGTTTTCATTTTTATTAAATAAATGCCTACCACTATGGATGGCTACACTATCTGTATCTGCCTTATAATTTATTCTTAATTAAAGGGAACGTGAACTTATTTCCTTTAGGGCCGTTTTCACAACTTACCGATAGCTAAAAGTAGACTTTAACCGCCCTTAAAAAAAGTGTTTTATTATTAAAACTTTACTTAAACCTAAAGTGAGCGATAAAGTAAATTAAGGTTTATCCTACCTGGTAGGTTAAAGTAAAGTTGTAATAATGGAACACTTTTTATACGGCCAATAAAATCCTACCTGTAGCTATCGGTAAAGCCCTTATGACACTACATTTTTTATTCATTAATTGATATAGAATTGATAGAAGGAAACAGTAAATGTTAGAAAGAGCAAACTGTAAAAAATGTAAACAAAGTTTTTTAGTTTTTTTATTCTGTTGTTATGGTTTTGTTTCAGGGATGGCGTTGAGAATTTTTAAAATTGTACCAACAACCTTTAAAACTTTTACTTTTTTACCCTAATTGTACTAAAAGATTTTTTTTAGTTGAAATTAATTTTATTTATGTTCATAAAAAATACCACAAAAAGCTTTTATAAATCTTAGTTTAAAAAATATCAACAAAAAAGTACAATTGAAACAACTTAGCCATCCCTGTTTTGTTTATTTTATTAAATGTTGCCAACTTTTTGTTTATGAGAAACCTAAAAACAAAAAGCGGTAAATCGCTGAATTTGCCCATAAACCGCTGATTCAGCAACACTTAATATTTCAAGCTTTAAATGTCAATTTTAAGTTAAACAATTTTACATTTTTTTTGACATAACTTAATTTTTTATCGATAACTTTAGTAAAATTTTTGACAGTTTGCCATTTATCTTAATACAGCTTAACTCTTTGCACTTGGTAAATTTTTGTATTACATTATATTTGTACTGTTCACCAAAACTTGAAAAATGCATTAAAAATGTAGTGTCATAAGGGCTTAAGTTATGAAAACGGACCTTAATCTATTACCAAACAGTTGCAGGCGTATTTTAAATTCCCCAACCACGATAAGTTTGTGTTTTATTAACGGATCTTGCTCGTAATCTTCGAATTAAAAGGAAGAACTACTTACATATGTACATGTTCTGTTCCCCGGCAAAAATAAAGTGAAAAAATCAGGGAAAAGTCAACAAATTACGAGAAAAAAACTGTTCACGATTTTTTGGCCGTGAACATTTTTCCACGTTAGTATTCTCCTTTGAATTACCATGATCGCAATTACGTGAAAAGGGAAAAAATTACGAGGGAAAAACTATTCACGATAGGGGTGAATATATATTTTATTTTATACGTTTCATTAAAGCAAGGTTCACTAGTCTACTGTGGCTGAAAAAATGTATTTAGAGTAGACTTTGGCCCCTATTAAGGTTTACAACTCAACTCAGTTCACAACGGTGAAATAAGTTTATCTATATCTGCTACGGTTTAAGGCGTATTTAGTTGACTTACCAGAGTGGGCTTTATATGAGGCCTATATTAAATTATAGACCGATCATCAAAAAATTTATTAGTGTGATTTCTAGTCATATAAAACTGTGAAGTATTAAATTTGGTTATGATAGCAATATTTTTTACGGTTTTAGGCGTAATAAACTGTTTATCGGGATTAGGGTTAATATGGGGCCTAATGTAAATTATGGACCGATCTTCACGAAATTTTACAGCGTGATTTCCAGTCGAATAAAACGAATTTTTGCAAAATCTTATATCATTCCGTGCATTTTTCCACCATTAATGTTTGTTTTTGTAACAAAATTATCAATGTTTTTAAGTTGGTGGTTCCACATTTTGATTCATAGCTCTGATTCTACTGAACCGATTTTGCTGGTTTTCAATTCCAAGCTGCTTAAGATAACTACACCAAGTTTGTTTATTTCTTTTGAGTTTTTCGAAAGTGAGCGTGTTTTCAATTAGAATTTAGAATTTCTCAAGGAGCCAGAATATATATATGTACTTTATGGGGTCTGAGATGAATAATAAAAAAGTTTCACACGGAATGACAAAATTAGTATACCCTCTTCTGGGTCTTTTATGACTGGGTTTCTTATGACAAGTAAAGTTGATTTAACGATGCCCGTCCGTCCGTGTGAATGTTGAAATGGGTTTTCCGACAACCCCAGAAGTGATGGGAACTAGGTTGTTTAATTTCTATATCACATATAGTCCGGAATAGGTTGGTTTTAAAATTCAGCGAGTTCGGTCTACGAATGGCTGAGATATAAGCAAAAACCATTACTGACTCTAAGTTTTACCCAAAAATCTGATTTACCCATAAGCCTTAACCTTCCGAACTTCTTTTATTTCACTTAATACGTCTAAAATGCTAAGAAATTCCATTATTTTGAATAAATCTGGACTGGAAAAAAGAAGAATTAAACTTTATGAAGATCAGTCCATAATGCAGGGTAACCCAAATCAAGTTTTAGGTGGACGGTATCAAAGTTTCGGCACAGCAAAATATAGCATTCTAGCTTGTTTAATATACAATTTTTAGTAAATTAATGTTAAAAGAAACTTTTTTAGCTTGTAGAAAAAATCGATTTTTGTATCGGTTGCTCAAGTATTTTTAAAAAAATGTATCTGGCAACACTTATTAACATTAATTGATAAATTAAATTAATTAACTCTTTCAATTCTGCCACTCTTTTAAGATAAATTGGGGTTGGGGTTTTAAAAAATTTTCTGGCAACCCTAACGAACATTGATTCTTACAAATTTTCAACACTTTTTTTTAAGCTTTTAATTAATTAACTCTATCAACTGCGGTTTTAAAATACAAACATTAAACCGGAAATTGACAATGTTTTTTACCTACTAAAAATTAAAATTTATTTTTGCTTAGAGAAAATCTTAAACTATCTAAGACATTTTATAACTATTGACAGACCTTTTAGCAGGTGTAGACACTAGATTTATTAAAAGAAAAAAAAAACAACTTTGTTGCCATGTCAGCCATAAGATATACATAATTGTAAGAAACTTACACCGAAAAAAAAAACAATGACTTAAATATACCTAAACAGTTGTGTGAAATTACGAAACTACAAGTGAATTTAAAGTTATTTTTGGGAATACAAAATTTATTATTAATACGATTTTTCTATAACGTGCAAAATCCTAATTTTTACTATTGATAAATACACTGAAATTTATTGTTAAGGGAAAGCTAGTTTCTATGCGCATTTCACTGGTCGCTTAGGCCAGATCATCAGGAAACTTCATCCAAAGATTTTAGAAAAGCTAAAAATATTATACAAATAAAACTGTAAAGCGAATAAGAATTATATACACTCTGTCTTATCTGTAACTATTTCAAAGCATAAACAGTGGGTTTATCTTTTCTTACATTTGTTTGCTTCGTAGAAAAGCTGGGCCCAATTATGACATTCAATATTAAACGCCGTAATTTGGCACCTGGAGTAACATTTGTTTTTTTTTGTATTATCTACAATACTTTCTTAAATAATACGAAAAAAAGTAATGACTCTACGAAAGTTTTTTGTTTTGTAAAATGAAGCATGGATTATTTTCAGTGTAGCCTTAAGCCTGCCTGCCCCCTTGAGTGAATAATGTCATCTGATATTATTACTTTCATTCTGTGTGTAGGGCATTATATGGCGCCTTAGGTGTGTGTTTGGTTTTTTTTTTTGTTTAGTTTCTCGACTAGATTCTACAACTTGTTTTTATACCCTCCGCCACTAGCGGTGAATAAGGGTATACTAAGTTTGTTATTCCGTATGAAAGTTTTTTTAATATTTATTTAAGAGCCCATTAAGTGTATATATATATATATTTTGGACAATTTTAAGTCGGTTTAGCCATGTCTATCTCTCCGTCCGTCTGTTGAAAACACGCTAACTTTAGAAAAACTCAACAGAAAAGAAGAATTTTTGAATTAAAATGTGGAACAACCGCTCTTAAAAATTAATCGTTTTTTTTTACAAAAACTAACAAAAGTAGTGGAGAAGTGCACAAATTCGTACTGCTAAATTTCTTGAAGATCGGTCAATAACTTAAAGTAGGCCCTATAAAGAATAAAAACGTAACGAATAATGCTTTTATAATAAAATTTGGCAAGTCATAGTTTTATAAGACTAGAAGTCACACTGTTACTGTTAGTGAAGATCGTTCCATAATTTACTTAAGTACTCGTGAAACCATAACGAATATTATAATAAATAAAGCTCATTCGTGAAATATTCTAACTGTCGATGTAGGGTATCAAAAATTCGGCACAGCCGACTTTAGCACTCTAACTGGTTCTCTAAGCTGTTAATAAACAATTTTTTCCTCTCGCTTTCGCAATGTTTAATGAGTTGTGATTTAAACAAAATTTTTTATTATAATTACAAAAAATTTACTGTAGTTTGTAGTCATTGATAGTTAGTTTAACTGTCATTGCACTATTGAACCCCACTTCAGAAAGGGAGAAATAGAACTCGTTTTCAAAGAATGAGATGAAATCACACTCAATTGGATTTTTTTTTTGTGTAAATCTGGTTATAAAGCTACTGACTGATTATTTTAATAATATGTTTGGATTATTTTTTTTAAATATTTTTTTTGTACTTAAAAAAAAAATACTACTATGTAGTTCAAGTGCGTATGCATGTTCATATTCTTAACAATATCAGTATATAAAGGAAGTTATTCTTAAGTTCATAAGATTTGGTTACATATAGATAAATATTAATCAGTGTAAATACTATAAATACTACTATTAAATTATGATTATTTGTTATAACTAGGGCAACCAAAAAAAAGCACTATAAAAACAGTTTTAAGCTCTTAAAAAAAGCGGTTAAAAACATGAAAATAAGCTGTTAAAACTAAAAAAAAAGCAATTTAAACTTGTTTATTTTCCACTTAATTCGTTTAATACGTTGTTATAGTAAATTATTAGTTGATGCAATAAATTTTCGAAAAGAAAACTATGTCTGTTTGGAGTCAGCAAGTTCTTGTACATAGAAAAAGTTCTTCCTACGTCTACAGATGTTGAGGGAGCATAATTAAAATTGAGTATTTGCTCTGAGGTATATTTTATGCGATTGGACTCATAATTCCGCTTGCCTCCCAAAGTATCCCCAATATCTTTTAATACCGAAAATCCTTAGTTTTTTATGAAACTGATTTAAATTTTTTATTAACTTTGTCTTCTATATCCCCTGGAATATGGAATTTTCGAGAGAAAAGAACTCAAACAAGCAAATAATAAAATAAGTTTGTAAAAAGACTTAATACTAAAAACATAAGAAGAAGGTATAGTCGGTCAAGCCCGACCGTATGATACCCAACACCACAGTATTTAAAAACAAGTTTCGAGAGTGTTTGGCTATATGAATAGAGATCTGTCTATGTTTTTTATTTCATTAAAATCGGTTAAATAGTTACTGATGGCCAGAAATTGACCCTATCTCCCCTCGTGGTCCTATTTTTTTAAAAAATGCATACCTTACGTGTCCATATAAATATGGATCTATATACATATGTCTTAAATTGCAAGTTGGTTTGATAGTAGGCACAAAGACCCTCTTCCGGATAGCAGCTTGTATGGGGGCTATATTAATTTATGGACCGATTCGCCAGTGTGCCAATTAGAATCCACGTACCAAATTTCATTAAATTATCTTTAAAATTGCGACCTGTACTTTGCGCATTAGGTTACATGGACAGCCAGCCAGCCGGACGGACATCGTTAGATCGACTCAGAAAGTGTGGGTATAATAATTGTTGGGATGATATTGTGCAAGGGAAGCACAAAATATTACCATAACTTTGAACGATTTTTTTAACCAGAGTTGTTACAGCACAGAAATGGTTGATTTTTTAGTATTTATAAGAAAAAGTTGCACATAAAAAAAAATAATAATAACGATTTTTGCAAAATTTTATTAAATAAGTTTTTTTTCGTATGAAAAAAATGAAAAATTATCTTAAAATGGCAAAATAAGTAAAAAAAAGCCGATATCGCAAAAATAACTAAAAAAAAGCCGATATTGCCAATATAAGCAAAAAAAAAAGCCCTAACAAATATAGCTCATTTTCTTTGTTTTTTTATGATCGCAATTTGTGTTCAATCAAAATCTTTCTATCTTGTAAACCAAAAAATAAGCATTTGCTTTTTTTTTGGTTGCCCTAGTTATAACTTTCGGTGGTGTGGGCTCGTAGACCCACCCTCCCACATTTTAGTATTATTCGACTTAGAATCACTACACGAGTCGGTAGCGATTATCGGCCGTCTGATCGGCTGAAGAGCTAAACAAAAAAAATCATGGCTCCAACTTCGAGGTCCTAAAATAAAAATTTAATTAAAAAATAATTTACCCAAGGGTGAATCCCTATTGAGATTGTTAAAAATAGGCTTCTGACATATATTAAAATTGATTTCAATTAAAAAATTTGTTGCTTTAATTCAACATATAATTAAATTTGCACCCATAAACAAATAAATAGCTTTAATCAAACGTTTAATTTACTTGATTAATTCACTTGATTAAATTTTAAATTAAAACTGATTTTTATTTTGTTAAATGCTTTAATTGGTGAACAATTTTGGAGAAGTTTTTCTGTGTATTAACTGTAAGAATACTGTCTGACCACCTAAAACATTATTCATCGCTCAGTCTAAAGTCTTTTTTTTCCAATGCAGTTCTAAATGGTGTTTTTTTTAGCTGCATGATAACCTTCGGTTTAACAGCTAAAAATGTCAAACTATGTTGACATTTCTATTCAGTAAGTGGAAATTGTGGAAATTTTCTTTGAAAAAAATCAATCTGTTCATAGAGCTCTTCGCCCATTTTACGAAGCTCATTTCTGGAGCGAAGACAATCCTCAAGCCGTTATCGAATCACCATTGCATCCATCAAAATTTACTGTTTGGTGCGGCTGACACGCTCTTTCGAAATGAGCGGGGAGCTGCCGTTACGATAAATGGCGAGCGCTATCGAGCCATGCTGACTAGATTTTTGTTTAAAAAAATTAATTGGATAAACATCAACGACATTTGGTTCCAACAAGACGGCACAACTTGTCATATCATACACACGCTTAACAATCGATTTATTGCAAAATCAATTTGGTGACAACTTTATTTCCAGTCCTGTTCACTAGCCCCCTCGTTCGTGCGATTAAACGCCTCTGAATTACTTTTAATGGGGCCAAGTGAAGTAATTGTTTTATGCCGAAAAACCAGAAACTCTTAAAGCCTTGAGAGTCAATATTCAAGCCACCATTGCCGGCATATGGCCAGGCCGGATTAATTTGAAAAAGTAGTCAATAATTGGACTGATTGAATGGACCGTGAAACTAGCAGCCGCGGCGGACCTATGCCGGAAATCATATTTAAAAAGTAAATGCCATGAAACTTTCTACGAGATTCCATTAAAAAAATTTCATTCCAACAATATTTCTGTCCTTCTGTCTTCTATTATGATTTTAAGTTCATATGCAGCTAAAAAAACAACCTTTACAAAGAATGGTTTTTTGGATATTCGAACTTTGAAAATGAAAGGGCAAGAAATCAATGCATGCCATTAACAGTTGAAAATTATTTCGAGCACATGGGTGTCGCGGCTATTCTTGACTAAGCGCATACTGGACGTTCGATTTTAAACCACTTTTTTGAGCACTGCTGGCCACACGTCACGAATAACACAAACAATATTGGCCTTCAAGACGTCAATTGTTGCTGGATTTTCAGCATAAAGCAGAGACTTCATTTAGGATCAGAGGAAAAATACGAGTTGGGTCGGGCTTCAAGGCGTCAATTGTTGCTGAATTTTCAGTATTAACCAGAGACTTCATGTAGGCCCAGAGGAAAAAAACGAGTTGGGTCGGTTTGGATGACCTTGAAGTCAAATTTATAGATCCGTTTCTTGAAAGTAACTTATGGTGAAACTTTTATTTCAATAAGTCGATGGTTGGGGTCACCGTATGGCATCTTTCGTCATCTTGTTTAAAACATATTTCGTCGGATTAATGTTAGACAAATTTTCAAGCTTAAAAACCATCGATCATGGTGTGGTAACGATCTTGAAGCGTAATGCGAGCTCCGTAGTAATTTGGTAAGAAATAAGGCCCGATTATTCCACCAGCATGTAAACTGCAGCAAACGGTGCATTTTTCTGGATTTTTTAAAGTCTGTAGGGCCTGTTGTGAATTGATTTCATAGATTCTTTATTAAATAAGACAGTAACAAGAACATTGTCTGGTATTGGTCTCACTCCATATGCGGAAATATTGCTTATTAAAAAACTTGTTAAGATAAAAATGAGCTTAAAGTTGCGCAAATCGATGACTTATTTTTAAAGTAAATTTTGTTTTTATTTTTACCCACTTACAACTACAATTCGAGTCGGAAAAAAGCCAAACAATTGTAGGGTAATGTATTGTTGGTGTTTTGTTTAAGCTTTGATATTGTTAAAACTTTGAGGGTTTGTAATTCTTATTCACTTTCTAGTTTTATTTGTATAATATTTTTAGCTTTTCTAAAATCTTTGGAAAATGTGTTCCTAATGATCTGGCCTAAGCAGCCAGTGAATAGCGCATATAAACTGGCTCTCCCTCAACAATACATTTCAGTGTATTTTTCAAAATCAAAAATTGGGAATTTAGCACGTCATTGAAAAATCTTACTGATAGTACATTTGGAAAATTTAGAAGCGTAATTTAAGCGTTATTCTATTCATAATGATTTGCAACAGTTTAAGGATCATAAATGTATGACAGTTCGTTTGACAGCTAAGCCTTTCGTAAATTCTATAAGGCTTAAGAAACCCTCTTTACTAGTAGATATTGTAGTCCTTTTAAATCGAAGATTTTCAAAGTTTTACGCCCTTCTTAGTAGGCGTGTCAAAAAGGTTTTGTATTTTATTTTTTTAGCGGTTTTGGATATTGATAAAAAGAAGTTTATCTCACTATACAGAAAAAATTTTGCACCAGTAAAAGCATTAATCAAAAATAAAATCAATTTTAATTAAAAATTTAATCAAGTGAATTAAACGTTTAATCAAGTGAATTAAACGTTTAATCAAGTGTATTAAACGTTAAATTGACCAAATTACAAATAGTGCAAATTAATATTGTTAATTAAACGTTTAATACACTTGATTAAACGTTTAATTCACTTGATTAAACGTTTAATTCACTTGATTAAATTTTTAATTAAAACTGATTTTATTTTTGATTAATGCTTTGACTGGTGCAAAATTTTTTTCGGTGTAATATATATTTATGTAAAGATTATAAAGAAGTTATATACAAAGACCCCGTTTTTAAAGCTGGCCCATATTTTGGTAAAACAAATTTTTTATCCAAATTTTTATATTTTAATCAGGCTTTTAAGTTTTCCAAATTTAATTTTCATTAAATTATTTTTATGATGAAAGGAATTTTACAACATAAAACTATTTGAAATTTATTAATAAATATTATTCTTGACTGACCCAGGGATTGAACTCACGGAGAGGTAGATTTGACATGTTTTGATAGTAACCACACTACCTCTTCAGAAATCTTTGCCGTTTTGCCCTCACCGCCACTGATGACGGCTGGCAGTCAATTGTCAAACATAAGTTTTTAAACCAAATGGCACTTTTACTTGTTGTGAATGATCTATTATCTTTTGATTGCCTTGTTTTTTCCTCAACATTTGTTTTTCATACTTTTTGTCAAGAATTCTTTTTTGCATTGGACACAAGATTTCTTCAGCAAACCTTAAACTCTTACAGCCGTATTTATAAAAACTTATTGATGATTAATTGACCGTTTTTAAGCAAAAATTGCTAAAGTTGTATTCATAAACGAAAAATAGTCTATTGAACCTTTAATAAACCATTCATTAAGTAAGAAAACTTATTGTTGGATTTGCCCTTCTTTAAACCAAACATAAAATGACATTTTAAAAGGTGTTTGCATTTTATGATATTATTTTTGTGAAATATGTTGAAAAATAATGAAAAAAATATTTTATTTATTACAACGGACATGTTAAAAACATTTTACTAATTTTTTTTTTTATTTTAGACAGCAAATTTAAAGTTATATTGATAATTATTTAAAAAAAATTTATATGATTTAAATGAATATGTTCAGGGGCAAATGCAGATATTCTCTTTAATTATTTATTAAATTATTGCAACTAGTTGTTTTTTTTGTTTAAAACAACAAATTATTATTCAAAAATATAAAAAAAAAATATAACAAACAAAACATAATAATAGTGATGTTAATAAAAAGTAAACAAACTTTTTATTCGAATACTTTTTCATCGTATATTAAAAAAGGTTCAAACAAAGTTTTTATGATACCTTTTGGAAATATTTTGTTCAGAAACTTAAATAATATGTAGTTTTATTTGATAAGAATAATTTTAAAGGTCTACAATTAAAAAAAAATTATGAAAAAAAATTAAATATAGAATATCATGTTAACCGAATAGAAGTTTCGATCATCACTAGCAAAAATAGCAGCCAAATATAAAGAAATTTGCCATACTTAAACAGAAAATCGCTGCAAACAGTTAATAGTAAAAAAGCTGTTATTGTACGTTTATGAATACAAATTTTTATAAGAGGTTTATAAGACAAAAAGCGTTTAATAGTTATTACATACTATAAGCTTAAAATAAGAACTTTTTATGAATATGGCTTTTTTTTTACGGTTCTAATATAGTGCACAATGGGTTTTGGTTTTTAAATTTTTTTTCTAAGAATTTTTGTTTTAAACTTTTCACTCTTTTAATACCCTGTAAATGCTAAATATGCATATAATAATAAATTAACTGAAATACATTGCATTAAACCTTAAACAAACTTTTCTCTTCAAATCGAAAACTTGTATTTACACTTGAAAAGAAAATTATTAATCACCCAACTTCTGACATCTCACTCTCTTCTCCAGATTCCCTACTTTGGTAGTGTCAGTAACTGACAAACTTGACAGAACAAGTTTTATTTCCGCAGATTCGAAAAGGGGTGTGTGTGCTAGTGGTTGTGTATTGCCAAGAGATGTTAATGGTATATCTTGACTTGTCTCGAACTTGTATTCATACGAAACAGGATCTTTATTTAAATACTTATTTGTAGCAGGCGACTCCAAGCGGTATTTTTTTCTTTTTTTTTTTGCAAAAGTAATAATCCTAAAGATACTTTGTATATAACATTTAAAAGTTAACTGCAACACAGTCCATGCCATATCAAGTAAAGTGGCAGGCGACAGGTGTGTAAAAGCAGGCCTTAATAAACTTAACTTATTTTTCTCTGGCTTTAATCATAGAAAAAAACTCAACATATTTAACATTTTTTTTTTTATTTTTTCTTTTATAAATAAAACTTACTTGTGAAATATGATTTAATAGAAGTTGAAAATTTTTTTTTATTAAGTTTATAAAAAACAGTAACATTTTTTTTTAATAATTGTAGTTGGCGTTTAATTGTTGCTATTGTAAATTTTAAACTCTCTTCTTTTCCGGCCTTACAATAATAGTGCACAATGGGTTTAGTAAGTATCGTTGTATATATTTAAGCTTAAACAAGCTTCAGGCTTTTTTATGTTGTTTAAAATAGGCTAAGGAAAGTAGAGTTAATACACTTAGAAAATTTCTATAAAGTTTTCTTTTAAAGAAAATTATTAATTTTAATTGGTGTCTAACTAAAAAATGCTCGATTTTTGTTAAAATTTACAGGCCTGCCACAGAAATCAATTTCGATCGAAAGTGGAATCGAAATCACTTTCGATTGGAATTGATTTTTGTAACAGGCCTGTGATTTACTTATTTCAGGATTGATGTCCGCCTAGCGGTTTTAAAGCGCCCAGGTCGCCTTGTGTATTCAATGCCTTATTAAGAATAAATAAAAAATATTTACTCTCCAACATGTCATACGTCATCTTTTGTGAATCCCGCATGTTTAAGTTATAAACACATTATTAATGGATTTTTAACATTAACCATTTTTCTCTAAGTGCATTTTCTTATTTGTACCACCTTTTTCATGCCATAATCATCTTAAAAGTGTGTAAATGTTGAGTTGTTAAATGTAACACATATGCAAATATTTTTAATCGATTAATATTTTGTATTTCAGATAGCCATTAAGGAATATTTCGTTATTAATTTTCATCTCCTTGCTTGAAGTTTTCTTGCATAAACATGTGCTGAAAATAGATGTTGGGGCTGTAATAATAAAAAAAACAAGCAAGAAAGTAGAGTCGGTCAAGGCCGACCATTTGATACCCTACACCACTGGATATAAAGACAAATTTTCAATCTTGTATCCTCTTTGGGACCAATGGCTAATCTTACAATTTTTAATATTAAATGTACCAAATTTCATCAAATTATCTGAAAAATTGCGACCTGTACTTTGCGCATAAAGTTACATAGACAGACAACCAGCCAGCGGTCGGACGGATGGATGGAAGGACATATTTAGATCCACCCAGAAAAAAACTTTCGCCATGCGATTTTAGATTGTCCATTAAATCTTCGGTTTCCCTTCGGGGCCCATTGGAGGGCGCTTCTTGTGATGCTCTCGGCTGGTTTACCGAAAGTGTGACCAACCTTTTTCAATTTTCTTATCTTGATTTGAATTTTGATTGAAGTTTCACAGGATCTCCTTCACAGCGCACCATTTTTTATTGTATTTGGCTAAAAGATTTTCCACGTCATTCGAAAAAATTTAGTGTTTTGTGTTTGAAATTTGTTTTTATATAAGTGATTTAGAGATAGGTCATGTCTCGCTTCCGTATAACAATGTTGTTTTCACGCATGCGTTAAATGTATATAGCTTGGTGTGAACCGAGACTTGAGGTGATCTCCATATATTATTGAGCCGAGCGAATGCAGTACTGAACCACCTCCTCAGGTCAGCCTCGTCTAGATATCATACATTCTAAGTAGCAAAATCTGTCTATCCGTTCGATTCGGGTATTATCTACGTAAATGTGGCTCATGTTGGCGTTATTGATGCAAAAGGCTTTTGTTTTTTGGATCTTAAGCTCTAGACTAGAATTTTTTTTTTTGCTAGGATAATCACTTCACTGATTTTACTCTGCATGTCTCCATGCTTATGCGACATAGAACAGATTTCATCAGCGAAATCAAACTATTAAAGGTCTCGGCGAAGATCCCTCTTTTCTTCAAAGCCATTTTCCTCACATCCTCTTCCAAGACAATCATTAATAGTACTGGTGAGCGCGGACAGCCTTGAAGTACTCCGATGTTCGTTTCTAAGGCGTCGCTTTACTGCCCATTGTGAAGCATCTTCAGTGAAGCGTTTTCATACCATGCTTCGATAATGTTTGTAATTTTTTCCGGAAGCGCTTTTTCTCCTTAACGCAACCCAAATTGTGTTTGGCTTTACTGAGTCAAACTCCTTATTAAAATCGATGCAACTTAGTGTTGATAATGATGGCTAGTAGTTTATACACTCTATTGAGAAACGTTATGCCTCATAAGTTGTCTCAGTCGGTAAGGCCACATTTTTTTTAGAGTTTTATTATTTTCCCTCTTATCCGGCGGTTGGGTAAGCGTTCCCGGTTAAAAGCTTCTAGGAAATAGGGGTAAATGATTAGTAGGTCTTTGTAGAGTTAAATTGAAAACCAAAATATAGTATAATGCACTTGAGAGTTTAGCAATCCCAGAGGTTTCATAGATCTTTACAGCGGACATCAATTACAAGTCTTAGTTATTTCTGTCAATCTATGATCTTTGAGGAGTCCTTTAGTCGTACGAATAGTTACGTATATTAACACAATATATTTAAAATGAGATAATCAGCCTAATTACGGTTGTCGTTTTTTGTAAGAGATTAAAGTAACACACAACCAGTGTTCTTTGATCTCTTACAAAAAACGACTTGATCGATTACGACAACGACAACCGGAATAAGGCTGAATATTTTAAAAATTCCCTAGATTTTCCTTAAATTAAAAATCTGTCTTTTTCCCCTACGTTTGAAATTTTCCGAAAAAATCCCTACAAAAAGGGAAAATTCAATACTATTGGCATCACTGGTGGTAAGTATTAATCGATCATAGGCTTTTAATAAGGTCGATTTATCGTAGAGAGTACATTCAACGCATGTCTTAGTGGAGTCCATCAGTCGTAAGGTTCCTTGAGCCATCGATAGACAGCTCACTTTGGTCCTTTAGTGGTACCTTTGTGATAAAGTCGTAGGTCATTAAAGAGTCCATCGATCGTATGTTTTTATAAATACGTTAAATCATAGATTTTTATCGAGTTAATCAATCATAGGTTTTAAAAGAGTATGTCTTTATATAATTCCTTGGTCGTAGGGGCTTATAGGGTCCATAAATCGTAGGCAGTGTTCTAAAATAAACACTAAATATCGCTCCTTAGTGTTCGGTTCGGTAGATTTGTGGAAAACACAAACGCTAATAATATTTGTGTAAAAATAAAAAAATAAAAATAACGTTTTCCTGTTTGTCATCTTTCAGACACAAAAATAATACTGTTTTTATCCAACTCAACAAAAAGATGAGAACATATAATTTCGTTCGGTTTTTTAAAAAAAAAACCGCAAACTTCATTGTGTTTGGTTTAGCTTATTAATGTTCGTCCCTTTTAGCTGAAAAAAAAAACATTTACAAAAATAAAATACACATACGAAAAAAACACATGCACACAAGCTGCTCGTGGTGTCCAACATTTTTTGTTTGTTCATTTCTTTATCAATGTAAAAAAAAACATTATAGAACATTAAAATATAATGATTGTCTACAGTTCCACTACAATTGTTCTGTTTTTAACGAAGAACATAACACTTTATAAAGTTCGGCTCTTCTTGAAAATAGTTGCGAACGGTATTTAGGGTTGTGTTCGTCTACATGTTCTGTTTATTTTCGAACACTGATCATAGGTCTTAAAAGACTTCATCAATCACAGGTCTTCCTAGAGTCCATCATTCGTAGATCATTACAGGGTCCATCAGTCGCAAGGCTTTTTTAGAGTCCATCAATCGTAGGTTTTTTAGATTCTATCAATCGTAGGTCGAAGAAAAAAAGAGTCTGACAGTTGTAGGGTTTAGAAGATTCTCATAATTGCTGTTTTTCATAGAAATCATCATTCGTAGGTCTTTATAGAGTACACCGATCGTAAAACTTTTTAGAGTACTTTTGATCCACACCTACGCAGAAAAAATAAAAATTGATTTTTATTAAAAAATTTTGATATTATGTATTTAAAACATTAATTAAATTTGCACTAGTAAAAAAATTAATAGTATCAATTAAATATTTTTGAAAATTACCAACATTTTCTGCAGCAATGCTGTTGATATAAGTAAACGCTTAATTAACTTGATTAAATTTTTTATTAAAACTAATTTTATTTTTGATTAGAGGTTTAATTGAAAAAAAAAAAAAAAATATATTGCCGAGAATTTTTTCTGTGTAGTAACATGCACTTATATCTTGAAAAAAACCAAACGGTCTCGTTTCAGCTTTTACACAAGACGGTTGTGTTATCGCTTGTTGCTTTCCTTCAATGTTACCATTTTGGTATATTTTCATGATTTATTTTAAAGATTATTTTCTTAAACATAAATATTTTCCATTTTAAGGGATGGTCTAACCATAATGAACGATGTTAATTGTAAGTCACATCTTTACGTCAAGTTTTTTGCCCAATTCAACTTGACATTTCTTTGTTTCAGTGTTTGTTAAATTAAACCATGAAGAGGTACACAATTGAGCAGGGTGTTTGGATTGTTAAAGCCTTTTACGAAAATGGGCGTTCAAATCAAAATGCATTTCGTGTAGCGACGAGCCACACTTTCACCTAAGTGGATTCGTTAACAAGCAGATTTGCCGCATTTGGGCCAATGAGAATCCACGAGTGATGTCTCCACAAAGAGTGACTGTTTGGTGCGGTTTCTGGGCTGGCGGCGTCATCGGGCCGTACTTATTCGAAAATGAGGTTGGCAGTTACTAGAAATGGTTTTTGCTACTGCGAGATGGACCTGGACGATATTTGGTTGCAACAGGATGGTGCCACTTGCCACACAGCCAACGAAACAATGGCTCTTTTGCGCGAGAAATTCAATGGCCGTGTTATCTCGCGTCGTGGCGATGTTAATTGGCCGCCACGATCATGTGATTTAAAACCGTTGGACTTCTTTTTTTGGGGATATTTAAAAGAAAAAGTGTACTTTAATAAGCCAAGGACAAATAAAGAGCTAAAGAATGAGATAATTTGGCACATTAACAACATTGAACCTTAATTATATCTCAGAGTCATTGAAAATATGGACCATCGGATACAGGTATGCCATCGAAGCCGTGGCGAGCATTTGACCGATGTTTTGTTTTACACATAATTGTCATATATACATACTTCTATCATATTTAAAAATATTAAGATAATTTTTTTGAAAACTTTTTGTTTTATTTACAATTAACATTGGGCGTTTTGGTTGGACCACACTTTCGTAGATTTTAGAATATAAATATTATTAATAAAGCCTTTTGGCAACACTTCTAACATTTTTTTTATTCTCACCAATACCAAAATATTTCAATGTATGTATGTTTTTGCTGGGCTGTGGTCTAAATTAATTCTAAATTTAGCTTTAATAGCAACTCTTAAAGGGGTCTGTACACGGTCAAGCATTTTTTTTATCAAGCGCTGTGATAGTATTAGTTAAAATGTGCTTGAGCTTTAGATATGACGGCGAAAATTACGCCCAGCACACGTACACAAGTGAATTCGCTGTGACGTCAAGAATTTTGACCGTGTACAGAACCCTTAAGGCTGTCAACAATGTTTCAACAAGAACAAATTTTTACAGTCCCATCGTAGTCTCAATCGCAAAATTTTATACTGTTCTAGTAAACTCCTGCACATTGTAAATTTGTTTTCAGTTATTATTCCATTATTATTCCAAACGCCATTCAATCGTACACAAAAAAAAAAAAAAAAAAAAAAAAAATAAAAATTGATTTTAATTAAAACATTTGTGGTATTAATTAAAAAAATAATTAATATTGCACCAGTTAACAATAAATAGTATCAATTAAACGTTTAATTTACTTGATTAAACGTTTATTTAACTTGATTAAACGTTTAATCGACTTGATTAAATTTTTAATTAAAACTAGTTTTATTTTTGATTAATGCTTTAATTGTTGAAAAATTTTTTCTGTTTAAAGGTGATCATATGGCTCTGATTTTGCTTAGCTTAAAGATTTAATTTAATTTAAGTTCAGTTCCAGTCGTTTGGGGTTTTAACGGTTCAAATTGAGCTTCCAGTGAGTGCACCTGCTTATAGTCACCGATGTCTGCAAAATTTGGATAGATTCCATAAGATATTTCAATCTTAATTTTTTTTTAATTTCCAGTCCATTTTAAGTGTACGATTAAGGTTTTATGCACATCTGATTAGGCTTTCATTGAAGACATAGTTTTATTCGATCTTGAGTTGTTCAGGGTCCATGTCCCTTAAAGATTACGTATCTTTTAAAATATGCTTTAAATAAAAATGAAATTTTTAAATTTATCTTTCAAGTACATATTTAATAGTGGCAATCTTTACACTCCAATAATAAAAACAGTCCAAAGATAGTCAAAATATTTTTTTCATTATAGTAACTAAAGCTAAGATAAAGACCACAAAAGCAAGATAACATAAAAAATGTCAATGTTACTACTATTGTCCACTAAACACTTTTAATTTCGATTAAAAGTTTTGAAAGAAATCTTTGTTATTTAATCAATAGATAGAACATTTTTTTTGAAATAAATAATTTTAATAAACCGCACACATTATGAACCGCAAATGACGACTATAGTAATGGTTTGTTTTCCTAAACATGTGTTCGCAATTTTTTTTTATTCTGCTTGAAACTTGAAGTTTTTGCTAACTATTCATGTTATATTGCTAGGTTATCACACACATTTTTAGAGCCTTAACCACAAGTCCTCGTTCGACTTTAAACCTTCGTATAAAAAGTAAAAAGGGTCTCCGATAATTATTTCCATGTCTTACAAACGGAATAACATAAACAATGTAACCCGCATCTTTTTCAGAAAAGCGATTTTTTTTCTGGCAACACTAGTTACTACACAGAAAAAAATTTTGCACCAGTAACTAATCCAAAATAAAATCAGTGTTAATTAAAAATTTAATCAAGTGAATTAAATGTTTAATCAAGTTAATTAAACGTTTAATCAAGTGTATTAAACGTTTAGTTGACAATATTAATTTTTTCCAGTAAACAAATTAATAATATCAATTAAATGTTTAATTCACTTGATTAAACGTTTAATTTACTCGATTCAATTTTTAATTAAAACTGATTTTATTTTAGATTAATGCTTTTACTGGTGCAAAATTTTTTTCTGTGTAGATAAAAAATAAATTGAGACTACTTAGTGCATTAAGAGAGACGACAACAAAAAAAAAAAAAAAGATGCAGTCTAACAATTGATTATTGCATTTTATCGTTAAATAAATAATTTGTTGTCAATTATGTCAAATATTTAACCGAAGTTGTGTATTAATATTAAAATTTATAAACAATAAATACAATATCGATGACGTTTTTTTGTTTGCTATTATTGTTATTAGTATTACAGCTGTCATCTATCAAGTGTCAATACATTAATGGGGTTAATACAAAGGTTGTCGATAAGTTTTTGTTTTACTATCGAAAAGATTACGTTTTAATGACAAGCATAATTCATTATTATCATTAATTTTTTTCTTCCCTTTTTTTCAAACGAATTCAATGAAAACTTTATTTGACTTTAATGGAAGATATTTAATAATTTAAAAAAAACTGTTGATTATTATTTAGTTAAGGTTAATTTAAAGTTTCTTCTTTTCTTTAAGCAAGCAAAAAAAAAAAAAAAAAAATAATAAAAAATTATTATAATTGTCGTGACTTTTAAAATATTTATATGTTTCTCTTTCAAATTTTCCTCATACGTTAAGCTTGTATATTTTTATTTAAGTTGAAAACATTATTAGCAAAAACAAACTTTTAATAATAAAAATAAAAAACTAAGAAAGTTACTTTACTAATTATCATGTGTGTGAGAGAATACAGTGGGGCAGAAAAAAAAATTTTCGAAATAAAACCGTTTTACTAACACACCGTATTTATAAGCCAACGCTTTGTTCAAATAACAAATAACTTAATGTGCACTCTTGAATTTTGATCGTGAAGATTTCTGTTGTTGAGGTTTTCTTCTTGTTCAAACATTTGTTCGCACAACGATGTCTAACATCACTGCAGTATTGCCATGTATGTAAATAAACGCCATTTTGATTGTTATTGTTGCTTCTTATTTGAGTTGTTGTGTCATACGTTTTCACCACCTTAATGAACATGTGTAAATTATTCTGCCAATGTTTTATTCTTGTGCACACAAAATAATGGTTAGTCAAGATGGTGTGTAAAAAGCTAAATCGATGAAAATAAAATTTAATATGGGAAATTTGAGTCTTTATTCGTGAGTGGGAAGCAGCTCGCGCGCATTTGCCGTTTTTTTGTAAAGACAAACAGGCCGACTTGTTTGTCAGCTTTTCGTTCATTTTACGTTCACATTGCATTCGCTAATGTCCTAACGGCGTATAGCAGCACCGAATTACAGTGCATGCGTTTTTCAGCATTTACCATATGCAATCGATTTTAACCGTGGATATCTAAATGCGACTTGGTGGAGAACAATATAAAACTCAGACGATGTACTGGTGGAGAATAATTTAAAACTCAGATCAAAAACTGGTGGAGACTTAAGTACTCTGGAGCCGATTCTGGAAACTATCGCCCTTCTATACAAAGGTTTAGGTCGACCGATGACTTTTGTATAAGGCTATAAAATTCATGCGAAACAAAAACTTTTCACAAATTCAAAAAATGAAAAACTTGAATCCCAGTAGTCTATTAAGTCCGCTTCTAGTATCACCTATCCATCGTATTTATTTATAAAGTCCGAAATTGTTATAAATGGCGGAACTTTATAGAGTCTAATTTTAAATTTAAACGTCTATCCCCATTAATTTAAAATCTGCTTAAATCGTGGCTCTTAGTTTGGAATTTATTTACATTTAGCTGGTGTCATTGGCCCTTAAACTGTTCAATCTTAACTTTAATTTTAAATTCTTATAGAGTCTAAGTTTAACAGAACGCTAGTTGCATGTCCAATTGCGTGGACAAACGGTAGGAGAAGAGATGCTGAGTTCTTCATTGATGGATCATAATCACACGAAGGTGTTGACGTCGGAGAATACTTTAGAGAGGCTAACCTTAATTTGTCACTTCTGGAACACTGCAGTATTTTCCAAGTGGAGTTGCTTAGGTACAAACTTGGCTTAAATTATTTCCCGTTTGCACAACTGCTTTGATTGTTCACAATAATAACCGTACCGCTGCATGATCTTGAATTCGTCGAAATTGTGGATTTCTAAACTTGGGATTTCGAAATTCGGGATTTTTAAAATTGGTTTCAGGTATATGAACCCAAACAACATTTTTTATATAACTTTCTTTCTGTGTTTTTTTTTTTAAATTTTAACGTTTTTAGCAGAGTAGGTAAATGAATTTCTTTTTTCTTTCTTTCTCGCGAAGGTTTTTTTGTACAAAACTTTTCGATTATCATTATCGCGAGAAAGAAGAAAATATTGTTGTTGTTTCCTTCTTTTGTGTTTGCCGAAGCAAACACAAATGCTTCTCTTCGTTTAGCAGAACGAAGAGGAATGATATAGAAGGAAACAAACTGAAGGAGAATAAAATTAGAAAAGAAAAATGAAATCGAAATATCGAATGGAAGGAAGGAAAAAATAAAGAATTCTTTTTCTGTTTTTTATTGAAATTATATTGTTATAAAGTAAAATTAAAAGCAAAGACTTGGTTCGTTTTTGAAAAATTCCCTAATAATTTACCAAAACGAAATCAATTTATTACATAGACATTAATTAAAACAAATTTCAATGAACAAAGTTTTTTCCTTCTTTTATTTCCCTCTATTTTTTTCCTTCGATTTAGAAAGAAGAAACAATTTTGTTTGCTTCTTCTCTCCATTTCGTTTCCTTCTTTTTCAGCCAAACGAATGGTTTTTTATTTCAGCACAAATATCAACGAAAGAAAACACAGCAGTTTCTCGCCTTCGTTTATAGAAACGAAACAAAAACAACAAATCTCTTCTTTTCGCGAAACGAAGAGGGAAAGATAAAAAAAAAAGAATTCTTTGCGAGGAAATACCTACCCTGGTTTTTAGGGTTAAAATTCATTAAAAATTTCGAGGTGATTTTTCAAAATGGAGAATTACCCAAAATTTAAGGTTATATATCATTTTATTTTTAGGGTTACTTTTCGGCGGCATGAAATAACCCCCTAAAATATAACCCCAAGTGTGGGGCCTTATTTCAAATGTAATAAAACCTCAATTTTGAAAATGAAATAAACCCCCAACGAAGTGAAATAACGCCCCAAACAGAAATTAAACAATACCTAATCTGTGGGGGCTTATTTCATATGAAGAATGCCTCTTTGTGGACGTTGTTTGATTTTAATTTTAGTCGTTTTCAATACTCCGCTTTTGAAATAACATATTGCCGGTTTGGGACTTCATTTCTGCAGCTGAATCGTGAGAATTCAATGAGGATCTAGGTTGAAGACGTTTATTAGCAGTTGAAAGGGCGCTTTTGATGCGGCCTTTTATATTTTTTTTCGTAGGTTGACTCAGACATACAAACATCGTCAGATGTTTTAAGAAAATGAACTGTGACAATCGGTTTACTGCAAAGAAGATCTAAGAATAAAGCAATATTTTTGGAAAGTATTTGACGGACTCATTTCCTTAGCAATAAGCGATGCTTACCTTTCATTCGATATATAAAAATTATCACATTTCATTTAAGTATTACGAGTTTTATAAACAACTGAAGTGATCCGTAGACATTTTAATTTTACAAAGTTTTTAGGTAACTTTCTCTCCCTTATTATCGGGCATGTTCTAGAAATCGAAATGAAGTGAAATTGAAATCGAAAATGAGTTTGATTTTAATTATTAACAAAATGACTGTTTGTTTTGTTTTTAAGAGATGTTCTTGTAAATTTAATTGGTATTAAAAATGAATACTTTAATAAACCTTCTATACAGGCTCGTTTTCAATATATGTTCGATGTTAAATGTACTTCATGTCGACTAATAGAATATGCCCGTATGTCAAAAAAATGGTTTTCCGGAATCTTTTTTTCTAGACACTACAACTTTGACTTTAATTAAATAGCAAAAAAAGTTCCATGGAGCAAAGTGCAACATTTCCGAAAATAATTAGTATTGTGGTTATTTTGTTGAACTATTTATGGTTTTTAATTCAAATTTTTAATATTTTTAATTAGGCTTAAGTTCATTAAATTTAATTTTCATTAAATTATTTTTATGAAGAAAGGTGTTTTACAACATGAAAATTAATTAAAATTGTTATTGATAATCTTCCATTTTTGACCGTGGCCGGGATTCGAACCGCGGCCGGCAGGTTACCATGACATGTTTCGATCGCAACCACTCGATCTTCTCAAATGGATTTGCCGTTTTACACTCGCAGCCATCGAAGGCTGCTGAAAATATTTAAATTATGTTCATAACAACAATACAAAATATTGTTAAAGGGTGCTCTACACTATCTCACAATTCTTACGCATTTTAAAAAAAATACAACCCTGTCATGATAAATGTTATTGTTTTTGTTTTATTTTTTCAAACAATAATTAGATTAGGGAAGCATTTGCGTCAAAATACTTAAGACTTGTGCGATAGTGTAAAACGGTCTTTCACGGCCTATTTAACGGCGCGAAGTTATAATTAATTAACTATTACTATAACTGTCAGTTAACAATATGTTAATTGGTTGTTATAGTTATAGTTAATTGCAAATGAATAGTTAATTATAACTGAAATTGACCTTAAGTTTTATAATATTAATGAAAATTAAATGCTGGTCTAATCAAACAGGCAATAATGGGAAAATATTTAAAATGAAATAACCTTCAAATCAAAGATTCCCTAGGGTTTTTGGCAGATTTCCGAAAGGGTTCGCAAAGGAGTACAGGAAAAATGAACTTTGGCTTAAAGTACTGTTTACGCTTATTTTAACGAATATTTTGTCATACCGTCTGTAACATAACATAACATTTCTCACAAAGCAGAAATGCAGTGGGAATCCCTGCTTTCAGGGCTGCCAGGTACTTTTTTCCATGTCCCCAAAAAATTAAAAAAAATCCACAAAAAAATAATCTTAAAAAGTTAATATTTTTTTGTTGATTTTTTTTCTGACCAAATTTAAAATATTTTGAAAAAATAGGAAGAAAAATTTTGATAAGAAATACCCAAAAATCCCCACATAAAGATTTTTAGTAAAAAAATTATTTTATTTTGTTTGTAGCGACTGGAATCGGTTTTTTTTTTAAATCCTTTTTATTCCAGTGAGGAATTACAAGCAGAACAATATGAGGTTTTTGAAGACGAATGAGTCAATTTATAAAAAATTTGGAGCTTGTTCAATCGGTTTTAGCCATCCTTAAAATTAGCAATAAAAATACATATTTCCCAAACTTTATTATATTGTCTTTCATATTTACTTATTTGCATATTTGCTTGAAAATTGTCTTTAAAAATCAAAAATTGTATGTGTTTTTAACGGTTTTAGATTCTTTTGAAAATTTTTCTTTTTCAAACCACGCACTCAAGAATAACAACATAAGTTTATTAAGTACCTTTTACAAACTTAACAAAAATGGTAATCTTAATTATGACCCATTACACCGTATAAGTTGTTGATAGGAGTAAGATAAAAGTTTTCTACTTTTGTAATATTTTATATACGAAACAAAGAAAAATAAGCGTTAATAATAAAAGAAAGGAAAATATATTTAAAATGTGTAAAATCCCCAAAAAAATCCCCGATTATTTTTATTAAATCCCCAAAAAAATCCCCAATCCACAAATTAATTTCTTCGTACTTTTTTCTTGCATGAAATCCCCAACTTTGGGGATAAATCCCCAAGTCTGACAACCCTGCCTGCCTTAAATCATAAAGAACCATTGAAGGTTGAAAAAAAAATCAAACTTTAACTTTTAAACTATAAATTAAAGTTTACAACACTTCTTTTTATTTTGAAAAGTCATAAATTTACATTTTAGTTTTATATTTTCAAGTATAATTTTAAAAATGAAGAACTCAATTTGAGCACTATTTAAATATTAAATAACAAATATTAGCTGTATATCTTAAAAACCGCGGGGTTTGTGGCTTAAATAACTTATTTTGGCATTTTGGAGATTAAACATTCCATTTTGGTCTCAATCCATATGTTGCCAGAAATATAAATATAATCGAAAAGGCTTGATGTCAGACTCGTCGTGTAAGTTTGTTTAATTTTCCATCCAGCATCGTCGGTGCCACACAGACCCACAAATGTTCACTCATACTATTTATAACCACACAGAAAAAAATATCTCAAGAAAATTTTTAACAACACAGTTTGTTAAAAATAATATTTTAGGTCAACAAACTTTTTGTTTAATTCAAAGAAAAGATTTATCAAATTTACACTTTGCAGAATAGCACTCAACAAAACATATTTAATAATGAAATAATTAAATATTTCTTCATATTCAATAAAAACCATATTTGAATCTAAGTAAAGACAGTATTTTAACCACTCTTGTCCATTTTTAAAATAGCTCATAATTCTCATTTGTTTTACAGTTTTATTTGAATAATATATTTAGTTTTGCCAAAGTCTTTGGAAAAGGTTTCCTGATGAGCTGGCCTAAGCAACCAGTGAAATGCGCATAGGAACTTGCTTATCCCCGCGTAATAAATTTTAGTGTTTTTATAAAAATATAAAAATTAAAAATTTATAACATCATCATTAATAAATAAAAAAAATAAAGATTCGATTAACATTTTGTTTGATTTATTCAACATTTTCAACAATTTATTTTAACAAATCAAGTAAACATTTTGTTGAAAAAATTTATTTTGGGCAACAACTTTTTTTATTGACTCAATAAACTTGGTTGTTGACTAAAAATTTAAAAATTATACATACAAACTTTTTTATCAATACCGCAAAAATCGTCATCGCAGAAAATTCAAAAATGTTTGTAATCAAATATGCGATTTTCGTATTCAAATATGAAAATTATTTTTTTCTGTGCATGCTTGTTAAGCATTTTGATCGTGTATAGACCGCTTAAGAATGGGTTATACCTAAGCATTTTGATCGTGTATAGACCGCTTAAGAATGGGTTATACCTAACGATAGCCAATATATTGAACAACCCAGCGGGAAAATGGAATTAATAGGAATCGAGAAAGTAATACATATATTGTATAATATTTGATTCCAGAATTCATTATTCTTAACACAGACCATGTCCTAGGATTGTAATAAATTATTTAAATGTATCCTGCGAATGAATTAAATAATTCATTCTTTAGAATAAATTATATTATTCATACATTCATAATAAGGATGAATAAATTTTAAATCTTCTGATAGTAAAGTATCCAATTTATAATCAAGCTTTTTCATAAAATTTAAGCATTCATCACATTTATCTGTAATTATACATTTAATAATAAAAATTTTAAAAATTATTAAAAGATAAAACATAAAGTACTTACCTTTTTACTTTAAATAACTTTGACCGTACGCTTTCAAACACAAACTGCGACTAAAATAAAAATTATAAGTAGGCGACATAAAGGCAGCAAAAAAATAACGGATTTTTATTAAGGAAATATGTATGTTAAGCAAAAGCACGAATAATTGTTACTTACAGAAACAATACATTACTTGTTCTGCAAATGTGGGAATATACGTGGTAATCAATGCATAATTTTTGTGTCTGATGAAATTACCTTCCCGATTCCAATGAATGCATTATTATTCTTTCGAAAATAATGCATTATTTTATTAATTATTTATGTAATCAATTCCTCATTTTCCCGCTGGGAAGTTAATACTGGGCCACAGTTTCAGGCTTAAAATTTGACAAAAATTCTTCATTTTTAAGTTATACACCCAATATATTAATTTTTAATAGATTTTTTTCAATAACAGAATTTATTTGCAGTTTTTTTTTGTCTATTTAAATTTTCAAAAAAACGTATCTGCCGTAATAATAATTTTAAAGTGTTTTGTAAATATGGGCCATAAAAATGTTTAAATTGTATGTCCAACTCGAGTGAGGAGTCTGATTTTTGAATCACTTAAAAAAACTGTTAATGGGTTTTAATTTTGATTTTAATGTGTTTTTTTTTTTTTTAATAAAATTAAACCAAAATGTCATTTAATGAATTTGTAGTTGTTAACATGTGTTTTTCGTTTTTTTTTTTGTTATTATGAATACTTTGTTTTTGAAATAGAGATTGGAATCCCTGCGTTTCTAGATAAACAGTCATTTGAGACTTTAAGTGACTAAAAATTTGATGGATTTTTAATGAGTTTTTGTTACAAGTGGAAGAATTACAAGTGTAGAGTTTAAAAAACAAGCTAATCTAAGAATAATTTTAAATTATGGATTCTAAAAAAAATTTAGAAAATCGTTAGTTTAAAAAAAAAATAGGTTGTTCTAAATCTACTTCAAAACGTTTAAAGCCATTCAAGTCTTATGAAAGAAAGTCTTCACTTCAAAAGAGGCACAAAACTAAGGTTTTCAAAAAACCCCTGATAAGGCTATCTACCGATTTTAAATGGCCAAACAAAGGCGAATTCAAAACAGGCGAACTTGAGAGATCAACAAACATTCTTTTATAGCAAAATCATTCATCCATAACCAGAAATTTAGATAAAAAAATAATATATTTTGAACCTGTACTGAAATTCTGTAACTTTTCAAAGACACAAGTTTGTCGTTAAGTAGAAAATTTTAAGTACCTAAGATTTTTCCATATGTTTTATTCGATTCTGTTAAAAAGTTGTGTTAACTTTTTTTTTTGAAACGATGAAACGTTCCTTTTTAGGGAAATCTATCAGCCTTAACTGAAAATTTGGTGGCCCTTTGTTCCTTATAAGAACCACAGGGCATAATAATACAGTAGAATCTCACAAATTCGAAACGTCACAAATTCGAACAGTCCAGAAATTAGAACCGGCCATTTCAATGTATTGGAAGTGATTTTTTTTTTGTTTTTATTTCTACATACTAGGAACAATTTTTTTATGATTTTGAACTTAATAGGCGAAAAACCAAATTAAACGCTCTAAATTTAGAACAGGGGGTTCTAATTTCTGGATTTATTTTTTTATTTCTTTTTTTGTATTTTCACTACAAATTATTTTTTTCGCTTATTAAACTAAAAATAAAACGGGGAATCACCGAGTTATTGATGGTGTGTATACTTCGGTCATATGCGTATGAAATTTGATATGCTTGTACAAATTTGGGTCAGTTGATAACTGTAGGTCAAAGTGAAGCGTTCATACGTGTGAAAGATTAAAAAAATATGTATAATTAAATGTTATTAAATAAAAACTGTTTTGAGTTAAAAAAAACCTTACACAACTAGTCATTATCCATTACTATTTCATTATAATTTTATCATTTTCTGCAAAAAAAAAAATTTCCAGAAATTCGAACTTTTCAGAAATTCGAACTGACCGGTGCACAAAGTGCTTCTAATTTGTGAGATTCTACTGTAATAATAATAATAATAAACTGAAAATTTAGAAAAAAAATAAAAAATTTTGATTCTGTAGAACATTGAGAGAAAGAATACATTCTATTTCAATTCAAGGTAGAATAAATCTATCCATTGCCGAAAATTTGTAAAAAATCAATTACTCCTATCGTGAATAACAAGTGGAATTTTTGTTCCCATGAAATTTTCATTCCCCTCGAAGGGAAAAAAGCAATCGTGAATCTCATGGGAAAAATTGTTCACGCTATCAGTTCCAGTGAATGTGAAAAAAGAAAAAAGATTAAAAAAAATTAAAAATCAATGAAATTTTTTTCAAAAATATAGACCTTTTTGTTTTAAAGAAAAGTTAAAATAATAAAGCAAAATATTAAGTATTGGAAGGATAGTTTGATAACAACGTTAGTTTTTTGCAATTTTTTTAATTTTATGTAGTAAAATATTTTCCAAAATTCTGCCACCACGTCTTTCGAAAGCTTCACAAATCCACAGGCAATCGACCTGTTGTTTTGCATTTTGTAGACCAATATATCGGTTTGTGCCTTGTTAACGGATCAAGCCCTTAATATTCGATTTATAGGAGGAACTACTTACATACATGTTCTGTTCCCTAGCAAAAATTAAGTGTGAAAATCTAAGGGAAACGTGAACAAATTACGAGGGAAAAAACTTTACACGATAAGGGGAATTTTTTCCCGTGAACATTTTTTCACGTTTTCATTCTCCTTTGAGTTACCTGTTTTTCATAGGAGTTTTCATGATCACAAATATGTGAAAAGGGGAAAAATTACGAGGGAAAAATTGTTCACGATAGGGGTGAATATTTTGCACTCATTTTCTACCAACCATAATGCACAGTGTTTTTTATCCAACTTAATTTGACATTTCTTTGCTTGACAAATTCAACCATGGAGACGTATACAATTGAGCATACATCGAATGGTTGATTGAACAGACAGAAGTGAATGGTGACATTACAAAGAAAATCATCTTCAGCGACGAGGGACACTTTCACCTCAGTGGATTCATAAACAAGCAGAATTGCCCCATCCACAAAGAGTGACTGTTTGGTGCGGCTTATGAGTTGGCGGCGTCATCGGGCCGTACTTCTTTGAAAATGAGGTCGGCCAAGCAGTTCGCGAGATAATAATGGACTTCTTGTGGTCAGAAAATTACGATATGGACCTGGTCCATATGTGGTTCCAACAGGATGGTGCCACTTGCCACACAGCCAACGAAACAATGATTATGTTGCGCGAGAAATTCAATTGCCGTGTTATCTCACGTCGTGACGATGTAAATTGGCCGTTACGATCATGTGATTCGACACCGTGAGACTTCTTTCTTTGGGGACATTTAAAAGAAAAAGTGTACGTCAATAAGCCAAGAACAATTCAAGTGCTAAAGAATAAAATAATTTGGCAAATTAACGGCATTGAACCTCAATTATTTCTCAGAGTCATTGAAAATATGAACCATCGAATAGAGGTATGCCTCTGAAGCCGTGGCAAGCATTTGGCCGATATTTTGTTTAACATATAATTGTCCCTCCGACTGGCTGGCTGGCTGTCCATATAAACCTTGTGCTCAAAATACAGGTCACAATTTTGGAGATAATTGGAAGACATTTGATACATAAGTAGGCTCTAATTGTCACAGGACTAATTGAAAATGGTAAGAATCGGTTTACAATTTCACATATCCCTATATAAGCTTCTTTCCGGAATAAAGTCCTAATGCCCATTAACGACCTTATTACGTTGGTATTTAGATTTAATTTGGTTCAACCTAATTTAAATGCAATTTTAATCATTTTAACAAATTTTATTGGAATCGGTCTATATTTTATAATAGATCCCATACAAATACTACTCCCGGAAATAGCGTTTAGTGCCAAAACTTTCTTATTAAAAAATTTGGCGACAATCGGCCATGTTGTGGAAATCGAAATCACGTGAAATGGAAAACGATGAAGATTTCCAATTGAATTTTTGTAAAAATTAACGTAGCTTTTCCTAACTTCAAAAGCAGTTTGGTTGAGGAAAGTGGTCCTTAAAGTATGTGGTATATAAAAGGAAATATTTTTTTTAAATTCAAACACTTGAGAATTTTCCAAATTTGTTAGTTGTAAATTTCACGTGATTTCAATTTCCAAAGCATGCCCGAATAACTTTTACAGTGGCCACATTGTCTTGTCCCCCTTCCTAAAAATTTAGGTCCCCCTTCATAAAAGCACTTATAGGCAAACTAATCTCCCATAGATGAAGATATCTATTTCATATTTGGCACAAATAGCATTTACATGAATCTTAGCCTTATAACATAATTTTGTTTAAGCGGGTCCATGATTTTCCATGGGTCCTAAATAGACGGTGAAGGGTATCATATGATAGGAATTGACCTGCTATACTTTTTTACTTGATTTCATGATTTTGAAACTTTTGTAAATTTCTGTTCTATCACCGCTGGCAACTCTGAAAAAGCTCTAAATCCTGACAATTATTATATCTTTACATTTTTCTCGGATTTAATTCCATAAGAATTTTGTAATCTTTCGAAATTTATATGTGGAATCATAGTGTTATAGGGGTGGAGAGGGCCAGTGTCCTTAGATTTTATAGTACTGTTTTTTTAAACATCAAATGCAAGCATTTAAGAAATACTGTTGTTTAACCTCAAAATTAAAATTCTAAAAAGAAAGTTCTTCTTTTCTTTAGAAAATTTTTATTCGGGTTTGTTTAAAATACACTTGAAGAAATAAATATTTAAAACTGTTTATTTGTTTAACACTTAATTATTTTTTTTTTTTGTATATTATTCCTTTTTTTTTGGTCTGTTGAATAAGGACCCGGACGACATCTTTACCTGACAGTATTAGAGAAATTTAAATATAATCTAATGCTGCCCGGTAAGATGTGAACAGATGTCCTTCGAAATGGAATCGAAAAATCAGGGTTTAAGGATTTTTTTTTATCTAAAATATTTTAAAGTTTTTATGTTTTTGGTTTTTTTTTTATAAAAATATAAATTTTTTATTTGATTTTTTAAAAGTCACACTTACACTGACAGATATTTTTATTGTTAATGTTAATGTAAATATTTTGAACAAAAATTATTGTTTATTTTTCACTTTTTTTTCATTTTAAATTTTCACGATTTTTATGATGATTTTGTAAACTAAATATTTGTTTAAAAAAAATATATTTTTCTCTGATTTTATTGTAGTCTCTAGTTTTGTTGCATTTTGTTTAACTTTTATGAAACTAAATATTTATTTATTTATTTTTTTTTGACAAGTAATTGAAAAAGCGTGTGGCTAATGTTTAAGTTGAATTTAGGAAACAAAAAATATCTTAAAATAATTCTTAAGGCGAATAGTTTTTTTTTCCAAATAAATTGGAAAAAAATACTCAAATTTATTAAATAATAAAAATAATTGGTTTGTGTTAACGCCCAGTTAATGCAGATAGTTTAAGCAGTTATTCCCTTAAAAATTTTTGAAGTAAATTTAATTTATCAGTTGCATTATTTAAGTTTTTTTTTTTTTTAAGCACAAATTTAATGCATTTAAACACATTACAAACACCGTATATATAATATGAATTAAAAGAATGAAATAAAAAAAAAACTTTGTCAAACACGCAAATGACAAGCAGCTATTTATTACTGGCACCACCACGACAGCCTCAAGAGTCAGGTAGTTAAGGCGACAACTACCGATTACCGACTGACGAGCGTGTATCGATAGTATCAATACAGTTCCGTTCAAGCGCCACCGTCTAACTGAAACAGAAATAGGCGGGCTCCACTTGAAAAATTCCAATCGAACCTAAACCAGCTAGCAACAATAACAAAGCATTTTCTAAAATATTTATTATATGCGCATCATACTTACAACTCCAACTTGTTTAGTTAATACAAGTTTGATCCAACTAAAAAAAAAACATAATTCGCCCTCTCTTGTTAACAAATTTTACTCTAAAACTACTCTCTTTTCGGTCCGTATTAAAACGATCGGCGATTGCACCTCTGTCATACCATTTTATGTTGGTTTTGGTTTGAAAAAAATTTGAAATTTTTGGGGAAAAGGGGATTTTAAAATATGTAGTTTTAATACTGTCTGCGTTAGTTTTACGTATTTTCCAAAAAAAAAAATTCGAAATCATTTGACACAATCAAAATGTTTGAACCAACAAAACTGATCATCATCATGAGTGCACAAAACATAATTTTTGATTTAATCTTAATTTAAAAACGAAAAAAGAAAAAAAAACCAACAACAAATTTTATTAAAATCATACAAAAACTATAGCATTTAGTTATACGACAAATCTGGGAATAATAATAGAAAAATTGTGGTTTTTAAAATACCTAATTCCAAATATTTTACGATCCTAATGAACTGATTTTGAGAAAAAATATTTAGCTTTGAAAGTTTTGAATAAATATTCTTTTGAAAAAACATTTGTTTTTTGCAAATTATATTTTAAATTGAGTAATTTTATTTTCGCTCCGGAACTCATCGAATAGACATTTTGAAATCCAAAAATGACAAATAAAAAATGATCTGTTAAAATTTTTTTGTTAATCTTTCGGCCTTCTTTTTTATTGTTATTTCGAAATTCTCTGTCTGTTCCTCGATTTCGACATAAAAAAATCTTTAAACCAAAAGAAAAATTTAATATAAAATTTTTTTAAATGACATCTTTCAAATTTTTGGTCTCCAAATGGAAAACAAACTGCCTTGATTTCGAATGAAAATTTCGTTCGATTGGCTTACATTTTAAACAATTAAAATATTTATTAATTTCTAAAACAGTATGATTACTTAAAATAATTTTTAACTAAAATTTTTTTTAAATAGTTTTGAAAAATGACTAAGAAATTTTGCAAAACAAAACTACAATTAAAATCTTAAATATATCATTTGTAAAAATTTTGAACTTAGTTTAGACCTCAAAACAAATTGTAAAGATAATAGATGTGTCGAATTAAGTAATAGGTATTTGTTTTTTTGATTTCTTACTTGAATAAAAAAGTTTAATTCAAATTCTAAATATTTTTCGTGCATTTGATTAATTTTGGACAATAAAATGAAGTTTAAAATCAAAATTTTAATGTTCGAAATTTTGTTCAAGATTTATATTTTTTGTTTTAATTAAATAAAGTTGTAATTAAAATTAGTTTTTAATAATTTATTCAATTTAATTCAGCGAAAATGTTTATTAAAATTAGAAAATGATCGTTTTCAAACATTGTAAACTTGTTTCGAGGCTAAAAATTAAGCTTTGAAGCATGTTCGAATTTTCGAATTTATGTTCGAATTTTTTGAAATTATAAAATTTTTATAAAAAAGTTTATTTGAAAAGCTAAATTCACTTTCTTATGCATTCACTTTATATAAAATCATAAAATGTAATTCGAAAACAAAGTTTTTATATACAAAAAAAAAAAACGCATGTGGAAACATACTCATATCACACTATTCTGACTTTATTTTTCAAAGCATGCTTTGATTTGAATAAAAAAAAAATAAAAACGGGTGTTATTCAATCCGGATTATAGAGTTGCAATCAATCCGGATTATAGAATACGCAATGACTGTATTTTTTAAAGCATGCTGTGATTTGAATAAAAAAATAAATTAAAACGGGTGTTATTCAATCCGGACTATATTTTTGCAATTAATCCGGATTATAGAATACGCAATGAGCTGCAAAATTTTGTCCGGATTACCGAATATTCCGGATTAGTGGAGTCCGGATTATCGAATTTACACTGTATATGTAAATGTTATAATTTCAAATTAAGCTAAATATGAAATTACTTTATTCGAAAGTAAAGTACACTATTTGATATGTCATTTTTTAATCATTTTCGAGTTTCTGCTTGAATTTTAAAAAAAACTGTTGAAAATATTTTCTTTAATATAAAACTTAAATACTTTTTTTTAAAAATTTATTTGAGCTTTAAATACGGTTTATTAGTTAAGTTCACATTTTTAAAATTAAGTTGGTATATTCGTTATTTCAATATTTTAGAGTTTGATTAAAAAAAATTGGAAATTTATAAAAGCGCTTAAATGATTTAATCACTCTTTACATTTAATTTTCTTGTAAGCAAAATCAAAAGTTTTGAAATTGTATTTGAATTTTTCGAATATAGTTTGATATTTTTCAAATCCGATAAATTTAATTTTGAAACTCATTAAGATTTTTTTTAACACATTTTCTAGAAAAAATTTTTTTTTGTTTGTAAAACAAGTCAAATTTGCTTCGAAAGCTAAAACCAGTTTTTCAAAATTTTGCAAAAATTTCAGTAATATTGAGTTTTACATACATATTATCGCATTAAGCGCAAAAAATAAAAATATTATACATTTTTCGACTTGATTGTGTTTTATCGAAATATATAATAAAATATTCAACTACTCTAAACACGATATCGATTAAATTCAAGTTATTTTGCATACTGTTTAAGTTTAATTTCAAAATTGTTTTTCTGCTGTCTGTGACTTTCCTCAATATAATTTGGAAACTTTTTAAAAAGTATTTAAAATTTATTTTAATCTTAAGTACATTTTCCAGCCCTTGTTTTTATTGAACAAAGTTCAAAGAAATCTAAAATACTTATTTTATATTTTGTCTTTCTATTAGTAGAGTTTCTAGTCGAAAACATTTATTTGGAGTTTCGAAATTTCTGGAGTTTCTGTGCAAAGTTATAATTTTCGGTTATTAAAAGGTCAAACCGACATTTTATCGCTGTGGAACAAGAAAGTTGTTCAAGAAAAAGATTTTGGACCAGGCGAAACGATTAATTATTAAGGATCTGAAACGAGTATCCAATATGAATTATGATTTCAAAATGTTATTTAATCTTTCTAAATTGAGCTTTTATAGAAAGCATTAAACAATATGTATAAAGAAAATGGTTAAAGTCTGGGAATATAGCGACCCTTATAATGGGGCACAGAATAATCGCTGTAGTACAACTTTACGAATAGCTCTGCAAGCTCTCAAAAGCTAAAAACGACAGTTTCAAAGTAGTGCCAACAGAATACGTAGTTGAAGTAGTCGTTTCAGTTGAAGTTGAAGCGCAAAAAAGCGAATTTTTGAACTTTGTTGCGCTGCAGTGCATTCGTCAGTTTCAGCTACTACTACAACTACTTTATTCTGTTCCAGGGCTTACACACACACATTTTTTTTAAGCAAGTCTCTTCAATTTTCTTTTAAAATTGCCCGATTGTTTTCACTTAGACAGTCTGTATAAAATTTTTAGTATGACGCCATTGTCAGAAAAGTTACAACAATGTAAGATCTGACCACCGTCTGTACGAAGCTCCAGTTTATTGGAGAGATAAGAAAGAAGAAGAGAGACTTATTTTAAGAATAATTGATGCGTGTAAAAGCAGACATGGCTACGTTTTATCGTTATATTAACAAAATAGGAGCTTTCACCAAAATCATTGGTCGACCTAAACCTTCGCGTAGTAATCCGAAAACTTCTATAATCTGCCTCTAAGTATTATGGTAGCCACTAGTAATCAGTCGTTTTAAGTGATACTCCGCTGGTTATTCAACTGAGTTAAAAAGGGCACTCCCCCAAGTCAAATCCTGTTTTCATATGGTTAATCTTTTAATCAAAAAACTCTAACTCGGTACAGCTATACGACGCCAAGCCATTAGCCTAGGCAAAATGGAACCGAAAGCGAACAAAAGGCAACCAAAAAAGGACGCCCGATTGCCCTTTAAACAATGAAGCTCGAACTGCTTCCCCACCCCCAGCATTTTTACGAAAAGAAACCCTAATTAGTTGTACTGGTAGTATGCAAACTACAATAACTATTCAGTGTTATGCATGTTGATTAACAATTATTTGTGTTTACTATGTATTTGTTATTGCTGTTTTTTTTTTTTATTTTTTTTTTTCTAAAAATTTATTTACTTTTTATGGGAGAGGCGTATATTTGAATATTTCTACTAACAAACCATAATTTCAAATTCAACAAATTGTTAAAAGCCATTTCACTACAAACTTAATGGGACAAATCAATTTCTTTAGAGTCTATCACCAGTTAATGGATTAAGGGGGGGGTAGGGGTTGTTAAAGGGGTTTTAATAAATGGTTGAATATTAACTAAACAAATATTTTGTTTTCGAAACTTTGTAAATAAATTTGAATTATAGAAATGCAAATGATGTGACGTGTATGTCAATAGAATTAAAAGGGAACCAACCACAAAAAATTTTTATTTCCTTATAATTTTGTTTGAAATCTATAATCTAGACACACTTTAGATTAAATACAAACACAAATTGCAAGTATTTTAAGAACTAAATATTGAAAAAGCTTTTAAAAAATTTTTTTGTTATGGAAAGTGTAAATAATTTTTTTTCAAGTGTAACATTCTTATTGATTTCAAGGAGCGTTTTTTATTGTGCTATTTTTCTTTTTAATAGCGGAGTTCAGTGTTTGATGCGAAAGATTTACTGCCAATTTCACTAAATGGAAGAGAACATATTCTTTCGCACAACTAGATTAAAATCTAAAACAAATTCCCAAAACTTTGTTTTAGTTTCAAATGTATTTTGTGCGAAAGAAAGCGCGCTTTCGACATCTTGAAATAGGCAGTTAATACAATTTCGTACCTTTCTTGTTAAATCCAGCAGCTAAACAGGGCGAATTCACTATAGGTAACTGCAAAAAGCCAGCAGACTTTGATAGTCACCATTAAGACAGGGAAGCATTTGGAAGGGAAATATTTAGTTAGGCTGCATATTACGGGTGGGGAAGAGAGAAGGGTTTTTATGTTTGGAACTCGGCGACACGCTGTGTTCTCATTTTCTTTGTTGATATTTACTTTTCTTTTTGACAAAAGAGCAATAATAGGAACAGAATGTTTCCGGCAACAAGTTCGTCTGTGTGACCGCGAATGAAAAAACAAAAGAGAATCTCAGATATTTTTCTTCCAAATGTTCGCTCGTCTAAACTCGGACATAGTTCGTACCAATTGGTTTTCGTTTACCATGTTTTTTTTTTTAGCAATGAACGACATTTCGAGCCATAATCACTAACAAAGCAATGAAAAAACCTCTGTTGTTTTTGAATTGCTATAGTATTGCTGCCAAGGCGAATTTATATGAGGTGAGCGCGGGGAATTCATAAAAAAAATTTAATTTTACACTGTTAAAGACCAGTACAAACAAAGTGTAAACAAATAACAAGGCAAATTTGTTTACATTTTGTACTGGGGCAGATTACGGCATTCGATATCGATCGAAATTACAATACAATTCGAATGGAAATTTCGATCGATATCGAATGCCGTAATTTGACCGCTGGTTTTTGACAGTGTTAAATTCGCTTTTTTATGAATTCGCCACCGCGGTTACCTTATGTAAATACCTACACCTTGATTGCTGCCATTGTATACAAAAATTCGCCTTGGATTTCATTAAAGTGCTACGTTATTTTGCATTTGCTCTTTCGCAATTGCACCAAACACTGAACCCCGCTAATGATATCAACTCTAAAGCTGAACCCATACCACGAATTTTCGTGTTATTTCGCATATAACATATTTGTGCTTTACGCTTCATATTACAAGAAGCGCTTTTTACACTGTAAATAAAAATAACATTTTATTTGTCAAAATCAGCCGATTTGTTAGAACGCTTTACGCTTACAAAAAAAGAAAGTGGACTTACTTTTCGCTTCTAAGTATCAAGGCATTCACGCTTTTGTGCATGTAACTGGCTACGTATAACTTCATTTATCCAAAATTTTTGACAAATGCCTATGATGTAAAAAAAGCATAGAACGCGTAGTGTGGACCACCATCTTAACGAGTTATAAAATAAAAGCTTTAACTTATTCTTTTTTATTTAAAAGATAATTAAAAATACCCATCTTAGGCTAATTGAATTTCAACAGCTGATTTAATTTTTTCGTTTTCTGGTTTTTGTTTATTTTAAGGTTGCCACACTTTATTAAGATTTGCGAAAAAGCTGAGTTGCATATTGGTAAGTAAGAGATAATAGAATTCTTAAATAAAGAAACTTTAATCGATTTAAAGATTTTATATTTAAAAAAATATTTTTTTCTTTTAATCATATTCAATTAAAAAATTTATACAAAGACTTATTTTGCAAAATGACTAGAATTAGAGTTCGATAGTAAGTCGATTTTAAATGTCTTTTCCAATGCATGTAATATGCAAGTCGAAAATGAGACGAAATATTGTGAATTTTTTGAAGCGATTTCTTGTTTTTAAACAAAATGGAATATGTATTTAACAAACATTTTATAGAATGCTTGGAATATATACCATAAAAGTCCAAAACATCATAAATATTTAAAAGATTTTAATTGGCCTTTCAAAACAATTTTCAGAAAACATTTTCTTAAAAGTTTTGGGAACCCTGTTTAATCTACATCGAATCAAAATCAATTTTGTTTACATATTTCGAAAAATAAATTGAATACTAAAACTGACAAATAAAGACTCAATAATGTAAACACGGCCATGTTCTGGAAATCAAATTTGAGTAAAATCAACTTAATTTTGAACAAAACAACCCAGTTTTGAAATTTCAAAAATATATTCCATTTTAAATACTTTATATCTCTAATGGCCAATTTCAACAGTTATTTCAATATAGTTTATTTTTATATGACATGAAAAACGAATTTTAAACGTTAATCGATATTAAAATAAATTGGTGAAATCGGCCATAAGTATCATTATCAGAACTATTCTTTAAACCTGGACAAACTATTATCGTTTTGAAAATACATGTTAATCTCCCTTACCGGACGCCTTTCTTAAGAGACACCCTCTTCCTACAGACACTGTTGCCTAGTCCCGGCTGCTTTCTCTAAGAAAATATTGAATTATTTTGAGAAGACATCCCCCTTGTACGGAAACCTCCCCGTTGTACGGACACATTTTAATGATCCCTTCTTCGGTGTCCGGTCATTAGAGAGATTCCACTGTAATTGAACTAAAAATCTCGTTCGATTTCAATTCCACTCGCTTTCGATTTCTAAAGCAGGGCTCATTTTTCGTTTTTTATTTGATCGAAAATTGTTCTGAAGTACTTAGCTCTTCATTTTGTAACTAAAGCATTGTGAGGCAAACAAAAATCATTGGGATTTCGTGCCTTAGAGTCCAATTTTTTATTCTGTTTTGAATGAAAAGTATAGTTTTCAATTAATTACAAAAACTTAAGTGCGGTTGCCACAATGCAGGCGATGAGATTCAGCCAAAAATTTATATGAAAAGCATTCAGTGTTTTGAGTGATTATCATATAAATTTTATACTCAATTAATCGGCTGTAATAGAGAAACCACTCTTTAGAGTCTGGTTAAAATTTGCGTAAATTGTGTTTCATTCATTCTGTTTGGAATTACACTCTACAAGTAAAAGTACTCTTAATCCGTTTTGAGTCTATTTGATAGGTTTTCAGTTAATCAGACTGGAGTATTTTTCAGCTCTTAAGAATGGAAAAAAAATTTAAATTTAATTTAATTTAATTTATATAATTTTTCTAAAATTTTCAATTCTGTTTGTGCTAATGTGTGTAACACAGACAAATATTAGTTTAAGACCCACCTTTCAGATAATTTAATAAAATGATACAATTGTACAATGACGAAGCCTATTAGAAGTTTTGAGAATCGGTTCATAATTTTACATGGCCTTCATACAAAGTTCTTTCCGAAATAGTTTTTGTGCCCATAAACTATTTTATTAAGTTCGTATTTAGATTAAATTTGGTACAAAAATATCCTATTGTAACATAAATCGTTAAATCGTCTTACCAAATTCTTTTGAAATCGGTCCATATTTGACCGTAGCTCCCATATAAATGCCACTCCCGAAAATAACTTAAAGGGTCATTACTTCATTGTAAAAGTTGGTATTAACATAAACTTTGGCAATAGGACAAAATTTTGTACTGGTTGGCCCAAAAGTGACCATAGGTCCCCATTCAAATCTTCTTCCAAAAATCGCTTTAAGGCGAACAATTTTCATACAGATGTTGATATCTAGATAAAATTCGGCACAAAGACCTCTTATATGAATTCTAACCTTAAAAACATAACTTTGTTTTGCCAGGCCCATGATTGGCCATGGGTTTCTCATAATGACTAACAGACTTATTTATAAAAAATAAAGCAGGTTAATAAATTTTTTCAATAAACCTTTTATAAGTCTGTTTTATGTTTTATATTAACAGGGGGTAAGAAAATACAATTATTGTTCCGTTGCCGTCGACGTCGACTTTCATAATAGGGTTAAATATCACAGGCTCTTCTTTAAATCTAAAACTGAATTTAATTTGAGTTTAAAATTTCTATAAATTTAATTTAGAACTTTGACGTTTTTAAATAACATTTAAGTAAAATTTAGGTAACATTAAGGGAAATTTATTCAATTATAAATGTTACATATTTTACATTATTTTTTTTTTTGCAATGCAACATTTAAAACTTTTCAAAATTTTTATTACTTGTAGACTTAAAAAATTATTACCTTTTTATTGAATCCTAAAACAATTTCGTTGACTTTTTTTTAAAGTATTCCTTTTTACGGATTTCAATTTAATTTTTCTTTAAATTTTCTGCAATAATGTTTTTATTTCAATAAAAATTCACTTTAGTTAAAGAAATATTTTTTTATTTATAAATTTTTGTTTGAATAAAAAAAAGTCAAATTACCGTCGCCAAAACCATTTTTTTATAGTTTATTGTATTAATAAACACTAGTAAAATTTTAAACACTTTTTTTAATTTTTTTTTTTTTTAAAGGTGTGAAAATTAAATTTTTATTTAAAAACGCAAATTATTGAAATAGTTTTTTTTTTAATTAAGTGGGTGGCAAAATGTTTGTAAAATTTTTACACAGACTTGTAGTTTTTTTCTTTTTAGCGATTTGTCAAGTATTAAATTAATTAAATATAGAAAAACTGGTTTATTTTTTTTTTATTAAATGGTTTTAATTTTTATTTATTTTTATAGAAAATTCGTTTTTTATTTTTAAAATAATTTTTTTTTTTAAATAAAATTTAAGTGGCGTGTGTAGGTCTGTTAACGAACGCTGAACACGATCAACTGTAACGGAATATACAAATCCGAACACTGACTTGAAAAAATGTGAACGCGGCACTGGCTAGCTTGCTCGCTGACTAGCTGGCGCACTATAACAAAAACACTGCCAACGTAAACGCCGCCGCGTTGTTGTTTGTCTTATAAAATCGAACCAACTAACGTCAGGTCGTCCGTCCGTCCCCACCAAACACGTTGTGGTTGAATATAAAGAAATAAAAAAAATAGCTTTTGTTGTCTAAAGGAATGTAGATAGCTACATATGTGTTTGTTGTAATAATCCAATATTTAATTTACACTTAAATTTCTACATTTGTTTTTGTTTTAACAGTTTGACAGTTGTCAGTTATGAAAAAAATCGACATTGCCAGTTTTTTTGTGTGTTTAAAAAACAACTCTGTTTACGCAAAAAAAAAAAAAAAAATACAAAAAACAACAACAACCTTTATATTTCTAACTGCAGTTCAAACATTTATAAGTGTGTGTAATGTTTGTGTTTTTGTTTGATAAAGTAGCTCCACTTTTTTGTCTTTGTTGTTTTCCTTTTGTTGGTCTTGTATTCTGTTTTAGTTTTTAGTCGAAAAAAATAGAAAAAACAAGAACAACTAATCTCTATAGCTATCTCTTTTTCTACTGTACTATACCGCTACTATATTTCCTCAAAAATCGACTGTTCTATTCTACAACTCATACCGTGGACTTCTACATCATCATTATCATTAACTCAACATCATTTTGCCTTCAAACATGCTGTAACCTCGTGTTTTATGTATGATCTTTGATACAAACAAATCAAACACCAGCCCCAACAACATGAAAAAAATTAAGTTGGAGCCAAGTTCTTTTTTTAAAAACATTTCTAAAGGTTTTTTTAAATAATTTTAATAAACATTTTTTTCCTAAAATTTACAGTTTCTTTTAAATCAATGGCAATATTTTAATTTGTTTCTCTCCATTTTTTTTAGCTGCCATGTTTGAGCTCCCTGTAAATACCAAAAAAAAAAAAAAAAACAAAAACTCAACTGTTTATTTGACTTTTCTTTTTACTTGTTTGCATTTGCTTGACTCTTTGACAAACAACAACAAACATTTGTGTTTTTACAGAAAAAAAGTAAAAAAAAAACAACTTGGTATAAAAAATCCTCATTGTGTGTGTTTGTGCGTATGTTTTAATTTCAGATGTTGTCATATTCTTGTTTTTTCTTGTAATAAATATTGTTGTTGCTGGTTCTCTGTGGCCATTCGATTACCATATCAAACATTATTAAATTTTTTTTATGTATGTACAGGATCTTCCTATAGGGACTTTGACAGTTGGTGGCGGTCATATTGTTGATGCTGCATGTGACGAATTGGCTGTCATTTATTCAGTCGGTTTTGCTAAATTGCCATGGACGGATTCACACTATAGGTCAATATAATATAGAGCAATGATAACCAGTCTGTATTGGATCCGCTTGGGGGATTGTAGGGATCATCTTAACACTTTAACAGTCCAAGGTAGAGACTGAGGAGTGCCTTAAACGTCCACACACATTTTTTATGGTCTGTCCTATGAAGTCCAAGTCAAATAATCAAATAATGCACAATTTCAAAGCTCTTTAAAATTGTATGTATGAACAGCCTACAAATGGGCTGTGGACTGCTGGTGCTTTACGTTAAGGATTTTTAACCCTTTTGTGTTGCACCCCCCACGAAAATCAGTTGCAGTCTTGTATGGTACCGCAGACGGGAACAGTAGCTTCCGATGCTTTTTTGCAGGAAATGCTTTCTGTCTTTAAAGAAGATTGTCTTTGCAGAAGTTTCGCTTTTTTTTGGCGAAAAATACATTCGGGGCTCACGTGGTGTTTGTGGTTTACAACCGTAAGCCGCCGGAAAGCAAATCCTGAAAAACCAGCTAAATGACTGATTTTTCACCCCTTGGGTGGAGTTTGGCCTAAGGGAGGATTATCCGTAGAGAAATCATGAAAATACCGCTAAAGGCCTAATTTTTCACAACTTGCTTAGGAGTGGTACACGGCTTATGCAACATCTGCTCGAGTAATTTGAGAGCATGGTTATCTAACATATACATAGATGATGTGAACGTACGATTTGACCGCGTTAAGGCTCAGTTAGCCGGGAGTAACAGTAACCTTACCGTAAAAAGTAAGACCAATCTATTTCATACAGATTGAGACGTAACATCTTACTGCTTACTATCATCGTTCTAATTGCTTTACATACAACAAAATGAAGCAGCTGATTTGCAACGTTACTGTTACTACCGGCTAGCTGAGCCTTTAGACTTTCTCTTGTGGCGTTTTCTTAAGACGCAGGTGCATTCGAATAAGCCACAAACCACAGCGGCTCTAAAGGTACACATACAGCCATGTCATAGAGTACAATTCCGTTCGGAAACGGATTTCATTCCGTATTTTGGTGCTTCAGAAAACGACGGAAAAATTTTTGAAAATGAAAACAATATTTGTTTTCATAAACGGAATGGGAGTTTTCTGTATCTGAAAGACCGAAAAACTATCAAAATACACTTTCTATCAATAAACAATTATGTTTTCTTCGATTCCGAACGGAATTGTACTCTGTGACATGGCTGATAATCCAGGGCATCGGTCAAATTCAGCCATCATTTATGCATCAGAATCAAGGAAAATTGAAAATTTGAGATACCTGCCACCCAGCGAAGCCGCGGCTTACATTTGTTGGATATTATATTTCATACATAAAATGGCATCGATTGGCCTTTCAAACGAATAAAAAATGTCGATGATATCTCTCACATCAGTTTGTTGTATTTAAATTGAATTATAGGAAGCTTTTAATGAAAAACCCTTTTATATTCCCCTTATTTCATTGCCTCTCCAACTATGGCAACTACAAAAAGTTTCAAGCAAGCAACCAAGTGTTTTTGTTGTTGGTTTTTATCGTTGGATAATCGTCATCGTTTCAGACAGGCAGCCAGGCAGGCAGTTCATTAACACTTTTTATGTTTGTATATCCTTTTTTTCATGTTGTTTTATCAGTTGTTTATTATACTTATATACATACACATTTACTAAGAGCATTGCATACATATATGAACATATGTATGTGTGTACTTAAACATATGTTTTAATATATGTACCAGTGCTGCCGTTAGGATACGAAAGATATATTTTTCGTATCTTTTGACTACTTCAAGTATCATGTATAATCCTGACATTTTTCGTATCTTTTGAATCTGTACGCAAAATGTACAAAAACAAAACATTCGAGAATTTTTAGCCAACTAAAACTAATTAAGACTGATCATCGTAACCGACTCAATACTAATACAATAGCAGCCAAGGCGCATTGACTAGAATGTGAGGTCAACTCTACAACAACACTGTTTCTGTGGTCGGATTGTCAAAAATACTGCTAGTAAAAGTAAAAAAAAGGTTAGTTGACATAAAAAACTAGTTTGCATACACACTTTGACAAGTCGACCACCGAAAAAAACCACCATATGTTGACTTGACCCCAACTTCTAGTGAATTCGCCTTGATAGCAGCTTCAATAATGGTGAAAGAAAACATTAAGGGGTTGCAACATACGATCCACCTAAATCGATGATTACTAGTGCGAAGTTGTTGTGAGGAAATATGAAAATCTTTTTTATTTTCAGGAAATTTATATGAACTTTTCAATATAATCGCCTTAGTACCTATAAACGCCTTAACTCGTATATTAATTTTTACAAAAATGAATTTGTTTTGATAACAACCAAAAATAATTACATAATTATTTTTTAAAAATTACATATATACATAATATTTATGACTTAAATAAATATAAAAATGAATTTATACGAAATCATTTTCTTTACAATATTAATTTAAATTTGAAATGAAAATGTTATGTTAATAAATGCTAAACGTTAAAAATGGATTTTAAAAGTTTTTTCAAAACGTATCTTTTTGGAAACTAAAATGTATCTTTCTCGAAATTTCACTGGCAACACTGATATGTACATACAAATCTTACATACTTTTGCATATTAATAACTGTTTAAATGATTCCCCGTTTTCTCCTTTTGTTTAAGAAATTTTATTTAGGAAAGTTAACCCTAAAATGTAAAAACTAAAAATTTTACTGTTTTTACGAAAAAAAAAAAAAAAATACATAAATTAAACAAGTTAAAGTGCTTTATTCGGCTTCACCATAAAATTAAAAATACAATTGTTTCCTAGCTAATTATGGCGCTATTGTTCCAAAATTCCTATTCCGGGAGCATATTTGTATTTGCGCTAGGTGAAATAAAATATCTACATACATACATATTTTGCTCATTGGAAAAAACCAGACAAATCTCATATTGAGACAACCACACTTATTGCGGTGGGCGTAGGCGTATTTAGACGAAAATCTGTCGTGATTTAAGAGCTTAATGACGGCTTTGCAACCACCATAACCTTTTTTGTAATAGATATTAAAACTCCGCCTAACTTTCGCCCCAGAAACGCCAACCGCGATAATACCAAGTTCACACGGACAGCAATATTCGTGTTTCGCTCTCTTATTTCTGTTTCGCGCCCCAGACATGATTGAAACGACTTACCAGGGGTGAATTTTTCGATTACAGAAGCGATGAAGTGATAGACACGAGTAAGGTAGTAATGCACACCAACTCAATTACAACCATGTACACTCTTTCAAATGCATTGCCGCATTTATCGAGTGAACGCCTACCACTTGCACACAAAGTAAGCGGGATAGTGAATCGCTCATTCAATAAATATAAGCTCAGTACTGTATGTGAACCTTGTAAGCAGGTAGACAGTCTATACACAATCTCGCTTACTTCGTGGGCAAGTGGAAGGCACCTAGCACACTACCTTCGCACATATTGTAAGTGGACACTGGGCAGCCTATACACATTGTCGCTTACTTCGTGGGCAAGTAGCAGGCGTCTTGCACACTACTTCCCACACATTGTAAGCAGGTAGCCTTTTTTGATTTTTGCGTTATTTCAGAATTATTGATTTTGTAACTATTTTGAAGGAAATCAAACCAGACTTTCGTTATAAAATTAAAAAATATATATTTAACTCGCGATATATTTTTAGATTGCTCCTTATTACACAACAGGCCGAAAATTTTTAAATCGCAATTAAAAAAAAAACTCTTTAATAAAGTAGCAAATTAAAAATAACGGCAAAAAAAAATAAAAACCTACATACATATTTACAAAAATTATGAATATATCAGCACATTTTAAAAGATGAACGAAATTCATTTTTGTAAATTCCATACACTACTGCCCTCATTTGCTTTGTAAGCTAGAATTCATTGAACACAAAGTGTAACAAACTTCATTGAAGAGATGTGTTGTGGTATGCAAAGTTCGCCGCTGGGTTGTTACCCCAAACAAAATTTTGAGAGCGAAACAGGTCGTTTCATTTTGAAACAGGCTGCAAAACAGGAAACATGTACTATCATCTCCAATTTTGATAACATTTATCGTTAGTTTATCTGAACTAGCTCTCAAAAAAAATCAAAACAAAATAAAAATTGGTGTTTAATAAAATAAAGTGATAATTATAACATAATAATATTAATAAAAGTATTAAATAATATATTTTTAAGTTTTACTTACTTTTTTATCTATTTAAAAAAAATCACACTAACAACACAAAAAAATGTCAAAATGAAACAAGAAATGAATCGTATGAACAGCATGTTTGGCAATCTAGTTTGAGAGAGCGAAACGAGTGGTTTGTATCGTCGTATGAACATAGCATAAGGGTGACTATTTTAGTTCGATTCCATCAACATAAATTCGGGTAAACAATTAAATGAGGGCTAGGTGACGTCCATTTTTTTTTGCTTAAGAAGACAAGTTGACATACATAACTGCTTGTGGCAAAACGTTGACGCTTTTAGTTAGGTATGCCATTTCAGTGTTAAAGCTTGTCGCTAGAAACCTTTACGCTTTGCGTGCTGATTTACGTTGGTCTGTAAGCTTCACACGTTTGTCAATAAGTGTTCCACAAAAATCTGGGAGATCTGGTGGCCAATATCAAACGAAGAACTATGGAAATGGAAACATCTAAAAATTAAAAGGTGGATATGGAAATGGATTGGGCACACTCTACGGAAACCACCAACTGAAATCTATAGAATTGCCTACCAGTGGAACCCGCAAGGCACTTGAAGGCACACAATCGAAAAGATATACAACAACTGTGATATTCTTTCAGTGAAGTGAAAAACATAGCAAGGGATTGAAGTAAATGGCTAACCGGGAGCCAGAGTACTTATGAAGAAGAAAAGATTTGAAAGAAATATCTTCGCCGAATTTTTGTAATGTACAATAGGCCACCAAAAACCATTATTTTGAAAATAAAAAAGTAGTTTTTTGTCTAAAACTCGTTCATTTATAAACCGGTTTTTTTTTTTTTTTAGCTCCAAACAAACACGGAGTCAAGCCTTTGTTATGAAATGACTATCATTCAAGCATAATTCTCAAACCATTTTAAATTGCTTGAAATATTTTGATTCAAATTGATAAATATTTAAATAGAACCATTTGATATACAATTTTTTATCAATTTGATACCAAATTGCTATTAAATATTATTCTCAAATCAAAAATAATTTTGGCAACACTAAAGCGAAAAATTAATGTAAACATTAAAAATGGCGATTAAAGTCAAACGTGTTTTACAATTAAAGAAAATTTCCATAAAAACTGAAGTGAATTTGTCTTTAGGAAACTTAAATAATAAAAATAAACCGGCAAAATGAAGAAACTATAAGTTTGTTGTACGATCGCCATGACAATACTCAAAGTCAAAAGGAGCCAAGAATTTTGTCCATCTGGATGAGCAGAGCTATAAAAACCTCCCTTAATGATAAATTTCCGACCGACTAAGTAACTTTAAAAAGCTTGTGATAAATTTATGTATTAAGCATACCAGACTTTATTAAAAGCTTGAGAAGCATCAATGAAGAGTGGAGAGCGAAATTTTTTTCTTTAAAGGTTTTTCTTATGACGTTTACAATTGCCCATGCGTTTGTTCTATTGTGCTCTGTTTTTTCCAAATTGATGATTTGGAATACGACTATTTTATTGTAGATTTAATAATAGAAGGGGGATTTACTATTCGAATTTTATAAAGAACTCCAATATAATGTACGTTTTCGCCAGGCAATTGTGGCCTCGCAAGGATGACAGGCGAACCCTGTCTTTACTATCGATGATTAAGAGGGACTTACACTTTTGGTATCTGTTTTCACGGGACGCGTTAGGGTGCCTGACGCTATAATTGCTGCTGCAGCTGTGATGACAAAAATGAGCAGGAGAACATAGAACACCTGCTCTGTCATTGTCCTCCACTGGCGAGAAGACTGCTATCCGAAATTTGTATCGGTCACTTTTGACGGATTGTACGCGATCTCTAGCGTTAAACTGCAGTGCATATTTAACTTTGCCAGAAGTTCGGGATGGTTCTATGGTGGGGGTTCTGTTTAGTGGGACTCCATTATATAACAATAAATCATTGGGTTAAAGTGTGTCATATGGATACTGACTTCCATTTCTACCTAACCTATCCTTGGTCGAAACCATTCGCCCTAAATATTAATTTTGTTCAAGACATGAAAATATTCTTTATAGATCAAACTAACAGCTCTTTCTTTTTTTTGCTATAAAATGCCGAAAAAATCTTTTTATTATCGGGAAGTTTTTTAGGTTATTATTATTAACAATAAAGACCCCTATTACGGTTCACAAATCAACTCAGTTGGGTTGTAATTAAGACAACTGGTTGTGATCAGTTGTAATTTTTGTTATGTTTTTGTTCACCGCAATATAGCAAAGTTGTAGACAATAATACAAAAATTAAAAAAATACATCTCAACTTCCTATTGGATGATCTAATCAAAAGTTCGTTTAAGTTATAGAAACTTTTCCGCTAAATTAAAATTTTATATTTGCTGTGGTGCTGCAAAAATAGATTTGATCTATTAAATAGTACCACTTGAGTCATCTAATTAATTAAAACTTTCATATGATCATTGGCGAAGAGTTTATTTAATTCTATTGATTTGTATTTTTTTTTTAAATTAAATTGTATTTCAAAATGGTTTTTTTAAAGAAAAATATTTTATAAATAGAAAAAGCAATTTCTCATTTTTGTTAATTTCGATTATTTGCATTTTTTTTCGTTGTCTTTTGGCTTCGATTACTGTTGGTTGTTGTTTGATTCGTTGGTCTATTGACATTTTGATGCAAATTGTTAAAAGAAAAACACTCCTTGCAAAAGTGTTGTTGTTTGTATAAATTGCAAGTAAATACTTGCACTTAGCTACACAGCAAGTTGACAAAACCCTGTAGTTCTTTTAGAAGACATTTAAAGAGAAATGTGTCTCTGTTGGTTTTAAGTCTGAACTTATCCAACCCGACATTTCTACAAAAAGAAAGCTGTTCGTGTTCGCACCTAACAGTTATCTTTACCTATTTCAACGTTTATTTTGCCTACGTGTTTTTACCTTCAGTTTTCCTTTAAAATATGGCAGCTTTCACACCATAGATTTCTATGCACAGCTAGATTTTTTTTTGTAAAAATTACGGGCATAAGCCGGTAATCCATGGTGTACCAATAGCTGGTAGTCCATGGTGTATTATTTTCTGCTGATTCTACGATTAAAATTGATTCGTTTAAAGCAATTATTATCCAAAATATAGCAGAAATATACGACTAGCCATAACAAGACTAAGCTTCCAATATAACAACGCTCGACACCACGCTAAAAGAACAGTTAAAGACTGGCTGAGTTCCAAGAAATCATCATAATTTGCAGTCAAAATCAAAAATGTATCATCAAGCTTAACGATGTTGCATCGATAACTTTTTTGGTGCACTATGGGACAGAAAACACTGAAAATTCTACACGGTTGCATTATAGAATGCTTTTTAAAAAGCGAGTTGCTTTGCAACCGTCGTTTTGGAACTCACCAAATCCATTTTTAGAAAAAAGTGGGTGGAAAGTTTTCCCTCACCTTATTTCATGAATGCCGAAAGTTTTTACTGGAATTTCCTTCAAATCAGGGTATTCAAAATCGGTACGTGACACCAAAATAAAAGATGTAGTTCAGATCTTGCCTGCTTGAGTAACATTTTATTTGATGGATGCCGAAAGTTCTCACTGGAATTTCCTTCAAAAAAGGGTATTCAAAATCGGTTAAGGTCGGTCGTGACACTAAAATAAAAGATCTGCTTGTCCGAGTAACATTTTTTTTGATGGATGCCGAAAGTTTTTATTGGAGTTTCCTTCAAATCAGGGTATTTAAAATCGGTTAAGGTCGTTCGTGACACTAAAATAAAAGATGTAGTTCAGATCTTGCCTGTTCGAGTAACATTTTATTTGATGTTCTCATAGAAATTTCCTTCGAATCAGGGTATTCAAATCGGTTAAGGTCGTTCGTGACACTAAAATAAAATATGATTCCGAAAGTTCTCACTGGAATACATTTTCCTTCAAATCAGAGTATTAAAATTAAATAAAGGTCGTTCGTGACACTAAAATAATAAAATATTCTTTTGGCGCGGACTCGATGTGTTTTGTCAGATAGAGGGGAAAAGGTTATAGCTAACGATTTAATGCTGCACCAATTTACAATACATTTTCAAAACTCCCACATTCAAGAGGAGATAATTGCAGACCATGTGTTTGCTGCTAAGCGAAGTTTAAATTGCCGGAAAATGCCACAGTGTTAAAATTCTCACATTTTAACAGCCTTTTTTTTAGAACAAGAGCGCAAACTCTTTAGTTTAATTTCCATCTAAAACAATTTTTGAAAGTTTGTTTTTGCTTTACATGTTAGTTAAACGAACTAGTTTTGCGCTCGACCTCAAAATCATTATTCGCTGGTGAACTTTTAATTCAATGATAGTTTAGAAGAATTCGCCTCTGAATCTTGTGCTTCTGTTGGTTAACTTGGACTACTGGGTATTTTTAATAGTAATTTTTGCACATGCAGTTGTTGTTTTTGCGTCTTTTTCTGGCGATGTCTATATAAATAAAATAACAAACATTGTTTTAAGTTTTTTTTTTTTTTTTTTTTTGGTGAACATCGTATTTAATGTTTATAGTATTTAGATGTTTTTAGTTGTTTTTGATTTAAGAGCATTTCACTAATATGTTGTTTTAATTTGTTGTAGTTGTTGATGTTTTTCGTTAAAACGACAAGTGGCAAAGTGAGTGAAAAGAAGAGTTGTAGTAATTTAACTGGATTGTAAACAAGTAACCGATTACATTTTTAATAATTTACGGTTTTTTAAATTAAATTTAATTTAAAAGAGTTTCAGGTTAAGTTTGAGGTTTTAAACTTCTATAAAAGTGTTTGAAAATAGACTGAGAGTTAAGGTTATTAATTCATTATTCAGATAAAGTTTGTGACTAACTTTTACTGTTATATTGAAAGAGTTTTATTATTAAATAGGAGCTTCCTTCCAAATTATTATTTGGCCTTAATCTTTGCCTAGTAAGCCGGAAACTCTCATAATTTTCTCTTGAGTACTATGGTCTCCACCAGTAATCAATCTGAGTTTTAAATATGTAGTACTTCAACAGTAATTCATCTAAGTTATGGTACTCCACTTAGTCAAATCCTTTTTATATTGGGTTCTCCACCAGATAAAAGGTTGAAAAGTAGGGTTAAAACCAATAACCTAAAGCTAACGATAAAAACCAAAAAACTGTAATGCAATGACACGTGGTCTGCTTTTCCGCCCAGAGAAGTTTTACGATTGATCTACTGCTTCAGTGATAATTAAAAGTAAAGGAAAACATAGAACAGAACAGTAGGCATTAATTAATTTATACTAAAGGGTGTTGTTTTTAGAGGCATAACACTTTTGTTTAAATAAAACGCTACAAATTCAATAGAATAACCAAAATGTTGGCATTTAATGCTTAATAACAATCTCTGGCATATGACCTCTACGATTGCGCTTTATGAACGCCATCTTGTCGGTTCAATTTCGCACCACTTTTTCGAGCATAACCGGTCTTATTGCGCCAGTAGTGCGTCGAAAGCACAGAGCATATAGGGATGTAAAAAGTGACGCATGAAAAATGCCTTAATCATTTGCGAGGGCAGCTTTCCAAGAAAGAGAAGGAAAACGTTTTTTTGGTAGTGAAGTGGCAATGTGTAAAAACAGGCCGCTACTATCAACACAAATTGCGTGATCAAAACAAAAAATGCAAAAAGGTCAGCTTTCGAAGAAAAGGACAGAAAAAACACAATATTTTTTGTCTCGTGACGCCTCTGTGGTCGAAAGCTGGCTTTTCAATGATCTATATATGCTGGTTTATCAGTATAGATCAGAGATTTGAGGTACCCCACAAAAAGTTGTCCAAAGGTTTCAAAGCACTCGAATGAGGTGGCCAATTCACAGGTTCAGTTTTGAAATACATTATTTGAAAGCTTAACGCTTGGTCTAACAAACAGATGGTTTCACGCGCCTTGTTGGAACCATTTCATTAATTAAAAAAAAACCAAACATTAATTATTTTCCGAATGTTTTGGAGTATCTAGAGTCTCATGAGGATTGTGCTCTCCCCAAAAACGACAATGCTGCTTGTTTTCATACCTGTTAAGCGAGAAATTAGCCTCATCGCTGAAGATGATTTGACGATAAAAATCTGGTTCAACTTCCAGTTGATTCTCAGCCCATTCACTGTTTATTAAAGAAAACCCTACGTCACTGAGAAGTCAATACAGCAGTTGTAGCAACAATAACAACGAATTATAATGAATATTAAGTTAATAAAATGTATCTAAATGCCGGGTGCGTCTTTGACACATTGACTCCTCTTTGCTGTAACCATGCAACCATGTTCTACTCCTGCTCGCGATGATGAAGATGATAATAATCATGATGATATACCTACAAAGAATATTTTCTTTGTTTTAATTTATTTTATTTATAAATAATTTTTTTTACTGTTGGCAGTTTAAAAAGAAAAATCTTATTTAAAAAGAATCGAATAAAAACAATAAAAAAAATTATATTATAAAATAAAATAAAAAGACAAACAAACAACCGAGAGGTACTCATGACTAAAAATATTACAATATAAATAGTTAAATCAATACAAATATGGAGTTTTGTTTTGTTATATTTTTTTTTTTTTTATTATTTTTCAGCGAAAAAAAGTAGTTTAAAACAGAATTCATATGGTGTAGGCATGCGAGCTATGCAGTACACGGAAAGAAATAAAAGTTTAAGGTATTGAGGAATCTCTTTTTAAAGACTTCACGCAATTTTGATGAGGGGTTTTTTGCTTTTAAAAGGAAAACTTTCTGATTTGAACGAGATGTCGTACGTGGAATTTGGCTGTGTGATTCACTAAAACACAGCTTTATTGGGAAAAAATTTCTACGTTACGTAACGCTCATTCTACTATATTTATTAGTGCGTGTGTATAAATTAGCAGAGAAAAAGCCACAGCCAAGCACAACCAAACTCATGTTGTTGTAAACTTAGTTTGGAATAAAGCAGAGAGAGAGTGAAAGAGAATTTTTTATACCATAGTCTACGTGAAAAATTGATAATTAGCCCATCCCTCGCTTAAATTAGCGGCTCCCAATTTGTAAACACGCATAGCTGGAGTCTCCTACAGTTATCCCAAGCAGATCCGCGTAAGAGAGAACACATTATTAATTTTATTTTGTAAGAATCAGCACCAGCACTCAGGGGTTGACCCCAATTAATGCATTGTATTGTGTTGGAACTAGGAAAATGGGTTATGGGATGGAGAATAGTGGGAGTAGTGCTTATGGAAATTCGACTTGAACTTATTAATGTTGAAAGTAAGAGGGAAGACTTCCGCAGGAAAGTCATTCCACATACGAACAGTCCAGCTAAAGAACGAATTTTCCCTCTAATGCGTTGTACGATACACCGGCCCATTGACCACAAAAGGATGGGCTCTTCAGGAAAAACGCATATTACGAACAAACGTACGAGTTTCGGGTACCTGATCCCTAATTTCATCAGAAAACATCTAATTGCAGTGACTGCAACAGAGTGAAACCCACATTGTGACGGTGCTCAAGGGAGTCAATAGAATTGGATACCCTACTGTCACCAATTAAAACATTCGCCCTTTCTTGTACGCGGTCGAGAAACATCAAAGTAGACTTTGGAGCACCGGCCTACGAGAGTTTTCTATTATTTCTATTCTCGGTCGAATATAGGTGTTATAAATAATAAGGAGATCAGATGGGGTGAAGTATCGCTTACACCGTTTTAAAAAAGCCGAGGCACTTGATTGCTTCTTGCAACATCTTGAATATAGGATTTGTCATATCACAAAGTACTCTCGTGTCCGGAACAGCAAAAGATTCTAGTTCCCTAATAATGAGGCACCTTGACTCCGAAACTATATCAAGGTCTCGAACAAGCGTATCATTTACGTTCTGCCGTATCATTTACGTTCTGCCTCATAGCAGCAACATCGGAATCGCTTGGTATGTAACTTAATGAATACGAATCTAAAGTTTTGATTAAGAAAATTAAGAAATAGAGTAGGAGAAAGAGCGGAGCCTTGCGGCAACGCTGAATAAATCTTGAACTCGTTTGACGAAACCCCATCTATAACAACTCGTATAGTGCGATCTCTGAGAAAGCTCGATATAACTCTAGAGAAATTATTACCGACACCAAATGCAAAAAGTTTTGACAAGATTGCACCATGTCAGACTCTGTCAAACATCTTGGAAATATGTCAAACCAGATTTAAAAAAACTGCAGTCAAAAATTGCTTTGACATCGACTGTTTACATTTACAGCCCGTTCAACGATTTCGAACGTTAACGTTCGCATAGAAAATTACATTTAAAACAAAAACAAAATTCGACAATTTGTTTTTGTTTTAAATGTAATTTTCTATGCGAACGTTAACGTTCGAAATCGTTGAACAGGCTGTTAATGAAGGGGAAGAAATGGCCATACTGGCGCTTGCTTAGTAGGTAGTTTGACTTTGAATATCTTACAAGATGGTGATTTTCTCTACTCTCCATAACTTTGGAATGCGACGAACAAATTGTAATTGGATGACAATTTTCAGGGTTACTAGCCACTCCTTTTTAGGGAATTGGCGTTACATTAGCAACTTTCCAACAGGAGGGAAATTCCCTGGCATGGTATAAAGTGCTGAATAGATTGGCCAAGGGACGAGTTATCGTCGAAAAGCACTGCTTCAAGACCAGTGCAGGTTTGCCATCCGCCCCAGAATTTCTACTTCGGGCTGCCGCAATAGATCCAATGTTTAAAGTAGTGGTTCGATTTAGGGCATTCTAGAAGCATTTCGGACTTAGAGGATTTACTTAATTCAGCAATTCAACATCTTTGGGCTTCATCTCGTGTGGTAGCCAATTTCCTTGCTTTTGGATGAATCCTGTTGCTAATAAGTTTAAAAATTCCGGCATAAGTGGAAGCATATCTTTTTTTTGTTTTGCAAACACCCTTCATGAGGTAATTCCTTCAATTAATCACCTTAGAATTTTTTTGATAACCTCGGCGACTTTTCTCACTATTTTTTCGAAGATTGAAGAAAAAAAAGCTTCGGTGAGCAATTGTTGAGTTCGAGCTGCGGTTTTTTTTTAATTTGAAAAAGTAAATCACATTTTCAAAGATAATTCTAGTGAAGGTTTCCCATTTTAAGATCTAGCTAATTATTTCTCTCACTGCATTCTCTCTTTTTTTCATTTGAAGAAAAATCATGTACAACATTGTAAATGTTTCCATCATGTCTGCTACCTGGATGGCTTCCTACTTCTTCTTAATGTAGACAATTTTAATTCTTGTAATAAGCTTGTATTTTTTACAGCAAATGCTTTTTTTTTCGTGTACAATAATTTGTTGTTGCTGCTGCTGCTGCTTTAATTGTTGTCGTCGTTGATTTTACTATTTATTACAAACAACATTTTTTTTCCATCATTTTGTGCTTCTTAGGAAGTAGAAATTCTTGTTGAAAACTTTGTCATTTATGGATTTGTTTTCATTTGTAAAATGAGTTTGTCAACATTCAAACGCCTTAAAAACGGGAGTCTCTTAATCCATATCGGTGTTTGTTAACGAACAGTCTCATCTCTTTTTACCACAAAATCGAGAAGTGGAAAAAATAAAATTAAACCAAACCATAAGAAAATGTGTGTAAGTGTGTCGATGTCGATGGTTGCACTCCCATATCTTGGTTTTTATTTCCAGCAAAATCTTCTAAGATTTTCTTTTCCATTAAAGTTCAATTCTTAAGGTTGATTGGGTTTTATGTTTTTGGAGTTGTTATTGAAAAAAAAATCTGTACGGAGACGGTAGAGAACAAATGGGGCAAAAACTGTTTAAAGAAAATTATATATTTAGGGGCCGGACTTATAGGCGAATTCATGATTTATACTCGATCATTTTGCCAAGACATGGTAACGAATTATTTAGCATAGCTTATCTTTAATTTTCCAGGAATATTTTCTATGCACCATCAGAATTCCCTGTTCGTATATTTATGTAACGAGGCTTACTTTAGCTATCCTTTGGCTAAAGTGTAATTGTTTTTAGTTCCTTTTATCAGTTTTGAACTAAAATCAATCACAACCGGCTTAGAAGGAAAAGAGTTATGTAACCAAATATGGGCCAACCTCCCTGAAATATTGATATTTTCATTCTGTTTATATAGTATATAGTCCCGTTGTTCCTTTTAGGAGCATAGGTCCTCAACAAATGTCTTCCATCTAGGTTTGTCCAGGATACACCAGCATCCGCTGCTTCCACCTCCAATAATCTACGCCAGGTTTTTGATGGGCGTCCCCTTCTTCGGCTTCTTTGAGGCGTTAAATCTATACCTTGCCTTGTAATATTATCTGGAGATTTTCGTAGTGCGTTTTCCTCTTTATTTCAGCATGAATCAGTGTCCGACGAGTTATTTCCTTCAATTCACTATTTGAGATAGTAATAGGCCAGAATATACGGAGAACTCTAAGAAGGTAACGGTTCCTTAAACCTTGCATTATTTGCAATTCGCATTTGGATGGTCGACTCCACGTTTCACAAGCGTAGAGAAGCACAGGCACAGAAAAAAAATCAATTTTTATTTGTGATATTAATTTAAAAAATTAATTAAATTTGCACCACTAAACGAATAATTAGTATCAATTAAACATTTAATTCATTTGATTAAGCGTTTAATTAGTTTGATTAAACGTTTAATTCACTTGATTAAAATTTTAATTACAACAGATTTTATTTTTAATTAATGCTTTAATTATATAAAATTATATAAAAAATAGCCAGAATTTTTTCTGTGGACTTTACTTTGGCATTCAAGATTTTTCATTTAGTGCCTCTGGATATAGAAGTCGATTGCTTAACCGAGGAGAGAATACCGTAGACAGCTTTAGCCTTATTTAGACAGGCTGTTATGTCTTCACTAGAACCACCACTGCAAGAAATAATGCTACTAAGGTAAAAGTGAAGGAGGATGCTGATTCTATTTCTGTGTTGGACAAAGTAAAAGGCCTGTTTGCTGTGCATGTTTGCACAGTGTTTATTATAAAACTAAAATTTTTTACTTTTTTTATGTGATACAATGTTGGATACCCGGAACAAAATAGATGCAAAAACGTGAATTTTAAAAATTTACGCGACAAAATACAAACTTTTTTGATTAAGTCGTTGTACATATTTGGGCTATTCACAAGGTAGTCATAAAGTTGTAAAGTCATATGTCTTAAAATAATTACAAGAAATATATATGACTGCTGTGGGCAAGAGCTTATAATTTAGATTTCTAGTGTACAGTTACGACGAAATAATGAACACAGCATTACAATTTTTATTTTGTTTCAAACACAACAATATTTTTTTAAACAATTGTAAAATATTATTTAGGACATTATGACGATATGACATAATAGCACACCTTGTGAATAGCCTAATTGTTTTGTTGTTTGGCATAAATTCTTTCTATACGACTAGAAATTATGCTTACAAATTTTAAAATGTTTCGTCCAGAGCCCGGAAGACATCGTCTTCAAATCTCCTCGCTGCGTTCAAAAAGTTTATCGTACTGGAAATAAGGTGTGTTTATTTTGTGTTAATATTCGAACTGGTATTTTGAAGCATCTAACAGAGTGCAAGGTCTGAAGGGAAATAACCCTCTTATCAATGGTAAAGAAATCCATAGCAAACATTCTCAATAACTCCACTCGCAACTCCAATTGGTAACGAGCCAGCTGAATGTCTCCCTAACACGTCCTACATTGACCAGGTAAACAGAATACAAATAAAAACGGGGCAGTCCTGCAAATGACGCTCACCGCTACTATTTCTAACTTTTGTCGACTTTGAGCAGGTCTTCGACACCATCAATCAGCCAATGCTATGCAGCACACTGAGATGCAAAAGTATCCTGATGAAACAATTAAGCCTCCCTTTAGCTTTTACATTGCTGATGAACGTAAAAATTGGAGTTAGACATGCCCACTATCTGCTTTGCTATTCAACTTGACGATCGATAGTACGAAGGGGCATAACTTGAGGACTAAATGATGAGCAGATGACGGCGGGAGCTGGAAGATGGAAGACCATAGTATGGCTAACTAAACTCACTTTGTCCTTGCGTACAAAACGTACTTTATTTAATAGTTGTGTGATGTCAGTGCTATTGTATAAATGCGCAACATGGTGCTCTGCCAGTCAAGTTTGAAATGCCTTGCGAATATTGTGTGATGCCAGTGCTATTGTACAGAGCGGCATGGAGCCCTGCCAGTCAAGTTTAAAATGCCTAGCAAGTATTCACAAACCGCTGTCTACACAGGATATTGAAAATATTCTGACAGTTTGTTACAAACAACAATAACTCGTCTTAAACGTGGATTGGGCACGAGAGTACATTTAACTACATATTATAGTGCAAAGGAAAACGGCTAAGGTTACCGGTCCACGCCAAGCGTTCAATTCGTTTGTGCATCTGTCTTAAAAGTAGTAGTGTAGCATGAAGTACAATTTCTTTCTACTTTAGCATGTGTCTTGAAAAAAGGCAAAAAAAAGAGACATACACATAGAACATCCAGCCTAAGAATTAAAAGAAACCATTTATTATTCTGTTTGATGTTATGTTCTGCTTTAAAATGTGTTGTTTCTCTTAGCTGTTATGGAAAAAATAAGCATTGGAAATTAAACTGTTTGTCAAAAAAAATAAATAAATAATATAAAAATAAGTATCGTCGTACCGAAAGTAAAATACCGCCGATACCGATATATCGGCAAATCCGAAGTATCGCCGATATGTCGGTATCGGTATTCGTTACATCTCTAGTTTTTACCGTTTTCACCCCCGTCTCAGTGGATCGATTTGGCAAGAGACCAACCTTCAGTCTGTCATTTAGCCAATCGGTAACGCTACAATTTTATAAATCTGTGTAAATATTTCGATCACACTTAACTCTCTCACGCATGATAAATATTTAAAGTAATCACAATCACGAGTGATCCAGACTAGAATCACGCTTGACACGTCACGTGTACTCCTTCTCCAATAATAATCCATCCTACATTTTACAAAGAAGAAGCTTTTGCATTATTTAAAATAGTTATGTATGTATGTACGAGTTAGAATAAGATAACATTTAATTCAAGCCTTTTGCAATTCTACGAAATTAACGAATTCGTTGAATCACGCTTGCCAAGCATTTCACGTTCATATCTCAACTTAAAACAATCCATGCTACATTTTACAAAAGAAACTAGAAGTAACTTTTTTCGTATGGCTTAGAAAACGTGCTTTTAAAGTCACACGTGTGATTTTGTGGTGTTCTAAAAGTCATACCATTTTTGTGTTTCTCGGTGTGCGCTTTCGTCAATTGAAAATCACACCGAAACACACAAAAACGGAACACCACTATATCACCCGTGTGATTTTAAAAGGCAGATGTGATTTAAAATTACGTGATTTGAGTTAAAGTGATTTTTAGAACAGGCTTGATAGATCATCTGCTTTTTCTTTAAAATTCTACGAAATTAACGAATTCGTTTCTAGTCTTGTTTTTCATAAATAAAAAACATTTAATGTTTGACATAAAATCTTTCAATTAAAAAAATAATTTTTGTCTCCAATTTGAAATTCATCGTTGGCTATAAATTGTACGCAAAAATGTCGTGTTTTCACACAACGTTTTGTACAATGTACGAAATTTCTGTATTTTTACGGAAACATGCATTTCTCTCGCCAAACCTTTTCAATTGAAGGTTATACAAATTAAATTATTCTTAAATAGTTCTTAGCATAATCTTTTTAATTTCATAAATAAAAAAAAAAATACTAATAGTTTTTGAATGGTGTCAAATTTGAACATAAAATTTTCCTTATCCTCCAATGTTCTAATTTATATTCAAATTTAATCTTCTTGGGTCTCTTGGTGATACTAAAAACCTCAATTAACTGACACATTGAGTAAAAATCCAGAAAAAACACCTAAATCAAATTTTCTCTTATCTCTGAAATATTTTTTGAATTTTACTAGATAGACGTCAGTAGCCTGGCTACACCGAAACAAAAATCCATGTTTTTTTTTTTTTTTTGAAACAAAAACTTTTGTACGATACAGGTTGAGAAACCATGAAATTTTTGCATACGAAATGTTACAAAATGTTAAATTTTTATAAAGGGTGGTCCAGGCAAACCGCACGATGTTAACTGTAAATAAAACCAAAAAGTTTGCAGAAAATTATCTTAATACTTTTTATTATGATAGAGAGGATCTATGGCAATTATGTGTGAAACAAAATTTCAGCCAAATGCTCGCCCTGGCTTCGATGGCATACCTCTATCCAAGAGTCCGTACTTTCAATGACTCTGCACAGAAAAAATTCTCCAAAATTTTTCACCAATTAAAGCATTAATCAAAAATATAATCAGTTTTAATTAAACATTTAATCGAGTTAAATAAACTTTTAATCAAGTAAATTAAACGATTAATTAATACTATTAACTGGTTTAATTGATACTATTAATTTGTTTACTGGTGCAAATGTAATTAATTTTTTAATTAATATCACAAATTTTTTAATTGAAATCAATTTTTATTTTTTTCTGTGTGAGACATAATTGAAGTTCAATTTCGTTAATATGCCGAATTATCTGATTATCTTTGGCACTTGAATTGTTCTTGGCTTATTGACGTACACTTTTTCTTTTAAATATCCTTAAAGAAAGAAGTCCAACAGTGTCAAATCACATGATCATGGCGGCTAATTAAAATTGCCACGAGGGGAGTTAACACGGCCATTGAATTTCTAGCGCAAAAGAGCAATTTTTCGTTGGCTGTGTGACAAAAGGTACCATCCTGTTGGAACAACATATCGTCCAGGTCCATATCCTTAATTTCTGAATACAAGAAGTATGTTATCAGCTCGCGATAGCGAACACCATTCACGGTAACTGCTTAACCGACCTCATTTCGAAGAATGACTCCGTCAGCCCATAAACCGCACCAAACAGTCATTCTCTGTGGATGCATCGGCTTTTCAACAATTACTTGTGGAATTTCATTTGCCCAAATACGGCTATTCTGCTTGTTAACGAATCCACTGAGGTGAAAGTGTGCCTCGTCGCTAAAAATGATTTTTCTTGTAGCTACGAAAGTTTTTTCTTTGTGAAATATGGCTTGAATTTTTTTTCAGTGCATTTAAAATATTTCTTGTTTTTTTTTTGTTTGATTTCGTAAAAGGGTGGCAAAGTTCAATCAACATTATTTTAATATTCATTTTTAATGATTTTTCATTTTCTTCAGTCATCATTCTTTTTAGTTTCATAAATATTTTTTTTTTATATTTTAATTATTTTCAAGTTGTTATCAGCGTGTTTTTCCTTTTTTTTTCTGTGCAACGATCATTAAATAATGAGAATATTGAAGGAGATTGAAAAAAAAAATAGTGTTTGTTCCATTTTTTAAGACATTAGCAGTAAAAGATTAGAAAAAAAGGTTGCCAAAGGCTATCAGTTTTAAAAAACAATAAGAAAAAAATTAAATTGTATAGAAACAATTTTTAAGAAAGTCATAAAAAATATTTCTTAAAGTCATTTAAAAAGCATAAGAAAACAATGTTGCATAATCTTTTACTTTAAAGAAAAAAAATTATTAAAATTTAAATTTCAACACTTCATAAATTTAAAATATTTGTTAAAAAAAAAGTAAAAACTATAATTTTCACTTAATTTTAATAAATGAGGAGCCGCAGAACAAAACGTACTTTTTCGTATTTTTTGACAAATTGGTTTTTTGATATTTTTATAATATTTGGGTTGAAATCTTTAAGAAAAAATCTAGTTAGCATATTTGTTTCTTTTTTTTACCAAGGAAATGGGTTCTTAAAAAATTGGTGCATTACAAAACGTACTTTTTTAATTTTTTTTTTAAAACGTGCTTTTTTCATTGTTTTTGCCATTTCTTCGTGTAATTGTTTTAATTACATAACATTTCATTATATGCTTAATTTGTTTGACGTTTATTTATGTCATTTAATTTTCTTTAAAACTAACTGTTAAATAATGGTGAAAATTTTCATTAAAACAAAAACAAAGTTTAGGAAATTAGTTTTGTGTTTATCATACAATTTACCGTTTTTTAAAGAGAGAGAAACGCGTCAAAATTCTCAGTTTTATTTCATTTTAGAAATTTATGATAAAATAAAACTATTTTTTAAACTTTGCTTTTGTTTTTATGTAAATTTGTATTTGTTCGACGAGTTTTTAAGAATAGCCACCAATAATTGCAAAAATTTAACTATTCTTTGATGAATGAGTGTTATGAAAAAAATAATTAATACAATAGTATAGTTAAAACATGGAAGAATTACAAGAATTTTTAGAAAATTTAAATATTTTTTTAAACAAAACGTGCTTTTTTCATTTTATTTTAACAAAACGTACTTTTTTCGATATAAAATTGGTTTGATATTAAACATCCTTGACATTTAATGTGTTGACTTACGGCAGTTTGATTCATCTTTTGGTAAGCCAAAAACTTGTTTCCATTTCCAGGTTCATACAGTTTTTTAAGGGCTCGAAAGAAATAAACCTCAATTTCCCAAAAATTTTAAATGTGTGAAAAAGTACGTTTTGTTCTGCGGCTCCTCAAATGTTCTATTATAATATAATTTTCTAAACCAGGGTTGGAAAATTTAGGTTTTAAATGTTACCGTTTCCCCAACAGAAGAGTACTTTTTTGAAGAGAACAAAAAAAAAAAAAATAACGATAAGTAATCATTAGTTAATAGCTATGATATACATACGGCAATACTTCGCAGAATCAAAGCAATCAAGTTCAAAATGTTCTTCTTTATTCAAAATACAATTACGCCGTAAAATTGGTCTTCAAAATTGACTTCAAGCCTTAGAATTAATATTATTATTACTTATATTTTCCACTTTGAATCTGTTGCCTCAACATTTAACATTTTTAAGAAATATTTTTAAAAGGAACATCAATTTGTTGCTTAATTTTACATTTCGTGCGACATTGTTTACTCCGCAAGAGTCACTACACCCTTCGTCTACAATCTTCTGTTTCATGGAATATTTCTGTCCAATATGTTGCACAGTGCGAAACAGGTATGTCTCAAAAAGTACTGAAAAAAGTATTTACAAAAGTACTGAATTCTCCAAGCCTGATATAAAATGTCTCTAAGATATTTGAAATTTTTAAGACCATTTTTGTTAAAAAAAAAAAAAAAATAAAAAAAAATAGTGGCATAGTCGAAAAGACCTTGTCTTTAAACTTTAGAAGCTAAATTACAAGAAAACAATAATCAACAACAACTACAACAAAATCAACTCATTAAAAGTCCATGTTAAACTTGTTTGTCCATACTTGGGGTTATGGTTGCATTCGGAATTGCATTAATTGTATTTTTTTTTCTTTTTCTTTTGAGTTCGAATTTATAATGATGTGACAATGACAAGTGCATTTTTTGTATTCAAATAATGTATTGAAAAAAAATGAAAATGAAAACAAAAACAATAAAATAAAATATTTTTTTCTTTTTTTAAATTCCAAAAATTTTAGAAATGTAAAAAGGTTATTTTAAAAATAAATTTTATGACCAACAAGACCTTTTCCCTTTAAGTCCATTAACTCAGTTAAGCTTAAAATTATAAAAATAATAAAAGAAATGTTTATTTTAATAGAAAACCAAAGGCCCAATTACGGCATTCGATAGGGATTGAAATTTCAATACAATTTGAATGAAAATGTCGATAGATATCGAATGCCGTAATTCGACACCAGATGAAATGATTTTGGGCAAAAAGTTTTTGAGGGTTTTCGAAATTGCTTTAGGGGTAAATTTAACATGCAACACAACGTGTTTGCTGATGGTACACAACAGTGTTCGAAAATAAACAGAACATTATTTAACGTTCGGCTTACACGCCCAGGAAGTATATCTATTTTTTAGTGTTTGTGTAGGCGAACACAACCCTTAATACCGGTCGTTACAATTTTCAAGAAAGAGCCGAACATTATATAGTGTTCTGTTCTTCGTAAAAAACAGAACAATTGTAGTAATACTGTAGACAACCATTTTATTTTAATGTACTAAAATGTTTCTTTTTTTTACATTGATAAAGAAATGAACAAACAAAAAATTTTAGCCACGACCGCAGCACGAACATCCTGTGCGTGTATGTGTTTTGTTTGTGTAAAATTATTTTTAAACCACAAACTTCATTGTGTTGTTTATCGTATGTGTATTTTGTTTTTGTAAGAAATGTTTTTTTTTTACCAGCCAAGAGGGCCGAACATTTTTTGAGCTGAACCGAACACAATAAAGTTTGTGGTAAAAAATAACGGAATTAAATGTTCTCATCTTTTTGTTGAGTTAGATAAGAACAGTATTATTTTTGTGTTCGAAAGATGACAAACAGGGAAACGTTATTTTTTTTTTATTATTTACTACACAAACACTATTAGCGTTTGTTCTTTCCACAAATCTAGCAAACCGAACACTAAGGAACGAAAGTTAGTGCTTATTTTCGAAAACTGATATTGACATTATGCAGAACTTGATGTCGTTGAAATTTTAAGACACAGTAATTAATTTTCAATAAATATTCGACTCATTTTGTATACCGCGATAGAATTATTGTTTATCTATCATTTCAAGAAATGTTTTTTGTCCCTAAATTTTTTTGTTTTTATTTCATTAAAAATTTAAAATTGTTTTGTGGTCATTTCTTTAGTGGCTTCATACTCTTATCATTTCTTTATTTTCACACAATTTTTATTTAATAAAATTTTGTGGTCTTTATTTTATTATAGTTCATTTCGTACTTGCGATAATACCATCTGGCCCAAAGTCAAATTTTGTGACAGATTTCTTGAATTATTTTTTTTTTTTTCATTTTATTTTTTTGTCGTAAAAATGAAAAAGTAGACACATTAATTGTTAAAAGTTTTATAATGAATTATTTTTTTATTCATCTTAAATAATAAATTTATTCAATATTAATTAATATTTAAATTCAAGCCAATCACGAGAGATTTTTCATAATTACAATTTATTATTTGTAATTACAGTTTATGTCCATTAAACGTAGATAAAACTTGTTTCCTGTATATTTTTTTTTATTTTGTTTTGCAAACAAATTGTTTCATTTAAGTAAATTATTTTTTCTTATAAAAAATTCTTTTTTTTTAGTTAATTGGAAAGTAACACACTAAGGACTAGATTAACGGGGAAAAGGTGGGGACTTAAACCAGTGTTCGAAAATAAGCACTTAATATCGCTCCTTAGTGTTCAGTTCGGTAGATTTGTGGAAAACACTAACGCTAATAGTGTTTGTGTAGGAAATCATTAAAAAAAATAACGTTTCCCTGTCTGTTTGTCATCATTCGAACACAAAAATAATACTGTTCTTATCCAACTCAACAAAAAGCTGAAAAAATTTAATTCCGTTCGGGGGTTTTTTTTTAACCACAAACTTCATTGTGTTCCGTTCAGCTCATTACTGTTCGTTTGTTTCAGTTGTGCTTAGCGCCTTTTTGGCTGGTAAAAACAAAAACCAAACATTTTTTACGAAAATAAAATAAACATACGAAAACAAAAAGCCAGCAAACAAATTTTACACAAATAAAACAAGCTGTTCGTGCTGCGGTCGTTCCTAAAATTTTTGGTTTGTTCATTTCTTTTTTAATGTAAAAAAAGAAACATTATAGAATATTAAAATATAATGTTTGTCTACAGTATCTCAACAATTGTTCTGTTTTTTAGCGAAGAACTGTACCCTACATAATGTTCGGCTCTTTCTTGAAAATAGTTACTAACGGTATTAAGGGTTGTGTTCGTCTACACAAACACTAAAAAAATAAATATTGTTCCTGGGTGTCTGAGCCGAGCGCTTAACAGTGTTCTGTTTATTTTCAAATACTGATAAGAATTCCTTGTTTCTAAAGGAAAGGTGTTTTCCGACGAAGTTTTGCGGATTTCAAAATCGATCGTATTCAAAATAATCGTATAAATAGCTTTCTCTGTTTCTAGTAAAAAGTTGAATTTTTCCAATCAGTGTTCGAAAATAAGCCGAACATAATTTATTGTACGGTACAGTACACACACTCAGAAACAATATGTATTTTTTTTAGTGTTTGTGTATCAGTACACAACCCTTAATACGGTTCATAACTTTTTTCAAGACAGTAACAAACATTATGTAGTGTTCCGTTTTTCGTTAAAAAACAGAACAATTGCAGTTTTTTGTTCTGTTTTCGTAAAAATTGTTTGTTTGTATTTACAAAAAAAAAAAAAACAGAACGAAATGAGATGCTCTCATCTTTATGTTGAGTTGGTTTAGTACAGTATTCTTATTGTGTTCGAAGATCACACACAGAGAAAGTTTTTTTAAGGTATTTACTACACAAACACTTTTATCGGTAGTATTTCCCATATTTCTACCGTACAGAATACTAAAGTAAAATAAAGAATCTTTATTTTTGAACTCTGATTTCAATAGAATTATAATTATAGAAATTTGTCTCAATAAAAATTGCTAAATGATTTTTTAATGGCTAAATGAGATGAAACATGGCTAAATGTAGCCACTAAATAGCTTATTTGGCAACACTGGTCAGCACCAGGTATTCACTAAAAATTCAGAACGCGTACGCTTAAACTACACTACATGTACGCGTAAACAGGAACGGTATGTTATCTTAGTATTTGTCTTCCCCAGCTTACAATCGTTGTGTACCGTATTTTGTTTTTGTGTTTTCACAAACACAAAAAGAAGTTTTAAAGTTTGTTTTTTCAAAAGAGGAAAGAGGAGAAAATCCTTGAGCCGGCAGAGAAGCTTAGGTTAGCGACGCCGTTATTTGTTATAAAATAGAGGCGAAGGCCTTGAGAGAAGCTTTAGTTAGCGCGTTTTTGAAATACCATAAAAGAGAAAATCCTTGCGCCTGGCCGAAAGCCTACCCGTGCTATCTTTCGCGCGTTGCTTAAAACCAAAACTACAGTTATTCGGGATATTCAAATTCAGGGTTTTGAAATTCGGAATTTTGAATTCATGATTTAAAATTTCGGGCTTACGACTCCAACCTAGTAATTTCCTAGGCTCATAATACACTTCTGGTCCCACCACAAATTAAAAATATCATCTAAGCACTTTAGTAATTGTGCTTTGACGTTTATTTGGCTTGTTTTGTTACGCCCTAAAATACCGTTTTTCTTTGGTATATTTTAAGTCTCATATCGTTAAAGGTTATGCCATATTTTTGTTAAAGTTGAAATATTCATTAAAAAACTGCAGATATATTTTTTTTAAAATTTTTGTATTTATTCTCCATTGTGCAGCAGAAAATAAAAGCAAAAATTGATAATAAATAATAATAAGCGTTACTATAAATCAAAGGTAAATCGTAAAATTAAATTGTCATGAAATTTTACAGCAAACGCATGTTATTGATTCCCAGTAACGACCACCACATACCGTCTTCATTACCTTTAAGAAATATTCGCTTAAAATTACATACAATTCTATATCAGTCTCCAGATTTATTCAAAACATTTTGAAATTAGATGGAATAATTTTTCAACTTTTTTATTAATATAAATACCAAAAAGTCAAGCTCAAGTTCCAAAAAAAGGAATCCCAAGCTTGACTATTAATTTGTTATTAATTTTGAAATTATTAAATAAAATCGGGTAGCCCTGGTTGGCTAAGTTTGTAGTAAGCTACCCTATCACTAAGAAGGTTGTGGGTTTAATTTTTGAAAGAGACTGTCTCTACAGCGGGCTTAAGGTTACGTAAATAGATGGAATAATTTTTCAACTTTTTTATTAATATAAATAACAAAAAGTCAAGCTCAAGTTCCAAAAAAAGGAATCCCAAGCTTGACTATTAATTTGTTATTAATTTTGAAATTATTAAATAAAATCGGGTAGCCCTGGTTGGCTAAGTTTGTAGTAAGCTACCCTATCACTAAGAAGGTTGTGGGTTTAATTTTTGAAAGAGACTGTCTCTACAGCGGGCTTAAGGTTACGTAAATCTGGCTTAAGAGTTGGACTATAATTTCTTAATAAAATACCGTTTTCTTGTATATAAGGCCGTTAAAAAAGATCCAGAAATTTATTTTCTATTCTATTGATTTCTGCAAATATTAAATACTTGCAACAAATTTATTTACTATTATTCGCATGTCCATACCTTACAAAGCAGATAAGTGGAAAAAATTGTAGCACCTGTAATGCTGTTATTTTTCTTCTATTCTAAAAAATTATTTTAAATATTAACATCTGGTTTTTAAGTATACCCTTCACCACAGGTGGAAAGGGTAGGATATATGTATGTATAAGTTTGTCATTCCGCTTGTAATTTCTACAAAATTAATGTTAGACCCTATAAAGTTTATATATTCAGGGTTCTTTGATTAATGATATCTGTTAGAAGGTCTATCCTTCTGCCCAACTGTGCACGTGTATGCTGAAATAGGTTTTCCGAAGACTCCAATAATGCTAGGGACTAGGTTATTATATATTAAGTTACATATACCCCGTCAAAGTTTTGAAATCCAGCCAGATCGGCACACAAATCTCTGAGATATAAGCAAAAAAACCACGACTGCCTATAATTTTTATCCAACATTTTTTTATTTTTCGAATTTATTCTATGAGTTAAATTTCAGTTATGTATTTTATAAAGCTTTTTTGTAATAGTTCTATTCCTTATAAAATACATAACTGAAATTTAACTCATAGAATAAATTCGAAAAATAAAAAAATGTTGAATATAATATAAAGTAACCTACGAAAGGAAATAATTCCCAGTTTCTATTTTATAATTTTTATCCATAAAATGCCTTGTTGTTATTTATATAACTTTCTCTCCTTATCGAAAAATGGTGAAGGGTATATAAGAGATGGCATTGCCGAATATAGCACTTTTACTTGTTTTAATTACAGATGTAAATTTAATTGTAGCTACAAGAATTCAACAAAAAATTATTTCAATATTTTTCCAATAAAAAAAATTATTCAACTGGTATTTCTTGATATAAAAAAACGTCATAAATTTAAAAATTGGAAATAGGATCAATGCAAAAAAAAAGTCGAAAATTGAAAAATTATCAGCCTTATTGTGAATACAAGTTCCCCGGGAGTTTCTTTCCACTTTTATAGTTGAATTTACATAGAAAAAATGGAAGATAAGATGGGGTTGTATATAAATTTTCCTGGCGTATTAATAACAATTTTGAATTTAAATTTTTTTTTTTGGCCTGGCGATAAATTCCCTTTGCAGAATAATAAAAAAACATATAAGACCACATAAAACAGGTTGTAAAATTTCGATATAAGCTTTGTGATTGGAGAAAATGTGACTTTAATGTGGCTTTTTTTAAGAAATAGCTCTTCGTGAAGGTCCCTTTTTCCATATGGAAGAACAATTTTTAAACAAAATGTCCATTAAACATTTCTATAAAGAGTTGTCTTCTAAGGAAATTTTTAAATAACACATTATATTTAACAAATAACTATACATAGTATTTCTTTGCAGTCAGAAATTACTTGTGTCCGCTATAAGCAAAAATAAATCACCTCACGATTGGTAAAAATATAAAAATTCTTATGCTAAGATCACACTTAGGTTTTTAAACGCGTTTAAGCAAAATGTTGATTTAGCTTATCAAAGCCGTTCACATTACATTTGAGATGATTAAGATGACAGATGATTAAGAAAAAAAAAACACACACAAAAAAACAACAAACAAATTTTTATTTCTTTAAAGTATTAAAAATGGATAAAAACACTTTTATAAAGTTATTAGAAGATTATTTTAATCATTTTAATGATGAAATTGTGAAAATGTATGAATTATTTAAGGAAAAAAATAAAAACATTAAGCAGAAATCTTGGGCGGTTGTACACGATCATGTTGGCGATTCTACATTTGAGGTATGTTCAGTGGATTCTATGTGATTTATGAAGTGATTTAGTTGTAATCATGTCAATTTGAAGTGATTAACAAATCACTTCAATGTATGGGTAATCATCTCGATTTTGAAGTGATAAGAGCTTAATCACGTTCGAACTGCTTAAACGCGTTTAAGAAGCCAAATGTGAACATACTATTAATTTTAAAGTCGAACATCATCTAAGTTTCGAGAGATATTCTTACTTATAGAAAGGGTTCCTATTAAATTTTAAAAAGGACAATGGGAACGTTTTGAATTTTCATTAAATTATTTTTATGAAGAAAGGAATTTTACAACATGAAAATAATTTAAAATTAAAATTGTTATTGATAATCTCTCATTCTTGACCGTGGCCGGGATTCGAACCGCGGCCGGCAGGTTACCATAACATGTTTCGATCGCAACCACTCGATCTTCTCAAATAAATTTGCCGTTTTACACTCGTAGCCATCGACGACTGCTGACGTCAATAGTCAAACATCAATCCTTAAACCAAATTGTATTTTAACCTTTGGTAGATCGAAGTTTGCTTTTTTGAATGATTATCCATTTTAATTGATTTTACATGTTGTCCCTTACGTTTGTTTTTCTTTTGCGTACACTATATGGTGTACACCGTACACCGCAGGTTTTCTTCTCTGTGAACTCCTAGGCCCGTCCCTATTAAGCCGATAGGTTTGAATTTAAAAACTTGATTTTGCCCACACCTCTACTATCGATATCTGAAGTTTCACCAAAATTGGACCAACAGATTCTTAAAATTGCTGCTTAGGTGGCTTCCTGTTATTTTGCAAGTTCCTCTTGAGTTCAACAACAATACTTTTGCAGTCGTCAATTTCTTATCTTTAAAATTTTTGGAATAACGAATCAGTAATTACTAAGTGAGAGTAAAATACAAATAATTACCATCCAACATTCCCATATAAGTTATTTAAGACACAAACCATGTCTGAAAATCCCGCATTGTTAACAGACCTGGCCGGTTAATCTATTTGTATATACATGAGAATGCCTGGGCAACCAGATAGGAGATGAGCTTGCCAAACGAGATGGTCGTATGGATGACACATTCATTTATTAATTCGTTGGCCTTCCAATGGCTCACTGTAAGTCACTTATCAAGCGAGAGTCTTATAGAGTTGCGCAGATGAGATGGGTTTGCGAATCTTCATGCTCCATATTCAGGGTACTATGGCCTGGCTATGATAAACAGAGAACTAGCTCTCTTTACGTAGGTGCAATAGGGACCAGATTAGGACAGTGGTCTCAGTTGTGACTATGCACTGGCCTGTGGGGACACATGCGAGGAAACTAGCTGGTTGTGAGCTAATCTATCAGTGCGGGAGTTGCGGGTTCGATTCCCGCCTGAGGCGCTGGTCTCCTGCAGACAAGCGTAGAGCTTCGTGGGATAAGCTTAAGGGCGAAAAACAGGTCTGGAATTCAATGACTACTGCAGAAGTTGTCATAACGAGGATGAAAAGGAAATTGTGATTCATTTTCTAAGTCAAGGTCCTCGAATTCGGTGCATTTGGGAAAAATACCTGGGAAAATGGGTGTTTGCTGACTTGGAGGATCTATCCGGGATAGAACTAAGGTCGCTTCTTGGTGGTGACTCTCATATTATTTGTAATGCACCAAATAACTGTTTTGCCTTTTTTAATGCGATTTGCAATCTCTTCCCATGAGCTGCCTGTGGAGGATATGATGCTTCCTCGAGCTCTATGTTGTTGAGCTTGAGTTTGAAGAGATTGGTTACGTTGATATAAAGAACCTTAGTTTTTTTCGAAGTTAATATGAAGACCAACACCAGGCTCTAGCTGGTGTATTCGATCCAATTCGGCTGATATATCGGTAAAGCTATTTGCGAGCAAGCATATATCATCATCACAATCCAGATCCTTCAGTAGACCATTCATACTCCATGTGATGCCTCTTCTAATGCGGGTTGATTCCTGCATAATTGAGTATAATACAATATTGAATAACAGCGAAGAAAGAATACATCTCTGTCGTACAGCAATACTTACACCATTCGGGTTGCTTAACATGATTTCATGCAGTACTCGGCTCGGTAGAGTTGCCATATAAAGCTTTGTTAGGGTAGATTAGCTCAGGTGTGATTTCTTTGCACTACCATTAAATTAATCAAAAAGTATTAAAATGCAAAATTATTGCATTACCACAAACTTGTAAAACTTATAAAGCACTATTTTTTTACACTACATTATTTTCTTAATTGAATGATAATGCGAAAGTAGGACAGAAAAATCGCCCAGGTCTGTTAATAATGCGGGACTCACACATGGTTTATGTCTGAAATAACTGAATTGCATTTTGAAGAGTAAACATTATTCTTCATTGATTTGGTTCAATTTGAAAAATAATTGCCAATGCATTGGCTTGTTAAATGCATTCCATTCGTCCGAGGTCTAATAATTATTAAGTTTAACCAACAAATTTAAAATTTTTCTTTTGAAATTTTTAGAACTTTGTGAAAACTATGCAAAACTTTTGTTTGCTTTACAATTAATTAATTCTTACCAGCAGACATGTCAGTCATTAAGTCAACACGCGAATTATCTGTTTCATTTTGATTCCAAGAAAGTGAAACTGACTGTTTAAGATTCTTGTTTGAATTAGAACGAAATCTTTGCTATATTCATTATTTTTGCATTAATTATTCACCACTTTAACAAGCAATAAAATTAAAGAATAGAAACCAGCATGTCTGTTGTAAATTGTAAAAACCATTTGTGGTGAAGGGGACAACAATATTTTTAAAGTTACAAATTGGGATCCATCCTGGCCATAGATAAGAATTGGAATAGAAGGTTCGTGTTTGAAAATGATTAAAATTATTAATTGAAACAAACAAAAACTATATATTTTCTAGCAGACAGTCTTCCGATTTAATAAGGGTGCCACCTATAGGTGACATTTGGCACAATTTACAACACATTTTTACCATTCGGCTAAGAAAGTGATCGAAGTCAGCTTCATTTTTGTTTCCCCCTCTTCATCGGTTACCTCCCCATCCACAAGAAGGTACAGCATGATGTTGCCAGAGTCATCTCCAGCCTCTAGAATTCCATTATCGCTATCGCTAATTTTCGTCACCTTTAGGTGACACTGGAATTGCCGGGTTAAACAGAAATAAAAGAAGGTGTTGTTTGTATACAAATAAGGAAACTTATACATGAAAAATTAAAATATTTTCTTTTATATAAAACATTTGTAAAATAAAATAAATAAATTAGAAAATCAAAAGAAAACCCCACAAAATTTTCTAAAGCAAGTGCAAATAAAGATATTTTCAAGTCTTCAAGCAGACAGCGTTACAAAATTATTCAGAACCCAAATAAAAAAAAAAAAAATTGGAAAAAGAAGAAGTGTTTAATGTTTGTCAAAACTACTAAAAAAGATTTTAATGGGATTTGATGGTGTTTTTTTTTGTTTTTTTATTCGCAAATGACAAATCACAACACAGTCACACTAGTTTTGCTTAGAAATTGGGTCTAATCTAAAACACATGTCAAAGATTCTAAGAAAATTTGGTTAATTTTAAATTAGATTCTTGAAATTTTTGCATTAAAAAAAAATTGTATTTAAAACTTACCTTTTATTTTACGGGTCTATATTCTAGTTAGAAACCAAACCGAAAAACTTAAGTGGTTTTATATGCAGCCCAAGAGAAAAAATTTAAGTCTATAAAAAGAAGAGAACAAACAATAACAAAAAAAGTCCATTAGACTAAACAGTCAGTCAAGCATTTGAAAATTAGATGCAGACACAAATCTCAAAGTGATTCATTATAAAGTACTTTTTTAAACAATAAAAATAAAGATAAGATAAAATAAAATTGATATTAAACTTGATTAGAGCCATTTAAGAACTAAAATGGAATAATTGTAACAAACTAGTAAAAATCTAAACCGAAATTCGAATTGAACTAGAACTGAGTTCGAACTAAACTCAGACGGAACAAGACCTTAACTAGAACTGAATTAGAACTGAAGTAAATTTAACTGAACTTTGACTAAACTAGAACTGAAATATAATTAAGCTAGAACTAGAATATAACTAGAAATGGACTATAATTGAATTGAAGTAGAAATTAACTAGAATTCAACTAGAATACAACTAGAAATGGACTAAAATTTAAATAGAATTGAACTAGTCCGGAACTAGAATCGAATTAGAAATAATCTAGAATTGAACAAGAACTTAACTAGAACTGAATTAGAACTGAAGTACATTTAACTGAACTTTGACTAAACTAGAACTGAAATATAATTAACTGAAATATAATATAGAACTAGAATATAACTAGAAATGGACTATAATTGAACTAGTACCATATGAGAATTGAACTAGAAATTAACTAGAATTCAACTAGAATACAACTAGAAGTGGACTAAAATTTAACTAGAATTGAACTAGTCCGGAACTAGAATCGAATTAGAAATAAACTAGAATTGAACAAGAACTTAACTAGAACTGAAGTACATTTAACTTAACTAAAATTAGAGCTAGTACTGAACTATAACTAAACTAGAACTGGAATATAACTAGAAATGGACTATAATTGAACTAGTACCGTATGAGAATTGAACTAGAAATTAACTAGAATACAACTAGAAATGACCTAAACTTTTACTTAAATTGTACTAGTACTGAACTAGAATCGAACTAGAAATAAACCAGAATTGATCTATATCTGAATTATAACTTAACAACAACTGAACAAGAAATCGACTAGATTTGAACAAGAATTGAATAAGAAATAAACTAGAATTGTACTAGAACTGAATGTTAATATCTAAACTAAAACTGATATAGAACCGAACTAGAACCTAAACGAAAATTGAAAATGATGTCGCTTAAGCTTTTTTACTGTAATGACTCGATATATCGAAATTTATTTGGAAAATCAGTCAGCGATTCGCACAAATTATAGACGAAAAATAAACAAAATTATGGATTAAGATCAATCCACAACAGACGCTACAAGCCCCATTACATCCGGAAAGATGCACCACTTGGTGCGGCTTACACTATGGTGGCAGTATCGTACCTTCTTTTTTTAAAAACTAAGCCAATGGAGATTCTTTACCGCACCATGATCAATGCTTTTTTGTTTAAACATATGAATGCTCTGGGCGAGATGTGGTTTTAAGAGGATGTCACTACTTGTCGTACGGCAACCGTAACTATCGCCGTATTAAAATCAAAATGAACCTGTCTTTTGGCATCCAAGGCCGTACAATATGACACCTCTAGATTATTTCCTTTGGGGCTACGTGAAGTCACTGGTTTTTGCAGATAAGCCAGCAACAGTTGATGCCTTGAAGGCCAACATTGTTCGTGTTATTTGTGACACAAGGCCAGCAGCTTTTAAAAATGTATCCAAAATCTGGACGTCCAGAAGGCGCTTCGTCAATAACAGCAGCAGAAACCATTTTTAAATATACAAACAAAAAATTCTGTTAGTGCATAGAAAACATTTCTGGAAAATATTGAAGGAATAAGACTCTTAAAGTAATTTGACTTGGAATACTCATTCGATTAATATGAAAAAATTTATATAATAAATGTTACTCACCATGAGAAATAAATTTCCAGATTCTATTTTTTTTATTTAAATTTAATTTTTTGTGTTATTTTTTGAAATTTAAAATTTTCTATCGAGCTTTAAAAAACACTCTTAAGAACTAAACTAATCTTAACTAGAATTGAACTGGAATCGAAAACGAATCCAAATCCATTCGTTCGAACTAGAACTGAACTTAAATTGAACAAGAACGAGAGCTGAATTAGACTTTAAGTAAAACTGAATTGGAACTAAACTAGATCTAAACAAAAAATGGACGACAATTGAACGAAAACTGAATAAAAGTTGAACAAGAATTGATCTTGATTTGAACTAGAACTTGATTAGAAATAAACCTACTGAAATTTTTACTAGTAATAAAGGAGAAATAAACCAGAACTAAACTAGACCTGAGGTAGAACTAAACTAGAAATATACTAGAATTTAATTAGAACTAGAGGAGAACCAAACTAGAACAGAACTAGAAATGAGCTGGAACTGAACTTGTTCTAAACTAGAATTTATCGAAATTAAACTAGTTGTCTTTCATACTTTTTTTTTAAATCTCCAATCGAGTCACCGTTTTACAATAAATTTGTAACTTTTAAATTATTTCATACTTCGTCATCACAATATAAAAATACAAATACACTCATTTGTTGGTATCTAAAAGATGCATGTTCATATTGTCATTTTTCTTAGAACAAAAAAAAAAGTAGAAGACAATAAATACATTTTTTATTTATATTTTGCACTAGATGTCTGTTTTATAGTTTATAAATGCAATTTGTAGTTACAATTTAAAAAGAAATCTCAAAAAGAAAAAAAGAATTGAAATTAAGTCTGAAACCATATGGAAACATTTCTTTATGTTTTTTCCTACAAAAAAAGGCCCATTCGCTATCATTTGTTTGACCATCGAAATAATTTTGAAATGTTCTTAAGTTTTCTTTTTTTCAAATTTTTTGCTAAAATAGAAAATAAAAATGATGTCTACATGTCTGTTCCTTCTTTCTTTATTTTTAAAGAGAACTTGTCAAAAAATTTAATTTTGTAAAACTTTATAGCAAAAAAAAAAAAAAAAAAAAAATCTGTCTAAATTTCTCTTCTTGATACTTTTGTCTTTATAGTCCCACTCGCACATAAACAACGCCACGCAACACAGTTGCAATGCGAATCACCAAAAATTTTCATTACACGCATAAAATATTTAACGCCGCCGCTTTTAGAAAAACTTAAAAAACAAACAAAAAAAAAATAATATGTAAATACATAGTATGCTCATTATCATCATGAGCTTTAATGTTCTAACGCTTTGAAATGATCATTAATGTTGGAAGTGTTACATGTTTTTAACATGTCCATATCATTTCTCTCTCGACTCATACCGATCATCATCATCAACATCAACGTCAGCATTTGGATTATTTTTTATATAGACATTTTCTATATTTATTTCCTGAGATTGCAGAGGGGTAGTGGTGGAAAGGTTTTTTTTTAAGATACCATAAAAAAGTTGTAGCACAATAAGAAATAAATTGGAAAAGAGCTTAAACTGAGCTAGAATATAATTAACACTGCTTCAGAATTGGACAGAAGCTAAACTAGAATTTAACTTAAATTGTACTAAAACTTACTAGAATGAAACTAGAACTGATCTATAACTGAAATAAAATTAAACTAGAACCGAACTAGAACTGAACTAGAACTGAGCTATAATTTAATTAGGGTGCACCAGAATTGAAATAAAACTGAACCATGTAGAACAGATATAAAACTAATTTAGAACTGAACTAGACATAAACTGCAATTGAAATAAAACTCAAACATAATTAGAACTGGGGCCTGATTCTGGCAGTCGTGATCCAGTAATTTCTCGATTCGAAAGCAATTTAATATCTAATTATTTCAGTCAATACTGAACGAATCGAAATTATTTTTTCAGTGTTGTAAAGCATTAATTTGAGTTTCACAATACTGAAAAAATAATTTTGATTCGTTCAGTAACGTCTGAAATAAAACTGCTTTCGAATCGAGAAAGTATTCGATCACGACTGCCTGAATTGGGCCCCAGAACTTGAATAAAATAAGAACACAATTAAAACATTTCCTAAGAAATACAGGTGGTTCTAGCTAGCAACGATGTAACTTACCGAACCTCCAAAGCCAACCAAGCAACCCTTTCTTATGTATGGAAATTTTCCTCCATATCCAAAAACACACAGATTGGTATCTTTAACTTTTGTGTTGAGTCTGTGCTCCTCTATGCATGTGAGACTTGGGTACTCCACGATGTAAATTCCCTACAAGTTTTTTTTAATTGATGTCTTCGAAGAATCCTCAAAGTTTTCTGGCCTTAAACCATGCGTAAAGTGGTTTGTCTAGAGACAATCAAATCAACAACCAGGTTAAATAAATTCATATATAAAACTGCAAGTGGCGTTCGATTGTTCACACGCTTCGGAGGGCTCCAAATGACAGCCAAAACCGCAATTGCATATTAGAACCCGGAGAGTAGGCGGACCGTCGCACACCTGGCGTCGTCATTATCGAAACTAGCCGTATTGATAAAAGCTGGCGAGAAGTCAAGCAAAAAGCTTTAAACCCGACCGAATAAAATCGATTCGTTGTGGCGCTTTGATCCAAAAGAAGAGAACTAGATCTAGATCTGAAAAAGAACTTAGATCTGAAATAGAACTGAACTTGAAACTGAACAGACCTGAAATAAAACTAAAGTTGAACTGATATAATTAGAACTAATATAAAACTGAACTAAACATAAACTAAAAATGAACTAGAAATAAACTAGAACTAAACTAGAACAAAACAAGAACTAAACTAGAACAAAATAAAAACTAAAATAGAACAGAACTAGATCTGTTTTAGAAGTGACGCCAAATTACAGCATTCGAAATCAATCGAAATTACAAAAAAAAATTTAAATGGAAATTCCGATAGATATAGAATGCCGTAATTTGGCCCCAGGACTAAAACTGAACTAGAACTGCACGGAACTAGAAATGCACATAACTAAGTTAGCACTGGAACTGAACTACAAATTATTTAGACTGCACCAGAATTTAACTACAACTGATATATAAATACTATAAAACTGAACAAGAAATGTACTAAAACTGAACTAGAACCAAATTAGCACTGAAACTGAACTATATTAAAGGGTCTTTCATTAAGCGCTTTCTATCTTTAAATTTAAATAAAACAAAGGGCCTGTTTGCAAATGCATCACTGCGCTGCGCTGCATCAGAAAAGCAAACTTTTTTTAATGCCGATAAAAAATAATTTTAATTTTTTTTTATTGTGTGACTATATTATTTTTGTGGAATATTTGATAATTTTTTGATCCACATCTACTTCACTGATATATAATTAAGCATTTGAAATCACTGATTCATCGCAGTGATGCATTTCCGAACAGGCCCAATGTGTTATTCTGTTGAATTTTTCTCCAGGTATAAAAAAATTGTTGTGCCTCCCCTACTTCTGTGATCACGCCCACATTTTCCATGTATCGACATCGAAGCTATTTCTACCACATTAGGAAACTTAATGCTACGATTCTTTGATATATGCAAAAATTAATTTGCCCATTTTTTTTAAAGGTTGCGAGTTGATAACCCAGCTATTTGCAGTGTTTTTTGTCATTAACATTTTCTCTATACATACTTGCCCCTTATCCCCACTTTTTAGGGGGGCTCCCATGCAAAAATTCTTAAATGAATTAAAATTTTTCGACTTTTGTGAATAAAATCAAAAGTTGGTAACACAGAAAAAATTCTACAAAATTGTTCACCAATTAAAGCATTAATCACAAATATAATCAGTTTTAATTAAACATTTTATTAAATGAATTAAACGTTTAATCAAGTGAATTAAACGTTTAATTAATACTATTAACTCGTTTAATTAATGCTATTAATTTGTTTACTGGTGCAAATTTAATTAATTTTTTAATTAATATCACAAATTTTTTAATTGAAATCCATTTTTATTTTTTTTCTGTGAACAGATTTTAATCATTTATGGCTTGTTTTGTTTGCAGCTTCGTTTTTTTTATGAATTTTTAAAAAACAAAAATTTCGAAATTTTGATAAAAAAATGATTTTTTTTCCAAATTTTTTTTCTAAAACGACTGCTCATATTAAAAAAAATTTTACTTCTCTTAAAGAAAATTTTATTGCGGAATTTCGGTTTTTTTTAGAATTTTAATTAACTAAAACGTTTTTGAGTTACGCGAATATATGTTGTGCAACCTGCTCCCTTTTCGAAATAACGGTATATCTCGAAAACAAGAGCTAACCTAAATAAAAACCATTGGGCACCATTGAATTCAGCGTACCCGAACTATACTAAAACGCCATGTGCCCGGCTTGTCTAAAAAAAGTGTCAATTTCGAGCACAGTGGTATTAATAACCAAGATGCTTGTACCTAATTTGAATACGTTGCCTCTTGCCGTTCTCCAGATATAAAGAAACAAACAAGGAATTTATGGCTAAAACTAGAGGCAAAAAAAAATTCAATTAGGGTTTTTGCTTATATCTCAGTCATTTATTAAACGATCTGAATGATTATTATTAGCAAACTTTAACGGAGTATATGTGACATAAATGTAAAACAAACTAGTCTCCAATATTTCTGGGGTCTTCGGAAAACCCATTTCAACATACTCACATACAGACGGACAGACGGACATCTTTAAATCAATTTCGCCACTAATAAGCATCCATAATATATAAACTTTATACGGTATTGCAAAAATTACAAACAGAATGACAAACTTATATATGGGTGTTTCTCTGGTTATGCACGCGACATTTGTACGCGTTTTATTGTATTTGAATATTAAAAAATAGAAGTGGATTGGAATTTTAGAATGAATTCTAGAATCGTTACATTGTTTGTGATGAGTTCTTTCTAAAAAGTATATATAATGGTAAATTGAGCACTGGGTACCCAAATGCCATTCAATCAAAGTTGACTTACTCACGTGACAAAAATAGAAGTGCATTTTACGACCGTAAGAAAAAGTGCGAAAGTAAGTGAATTGTAGGAGGTTTTTATTTCGGAAAAAATGTTTTTATAAAGGTTAGTAATGGGCCTTTATAATCATGTTTTGTTCAAAAGCAACTATGCATGGGTTGGCGAAGAAAAAATAAATTGTAAATTACGCACGTGACACTTTTTACATATATGTTTTTTTATTATTATCACCATGCAGATTCCCATAAATATCTTCAAATTTGCTTAACAAGCAACTTGATACTCAATTTGCAATTGATTGTAATGGAGAGATAATGAAGAAAGAGTGTACACATAACATATTTTTTTGCATGTAAAATAAGTACATAAAAATGTCTTTAGAGGTAGAAAATATAAGAAAATATAAAATTTTCCAGTTTCCAGCGCAATTTCCTCAAGTAAAACAGCTGAGATATGCTATGAAACGATTCTTTTATAACAACATAGATTTTTTTATAATAATAAACAATAAAAGACGATGATTATCAACATTTTATTTTTTCATCCTGGTAGACCATTCTGGAGAAATGCCCATAGAAAAGGGCTTGGAACAGTGTAAATTTGTTACCTTTTTGATATTTTCGTTCTTTAACAAAAATTTATGTATTAAAAAGTTAAAAAGAAAATTTGAATACAAAATCTTGAAAGTCTGGGCAAAATATTTAATACAAATTAAAAATTTTTACCACGTGTCTGGATTTTCGTTTTTGTAGGTTTGTCTGTCTAACGTGCCAAGTTCAAAAAATTTATGCGTTTTTGTCGACTGTCTGCCAATCTCTTTTTACTTTAAGTTTTTTTTTTTTGATTTTTTTTTTAAACATACCAATATGTATTAAAATATACATACATATTTAAGTATTAAAATATACATACATATTTATGTATGTTTAACTAAAATCTATGTATTTATTATAAAAGTATTTATTTATATACGAACTTAAATAAATGTAAAATTATGTTTTCATTTCTTTAGAATTATTGAGAAAAAATTGTTAAAATACTCTTTTAAGTATCGATCCCCGAGCTCAGCCAAGAAAATTATCAAAAAAATTTTAATAAAAGTTTCATGTTGTGAAATTCCTTCCTTCAGTAAAAATAATTTAATGAAAATTAAATTTTATGAACTCAAGCCTAACTAAAAAATATCAAAATTGAAAATTAACAGTTCGACTAAAAATCACAATTGTTCTTAAACGATTTAAATCTTTAATTAACCCTAGAAAACTTTACTCTGGTTATTCTTTAAAAAAAGATTACGGAAATCTGTTTTAAAAAGTGTAAAGAGAAACACAAACGGGAGGAACTGATCGATTTTTCCGTTGTTTGTTTGATATCCTTATTTTTAAAATTTTTTACCTTGCAGAGTTGTTCTTAAAAAAGTGTTACATTCCAGGGCTTAAATCGCTTTACATATTTAATTAACTTCATATTTCTTAATCCATTTAATGGTTGTTTATTTTAACTGGTTATTGATTGATTAGTAATTAAATGGTTTTCGGTTTTATGCCATAAGAGAAATATTTTTTTAAAAAACTCGATTTTATATTATTTTGTACTATTTTTTATGAATCATTGATTGAATTACCAGCACAATTTATTAATGCAACAATTGTAAAACAATGAAAATCTCATAAACATTAACAAATTATTTTACTCGTTACGATACAAAGTTGATATTTATCTGGTTGGCTTTAATAAGCTGTTCAACACACTGGCAAGAGAATGAAGTAAATGCGAGTAAAATATTGGCATTGACTAAAACAGATACTAAAAAAGAATTGGAATTGAAATAGATCTAAGAATCACTAGATCTAAAACTGTGCTGAAATAGAAGAGAATAAAAATTGAACACTAGTCAGTCTAGCACTTCACAAGACTAAAATTGACCCAAAACTATAACCAAGCTGAAAAAGGAATGAACTGGAAATGAACTGAATTAGAACTAAGCAAGACCTGAACTAGAACTTAACCGAAACCGAGTTAGTCTAGCATTTCACAGGACTAAAACTGACAAAAAAAGAGTACCAAGCTGGAAGAAAAATACCAGGAAGTGAACTAGAACTGAATTAGAACCAAACAAGGCCTAAAATAGAACTTGAGCGAAACTGAAATAGTCTAGCATTTCCCAAGACCATAACTAATCTAAAAAGATAACCAAGCTGGAATAGGAATGAAGTGGAAATGAACTAGAACTGAATAAGACCTAAACAAGAACTGACCCATGACGAGAAATGAGCTCGAATGGGAATGAACTGAAAGTGAACTAGAAATAAACTGGAACTAAACTAGAACTGAACTATAAATTAACAAACCTGTACGAGAACAAAACCCGGACTGAGCCAGATATGTACAAAAACTTAACTGTAACTGAATTATCCCTCTGCGACTGATGTGGTAGTCTAGCAGACACCAACAAACACAAAAGAGTATACTGAAAATTCATGCCATGCCGATAAATAACATACAACACGAATTTTCGCTTTGAATTAGAAAAATAACTATATAAATAATAACTTATACTCATAAACAAGATACAAAAATGGCTTTATTAGTTTTACAAAACGGAACCTGGAAAATATAAGCCACAAAAATGGTGTCTGGTAGTCTACCACGTCATTAGAATTGTGAGAACTATATCACGTCAGTCGCAGAGGGTTAGAACTGAACTAGACCTGAAATAGAACTCAACTAGACTCAAGCTTATAAGAAAGTTAGCTATTACAACAACCAAAAGTGCAAGAAATCGAGTGTAAAGCCAGAGTCACAAGCGTTATCAGCGTCAAGGCCGGATATATATAAATGTCCCTTAAGGTCATGCTCGGCATTTGGTAAATTCAGTAGGATCCCATCTATAATGAACTGCTTAAGGCAGATTAGACGACCACAGGGGACGTGTACAAACACAATTGTGTTCTTTGGCCGGAATAGGCACGAGCCATAACAGCGTAATATTCCATAGTATTAACGCTCGGCTTCATGTTAGAAGAGCTGCTAAAGATTATTTAGAAAGAAGTGGTGGGGAAGTTTTGCCTAAGCCGCCTTATAGTCCAGACCTAGGCGAATTCATGTAGCAGGTGCCGGCGATACTTGAACAACTAAAATAATAAAACTACAGCATTGTATTTTTACTGCTGCTTTAGTTGGTCGATACGTCAGAAACATAAACAACTGTTGACATTTCTTTCTCTTACAAAGAAAACAATAAGTTCAGCCGGATTTTCAGCGCCACCTTTAAAGTGAATTCGCCTTGGTCCGGAAAATACCCAGTCCGACTACCATTTTTTGCGATCAATGCAGAGCGCTCATACTAAAATTCATGTCACTTTTGAACAGGTATCAGAAATTCACTTGAATTGCTTGTGGCCTTAAAAGAAATCAAGAGTTCCTTTGGTGCGAAATCCCTGTGTTGGCAGAAAGATGGGAAATGCTTTACCTGATGATTGCCAACAGATTAAATAAATTTATTTTCTACCAATGTTTTACAACAAACGTCTAAAGTGGGTTTTATTTTAATACTTTTTTGACTATTCTGTCCCATTGTCAGCCAGTGTACACTTTTAATAAAATTAATAAGATAGTTTGATTAGTGTAGACTTGCATATAAAAGTACTATGTATATACATACACAGTGTTATCTTCCTTATCGGACACCATCCTTAAGCGGACACCCTCTTTCGAAGGGCAGTGTTGCCTGCTCCCGGCAGCCTTCTCTAAAAAAAATATTGAGTTCTTTGAAGTTGACATCCCCCTTTTACGGACACATTTCTATGATCCCTTCGGTGTCCGGTCATAACAAATTTCACTGTATACAACATTTGTATATCTACTACATATTGCAAATTTCCTTTCATGCTTATTAATTACAATTTTCACATAAACTCAACAAGAATTTATGGCGCCACACGTTATACAACTTGTATTAAATGTTGTACATTTAAATCAAACATCTGATTCTGCTTGAAAGGCAGCAACTACAACTCAACATTTATTCTACATACGTTCATATAGACAATTTTACATGAATCTATGTATAAATTTCTGGCCGAGGGGAATACACTTGTTTGTATCTTTCCAATTGCATGAACTCGTAGCAGTTTGTTTGTTTGTTTGTTTTTTTTTTTTATTAAAATTTATAAAACGACATACTTTGCATAAGAAATTTTTGCTTGATTTGATTTTATAGGATTTTTTATGGCAATTTTTAGGTTGACTATAAAAATGAAATGAAAATGGTAGAATAAAATGAGGAAAATCAATAAAATAAATATATAAAATATGCAAAAAATTACTTCTTCTTGCGGTGCTCGCTCAAGCAGCATGTCGAACATGCGAAATCGTCTTCAAACGTCTCTCGGCTTTAGCTCATAGTTCAACTAATTTTCTTGCTTTTGGATGAATCCAACTGCTTGCAAATACGTTTTGAATTTGCTGCTTGAAAGGCTTTCAATGTTTTTTCCGAAGTTTGACAGCAATTTACATAGCATTTTTGAATTCCAAGGAAAAATTATCCCTTTTGAACTGCGTAAATTACAAGGGCCTACAAAATTTGGAAAAAAATCGAAACCCAGGGACTAACTTAAACTTTTCTAAAGGTTTAAGTTGCTCTTAATCCGAATCTGTACTCAGAATTTTTTCATCACATTAGGCTTAAGATAAAACTGGGCAAATTAATCTTTATTTATAAAAGCAAAAGCTTAGTGAGATGCAGAAATTCCAAGTTCAGATTCGGATTCAGTACAACTCAAACCTTTGGAAAACTATTTGTTCTATGGTCCATGGGTCAAAATTTTTTTTTTTTGGCCTGTGTAAACCAGCACTTAGAGAACTGCAGTCTAAGTAGAAAAATTGCCATTTCTTCCACTTCTTCATTTGACATTTGCCAAAAAAAAAACTGTTGGCTTAGACTGCAGTTTTTTAAAGCCTGGTGTTAACTATCGCGTGTTGAAATCGAAAGCTTAACTATTTTTCAAATGGATGAGATAACTAAAAAACTTTACAAGGGCTAAAAAAAAGTATCAAAAGGTTTGAGATCTAAATATCTAAAGGGAGCGCTTTATGTATGAGCAGCCAATTTCTTGCTTAACATCGTGTTATGAAGTTTTGTCTTTGAAATGACGGACATAAATTTAACAATAAAACAATCGATTTTCGAGCAATGTGAGGAGTTGTTGAGGACTGCGGATGATCAAAAAGAGATAGAGTACAAAATTACGCTCTACGCATGATTTCCCGTTAGATGGCGTAGTTTGTCCCTGGGAAGTGTGGCCAAGTCTAAAAGTCTCTTCGGTTAGTGAAATTTTTAATAGGAAATGTATGCACTTTTAAGAGTTGGCAGTCCCGTAATTTAACAACAACTATTTTGAGTTTGCCAACTAGAAATTATTAGCCAGTTCGCGTGACGTCACTTGTCCGACATGCGCAGAAAATTTAAACTTTTGGATGGCGTAATCTTTATTTCTATCATTCTTGGCTGAAGATGATCCCAGAATTCTTCAATAAATATTCCAAGCAGCGGTTTCTATTATATATATATCAAGCATATGCCTTACGCGACAATTGTTGCTCAGCGTCATTTCGTCTGTAGTCAAATATTGAGGTGCAAAGACCAGAACTATTTAAGTATTTTGATTGCTTTGCAAAATGTAGAGGCGCGTGTCTCGATAGGAGCCTTTGTAAAAAGGGTTTGGTAGGTCTGCTCTTATGGGAATGCGAGCGTTAACCTCAATCTCTTTATACTCCCATAATTGGTTTTCTTCTCCTTTGAGACTAGCCAATATTACACAGTTTTGGCAGCCAATGTGTTGGGGTCGGGCGTAGCGTCCCGTAAGTAAGCCTAATGTTTTTTTTTTAAATTTGAAACTGGTGTTGATTGCAGACCCCATGTGTCTCAGTTAATGAATGGAGTTATTAAAAATATTGATAAAGTGTGTGAATTGCTATCTATTCGGTTCCCCGCGATTTACGTTTTAGTCAAAGCCACTAAGATATCCCCAAAAGGTCCTCACCAATATCCAGCTCAGGACGAATCCTGTTCCATCCATGACTACTGTTTACCCTTTTAGCAAATAGGACTTTAGTCAGCTCAGTGTTTTGATCTATTTAAAGCCCTTGAGAAACTTTATTGACCGCACCTATATTTAATGGCCGTGCAACGTATCAAGGTAGGTAGGTGCTCCTCACGTCGCATACGCATAACCCTGAGTAATGCGCGTATTCCAAAACGGTAAATGCATTAAGTGTAACAGTTTGTACTCGTAAAGCTTACCAGGCGATTACCACGTACTCTTCTGCTCCGCTGTTTTTCCAAAAGAAAAAAGTGACAATTATTGTCATGGTGGAAAAATATATCTTTGCCCTTATGTTGGACGTTTTTCGATAATCGCTTAATTTTTTTTTTGGCAAAGCTCTAGCGTAATATTTTACCAGCTTTCTACAGCTCATAATGCAAAATATATGTTTAAATAGATTAAATTTGTAGTACTCCATATCGCTTATTTGCTGCAAGACCGGCATAACTCAAAAAATGAAATTTTGGAGTTATTGATGCAGAATTGTTTTTCGTTGTTTTTATTTATATTGTGTATTAAATTCATCTTTATATCTTTTATACTTTCCCAGTTTGAAGAGAATGTGTCTTCTTTTTTTCTAAGTAGTTAGAGCAAATCAAAAACTTTAAATGCGTTTATCACGAAATGGATTTTTTTGAGTTATGCCGGTCTTGCAGAAAATGAGCGATAACATTCGCAATGATATGAGGAATCACGAATCATTTGCCTCTAGCGTTCCCCATTCACGGTAATGTTGGCACCGGTTTTGGGTTTAAATACAAATGGGCCGATGTAGCCTTCGGCGTATAAACCGCATCAAACACTGATATTCGGTATGTAATAAGGTCTCAGGAGTCTCATGAGGATTGTGCTCTCTCCAAAAACGACAACTCTGTTTGTTAACATACCCGCTAAGCCAAAAATGAGCCTCATCCATGAAGCAGACTGGACGATAAGAATCTAGTTGAACTTCTAGCTGATTCTCAGCCTATTCACCAAACTCGCGACGCCATTTATGGTCCGTTGGCTTTAATTTTTGCACCAGTTAAATGAATCATAGTAATTTAAGAGATAGAAAAAAGATTATTGGCTGTGCTATCCCTAAAAGTTCATCTTGCGTTTGATATAGATTTTTAAATTGAAGAATGTCTTTCATTCTATCACCCATGTCACAGAGTACAATTCCGTTCCGAAACGGAATTCCGTTCCGTATTTTGGTGCTTCAGGAAATGACGAAAAAATTTTTTGGAATATATATCTATCTGAATGGCCAAAAAACTATCAAAATACACTTTCTATCAATAAACAAATATATTTTCTTCGATTCCGAACGGAATTGTACTTTGTGACATGGCTGTATATCTTGAAATTTTTGTGAATATTCCGAAAGTTGTTTTACCATTTTAATATAAAACTCTTCTGATTTAAAGCATTTAAAATAATCTCTATTGGGGGGCTTGAAGTGAAAATGTTTCCCACATTATTCCACAAGAATACTTCTGCAAAATTCCATGCAAAAAATACAGTTTTTGGTCAAATGATGAATCGAAATTATTTTTTCAGTATTGTGAAACTCAAATTAATGCTTTACAACACTGAAAAAATAATTCCGATTCGTTCGGTATTGACTTCGAATCGAGAAAGTACTCGATCACGAATGCCAGAATCAGGCCCTGATTGTAAAAATTGCTGCCAGATGTCTAAACTTGTCAATAAAATCAAATGTGAAGCTTGCCATAAGAGATAAAATGCGAAATATTGTTTAATTCAAATGTTAGGGCTGCCATATCGTTAGCAATATAGAACAAGTGGAGCCATCTGTTGACAAGCTTCGCTTGTGATTAACCCTAATAATTTAATTTCTTTTACCTAAATCTTGATTAATCACTTTATAATCCAAAGAAATTACTGTAATTTGCTCTATTCTATTCGGGTAGCATTAATTTTATTTTTGAATTTTTTTCCGACTTTTTTGCAGTTTCTGTTTTCAATGTAAATTTACTAATAAACTTGCATGTCAACTGACAGCAGAAATAAATTCAGGCGAACAAAAAAAAAAAACTTCTTGGCGAATTGATTTAGTAGGCAGACATTAAAATGCAATTAATATTTTTGAAATTTCATAGGATTTAGAAAAAAAAAAGAAAATGTTTGCAAATACAAAAGCAATTTAAGGGAATTAAGTAAAAAAAACTTAAAGAAGAAATAAAATTTTTTGACAAATTGTTGTTTCTTATTAAGAGCTAAAAAAGGATTTCAATTGCAATTTAGTGATAAATAATAAAAATTTTTGTGAAAATAGAAATTCATCTGCAGCCCAATTATGAATAAAAACTCCCCGTAAAAATGGGAGAAGGAAAAAAAACTCCCGGAAATTTGTATTCATAATTGGGCTACTGGTGTTTGGGAGGATTTTCGCGGGAGTACCAAGCTACAAACATAAGGGCCTTACGTTTGCAGCTCGCACTAAGAACAGTCGGGAGGTAAAACATATACCTATTATACCCATTAAAAACTCCAGGTTTTAAGGGTATAATCCCAGAGGACCTCCCAAAGAATACGGCTGTAATGGCAGGTACTTAACATTTTTTAATGCATTTGAATTAATCACAATTTATTATTAAAATACTTTAAAAGATAGAAAATAACTTTTTTTAAAACCTTTCTCAGGGTTGACTGACTATCCAGTTTCAGTTTTCATTCAAAAAAAAAAAAAAAGAAACAATTAACAAAACTCTTTTTCTACTTTGGATTTTATGCTTTTTTTCTCTGGGATTATAAAAGAATATCCGTTAAAGAAATATAACTAAAACCTTAATTAAGACATTTCTTTAGGCGTTTCAATTTTAAAGAATTTTTTTGTTCTTTTTTCAAAAAAATCTTGATTTGTGTAAAATGGAAATTTTCCCACATTTACAAAAAATTGTTGAAATGCAATTTAAGCATATTTTTTTTTCGTTTAATAAAAACGTACATTTTTATACTCTTCGCTACAGGTGAAAAGGGTCTTATTTAAGTTTGTCATTTCGTATGTAATTTCTGCAGTGTTAAACTTAGACGCCATGAAGCATTTTCATTTTGGATCCTTGTCAGAAGAAAAGTTAATTTAACGATGTCCGTGTATCCAGGTGTATGTTGAAATTAATTTCCAGAAGGCACCAGATATATTGGGACCTGGGTTATCTATTTATATCACATATAGTCTGGAATAGATTGCTATTGAAGTTCAGCCAGATCAGTTTAAAAAACAAAACTGAAGTTGAGTTGCCAGCAGCGAAATCAGGCAACCCCGAACATGTTAAAATTTAAAAAAAATCGACCTATTTATTACTGATTGTTTTTGGTGCAGCCTTTTTCTGTTGGATTTTTGTACCATTTGTTCGTGTGATATCTTTTACTGCATTCGTGTCCCTACTTAAAAATTTACAAATAACAATAGCCTTTGTTTAGCGCCGGGTAATCCGAAAATATCTGTGAAAATTTAATAAAATGTCGAATTTATGAAAAATGTACCAAAAGTATTTCGAAATTTGATCAAGAAAACCGTTAAATTGCTAAAAAAAAATTTTAATTTTACCTTGCAAATATGACGGACAAAACATTTTTTTTTACTAAAAATTTAAAATTTTAGAAGAGCTGCAATAGTGAAAAGGGTATTTAAGATTCGGCAAAGCCGAATAATAGCACTCTTGTTTTTTTTTTTGTTATTAATTCCCTTCAAGTTGAATGTAATTGAAGCCTTTAAGTGGCAAAAAAAAATGTCAAAGTAAAGATTTTTTTCTTCAAGACAACATATGAGAACCATAAGGTGGCAAAGTGCCACAGTAGGCAAAAAAATAACAAAAAAACGAATTATACTACAAATATTTTTTTTATTGTTTAATTAACTAATCCTATATACAAAATATTTTAGCAAAAAAAAAAAAAAATTAATTCAAAATTGTGAGCAACTTAAAACGTGAACCACAAAATTACATTTAATCAATGTATGAATGAAATTATTTATTTTTTTTTAATATTTAAATTTCAAAGCTTTTATTGTATTTGTTTTGTGTTATTCTGCATGTGCAAAAATATTAATTTGATTATGCTTAATAATATTTATTTTATTCATGGCAAACAAAATCAAGCATTTTATCTACAACAATTTGGCGGTTTTTGTAAAACTGCAAAAAAAAGAAACAAATGTTCGCATATTTTTCTTAAACTAAAAGAATGTATTCTTAAAATAAACATTAAAATCTTATCCTTAACTTTAAAAGTGTATATATTATTTTTAAGTCAAAAAACTATTCCCCACGGGGGATGTGCTGCGCCTGTCAAGGGTCGTAGTTAAAGCATCTTGAGCAGTCAGAACTTTTGGTGTTACATCCACTGGGGTAAATAGCAGCCTGGGTTGCGCCAAACATCCAAATGAACGGGTTCTTTGTGGTCCAAAGGATTTCAAACGAGTTCGAAGTGACACCATAATACTGTATTTTCTGGTGCCACGGGAGTCAGTAGCTCTCGGTGAACATGCACACCAGTCTGACTAGAGGTCTCTGTTGGTATGCTTCTTTGAGGTCTTCTTTTTCGGAGAACGTAGTGATTGTGGTTTAAACTTAAAACTGCGGGAAGGGAAACGTCTACATGGAAGGTTGATTTTTTTCCTTGAAGGAAAGTTCGGCCTATGGAGGGATCGGTAAGTGCTGTTGCTATTCAACAGACGCTGCTTGGATTAAATACAGCAGTGGGGGCTAGATAGCTCCGGCTCCTTAACAAGGGTGACCGTATAATTTAGAGGAGTATAGACTTAAAGTACGGCACACAGGAGCATTTGGTTAGTGCATATATTAACTCACAATGTGTTTGAGATCCACTGTGAGATAAGGCGATATAGTTCCCGCAATCAGTCAACTATTGTCGAGAGGACTCCATTTTAAATAGAACATACCACTTGCCTGACGTATATTGTTATTTAAATCGTAATGAAGAAATATGGATCTGATCCGGCCTGTAGCCGTGAGATATCTTCGTCGGTCATTTAGTCTAGACCCAGATATATATCTTTCCACGGTTGGATAGTGTGTAGCTGCCTGCGAGTCTGCTGCTCCTGATAGCTAGGACTGGTCATTCGCAGAGCAGGTGGATGCCCATTTTCTCCCTTTCCCTGTCCGTACAACTGTGACAGAAGTCGTTGAAAGCAAAAGTCTTAAGCGAATTAAGGCATTCGATATCGATGGAAATTGCAATACAATTTAAATGGAAATTTCGATCGATATCGAATGCCGTAATTCGCCATCTGATGCCAAATTACGGTATTCGATATCAAGCGAAATTCCAATTTCAATTGTATTGTTGTTTCGATAGGCATCGAATGACCGCTGTTTTTCATATATACGTGATTAAATTCTTTGTCTTCAAAGAACTCATTCATTTTCGTTTCTGTTTCACATTCATTCTTGATGATGAATTTGAATGCAAAACTTTTCCTTTCTTTCTTGATTTTTGCTTTTTAGTTTTTGTTCTTTTTGTTGCTTCTTTTTATATATTTTTTTTTTTGTTATATTATTAAAAAAAATTTTTTTTGCTCGTGTAAATTGAGTCATTTGAGCTAAAAATACGATAAATACAATTAAATAATGTAAGAAGATATTTTATGTTGCATTTTAAAGCTTTTTGGGAACAAAAAAAAAAATGTTTAAAATATAATAAATTAAATCAAAACTTAAGCGGATATTGTGGACTTTTTCATTCAGAGATAAATTTTTTTTTTAAATTTTATAAAGAAATTAAGAAAATTTAAATAAATTTTTGGAAATAAAACCAAATTTTAATATACTTTTTAGATAATTTATTGGAATTAAAGAGGAATCTATAATTAACTTTAATTATCTTCTCTAATACCTCCCTTTATGCATTACTTTGGAGTCTAAATTGTTACTTATTGCATTACCTTGACTCTCCTTGCTTTTATAAGTTTTATAATATTAAAAAATACTTCTAAGACTATTTACTCGATTTAAATTGAAAATTTAAATAAACTTTATTCATCTACTTGCAGTACCTCCCTTTATGTATTACTTTGCAGCCTAAATCGTTACTTTCTGCATTACCTTATCTCTCCCTGCTGTTATAAGTTTCATAATATTTCAAAATACTTCTTAGATTTTTTACTGGAATTAAAGCGGGAACTATAATAAATTTGCGTGATCTCCCTCTGTACGTTACTTTATAGCTAAAATCGATACTTTCTGCATTACCTTTTATTACTTTTGCTGTAATAAATTGCACATAATTTCAAAATACTTCATAGATTATTAATTGGAATTAAAAAGAAAACTGGAATCAAATTTAATTATCTACATGCAAATACCACTCTTTATACATTATTTTGTATTCTAAGTATTAAAAGTATTCTATTGCACGTAAGTTCCTTTTTAGTTTAAGTTAAACCACTTAGTTCAATCGAAAACCAAAAATCTAATCTGTTTTTTTTTTTTAATTTCATTAACTTAATTTTGATAAACAAAATTGTGTATTTTCTTGTTCCTCAGAACTTTTTTAACTTTGGTTTTAGTAATTTCGTTATCCTTATTTTAGTTTTTTAAAAATATTTTGGTTTTTTTACCACAAGAAAAGATAAGTTTATTATTTTTTTTTTACAAAAGTCCAAAATACCCAACATGTTCGTGGGAATTTTGTTAGTTTTTTTTTTTAAATATTGAATTAAAAATTCATTTTGTAAAACTAAAACCACAAATTCCCTTAAATACATCATTTCAAAAGTTTTGCACTTAAAGAATTTTATTTTTTGCCCTTTAGAAATTTTTTATAAAAAAGGTCGAAAAAATAAAATTTTATTTAATCCTTTTCAAAAGATTTAATTAAGAAAAACCTAATCGATACCGTATTGGAAATAACGTTAAAATTTTTGAATCAATTTCGGTCTCAAAATTTTTTTTTGACTCCAGTTACGACCAGTTTATGTGCAAATAAAAGAGAATCTTTTAATAAAGTCAGACCTGGGACTTAATACTGGAGGTGTTTGCATTTTCGAAGGAGTTTTCTTGCGAACCCCTTTTAGGGATATTTTCAAGATTTAAGATTTTAAGAAAAAACTGTTCAATAGAAACATATCGAAATTAATTATTTTTAGTTTTTTTTTAAATTATTTTAAACATTTTTTCGAATTTATAAAGATTTCTTGCAATAATTCTTCAATTAAAACCAAACGTTGTATGTACATACATATACATAAATACTAAGGAATGATTCTATTCACTAGCCTGTGCCCTGCTCTGTTTCTCAAAACTACAAGTTACAAATCTACAAGTAAAATATGTTTGAAACAAAAACAAAAATTGTAAATAAAATTGTTGCTTTTTTAACGTATTTTACTTTTAGTTTTGAGAAACAGGGCCCAGACATTCCAAAAAATTTTTAAAATTATAAAATATTTCATAAAAAGGAAATAACTCCCACATTCTATTTGTTTTTTGTTTTGTTTTTAATTAAGACAAGTTTTTCTAATTGTTAAATAATTTTAATAAATTAGAACTAAATTTATAGATCGATTTAAGATAGAATTAATTTTTTAATGCATATTAGTTTTTTAGAGATATTTTTTAAATTCGAACATTCGTCCATGTTCTGGAAAACGCAAAACGCATTTCAGCATGTTCTGAAAACCAGGCGATTTGCTAGCGTTTTGCTTTTTTTCGAAGTTGTGTGTTGAGCAAAGAAAACATATGTTTTATCATAACAAAACGTAAACAAACAAATAATTTACAAATTAGTTCTGTGAAATAAATTTAAAATTAAAATGCCTACAGCGTTCTTACATGTTCATAAGTAAACTACTGCGACAAACAATTGACAAACCCAAAGCAAATTTTTAAATTGCATTTTTTAATTAAAATCGTGAAAAAATGTTACAAGTTTTTCCTTAAATAAAATGAAAACATATTAAGTTGAAATTGTGGGCCATTTCCTTTTCTCCTTAAAGTGCAGTTTTAATAAAATAGACCATAATAGACTTAAGTATACACTAGCGGTTTGAAAACGCCAAAGTTTTCGTTTTTGGAAACGCAAATTTTAAGCTTTTTGCGCTTTTCAGAACATGGGCGATAATTTCGAAATTAGTTTTAGAGAAAAACTTATCGAAATTACTTACTGAAACCTATTGTATTTAATTATGAACTATTTGAGGTTTATGGATAATTTCAAAAAATTCGAACTTAATTTCGAAAATTCGAACTTGATTTCGAAAAATTCGAACTTAAATTTGGAGTTCGTTTTTCAACTTACTTTGCATAATTTCCGGATTTTTAAGTTTTTGAAAATATCTTTTATGAAATTTTATATATTTTAAATGGATTAGTAAGAACTGAGCTGCCTAACAAGAGCGACAAGCCTTATTTTAAACATGAAAACTCTATTTCGAATACATTTGCAATAAAACAATCCGATCTGTCAAATAAAATTTCCCAGCCGGTTGGTATTGAATTCGCGTTCTTAAGGTTTGTTTGGTAGAAACTACATTAAAATGAGAAGTTTTGACGCAAAAAAAAAAACGCTTGCTGCTTTTATTTAGGTAACTTAGTAATAGAGAAAATTTATTTCGAATTTGATTTCAACTAAATTATGGTCTTAATACTTTTTAATACAATCTGTATACGAAAATAGTCCATGTCTTGCACATACGAAAGCTGTTGCACAATATACGAAACAGAGTAAAAAACCACAGAAGATTTGCGTACAGTGTACGAATATTAACGAAGTGTTTTAATTTTTTAAAATACTATGAACTCTTTTGGTAAAACACTTTAAATGTGAATTTTAAGAATAGTACATTTTTTCATTAAAAGTTTTTTTAAAAACATTTGTTTGTCAAACATAAAAAGTTGCGTAATATGTAGTTACACAATATTAGGCTACAAACGAATTCATTAGTTTCGTATTAAATACGAAACTTTTGTAAACAATATGAAAAATAGTTGCTTGAAAAGTTAGGAATTCAGACAAAATAAGTGCGTTTTCATTCATTGTTTAAAAGAAACTTTTTATTCACAAACTTTTTAACACGATTTTATTTCAAATATCTGTTAAAAAAAAGTTCACTAAAATTTTAGTTGTTTTTTATAAAAAGCTTTTCAGTTTTTTTTTCTATTTATTTATCAGAGAACACCTGTTATCTCAATTAAAAAACTAAAACCACTTTATTTATCAAGAACTGTATTGCAATTGTAAAAATAAGTCATATTTCTATTAGGAAATATTTACGATCGTTCACAACTGTTTAAGCTACTTATCTTACTAAATATCAAAAACTTTTTTTTTTTTATAAAATTGTTACTATAAAATTGTGTCAATAATAATTTAACAACATCATGATTATTATTATTATTATTTGTTGAACGAGAGAGTAGACAGTGTGAAACAAATGGAATACTATGTAAAGAGTATTAGGGGTAATCACAGTTTGTAATTATTTAAAATGTAAATTGTTATTTTTGTATATTAATATAATAAAACTAACTTATAAAAAGAAATAATTCTCACATTCTATTGATTAAAATGTTACCTCCATATTTATAAAAAACATTTTAGGTTTATTAGAGGTTTATGAAACGAATTTTCTATAAAAATTTTGTTCAATAAACCTTTTATAAATTAAAATTTTTTTTTATGAATATGGGGTAAGACTATACAAAAAAATATGCTCTTGCTATTTGGAAAAATATTTATAAACAAAATTTGTAAGTGTTTTTTTTTTTTTTGGAAAATTTTGGCAAAGGCCACGAATGAATCAAGTCAATTTTGAATATCCTGTTTTAAAGATAAGTGTATTTCAGTGGAAGGGCCTTGCACCGATCAAAACAGTTGGCAGTGGGAAGTGGGATAATCTGGATTTTAAAGCGGGTGAGGTAAAACTTGCCAACCTTTATTTAAAACAAGTAACAGTGTTATATTCTGCTATGCCGAATCTTATATATCCTTCACCATGGTGCAACAGGAACAGAAGGTCATATAATATATATAATAAATATACTGTTACTGATCTTTTTGGTATTTTTGTGCGAGGTGCCACGCCCACTTATCCAATAACACCCACTTTTAAACGATTTTGTGTATCAAAAACTCAGCTATGTGTACGAAATTTAAACAATTTTCCTCTTACCGTTCTCCAGATACAAGAAAAATTATATTTTGTGCCACGCCCTCTTCTCCAATTTATCCCACATTTGATCTGATGTTTTGTATTGATAACCAAGATGCTTTTACCTAATTTTGAAACTTTCGATCTTGCGGTTCTCCAGATATACAGAAATCTATAATGCCTTTATATGAGAAGTGCCACGCCCACTACTACAACTCCGCCCGCTTTTTGATGGATGTTGCGTATTGATAACCAAGATGCTTGTACCAAACTTTAAAGCTCTGGCTCTTACCTTTCTCAAGACATACAGAAAAATAAAATAAAAAAACAACAACGAGGGTAAATTAAGAGAATGTTTTGCTTTTTTTTTCTCATATCTCGTCTATTTAAGGACCGATCAGGCTGAATTTTATTAGCAAACTTAAACGGAGTATATGTGACATATATATATAACAACCCAGTCCGCTTCATTTCTGGGGTAGTCAGAAAACCTATTTCAACATACACCCGGACAGATGGACATTGTTAAATAAACTTCCATACTCATAAGGAGTATACATATATACTTTATAGGGTCTTAGATTAATATTGTAGAAATTACAAACTGAATGACAAAATTATATGTACCTCTTTTACTTCGGTGAAGGGTATAAAAGTAATTTTCAGCTGGTCAACATGTTGCCGACCGTTATTATGATAAAATTAAATATATAAAATATTTCAATGATTTTGTTCATGGATAACTGCCTCCTATTCATCATCATAGAACTTTTTTTAGCTGACCCTGGCGGGGTTTGTCTTTTATGTCAAGTTCAGCACTTCTTGGCCGCGCAAACCACCTCTCGCACATTGAAATCCACCGATCATCTTTAGGATATGCTTTGGTATGTAATCTATATGCTTCAGCTGCACTTTTTTCAAATTAAGAAAGTTAGGCAAGACTTTCCTCAAATTATGTTCTATTTGGCGCAAATTGCAACATTTTCGAATAAAAAATAACTTTTTTGTTTATCCAAAAAAAAAAAAAAATTACAAATCAAAGTTATTTAAGACACAAGTTATTAAAGACACAACTATGTTTGTAAGATACGCCATCTGTTCTCAATTAATTTCGTATTCCCTGCAAACTGTGACTACCCTTATTTATTTTAAATTATGTTTCTAAATGTAACAATCATGTTATTATTTTGTCTATTATTTTACTCATATTTCTTTATGATTGGTAAGATAAAATTTTACAAAAAAAAAAAAAAGTTGACATTAAACACGTGTTTAATGTTACAATATAAAATTATTTAAAAAACAAACAAATGAAAAAAACGGTATTTACGAAACATATTTTTGTTAAGATAAATATTGACTTATATTTAACGTATTTCAAAATTATTTGAATAACATTTTCCTTGAAAATTTTAAACTACAATATCAAAGATTTTAATTTTTATAAAGTTGTTGGTCCTAAAACTTTTAGTAAACTAATCATTTTCAAGGTTTAAAAAACTGCAGAAAATTTGTGTATAACTTTACGCTTTTTGAGTTGTTTTGACAGTGACTGTTTACATTTAATGAATCAGCAACAGTCTTTTTTTGGACAATGACATGACAAATGAAGAATTGGAAGAAACTGCAGTTTTTCTACTTTGACTGCAGTTTTTTAAACACTGATCATTTTAGTTGGTACGTGAGTATTTTTTAAATCAAGGAAATGGTAAAAGCTGTCCTTGATTTCAACTAGGGATCTGTAGAATAAGATTTTTTTTTTTTTTTAATAAGGAAAAAATAAATATAATTCGTTATACAAGGTTCGGTGGAGGTGAGTCTATTTCCCTTCATATAAGCACTGCTAATTTTTTAAAATATCTTCTTATTGAGATAATACAAATTAACTCGAATTTGAGTGAAAATATCTGCGCGGAATTACGTAAAAGGCTTTTAATAAACCATTGCTGCCAGATAAGATCTTTTGAAAAAATGAGGAGAGTATCCTAACCTCTTTAATAACAATCTGCGAAAAACATTATACTATTATGCTTTCAGTCCCACCAAAACCAGTGCCAAGAATTTTCAGATGTAAATATCATGCGGAAAGGGACGCTATTTCCATCTTCATAGAAAAAATTCTCCAAAATTGTTCAGCAATTAAATCATTAATCAGAAATAAAATTAGTTTTGATTAAAAATTTAATCAAGTGAATTAAATGTTTAATCAAGTGAATTTAATGTTTAATCAAGTGAATTAAACGTTTAAACGATATTATTAATTTGTTTACTAATGCATATTTAATTAATTTTTTAATTAATATCACAAATTTTTTAATTGCGTATACGCACCAGAACGAAGAATAATAGCGGCTATTAAGGGACTCAAGACCCACACAGAAAAAATTCTCCAACATTTTTCACCAATTAAATCATTAATCAGAAATAAAATCACTTTTACATAACAATAAAATCAAGTGAATTTAAGTTTTAATTTAATTAATTTTTAAATAATATCACACATTTTTGATTGAAATCAATCTTTTTTTCTGTGCATGAATTATAAATCCTGGGCTGAAGAAGCCCTTCTTGAGGCTATTAAATAGGGGGATTTGGGGATTTAATAAATCTTCCAAAAAAGCGGATTTATCTAACTGTAAAAATTGGCGGGGGATAACACGTCTTTGCATGATAAAAAATTATTTGCGCACATATACATAATCGGCAAACGACTTATGAATGCTATTAACCCCCTATTTAAGAATAGTCGAGTAATCTATTGAATGGCGGCCACCTCTTTACCTCACCTTTATATTTTAATTTTGATTGAAATTTGATAAACTGCAACATCAGGCTATATGAAACGCATTTAATGGAGTACCGAAAAAAATCATAAAGTTAATTTGGGCAATGTATCATTGTGCAACCTGTCGCAACAACTACGATCGAACCCTAAGCAATAGGGCTACCGTGTTAAACGGTTTTAGGCAAGGACGTGCCCTTACTCCCTTATTATTCAACAAAGTATTGGCCAAAACTGTTTAAATTATAAAAATCATGCCAGATTACTAAAATCAATAAAAGGTTAATTTTTTGAATATATTTTCTGATTTTCAGTTCCGCTTAATTGAGATGTGTTAACGCACGTATTTTATTGTCTTCACATTTGGATATTATTTCTGTCATGTAAATTGTTTTAAGATATTTTTTGTTTAATCGGATTTTAATTGTTTAGACCTGTTTGTCAGTTCCGTTTTCAGTTGTGGTAGAATTTTAATTATTACAAATTTCTAACACGTTTTCAGTTCTCGTGGTCGTTCGGTTGGTCATTAATGGCGTCTTAACAAGTCAGACAGACAACTGTCAAATATTTTTATTTTTTTTTTTTTTTGTTTCTATTTCTATTTTGTATTGAACAAATTATATTGTACTAATATGAAAGAATTTAACATCCGCAATTAAATTATTTTACGAAAAACTAAAATTCCAACGACAACGGCGAAAATCGAAAACCAAAATCACAAGAAAACAAAAAAAAAAAAAAAAAAATGTCGTCACTTGAGAATTTCAAGAATGAATTTTGTTGATTTCATTTCACTCTGTTTTTATTTTTTCGATACAAGAAAAAGAAATTAAAATCAAAATTGGCAAACAATACAGCAGAAAGTACAATCAAGAAATTGTCTAAATTGACACATCAAACGTCGCGTCTAACGATTGACAATAGGTCGCTTCGAATAGACATTACAATACGAAATATAAACGAAAACCTCGAGACTTATACTACAACTACTACTGAATTGCTGTTTGAGTTTTAAAATCGTTTTTTCTTTATTTTCCATTATTTTTTCGAAATTAAATTTTTTATTTTTTTCTGTATTAAACTTTTAAATAGAATAAAGAAATTTGAAAAAGAAAAAAAAGATGTTGAGAGCTGCTGATGAAGAAGTGTATCGTGAAATGAGTTCAATGACCAATATTTGTATTTGAAATTGCATCAATGCATGGGCCAAATTTTATTTAGTTGAATTTTTTTAATTCGATATTATTTTAGTTTTTTTCTCATTATGTATTTTGCTTAAGAAAACAACTTTAATGAAATCGTTATTCAAAATAACAAAAAAAAAGGTTGTCTAAAATTGTCACACAGCTTTGAAGATACAATATGAAAAGGATTTGAAAAAATTCGGGTATAAAGACTTAATAATATGACTACTGAATATATTGACAGCAAGAAATCATCACTTTTTTGCTTCAAACAACCAAAATATACTATTTTATTGTTTTATAATATAAGTTCGAATGTTCAAAATTGCTAAAAAATCTTTAAATATTTCCCAATTTAAAAAAATACTTCATAAAAGCAAAAACAAAAAAATATATTCATTTGATAATGTTTAACGAATTTCGAGCTTTCGAAATTATTTTAAGTTAATTGTAATATTTAAAATTTCATCTAAAACATACAAAAACAAATTTTCAAAGAGCTGGAAATTTAAATTTACTATTCTGATTGCATTCAATCAATTCGAAAATAAATTCGACTTTTTGAAATTGTTCAAAAAGTCTTACTGCCTGTTTAACGATATCGAACGTCATCGTTCGCATAGAAAATTACATTTAAAACAAAAACAAAGTTCGAACATTGTACGAACTTTGTTTTTGTTTTAAATGTAATTTTCTATGCGAACGATGACGTTCGATATCGTTAAACAGGCAGTTAATTTAATTAAATTGAATAGCAAATGCAACATTAAACACGAAAAAGTATTTTATGTTGTACGAATTTTTTAAAAAAACTAATTCGCAAGATTCAAAAGACATTTAAAAATATACGGGTGTCTAAATTCGAAGTTACGTATATTCAAAATTGCTAAAAGTTCTATATAAAATCAAATTAAATTGATAATACGATAAAATAGAGTTTTTTTACTTCAGTTCTAAAAAATTTACAGAATTTAAGGTGAATTAAGAAAATTATATAAAAAAAAATAATATAAAAATTTTAGTTAAAACAAACTACAAAATTTTATATGAATTTTCGGGCTTATGTTAAACATTTTAAAACTAGTGCTAATGTTATAGAAATTTGTTGAACCTCTTTTAAATAATGCCGAATTTTCGAAATTCCCATAAAAATCTTCCATTATGCTTTAAACTCGTTACAAAACATTTGAAGAGCTCTTGTAACTTTAAAACTGCTGTTCTAAATCAATTTCAAAACTAAGTTCGAATATTCGAAATTGATCAAAATGCTCTTATTTGTTAAAATTCAATAGAAAAATCAATTTAAAATTTCATCAGAACACCAAATATAAAAGAGTTATTTAAGTCTTAAAAAAAGCTGAAAATTATGTTCGAATTTTCGGAATTCCCCAAAAAACTTTCCATTTTACTTTTAATTTGCTACAAAACTATTAAAATAGATGCATAAGCTCTTGTAACATTAAAACTTGCTTTTCTGCTGTTTTTTTATCAACTTCAAAACAAAGTTCGAATATGTATTCGAAATTGCAAAAAATGCTTTAAGTTATTAGAAATCAAGAGAAAAATTTATTTAAACTGGAATTCATAAGGTCTACCAATTAAATAAAATAATTTTAGTCCTTAAAAGAATACGAAACAATGTTCGAATTTGCGAAATTCTCCTAAACAATCTTAAATTTTACTCTTAAATCGCTACAATACATACTAGAATGAATGCAAAAGCTCTTTTAACATATAGTTTTAAAACCTGCTGTACTACCTCAATTTCAAAATTAAGTTCGAATATTTCAAATTGCACACAATGCTTTAGTTTGTTAAAATTCAATAGAAAAATCAATTAAAACTGCAAATAATAAGGGCTGCAAATTAAAAGGAATAATTTATGTCGTTCAAAAAAATTCGAAATTAAGTTCGAATTGTCGAAATTTTCCCAAACCCCTTCCGTTTTACTTTTATTTCCTTACAAAACTATTAAAATAAATGTTTAAGCTCTTTAAACACTTAAACTTGCTATTCAAATTCAAAATTAAGTTCGAATTTTCGATATTGCTAAAAATTTTTAACAAATCAATTAAAACTTGAAATAATAAGGAGTTGAAAATGAAAAAGAAAAATTTTAGCTATTAAAAACTTTCGAAATTTTATTCGAATTTTCAAAATTCTCCTATAAGCCTTCAATTTCACTTTTAATTCGTTACAAAAGATAGAAATGAATGCAAAAGCTCTTTTAACAAGTTTTTTCAAATAAGTTTACGAGATATGGCCGTTAGAAGAATGTTCATGTTCTTTGAATAAATTTTTTTAGCCGAAATATACATCAGGCCATAAAATCTGAACGGCAGCTAAACTTTGAAAATCTAAACTTGGGTTTGTAACTTTCGAAAGGTACTTCGGTAAATTGCACACGTGAAGGAGTTTGCATTTTATGTTGCACAGTAGTGTTAATTAAACTTTTATTATTTCTATATTGTTTTTTTCTTAATTATTTAATAATCATTTATCCATTTATAGTGTGTTTGAGCTTATTGCAAATTTTGATCTAAGGCGGATTCACCCATTTGCCAGCATACAAATTTTTTATATGTAGTTTAACATGCCTCTCCCTCTCTCTCTATCTCTGTGAGAGAGTCGTCAAACTACGTTGTATTAGAAAAATTTTTTGTTCAAAAAAAAGTTGTCATACAGCTGATTATTTGTTTAGTTCTATTCAATATCTAAGTTCAGCTGACTACTGTCATCATTATCATGAAGTCTTATTTAGAAATTCATTGATTTAGGAAAGCTTATGTCACTATAATAATAAAAATGATGATGAAATTAAAAAAAAGTAGGTGTGTTACCATATTTGCTTAAGAATTTTATGATGTTTTTGCAAAAAACTTTTTTTGTCAACTTTATTGGCATCTCAATAACACTTTGTAAACATTTTAATAATGGTTTTATTTGTAACGACACACTACTGCAAACAGTGGAATTGTGTGGAAGATTTAAATAATTGAATAATAAGCAAAAAAAAAAAAAAAATGATTTAGTTGCTAAGATATTTTTAAATTTCTTTCTTTTCTAATGCTAATAAAGAGACTTAACATCTTAACAATGCTGCCATACTTTACTTAAATAACCTTTTAGCTGCGGTGAAGGGCATAAAAACGTCATCTGCGTCGACGAAATGTTCGCTTAGTTCTTTATCAGCTGATAAGTAAAAATACAGAAAAAGTTTAATTTTATCTGGTTCATCCACAACGAAACGCTACGTTTACGTAAGAGTACCGATTTTTATATAAGCTTGGTAGGAAAACGGAACAGTTAATCCGCAACCTATACGTTTACATAAGAGTAACGAGGCCTTAAAGTGAGAACAAATGACAAATGGTTACCTGTCAAAATGCCATGTAAGTTAGTCAAGACATAATCCAGATCTTACAAAAGTACGCCATCTGTTGAAAATCCGTTACTTTTTATGTTATGCACCTAAATCAATCTAGCAGAATTTTTTAATTGCAGTTCGAATTCTTTCCACAATTAAAAATATATTAAATATAAAAGAATGAGAACTAATTTTGCTTTTGAAAATCGATTAGATTTCTAGCTCTCTGTAAGTCGAAATGGCTTTTAAACCAAAAAATTTGACAAACCTGAACGTTAAAATTTTTAACTCGTATTAAAAATTCCCTTCAAAACTTGAAACTACAAAATCAATTGTATATTTTAAATGGTAAATTAAACTTATATCAATCAAATTCATTTTATAGGCTTTTTTTGAGGGTGTATGTTCGAGCATGTATAAAAATGTCTGTTAATAATGTATACAGTATGTAAATTTTATAGTATAGATGTACGTCATTGTTCAGTACTGAATTTCTAATATTTTTGTTGTTGTCTCTTCTTTGTTTAAAATGCTTAAAATGGCGTTAAAATGTTGATTTGGTTGAATTTTTTTTTCAACATTTTATTACAATTTATTGGACTATTTTAGGCCTAAAAGTTCATTTTAGAAATATATTTGTGTTTAAAGTCAAAGTAGTTGTTGTTGTTGTTGTTTTTTTCTTTCTTTACAGTATATTAATTCGGGTTGAAGCTATAAATCGTTTTGGATCATTGACAATGCAAAAACGCTAACATACCAAGTAGTTTTTTTTTTTTTTATTATACATATTGTATGACACATAAACAACACAAAAAATAGAATTTACATAACTTTGGAATTCAATTTCTTTTTTTCAAGCAGACATGGATGTTTGGGTATTAAAGAAAAACTATTCGAATTTAAATTTCAAAAGCTAGTTCCAAAGTACATGTACAAATTTGAATGCAAGAACCTTTGAAACAGAAATAAAATCTAAAAATATTTGATCAGACAATCCCTAAGGTAATTTAATTACATATAAATTCCATTTCAATTACTTTTAATGTAAAACTACAATAGTCTCAATGTAAACGAAATGAGTTCTAAATCAAGTTGCTTTTCTTCTTATTTGCCTATTCGTTTTTCGAATGTTAGCGATAAGATTAAATTTTAAACAAGCAATCAATTAGTTTTAATTGTAATTGAGAAATCTCCATTACAAATGATACATAACTGCAAGAAATAGTAGCCCACAATTACTTTTAAGTTCGTAATAAAATATGATATTTATCTTTATAATGTTTTTCTTTAGCAAAGTAATTGGGAATTTTTTGTAATTATACTATCGAGAGATAAGAAATTAGTTAATTGCCTTTATAATTACACTGTTTTAACAACAACATGAACTTGAAATAATTTTGTTTGATCACAATAACATTTAAATATAACTTAAACTTTTTCAATTACAATTTTACGTAGCTGTAATTAAAACTTTTTAATAACAATTAATTAATTATAAATTGATCAATTTCAATTGCATTTAATTGTAATTTAATTTAATTGTAACTAATTAATTACATGCAAATGTAAAAAATTATATACTTGGCTTAAATTCTAGCCAAAAGGCAAATGAAATTAAAAAAATTTTTTTGAAAATAAATGTAATTTGTTGTCATGGCTTTTTAATAAAAAAAATTTTGACAAATTTGAACGTACAAATTTTAAATTCATATTAAAAATTACCTTCACAACTAAAAAATTCAAAATCAATTGTATATTTTAAATATTAAATTAAACTTATATCAATTAAATTCATTTTATAGGCTTTCTTAAATCTCAATTACAAATTGCACGTGAAAGTAATTAAAAGTATTTAAATATATATATTACAAGTAATTTAGGTTAAAAAAATATTAAAAAACGTGTAATTAAATTGTTCGCAATTAATTAAAATTAGCAAAAAAAAAAAAAAATGCAGTTACTACTAAATTTGGTAGTTATCAAAAATTTTCAATTACAAAACACTTGTAAATGTAAAAAAAAACTACTTAACTACAATCTACAGAATATTGTATTTCAAATAATTTAAAAATTAATCAGATTTTGTTTATCGTGCTTATTTCCCAATTTTTATTCTTGATAAATACACTGGAATATATTATTGGAAGGTGAGCTAGTTTCTATGCGCATTTGTCTGGTTGCTTTGGCCAGATCATCAGGAAACATTCTCCCAATATTTTTTTTTATTTTTTTTTAACAAAAAACACTTTTTTTTTTAAAAAATTTCCTAAGCTAATCCCGCGAAGCTCTACGCTTGTCTGCAGGAAATAAGCTAGAGTCTCTGACAGGAATCGAACCCGCAACCCCGGCGCTGTTAGACTAGCTCACTACCAGCTAGCAAACAAAACTGAACGGTGAATGAGACTATTTTACTAAATCAATTCAAATCAATTAAAAACCACAATAAACAGATTACTTGTAATTGCAAAAGAATATATTTAATTACAGTTTAAAAATAATTGTTGTTTAAAATATTCAATTAAGTGTAATAAAGTTATTACTAATCACTGGAAATAAAGTTGTAAATTCCTTATCTATGAAATAGTTGTTAAAAAATCTTAATTACAAATTGCTTTTAATTTTTATTAAAACAATTTAATTATAATTTACGAATAATTAAATTTGTTAATTATTCCTAAGTTATTCCAAATAAACTATAATCAAGCAATGAATTAATTTAGTAATAATTTAGGTTGTATTAAAAAAAATCTCAAATAAAAATTGGTTGTAATTACCATTTAAAATATTTTATTACAATTTAAAAAAATTATTGAAGTTGATAATTTGCAGTAGTGCTCAAATAAATTCTTTCCCATAAACTAAAACAAGCAATTAAAAAACAATTATTAAAAAAAAACTTCATTACAAATTGTTCGTAATTGTAATTGAAAATATTTAATTACAATATACAAAGTTGAAAATATTAATTAATGTTTATTCAATGTATTGCCTATTAACTTAACTCAAGCAATAAACACAATTATTAAAAAATTAATTAAAAGCATTTCCATTACAAATTCTTTGTAATTGTTTTCAAAACTATTTAATTACAATTTATGAATGGTTAAAGTTTAATCAAATTATTCTCATTTAAGTAAAATTAAACAATAAATACAATTACAATAGTCGCAATTGAAACATTTTAATTACAAATTACTTATATTGCTATTAAAAATATGCAGTAGTGTGCAATGACGTTATTTCTAATTAATAAACAAAACGAAAGAACTAGATTAATTTCAAATTTAATTAAAGAAGCTTAATTACAAATTATCCTTAATTGTAATTGAAAATGTATTATTGTTAAATTACTGTTAAATTACAGCTTTAAATAATTGTAATTAAAAAATACTTGTAACTGATTTTAAGTTTCCAGCAAAATTGAATTGTTATCGAACCGTTTTAATTTGGTGCAATTGCACACAGATTTTATCAATTACAAAACGTAATTGAAATCATTCAGGTGTTTTGCTTTACAATCAAGGTCAGGATTTCTCAGAAAGGAAATTTCGACATTCGATATCGATCAAAATTTTCATTCATATTGTATTGTTATTTCGATCAATATCAAAAGCCGTTATTTGCACCCAGAGTTAAGACTCTTTAGTTTTTGAAATCTTATTTAAAATTCGGATAACCAGGGGCTTAACTCTGGCATTCGTGATCGAGTACTTTCTCGATTCGAAAGCAATATTATTTCAGTCGATACTGAACGAATCGGAATTATTTTTTCAGTATTGTGAAACTCAAATGAATGCTTTACAATAACGAAAAAATAATTCTGATTCCTTCAGCATTGACTGAAATAATTAGATATTAAATTGCTTTCGAATCGAGAAAGTACTCGATCACGACTGGCAGAATCTGGCCCCAGGTAGTGCAACTTATGAAACACAGTTTCCTCTTCGTCATGACACCAGTAGTGCAACTTAGAAAGGAAGTTTTGACCACCGAGAGATCGACAACAGCTTTTTAGAGACTCTTAAAAATTCAAGGTCTTACTATGTATCCCTAATCCGTTTGACATTTGTTAGAAGTCGGTTTGTTGTTATTAAGTTATATTACAGAGAACAAATCTATAGACTCCTTTAAGAATGAAAACCGAATAATAACCCATTAAAACCCCAAATTTAAACCCCTTTCTTTCTATAGCAGTGTTAATTTTTCTTGTAGACATTTAAATTCATTGGTTCCCGTCCATTCTGTTCTGCCTGTCTTACACTTTGAAATTTAAAATTCAATTATTCTATTAACAAATCAACAAAAAAAAACAAATATTAAAAAAAATCAAAATTTTGTTTTATGAACAAAAATAACAACAAAGTATCTATTTATACAATAACAAAAAGTAATTTACATAAATAATTATGCCAAATAAATATTCTCAATATGATCTGAAATTCAAAATAAACACGATTACGTACAAATCGTATCAAAACTATTCGCGTAATAAGGAAACGAAAATATGACAAACTGGGGACCTAGACTGACAGTAACTAAATAAGAGCAAACAACAACAATGACAATAACTCAGATTAGAATTTCAAAACAGAGTCTAAAAAAGAAAACAAAAAACTTGTGAAGTACACAAAAAAAAAGTGCGATAGCACTGAGAGAAAAAATAAAAAATAGGAATAAAAAATATTTGGCTTATTTTCGGCCTAGTGAAAAGTGGCAACATTAAGAAACATATATTTTAGGTTTTTTTTTTTTTTTTTTGGAGCTACCAAAAAGAAATGATCTCAGTGAATTTTTAAAGATGGAGAAAATTGGTGACCATTATGTTATTCGATATTCACATTTAAAAGGGGTCAGTCCAACCAATGTAAATCCGTAATACTACGGGGGAGTCTGCTCGCTCCTTCGTATACGACTTTAAAAAAACTGGGTGGCAAATTTTAAACGATGATTGGATGATCACCGGCTGAAGGTGCGTTAGCTTAAATGATTGGTCCGGTTCATTGGGAAGCCATTCAGAAGACAGCTCACTTGGGTTTTAAAGTGGTCCCTTTGTGGCACCTAGCGCCAGTGCTCATCCTACAAAGCAGCTACTTTAAACTACTTACTGCAGAATTCACCCAATGCTTCTTCCTAATAAGTAGAAGAAGCAACCTTAGTTTTATGAGCTAGAGCTTTCTAACCTTCGTTGCTTTTGTTGGCATGCTAGCAGCATTTGTTGATTAGTAACAGCACCTGGGGAATTAGCCCTTGGCGCCGACTTTTTAAGATAACCCTTCCTGCGACTTTGGGTATAAACCACAACCACTACGTGATCCTCGAGGGAAGCCTCATCAATATTAAGTGCGCAGCCATTTTTTCGGGGCTACTAACTCCCGCTGCATGAGATGGGATCTGTTGTCAGTCGTGATCTCTCAATTTTGAACTCTGCCGAGTTCCAGGTATTGACTGCAACTGCTTTTCCGGAGGACGTAACACGCAAAATGTTTCGAAACATACCCCAGGCATAAGGCCGATATAAAGGGAATTTCTAAGAGCCTGTTACCAAAGGCTCCATCGAATTGTATCAAAGTCTTCTTTATGAAACTCTGCCGGTCCCAGGCAACATGGTTTGTTACTTAAAGAAGGTTTTCTTGAGGGAAAATAACACTGTTTAGCTCTTAATGATTCTCGTCCTCATTTAACTGTTCGTATTAGTCAAATAACTCTTCGTATTGATAGGATATGATTGCTAATACTAAAATAACGATTGTATCATTAGACTTCTTATGCTCCAGAAAACCTTGTTTTTTAAACAATCTTCTCTAGTGCAAACACTTTTACATAAGATATTTATATGTTTTTTTTAATAATCTAAAGTTTTCAAATCAATTTAAAAATATAATAAATAACAGTTGTTGTTTTTTTGTCTTAAAAAGGTCTCTAAGGAACAACTGACAACGGCAACAGAAAGTTGCATTCATTTCAAGCATGCAACGTTAAATGTATACCTTTATACCATTTTGTAAATTAAATAAATTCAAAATGTAAATTGGCCATTGCTATTCAAACAGTGTTGGGGAATTAAAAAGCAGGCGGCAATCAGGGCGATATTCGCTGAATATACATATTCCTCGATCGTCCATGAGTGTAAGGACTCAATAGATAGACTTGTTGCCAACAGAAGAGTACACATCTACAGGGTTCGAGGTTACCAGGACATAGAAGGAAACGAAGTAGCAGACGAATAAGCGAAATGGGGTGTTCAACTACCGTATAACAGAGTAATTGACATTTCAATTCCAAAACGTAATAGTTATTAAGAAAGCTACATACTTTACTATGCAGAGGAAATCTGAGGCGATTTGGGACCACACCAAACGTGCAAGGTATCCAGAATTATGTGGGGATCCTAAGATCCAAGGTCGACAATACTTTTTCTTTCGCTACCGAGAAAAGACTGTAGGCTTCTAAAAGGTTTTATAACGGGTCACTGTTGGACGGCAATATATGTTAAAAGGGTGGGTAACTGACTTGTGCCAATTGTAGATTGTAGTATGTGGTACCAGGGGAAAAAGAGACGGTGGAGCACATACTCTGCTACTGTCCGACAATCATATTGTAGAGTGAACTGCTTGGCAGATCATTACTTCCAAGATCTTGGGGAAATCTCTGGAATTGGACTAATGGGACTCCCGCCAATAGAGTTTGGAGTACTCTAGCTATCATCACATCGAACTGTCCTATTTATTTACGGGTTATCGTAAATCGTGGTAAAGCTAGGGTCCGGATTTTACACTTAAGGCTGATATACATATATTTAGCGTGTCAAATATCAAATGCAAAGATTATAATAATAACCGATATTCACCAGTGTTGAACGAAATCCATAGAGTCGTCACTAATTTTGCGGGAATCGGAAACCGCATGAATGTCGTACTTGGAGTTTGCCCACCGCCGATAGCAGAGGCTGAAAGGATTCTGCCGCGAAAAAAGAGTCGTGGTTGTACAACTAAGATCTGGTTGGAGCTTTACGCTTTACTTCTTCTGGCAGAAACCGTGGCATCCCCAACTAATGCTCAGCATCATGACACCCCCCACATTTTTAATTGTCCAGCCAATCCTACTCCGCTATGTCCAAGAAGTCTTTGGACACACCCTGTGGATGCATTCCTTGAACTTGATCGGGCAGAACCCCCTGATTTAATTTTGTATTTTGTTTATGCTGTTACAACAACAACGGTTGAAGCAAATTTTAATTATTGAATATTGTGGTTTCTAATAACCCTCACAAAAACTGATTTTTTAATGTAGTAGCAAAAAAGTGTATTTACTCACCCTGCAATTAAGCTGGGGGTAAGATATAGAACATATTTACCATTTATATGTGCAACATATTTAGATAACTTCTGAAATTTTTGCATATATTTTTAGAATGAGTTCACGCGGTATTATGTTTGTATTCATTGAACATTTTTGTCAAAAATGAAAACATTATTAAATAAATGGTTAAATGGGAGTATTTATTATGGATTTTTGCGTTTTTCTTTATTAAATTTTAAAAACTGAAATTTTATTATGACTTTTTTACTTGGGGGAATTTCTGAACTTCTCAAAAGAAATATACCAACAATAAACCAATTTTTAACATTAAAACGGACTTCGGTTTTGGGTAAAACTATACAGAATAATGAAAAATCGCTTTTAGAAAAAATATGTCATAAACAGGGCAAGTTTTTCAAGCTTTTGCTTGTAAAATAAGTTGTTTGCCTTTGTGAAATAATTTTGGATAAATGCATTTACTTTGCATAATAATGCATATTTTGCAATTTAATTATTAAGTGAGAAAACATCAAGGAGTACCTTGAGACACACTTGGGCATCTAGCAGTAAAAACACATTTAATTATTGGGAATTCTGTTTCTTAGTTTATATTGCAAATAAATAGTAATGAAACAAATTAAAAATATTATTAGTTTTGTTTGTGATAATAAAAAAAAAAAAAAAAAACAATTTTATTATTTGAACAGCCAGCATAAATGAAGTTTGCATTTTGAACAAAATCATTGTGATCGAGATTGTTTACAATGCTTTTAGAGCTTTCGAAGCTTCTACAAATATTTTTCTAGATATTAAAGGAATTGTTAAAAAATAATGATTAATATAAATTAATTATATATTGGACGTCAGTAGAAATTTTGCAAAGCATGACTTGAGGCACTCTTAGGCATAAGTGGGTTAAACAGTTTTCGGAGTGCTCCGGTGACTAGTTTGGAAGTGAACTAGACTATTAGTGTGAGGGTTGAGGGTTCTGTTACCGTCAGGTCTGGTCAAAGTTTTCAAGTTTTTTTTTATATATAATTGTCCATATTTCTCTGTTTTTTTTTTGCTCTCATGTTTTTATTTGGGCACGAAACAAGTTGCCCTCGGTTTTTTATATAGTTTTGTTTCAGTTCTTATACCTATAGTATATAGAATTTAAAATTTATTTGGCTTTAAGCTTCAAAAATGGATTGTGGATCAAGTTCGTTGTCCTTTCAGGTGTGATTTTTTAGTTTTATATACGATTTGAAAGCTGTCACGGATATTTGCAATTCGGGTTAAAATGTTTTTGTACGTAACGTACATACCTACCAAGTCCATCCAGTTACACTCTTTTTTGTGCTTATTAGTCAAACAATGCTGTAAGTGTTTATTTTAATATAATTGACATAAAAATAACTCAGTGTTTTTATACGAAAATGTAATTTACTTTTACATAATTTAACAGTAAATATATTTTAAAAATTTTAATTTAAAACAAAGTCCACATTTAATAGAGAGAATAAGAAAATATTCAAATATTTTTTGTTTAAATTTCCTTTCCAAATGTTTTTGTTTTGATTTTGAAATTGAATATTTTCTTGACATTTTTTACCAAAAGAAAAAAAAAAAAAAATAAAGAAGACTGCATTCGACTTTGCCGAATCTTTGATACCCTTCACTAGTAATAACAAACTTTCGGAAGTGGGCTTAAAATGAAATCTGTAATAATTTATAAACCAATTATCTTAGAATTACTTGTCATATACTAGATCAAATTTATCTTAAATTTCATGAAAAAAAACCAAAATACCGCCACTGATTCTGCGTTAGTTCTAGGTATTCTGTCGCTTTTATGATCGAGTATCCGCTTACGGGCAACCATATTTCTACTATCGAAGGGACGTACACTTAGGTATCTTTTGTTACGGGACACTGTATTATATATAGGAAGCATGGCAGTTAGGCACTGCTTTTACTGCCGCAGCTTGGATAAATATAGCGAAAAGATGGATGTAGAACACCGCCCATGTTACTGTTCTGTACTGGCCTCCCCGGGGGTTGTAGACATAATTTTCAGGATATTTCAACTTTTGCTGTTATATCCTCCGGGGTAAATCGGGTTGAGGACAATGCCTGGAATCCGCAAGGATTCAAATTTGGCCAAAAATATAAACAATTACTGGCAACAGTTGTTGCGCACATAGAGAAACCGTCGAGTGGTATCGAAGACTTATCTTTTCTATTTTATAGTCATACTTTCATGGAGTTCTTCGGAACAGAGAAATTACAGTGGGGTAAAGGAGCATGACAGTTTAGCCTTGTGTCGATATTCTTTCCTCTATGCTGGGGCGATAGGGCGTATGCATACCTAGGAAGCCCCGACATCTGAAATGACAGGGCACCTTGGTGTTTAATGATTTCAAGGATACCAAAGTTTACCACCTCAGTACTTAGCTGATGGTGCCGCGGGAGTCATTAGCCTCCGGCTTAGCAAACCGTTTTGACTATAAGTGAGGTCTCCGCTAGTAAGAAATGCTTTCTGAATTCTGAGGACTCGGAAGATTGTCTTGTCCTTTTTGAAGGAGTTCCTTGAGGAGAGCACGAGCGTAAATACGGGATGTCATTATTCGTAGGGGCGATCCTCCTTAAAGTAGGCACCTGCTGCGATGTTTAAATCACCCTAAGGTTCTGTTGCTATCAGCACTTAAACTGCCTTAATAAGGATTAGCAGTGGAGATTAGATAGCTCCAGCTCCTAAACAAGGGCGAGAGTGTGATTTGGCGGACGAACTTTCAAATTGCAGCCTGTGTATAAAATATAATTCTCGCAGACGTGGAGGCACTTCGTAAATGCTTTATATAAATCAATAAGTGGTTGAGATCAGGCCTACCATAGTTACCGATTTATCGCCATTTTGCCGATTTTTAACCTCTAAATTATCAAACTGCTGATTTGCCGATTGTTGCTCAAAAGGCGGGAATTTTTGGTTTGTTTTAGATAACTTTATTTGGGGAAACATTCTTACCAAAACCATCGACCACTCCCTAGTGCCATAGTGCAGGTGCTCATGTTTTGCTTTAGCGAGAACGCAACTAGTCAAAATGGAAACGAAACCTTCCGCAGATTTGTATGATATTTCTGGCGTTGAATTGGAGTGCATTTTAAACTTCATCGAAATTTTGGATGGGTTCTACCGTGGAGTTCTGCTTACTGGAACTCTATGCTATACCAATAGATAATTTAGTCTTAGTGTGTCAGATGAGTATTGATTGCCATTTCTACCCAACCACAAGAGAACTCGAAACAATTTGATTTTAAATTCATTCTAATCACTTGAATGGTACGGAAGAAGGCGTACCAAATTCCCCGGGAGATTTTCGCTTTTCTCATTTTTTCCTATTTAAATTCAAATATAAAAATTGGCTAAGCAAATAGTTCTCAAGGAATTTTCAATCACAATTTAATTGAAATACTTTTTGGGGTCTTTTGACCATTTTCTCAATCTATCGACAAAATGCCTGTTACTTAATGTCGACATAAAAAAATAAACTGTCTTTTAACGATTTCGGTTTTCTCAAAATACCGACAAAAACATTGTTTTCAGTTGGCAACACCTCTCAAAATACATGTTAAAGTTGGGAGTCAGCTGATTGAATTTTTTTGTACGGCAAATAATCGTCAAATAAATAATTGGCAGATGAGTGCCGTTTAGCTTTGCAACAGAATAGAAACAGATGAGACATTAAGAAAATCAAATTGGTTTAAAGTGCAGTTTTTCGTTTGGAAAAAAGATAATCACCTAATAAGAAAACGGCCATTAGACAAATATTTTTGGTTATTACACATGGAGTAACAAACTAAACATACTATCATTTACAACGGTGGGGTTGAAAAACGAATAGACTGATTTAATATGTACGATTGAATGTTTTCGCACCGTTAACCCTGGCGTGTAAATTATGTTAATATCATGCGCTTTATGTCATTAATTAAGAAAAAAACATTTTTTTTTCTAAAAATTCATTATGTTTATACGATAATTTATAAGCGTTTGTAAGCATAACTAACTGGGGCAACGTCAACCAAATTCAGCAAATGAAAAATAAAGAGGGTTTAACTTTTATCTTCATTTTCAAGTGGAAATTTATTCCAACGTTGACTTTAATTATAAAATTTTACTTTCAAATGTTAATAAGCTTTGCGGATGGGGGAAGGGTGTCTGTCTTTTCTTATTGCAAAATTCCTTTAACAAATACTACGTTTTGTAATAAATTCTGAAATAGTCGACTTAAGGAAATTCATGTTAAAGAAAGTTAATGATCGGTTTTAAAGTTCGTTGAGTTTGTTTTAAGTAAAGACTAATGGTTTAAAAGCAGAAGGTTCACGCCCCGCGTTCAGTGCGTTGACGCATCTGCTAAAAATAATAGAATCAGTGTAAAATTTTTTTGATATGTTACCCAGCACGGGCGAAGAATGCATAAAAGCATTGAACGCATAAAGTAGGATTACTTTACGCTTTTGCATGCATCGCATACGTCTTGGAAAAAGTTGAAGAAATTCTTCAACGCATTGAACTTTTTAGTTTATATGTATATATTTTTTTTATTGATTTTAGTATTTTGATTAATAAATAAACTATTTTATTGCCTTTAGCAATAAAATATTATACCAATACAAATTTATCAAATCAATTTTATTTAAGATGGTGTTTTTACAAAAATTATAAAAAAAAAAAAAAATAATATAAAAACCAGCACTCCCAAATGAATATTTGAAGCATGTAAAACTCATAAATATGACAATCAAATTAAATATATTTTTTTGTTATTTTAAAAAGAGAAAATAAACGTAACGAATTCAAATAAGTTTTATGTCAAAAAAGCAAAAATGCTTCAGTTTTCATATTAACATTATGGGGAGTTCCATAACAAGGCGTTTTAAAGCTTCATTAGCAATTTTTTTGAAAGCACTTAAGTTTTTAATAAGTCCAAACGGATATATCTATCTGTCTTTTGTTTATATATTAAGAATGAAAAATCTTTGTCCGTTTGTCTGTCTGAGCCCCGAAATAAAATAGGGGCAGGGGAAGTGGTACCCTCTATAGGATGCCAATATAAACTATCGCATATCTTAAGAGCCGCTGCACCCATTTTCTTGAATTTTTTTCAGTAGCATCTTTTAAGCCCCAAAACTGATACAAGATAGCAGCAGAGAAAGTGGTACCCCCATAGGACGCCATATAATAATATATAATAATAAGTAGCCTATTTTATTTTTGGGGCTCACGTGATGCGTGAATTCGTGATTTCAGGAAAATCGGTTCAGGAGCTTAGGAGTCTATAAGTCTATAAACAAAAAGACAGACATTTTTCATTTTTATATATAAAGAAGATGGTTAAGCAGACAGGTATCTAGTACTTTTTGAAATTCGGCCAGTTTAGGAAATAAAAGGGTAAAACCTGTATTTTGGTACTTTTTTGTTACCCCATCTATATTTTTAAGCAATAAACATAAAAATAAAGGTTTTATTACATTCAAAACGTATCTCAAAAATACATAAACGAATTTGGTACTTTTTCGAAATTCGAACATTTTAGGGATGAAAACTGTGACTTTTTTGGTACTGTTTTTAAAAAGCATTTTCTCCATTCTTGGGCATATACATACGTATTAAATTATGGGCTCCCGCTACAATATTGAAATTTTTTTACTTTAATTAGGAGAAAAAAGTACTTAACAGTGAAAATACGGAAAATTCCTTCTTTCTTTAGCTTTTTCGTTGTACAACTGGTACTTTTTTTAATTACCGTTAATATTGGACCTAGAAACATAAAATTCAACATGCAATGCTCTGAATGATACGACTCTATCAGGGACCTTTTTGGTACTTTTTTGTTCTTTAATTGTGCTTTTTTAAAATTTTTGTTAATATGGGACCTAGAAACATAAAATTTAACATGCAATGTACTGAGTGATAAGACTCCATGAGGGAATTTCTTGGTACTTTTTGTGCTTTAACTGGTACCTTTTGAATTTCCGTTAGTATTGGATTAAAAACATAAAATTAAACATGTAAGGTCCTGAGTGAATGAGAATTTTTACAAGTGATCTTTTTCGTACTTTTTTTGTACTGTTACTGGTATTTTTTTTTCAATTTGCAACAAGTAAATATCGTTTAAGAAGAGATCTATTAAAGCAATAGTTTCCGTACTCAAAAGAAAAACAAAGAGCCATTTTAACGCGAGTATGCTGTTCCCCATCTATTCCGCCTCAAGTTCATCTCTCCGCTCGACCGCCCCCTGACCGAATGCGACAGTGACTTGCGTTTGCTACGCTTTATAGGCTAAATGTCAGAACCGATGTTGATGAAATTTAAAACATACACCTACACACAATTAAACACATACCCCCGTATTCATAAACGATTATTAAATTTAACAAGCGTTTATTAGGGATAATTTTCATAGTAAATTTGAACTTTAAACTTTTATTAAATTTTAAAAATTTGTGTGAAAACAGGCAATAGGCTTTAATTTATAGCTAGTCAAAAATTAATTCTGGGCGGGCAACGCCGCCCAGCGATACCTTAAAATACGAATCATACTTATCGTTGTGTGAGTTTGGTAAGCCCTGCTCTAGGCCATTTAAGAATATTAAAACTTCATATTTGGTAGCACATTTTGGGTGTTTTTCGGTTACCTTAAACGAATTGGATGTGTTCGGTATTGGTCTGCTCAGATTGTCTAGCCCATTTTCAGCTTCTTCTTGTGCCACCAAATACAGAGCATAACCTGGCGCCATGAATATTTGGCTGGTTGGGGGGACTTCACATATATTTTTCTGCGCTTCAGGTTGTCCAAATGGATTTATTATTAATCTCCAGTAATTACTCGATGTAAAAATTACCTTTTTAAAAGCTAAAAAGCAATAATTGGGATAATTCATGTAGATTTTTGGACGTTTCTTGACTTCTCCTCGGGTGCGGTTAATTTTATTGCTCTTGAATAACTTCAGCGTCTGGGAAACGTTCGATTTGTTAGTTTATTCACATTGAATTAAATAAAAAAACAGCGTTTCGTTAAATTCAATAAAAGAACAGCGTTTCGTTATGGAACTCCTCAATTTGTATCATTCAAAAATATCTGTAAATGTATTAAAAAATTTAAGCATTTGAAAGTTTTTAAATATATTTTTTTTTTGTAAACTGACGAAATTAGTTTTAAATGAATTAAGATTAAATAAGCTTGTCTGTTATATTTAAATATTTTTTAAAAAACTTAAAATTTTTTTTTTTATATTGCTTAATTATTTCTTCATTTTACTCCAATGAAAAAAATGTCCGTTACTTTTGATTAAACTCAAGACATTAAACACTTGATCTGACCAGCGTTTGATTTAATCCTGTGTGAATTTCAAATTTAAAACTGCAAAAAAAATAATAATAAATTCCCAACACGCCCGAAATAAAAATTTTATTTTTCTTATTGTTGTTGTCTTTAGTGCTTTGAAAGTTTTTCTTATAAACTCCTTTCAAAAAGTTTAAGAAAAAACTGAAAAAGGCCTTAACTAAATAAAAAAAGACTAATCTTAGGGAATTCGTGTTCGAAATTACAAAGCCGGGACTTAAAATTTCTTCCTCTCACGTTTCTATTGATTTGTTGTATACATTTTTAAATACTTTCTTGCTTCAATTTAAACGTTTTCTTTTTATTATCAAAGTATTTTTTGGGAATACAAAATTTTTAATAAATAAGATTTTCTTTTTATAAAATTTTTTTAAAATAAATTCTTTTATTCTATCAAATAACACATTGTCTGAAAGTTCTGGATAGAGAATAAAGATTTATTAAGACCCGAAAGAAACTAGAGTTTGCTTGCTAAAGAAGATGGAGTTGCAGGTTTTTTATTTTACCCAACAAATCACTATAAATAAAGCACACTGTGCTTAATGTAAGATTTTTCAGACAAAATCGATCCTAGTTAAATATACTAGTGGAAAACTATATTAAAAACTGAAATTTTTTATGGGAGCCCTCTTAAGGAACAGAGATAGCGAGTAAGAATGTGAGAAACAAATGTTGGGGATGCAAAATAAAGTGCGGTCGGTCATACATATGACCCGTCTAGGATATTAAACACGATATATGCAAAGCCAATCTTTTTAACATATGTGCATTCGTCGTCCTAGCATCAACACTTCGAGCCATTACCGTAAAAATCGCTTAAGCGACACCATATTAAATTTTCGTTTTTTTTTTAAATTAATTTATTTATTGGCAACGCTTGCATCATCTCCTAAATTGTCATAGTCACATAAGAAGGTACCTTTACGATTTTACAGCAAAAACCTTCAAACAAAATTTTTATGAAATAAAATAAAAAAAGCTTCTCCTGTACTTTATTGGCAACCATTGTATCATCCCCTAAAATGCCATGGACACAAAAGGTACTGTTGCGATTTTATAGCAAAAACAATTTTAGCTTAAGCGACAACCTTAATATAAAATTTTTATTAAATAAAATAAAAAACCTTCTCCTGTAATATATTGGCAGCGCTTGCATCATCTGCTAAAATGACATGGTCACATAAGAAGGTTGCTTTACAATTTAACAGCAAAAACAAAATTTTTATGAAATAATCTAAAAAAACCTTCTTCTGTAAAATTGTGTTTTTGTCGCTTTACCTTTTTTGCGGTATGGGATCGACTTGATGCGTTGTCGTGTTTTTAGTAAAGGGCCTAAGAACGAAAGCAACTGATTGTGGTCTGATTAAATTCGAATAATTTTAACTCTAATCACTGAAGAAAATTGATAAATTCGCAAGCGTTTTTAACTCAATGTCTCCCGAGCATACTTCATATATATTGCGCAGTAACTGTTTCCAATCAAGAGCTATAGAATCGAACTCACTAAAATCCACTGGAAGTGGATGCAGGCTCTCGAAAATTTAAATGGCTGGGGCTAACGATAAGAAAGGTTACAGATGATATTACGCGGCAATCTATTGAATATACTCCCAAAGCGGCATTTGGAATATTTACGGCGATTTGGCAGAAAAAGAACTTAAGCGAATCAGCCCAGCGGGAAAACTCAGAAGACATTCTAACTTAACGCCTTATTAAAGGTCGGCTTAAAATTTTTTTTAGTCAATTACCATTATTATCTTATTGCTAAACAGTGCCTCATAAAAGGCCTCGGCTCTTTCGTATAAAAGATTAGATACCCGTGAGAAGGGATAAGAGAAGGAGTAACATTGCCTAAGCAAAAAACTGCGATAGAAGCGAAAGCGAAAGGCCTACCCCACAATGACAACGTGTGTAAAAAAGATGAGAGTATGAAATGGTGCGAGCAGGCCTTGTACATCCATAAGTCCTTTCGCTTTCGCTTCTATCGCAGTTTTTTGAGGCCTTCTAGAAGGCATCCGTACTCCTACTTCTTCCGCTTAAATCTGTCCTTTTATATGCGTGAAGGCTACGTTATTAATCGTTTACAAGCCTTCGTAAATATTTTTCTCCGACGAATTTTTCGTATTTTCCGGCCGAATGTAGAGCTTCACCGCCAAGCAAATCAAATGGTTGTTGCTTTTGAAATCCGACAACGTAAAAGGCAGTCAGTGTATTGGACATGTACTCTGTCAGGAGGAGAACTTGGAGATGTTTTACCGGAACCGAAATGAGATCTATCGGGTTAACATGGAGTCAACTAAGATATAGAGCCCAAAATCTACTGAGATGAGAGAATGCTATTATTGGTGACCTATGCTCCAGTGGGAGTGCTACAATGGGATTAAAAGGAAAAAATTTTGTAAAAAAAAAGTAAATAAGTTTTTTTCCCCTATTTCCTGTAACCTGGCGGGAATCCCCGGGAAATTTTTCCCCCAATAGAAACCCTACCTGTAATTCAAATTTGATTTTCTTTTTTTTTTAAAGCATTTCGGTCTAAACTGTTATAAATACAAAAGATGTATGTGTTGTGTAATTTTTAATTAAAAAACATTTGTTGATGGACAAAATCAAGAAAGGAAAGAGAAAATAAAACTCCTCAGTCATGATAGTTTTTTTTTTTTTGAATTGAAAAATGTAGCTGAAACTTTTTTTTTTTTAACAATATAAACGACAAACGCAATGTTAGTTAGTGATCAGTGTAGATGAGAGGATACTGGTTCTAAATGCAAGTATTCATTTATTATATTTTAAATAACACACGCAAAAAAGGAATAAAGTGCGCTACAAAGAATTCTTCTACAGCATTGAGAGACAAAAAATGTGAAAAAATGTGGAAAAACGTGTTTTAAAATAAAAGAGGATCAATCACCCATGGAAGTAATCACGTTTTAAATAGGATGCGTATTTCGGAAAAATTTTCCGTACAAAAATGTTTTTAAAACATCGGGAATTTTATAACGGCAAATTTTTAATCTGATTGTGGGCAGAAATCATTTTGATAACATAATCCTTATCCAAGACAAATCTCTTAAACTCTTTCATGAGCACCTTGTTCTCCTAATAAGTCCCTCGATTAGTCCATTGGATCGTATATACATATCGGCTCAGGAGAGTTGCCAGACCAAGTAGTATGTAAAGTATTACAGTAGAAAAAAAACTACACTGAAAAATTAGTCCAGCCGTATTTAAATCAAGCCGAAGAGGTATCTATCAATAGTTCGGCCGTATTTAAATCAAGCCGAAGAGGTATCTATCAATAGTTCGGCAAGTACAGAATGCTTGATTCAAGTAAGGATTTTTTAAGTGACACGTACACAAAATAATCCGAAAATTAGATTGGCTTATATAAAAAGTGAGATTAAATTATCAGAAACTGTGCTTGATTCAAGAATTTCTAAGTTGGTTTTAATCCCAAATTCCTACGTGAAATAATTTTTAAGTAAGATTTTGCTTTTATCATAAGCACTAATCCCAGAGAACCAGAGGGAGAGAGAGAGAGAATATTATATTTTCATCTACTTACACTCCGTTTCCCCATATGTTTGTATCACAATTGTTAACAGAAGAACTCGCGATTATAAGACACCAGCAGCATGCCCGATATGTTTTTTAAATTGATGTAAAGCGTGTTTTTTTTAGAGTGTCACAACTTTGAGTTGGCATCACCCCCATTTAACAGCTAATAGTTGCTTTTTGTTTAGGTTGCTTAGAAATTTCATTATGAATCGACTTACACCCGAGCAACGCGTGCAAATTGTTGAAATTTTTAATCAAAATATTTGTTTAATTCAAAAACTTCAAAAGATGAAAAAATAATTTCACGTAATGGCCCAATTAATAGGGCACCAAGATTGTGTGCTTTAGCCCCATTGGTTTATTTTCTTGGGGGTCATGTTTAGTCACTTGTCTACGTTGATAAACCACAAGTAATTAGACACCTGAAAATCAACATTCGAGTTATCGGCGAAATACGGCCGCAAATGCTGCGAAAAGTTGTTGAAAATTGGTGTTCCAGATTGCGGCTTCTGTGCGCTAGCCGTGGCGACCACGTGGCACTCTATAAAAAACACCCTTTATTTAACTTAATAATTTTAACAAATAGAATCCGGGAATTTTTGCTTCTTATTTCACTTTTTAAACATGAAAGTAACGTATGCTTTTCTTCTAGTAGTGCTGTTGTTGTTTATCCACAAAACAAGATTCTTTTCTTACCTTCTTTTATAGTGTTGTTGTTGTTTCTGCAATTAATTTTTGCAAGCACACGCTTATGTACGCATATAGATTGCAATGGATTTCGAAACTAATCCCTTTTTGATAGTTTTTAGTACTTTTTGTTGGTGTTATTCGTACTGAAAATATGTGAAAAAACTTAAATTAAGTACATGTTTATTCTTTCTGTGTACTTAAGATTGGCTCATCATACACAAGTTGCAATACGAACAGCACGAAAAAGTTGGAGAACTTTTTTTTTGTAAGGGATATAAACCTATATATACATATGTAATCCTGAAAGTAGGGTACTTCTTTAAAAAAAAAAAAAAAATGTAATAAGATAAAAAAACAACACAAAACAACTCTTAAATAATCGAATGAATATTGCCAGAACACAATCTGCATATTAAACACAGTAGACAGACAGACAGCCACCACATGCATGCACTCACTCACTCGCTTATAAAAGAAAATATTGCATACAATATTGTTTTATATGCAACACAAAATTTATATGCTGCAGTTTACTTGTTGGTTGCATATAACAACCACTTGCAACATTATGGTTGTCGTACCACGTACTTACACTTACCAAACAAGTACGTTCGATACGTTTTGGCCGGTCAGTTGTTGGTTGTCCTGATGTAACAACTCCCATGTAATTTGTATCCATAAACTGGACAGCCGCCTCTTAGTGTTTTTTTTCTTTTCTCTTTTTGTGTGTGTGAACGAATACTTCTGTTGTATACAACCTTAAAGCAGGTGTCATATCGAATATTTATTAAAAAAAAAAAAAAAAAAAAACTAAGAAAATATTAAGAAATCTAGCTACTCGTACTTCAAGAACCAGCTTTTTGTATACGATTTTCTTATAACTTTTTTTTTTTTTTGGTTTTGATAACAAATTATTTTTAGATACTTTTTTTTCTACAAGAAGTTGTCATATTTCTTTGAATAAATGCTAAAGAAAATTTAAGCTTATTAGGGTTAAAAAGGGTACCCTACGGGGTACTTTCAACAGACTTTACTTAAGTACCTTTTTTTTAGTTTAAGTTTTAAACAGAATTCATGATTAAACAAATTTTTTTAGATTTAACTTTAAAACACCAAAATGGATTTTCTTTTTGCTTATGAAACAAGTTTTTAATATTGAATTTTTTAGCTCTTTTTAAAGTCCATACACACCTTCCATTTCTATAGCAAACAGCCTGGCTTGTTCCTTAAAAATTCTTTCAAAACGTTTGCCAGTCTGAAACAGGAAGGACTTGTTTTATACATTTTAAATAATGACAAACAAGCAATAAAAGCAAACAAAATTGTTGCAATACATTCAATTCTGGCCAAGTAGAAGTTGAAAGAGTTTTGGTTTTAAGGCCACCACAACATTCCTTTGGAGTCAAAAGCAACAACAACAAAAAAATGCTTAAAACGGTTAATTTGGGTTTGATTATTTTTAGTTTATCGTTTCCTTTCCTTAAAACAAAAAAAAAAAAAAAAAAAAAAAAATAAAAAATTTATGACATTTTAGTTGTTTTCTAATTATAATTTATTAATTGCTGCAGTAAAGTCATAAATTTTAGAAAATATTTATGTTCTAAATATGACATAATCAAGTCGTATTCAAACAGGTGACCGCAGAGAGAGAGATTATATTCACTGTTTATTTTTTTTTTTTTTTTGTAAAGAGATTGACATTCAGGATACATATACCTATATACAAAAAAGAGACAGCTAGCATAACTCTCTCTCTTTTTGACGCGGTCACCTGTATGAATTTGCCTGGGACGTAGTTAAACAATTCGAATTTATTTTAAAAAAACTATGAAATTTAAAAGAGATGGATTTAAAATTTTTATTTTATTTATAAAAGAAAACCAAAAACAGAAAATTGCTTCCAGTCGGCGTTTAAAAAACTGCAGTCAAAGTAGAAAAACTGCTATTTCTTCTACTTCTTCATTTGTCGTTAGCCAAAAAAAAAAAACTGTTGCCTTTAATTCTGATTTATTAAATATAAAGTCGCTGTCATTCCAACTCAAAAAGCGAAAAATTGTACACAAATATTCGTTTTTTGCTCGACAGTTTTTGGTTTTGACTGCAGTTTTTTAAACCATGCTTGCGATAACATTCGAATACTAAAATTTCATTAGAAAGTTTTAATCAAAACAATTCGAACTTCAACATTCAATACAAAATTTCGTTCAAAAACATTTGAATTTATATTTTCTGTAGAAAACTAAGTTTGTAATCATTTAAACACAATTTTTTTTAATTTTGTTCCAAAAAATTCGAAAATGAAATTACTATAGAAAATTGTCATTGAAAATTTCGTTCGAAAACATTTAAAACTAAAAATACTAGGAAATTTCCCAACAATTCGGTTCGAAATATTTGATATAGAAAACTAAATTTGAAATTTTAGCACTGTTCTATTTATTATGACAATTCAAATTTTTTTTCTATAGTCAATCAAATTCGAAACAGTTTGAAATACTTTCTATAACAACCAAATTCCAACAAATTCTGTTTTTAATTAAAAAATGTCTTAAACAGAATTCGCAACAATTCGAATTATTTGTTATAAAAATAATATTCTTAACAGTTCGAATTGTTTTTTATTAAAAACTGAATTCCAAATTATTTTAACGGTTTTATTTAGAATGATTTTTAAGAAAACCATAATAATTCAAATTATTTTCTGTTGTTAATCGAATTCGAAACAGTTTAAAATTGTTTCTATACAAAACCAAATTCTAAACAGTTCGATTTGTTATTTTTGTATATGTATCAAAACCTAAATTTGAAATTATTTAAACTAATGTTGGTATAAATTGTTTTTTCATTAAAAACTAAATTCGAAATAATTTGAACTAAAGATGATTTTTTCAAGAAAACCGAATTCGTAACAATTCAAATCATTTTCTTTAGTATCGAGTTAAAACCCGTTCGAAATATTTTTTTTTTTATACAAAATCAAATACTAAGTTCGAAGTGTTTTTTTGTTAATTAAAAACTGAATTCGAAATATTTCGAACTGATAATGATTTTTAAAGACAAGCGAATTCTTTTAAATTTAATAGTAAATCAAATTTAAAACAGCTTAAAAAAATTTCCTAAAGAAAACCAAATTCTTAACAGTTTTAACTTTTTATCAGAAATTGTGGTTTTGTAGGAAGGCGAATTTGAAACAGTTCAAAATATTTTCTATAGAAAAACCAATTTAGTTTCAGTTTGAATTCGTTTTTTTTACTACAAACTGAATTTGAATTCCATTGAAATTCGAATTCGAAATTGTCGTAAAAAATTAGAAAAATTTTTATAGAAAACTATGTTTTGAACTATTTTCATAGAAAACCAGATTCTCAACAATTCTTTTTTTTCTTAAATATTAGTAATAAAAAAAGAACATGTTGTTCGAAAACATGCGAAAAAACAAATTTTTTTTTGTTCAAAACCATTCGAACATATAATATTCTATAAAAAATCGGGTTCGAAAACATTCAAATATACATATAAAATTGCACCGAAAATTTTGTTCGAAAATATTCGAACATATAATTTCTTATTAAAATTTTTTTTTAGAAAACAACTCAACACGTTAATTTGCTTAGAAGATTTTTTGATAACGTTTTCTATAGAAAATTATAAAAATTTCGAACAAATAATTTCCTAAAGAAAATTTTGTTTAAAAAAATTAAAATATACAAATTTCTGTAAATAATTTTGTTCGAAAACATTTGAACATATGTACATATAATTTGGTACAAAAAATTTTGTTCGAAAACATTTAAAAACATAATTTCATATTTTTTTTAGAAAACACCTGAGCACATTTTTTTTGCAATAACATTGGAATATATAGATTTCTATAGAAAAGTTTGTTCGAAAATATTCGAACATTTAAAATTTTGTCGAAAACATTCGAACATTTAATTTTCAATATAAAATTTTGTCGAAAACAGTTAAACATATTAATTAATAAAGAATTTTTTTCGAAATCATTCTAAAATTTTGTTCGAAAACATTCGAACACATAATTTTTAAAAAGTTATGTTTTTTTTTTAGAAAACATTAGAAAAAATTTTCTAACTTTTAATCTTCAATAGGAAATTTTATTTTCTATAGAAAATGTTGTTTATAAGCATTTCAATCTTTAATTGTCTATTGCAAATTACGCTTGTAACCATTTAAATTCGAACTTAATAATAATTTTCAACAAAAAAATTTGTTCGTTATCTCACAATATCACAAACACAAATGTCTAAAGAAAATTTTGTTAAATTACATTCGAACTTAAAATTTTCTATTGAACATTTTGTTCGATTACGTTCAAACTTTAAATAGTTTATAAAAAATTGTGTTCAAAAACATTCGAACTTATTATTTTCCATAGAAAATTCTGTATGTTACCACCAAAATAAAAATTTTCCAAAGACAATTCTGTCTGATTTGGTTCGAACACACTTTTTTCTATAAAAAATTTTGTTCGACTGTATTCGAACTGAAAATTTTGTATAAAAAAATAAAAAGTTCCAATGCACCTTTTATTTACTTTAGTAAATTCTGTTAACAAATATTAGAACTTTGGATTTTCTGTAGAAAAATTTGTTCGAAAATAATTAAACTTGTTCGAAAATATTCAAACTTGAAATTTTCTATAGAAAAAACGGCTGAATGTACACAGAAAAAATTATTGCTGAATTATTTTCAAACAAACGCTTGTTTGAAATTTTTTTTAATTTCTACAAATTTTTTTACTGATTCACTTTTTTTTGACTGATTTTTATATAAAAATAAAAAGTTCTAATGTACTCATTATTAACTTTAGTAACTTTTGTTCAAAAACATTCGAACTTTGAATTTTCTGTAGAAAAATTTGTTCGAAAACAGTTAAACTGGTTCAAAAAAATTCAAACTTATAATTTTCTATTGAAAATAAAAAGTTTGAATGTACTTTTAATTTTCTTTTAAAAATTTCGTTCGCTTTAATCAAAACCCAATTTTACAAACAAATTTCCTTTTTGATTACGTTCGAACTTAAAATGTTCTATAGAAAATTTTGTTCGTCTTAAACTTTTTTAAAGAAAATAAAATGTTCTAATGATGTTTTGAGTTTTTGTTTAAAAAATTTTGTTCGATTACATTCGAACTTTGAATTTTATGTAAAATTTTAAAACATTTAAGCTTGTTCGAAATCAGTAAAACTATAGAAAATAAAAAGCTTGAATGTACTTTTTATTTGCTAAAGAAAATTTTGTTCTAAAACAGACGAGTTCATAATTTTTAATTTAAAATTTTGTTTGTTACATTAAAACACAATATTTTCTGAAGAAAACATTATTCGCTTACATTCGAACAAGTAATTTTCTATATAAAATTGGGTTCGAAATTATTTGAACTATTTTTAGGTTAATATTTTTTTTATTAAACGTTTCAAATACAAGAACACAATATATTCTAAATTTATTTTACCAACCAATAAATAGTAACGTTAGTAGACGCTTAGCCTGCTGTAGTTAAACCGACCAGAGTCTCTTGCGGGAATCAAACCCGAAACCCTCACACTAATAGATAAGCTCAGGCACCCTCTTTTCAGTTAATTTATGTTTTATTTCAATTAACTAATATAGTTTTTAACATTTTCAAATGTTGTCTTCATAAATCAAAATGTCATAACGTAATTCACTTTATGTATATTTAACACATGAAATACAACGTTTATCTTGGATTTTAAAAACATTAGTTTAAAATTATTATTTATGCTGGTATCAATTCATTTTATTTAGACAGACAAATTATGTTTGATATTTTATTATTTTAATGGAATTTTGTAGGCTTGATTATATTTTCAAACTAAAGGTTGGTCTGATTCTTTAGAAAAAAAAAACGGAAAAAAATTGTAAAATAAAACTAAAACATAGCCAGACTGCCAGCCACACGTGCTTGTAAATTTTAAATTAATTGTTTATTTTTCGTACATTAAAAAAAAATAATAATAATAAACAGAATCTTTTAACCACAACAAGTATGTCAGTTTTAGTTTAAAACAAATTTTTATTTTTTCAATTTGTTATGGGTTGCATGCCTTTGGCTAAAAACGAATTCGGAGCAAGAAACTTTACGAGAAGACAAAAAAAAAAAAAAAAAAAATGGAAAAAATATAGAAAAACTGTTTGAAACAAAAAGTCAAAACTCTTGTGCATGAAACTAATAAAATAAATGATTAATAATTATAGTTTTTACTTTTTCAAACAGTTAAAAAGTTTTACAGAAATAAATTAACTTTAACCGTTATTTTTTAATTTTTTGCAAACAAAATTAATTCTCGAGGGTTTTGTTTAGTCTCAATTAAATCCCCATAAATACTTATTTTATTATAAAGTGAGGTCAAAACTAATTCTCAATACAAACAAGAGTTTTAATTCAAACATATTCTCAATTCATTTTTAATTCTAAATAGGAATGTAAGATTTTCATTCGAATTCGAGTTTTAATTCAAACTTATTCCCAATTCATTTTTAATTCTAAATAGGAATGTAAGATATTCATTCGAATTCGAGTTAAAATAGATTTTAAAACCCTTAAAAATCAATTTTTTTTATATAATTTCAAAGTCTAAAAACTAAGCAGAATTTGTAACAAATTTAGGAATTTTGAATCGAAATCATAGGTAGTTCTCAAACCCATCTCAAACCTAAAAATTTTTGTACTATTTATTAAAAATTAAAAAAAAATATTCTTTAATAATTCTCAAATTCTTCCCAAATGTTAAACTCTTCACATAAAGTTCAATTTCAAATCGAAACCAAAGGTAGTTCTCAAATCCGTCTCAAACACAAAAATTTTGTATAACTGTTTATTATAAATTAAGAAAAAAAAAAAAAAAAAATATACTGAAACAGTACACAAATTCTTCTCAAATGTTAAACTCTTTAAATAAAGTTTAATTTCAAGCCAATCTCAAACCTTAAATTTTTTTTTTTAAATTGTTTATTATTATTTATAAAAAATGTTCCTAAATAATTTGCAAATCTTTCTTCAGTGTTACGCTCTTCAGATAAAGTTTAATTTCAAAACTTGAAGATGCTCCAATCAAAATCGAAGCTAGTTCCCAAACCTATTTCAAACATTAAAATCTTTTGTATAATGGTTTTTTATTAATTATAAAAAAAAATCTTAAATGATTCACCAATCTTTCTCCAGTGTTACACTCTTTAGATAAAGATTAATTTCAAATCTTTAAGATGTTTTAATCGAAATAAAAGGTAGGTAGCCAACCAATCTCAGACCTTAAATACTTTTGTATAACTGTTCTTTATTAATTATAGAAAATATTCCTAAATCATTTTCAAATATTTCTCCAGTGTTACGCTTTTAAGATAAAGATTAACTTCCAATCATTAAGATGTTCCAATCGAAATCGAAGCTAATTATCAAACCAATCTCAAACCTTAAAAACTTTTTTAGAATTATTTATTATTATTTATAAAAATATTCTTAAATAATTTGCAAATTTTTCTCCAGTGTTAAACTCTTCAGATAAAGTTAAATTTTAAATTATTTAAATTATTACATCAAATGTAGTTCTCCAACCAATCTCAAACCTTAAAAACTTTTGTATATGGTTTATTATTAACTATAAAAATATTCCTAAATAATTCGCAAATCCTTCTAGGGTGTTGAAATTTTCAGATAAAGTTTTGCTGCAAATCAGACAGACGGTTGTTAAGAGAAATATTATCGCTACTATCTTATAAGATGAACTCTGCGATTGAATTTGACGTTTGCTGATACAAAATCTCAGCTCATGTGCTAGAGCTATTAATAGATAGAAAATGCTTGACCCGCAGATCTAGGTGGGTCTGTAATCTGAAACTATTCCTTTATTATTTTATTTCCTTTTTATGTGAGATAAACCCGCGCTTGTGGTTATAGGGGACTTTCCACTATCACACAAATCTTACGTATTTTAACAAAAATGATTCTCTGATCTAATATTTGTTTAAAAATTTTCAAAAAACAGCAACACCTTAACATGACAGAGTTGTAGTTTCCTTAAAATACGTAAGACTTGTGCGACTAAACAAAGATTTGATATACATTTGAAATTAGGTTGAAGATTTACCGTCTTATTTATAAAAAATAAAACCGGTTAATAAAAGTTTTATTAAACAAATTTTCATATAAAATCCGTTTCATAAACCCTTTATTAACCTGTTTTATTTTTATAAATAAGGCCGTTAATATTTAGAAATATTTTTTTTATTTGCTGTTTGATTTTTATAGTTAATAAAATCGCTTTCGAATATAATGCAATATTAATATTTAAGAAAAACTTTAAAATAGAATAATCTTAAATATTTTACATTCGAGAAAAGGCTTGCTTTCAAATCGTGTTCGGTTTGAGAATTAATTTTCAACATAATGAAATATTAATAAAATTCTTAAAAAATATGCATTAAAATTTTATTGTTTTCAAACGTTTTACATTTGAAAAAAAGTTTGAGATGAGATTTATAAAATGTTTTTTTTTTTTTTCTTAACACAATAGTTTTTTCAAATTATTTTAGGCTTAATTCTACTTGAGCTTCATAAATTTTCGAAAATATTTTAGATCTTTTTGCAAAAAGATCTGTTGTCTGATCTATAAATTTTAACTTCAACCTGTTTTTCTATGTACATACATATTTAAAAAAGAGAAACATGATTTACCATAATTATGCATGTTCTAGCATGCTAACGATGACCTGCTGCTCATTAGAAACAATTAAAATTCCTTTTTCAACTAATAAAAGAAAACAACCTGTTAAAATATGCCAAAAACTACAAAAGTTTTAACTGCAAAAAACTTAAAACTCATTATTACACACAAAGAAACCTCAAACAAAAAAAAAAAACGTCTAAAATTTAAAACCAATTTAGATTCAAATTTTTTAAGAATCTAAAGAAAAAAAAAATACAAATTCAAACTAGTTTCATTAACAAACATTTCAATTCAAAAAAAAAAAAAAAGAAATATCGATCAAATTAGAATAATTTAAATACGTTTAAGAACAAAAAAAAAAAAAAAAACTCCAATTCAAATGTTTGAATACTCAAGTAAGGACGGACGTCATGCCAAAAGGCACGTTAAATTAAATATTTAAAAGTAGTTTTTGCCTCTTAACAACAATAAAATAAAAATTAAGGTGTATCAACATTTATCTGCCTTGATACATTTGAATTGTGTGTATTTTTTCTTTGACATTAACTTTTTTTTTTGTTTTTTTTTTGTCATAAAACGTCAGCCGTTAAAATTGCGCTGACCACCAGAAAAACATGAGAGACAAAAAAAATAATTGAAAAATAAAAGAATTGTGACCAAAATTGATTTCGGTTTCTTGAAAATTGTGTGTTAACAGGTTCTTGAAAAATGTTGATTGTATGCGCCCTACTTTTGTAAGAATAAGGAATGTAAAGTTTAATCAGGGTTTTGTTACATTTAAACGTCAGTTGAAACAATTTAAAATTTTGCTTAGATCATGTCTGGAAAGGAAAGACTAAAGACTTTTCATTAATTTTATATTGCCCAGTTGGCTTCGGAAAATGCGTAAGTCTTAAAGCAAGCATTATGCTTAATCTTCAGTTAAACAAAGCATATAATCTTGAGTTAAAATAAAAAAAGACCAATTGTACTTTAGATCGCGTCTCAAAGAGAAAGTTAAAAGAGGTAATTTAAGATCTATTAAAGGTTTTCTAGTTGACTTTGGAAAATGTTTCAGTCTTTAAGATAGGCTTGCTTAATCTCCAGTTAAACAAAGCCTTTAAACTTTAGTTAAAATAAGAACCAGCGAAACTTTAGTTTTGATTATATCTAACAGAGAAAGTTTAAATGGACATTTTAATTCCTAGTTGACCCTGGAAAATGTATTAGTCTTAAGCAGATAGTTGATTAATCTAACAGCGCCTTTTAACTTAAGTTAAAATAAAAAAAAGTTAAACTAAGGGTAGATCATGTCTCAAAGAGAAAGCTTAAAGAGGAAATTTTAGATAACTTGAAGATTTCCTAGTTGGCTTTGGAAAATGTATTAAGCGTAAGAAAATAATTGCTTAATCTCCAGTTAAACAAAGTTTTCTAACCAGGGTTTAAATAAAAAGAAAGATCAATTGTATTTTAAACAACGTCTTAAAGAGAAAGCTAAAAAACTATTTAATTCCTGGTTGGCTTCGGAAAATGTATTAAGCTTAAAGAAATGTTTTCTTAATTTCCAGTTAAACCATGCATTGAAACTTTAGTTTAAACAAAAAGAAAGATCAAATGTTGTTTAGATCATGTCTAAAAAAGAATGCATAATGATTAAATAATAAACAAAGCATTTTATCTTAAGTTAAAGGGAAAACAAAAATATAATTTGGATCATGTCTGAATAAGAAAGTTAAGAACAGTAATTTAAGACCTAATTTAAAATTCTAAGTGTGCTGGTTAAAAACGTATTGATTCTTAACAAAAACTTGCTTAATCTCCAGTTAAACAGAACAAAAGTTTAACTTTAGTTTACGAAAAGTTTATCAAATCTTGAAAAAAAAAAGTAATTAAATCTGTTCAACACAAAAAAATAAAAACATGCACAGGCGATGAGAACATACTTTTCTTCTCTCTTTTTTATAAAACTTTGGTAAAAAATTAGTAAATTCAACTTTTAAATTCTTGTTTTAAATTTAAGATAAATATTTTTCGCAGGCCGTTCTCTAATTCAAACATTAAATAACACTTGAGAAATGGTTTGATTTTAAACTTTTTTCAATTTGAGATTAAAGCTATGCGTTTAATTGGTAGCTAAAATCTCAAAGGTGCTTTTCTAAATTGCAGCAATATTTTTGTGAATACAAAAAAATAATGTGAATTGAAAATATCCATATTTTTTTCTCAAACTATTTTCAAGCGTTAAGCGTTCAAAATATTTTACTAATATTCACTTGATTTCAAATTCCCATTTTACTGGAGAATGTAATTGAAATAAAGTGTAACAAAAGTATTTCTCAACCCTTGAAACTGGAAGTTCGAACTTAAATACCAATTGTTTTGGCCTTGATTTCCGGCAAAATTGCTTATTGGAATATTTATACAAATAACATACAAATACATTTAAAGCTTTTCATAAAAATTTAAATAATTTAAAATCAAGACGATTCTCCAACGTTAAATATTAAATGTACGAAAAATGTTTTAAAATAATTTTAAACTAAAAAGAAAATTACTTTTCATTTTAAATATAAGTTAAGCAAACGAATTTTGTGCTCATCATCTAAAAACAGGCAGTTAATAATATTTGAACAAAAAAAAAAAAAAAAAAAAAAAAAAATGTGTACATAATTATTCCCAAATTATTTTCAAGCGATTCTCAATTGAGATAGTGTTTGTTTTCAAAGTGTCCTAAATTTAAGATTTAAGCAGCAAATTTGTTTTGTAATTAAATATAACAACTGAAATAGTCGACTATAAATTTCTTAATCTAGACAAATTTGAAACTTTTTGTTATCCAATTGTTATTTTTTAGACGTTCTCTAACTTTACATTTGAAAAATAAATAAGAAAGGTTTTGATTGTTTATCGTTCTCAATTAGAGATCGATTTCGTACGGTTGTTTAGTAGTTTAAATTAGCATTTGAAACACATTTTTTATATTTTAACATGAGCGGCTTTGCCTAATTTCGCTGCTGGCATCTCAACTTCAGTTGTGTTGCTATCGGTAACAGAACAAAATGTTGAACTTATTGTCGAGAAATGTATTCAATATTAGAGTTTTATCCATTTGATATCAATGGTTATTCTTGAGCCGTTTTTAAACATGCTTAATATTTAATTTAATAAAATAATGTGTATGACACATTATTCTTAAACTATTTTAAATGCATTTAGCACTTGAAAGCAAGATTTTTCAAAATAGAAAAAAGTATTTTATCTATTTGATATCATGTTTAATCTTTTCTCAATTAAAACGGTATATTTTTATTTTAAATATTTTTCAGGCGTAAAACATTAAAGATTTTCAGGTTAAACTGTTGTCAATTTAATAGCAAAGCCTTCCCTAAACGGTTGCAATTTATTTTCTAAACACATTCGAGAAAAAGTTGAAAATAAGTTCAGAGTAAATCCATTGCTTAAATCTAGACAAATTTGAAACCTTTTGTTGATTTTAGTTTTAAATATAAATGTTTTCTCAACTTGTTATACAATTGTTATTTTTTGGACGTTTTCTTACTTTACATTTAAAAAATAGATAAGAAAGGTTTTGATTGTTTATCGTTCTCAATTAGAGATCGATTTCGTACGGTTGTTTAGTAGTTGAAATTTGCATTTGCAACACATTTTTTTATATTTTAACATTAGCGGCTTTGCCTAATTTCGCTACTGGCAACTCAACTTCAGTTGTGTTGCTATCGGTAAACGACTAATAAGTTAAAGGTTGTGCTTTAGTTTGACAAACCGTTCGATATAAGAAGTTTCTAATTCGAAAAACGATAGTAAAACTGGGGCTTATAATTCTTATTCGCTTAACAGTTTTATGTGTGTAATATCTTTAGTTTTTCTAAAATCTTTGGATGAAGTTTCCTGACGATCTGTCCTTAGCAACCAGTGAAATGCGCATAGGAATAGCTTATCCCATCAACAGTAAATTTCAGTTTATCAGTAGTATGGAATGGGAATTTAGCACATTTAAACAAAACCTTGTTAATTAATTTTTTGAATCCCAAGAAAAACTATGATATCGATTTTAATTTTACATCAAAAGTAATTGTAAAGCCATTCATATAATAGAAGAAAAGTTTTTATTGAAGATTCATATTAATTATTCTTCAACCGTTGGCTAAAGAAAATGATTTTGATTATAAATAATTCTTAGTTTAAGGACAACGCCGCATATTTGTGTGTGTTTAATTCAATTAATTTTCGAAAAATTTTAGTAAAACTCATATTTTCTCAATTTATCAGTAAAGGTTTAAGCAAAACAAAGTCTGGGTTTATATTAAGAAATTTTTCTTCCACAAAGTCTAAATTCATTGGTGAGAGAGGAGTGAAGAATACCATTTTCTTGAGAAAAGAACAGCATGTTCATTTCCCCTCTCACCAATAAACTCAGACTTAAAAAAAAAAAACTTTCATGGTGTGAACCCAGACAGTTAGTGTTGGACATTATTTTAAAGCCTTTGACGTTCTTGGTTTCTGATTAAATATAATGAATTTGACATTTTAAATACATTAGAGAATAAGTTCAGAAAATAATTAACCCTCAATATGAGAAAGATTTTAAACTTTTTATTCAGAAAAGTCTATCGGCAATTTTATTTCGATTTAGATTTTAAATTTTTTTTTAAATGATAAATAAAGTTATTTTTGAAAAAGTTTGTAAACTTCCAAAGATGTTTGTGTTATAGTTCATAAGAGTATTCGACTAAGTTGGCCTTTTTTTACTTTTTCAAAAAAAAAAAAAAAAAAGTTGTTGGTAGTTGGTTTGTGTGTAAAAAGTGTTATTTATGTCTTCTAATTTTCGTAATGTGTCTTAAACTTTTAAATTTAGGAGCTTTTTTTTCTGTTATACGCTTTTTTTCTGAAAATTAATTTAATTGTTTGGCGTTTTATTGTATCTAAAAGGTGGTTTTTGTTGTTTTTTTTTTCAATAGTTTGGGTTCAACCTGATTTAAAATACTTCAAAAGAATTTATAATCGAAACAGTCTTTAAATATTTTTATTTTTCTAGGCATCAACAACTCGTATTGGGGCTAAGAACTACTGAAGAATTAATGACCTTAGAGCAAAATCGTGATTTATTTAAATGGTAAGTTTAGATAAAAGATTTTAAATGAAATAAAATTGTTAAAAATAAATCTTATTTAATGCAAAAAGGGGATTGTTAACCATAAGGAAATTAAGTTGTGGGGGATTTTGAACTTTGGATAAGGGTTTTAAAAAGGGATTTTAGAATAAGCATAATTTTGTTTTGCCAAGTCCATGATTCGTCATGGGTCCTAAATAGGACACACCCGTAAATTTATTTGTGTATCGACTAAAGCATTTTTACTTGTTCTTATATGGTTTTTAATAAAATTGCAGCCTTTAAAAAAGATCTTTGGGAACATTTTGTTGGGTTCTATATCCGAAACTCTTATGAATCTAGAAATCCACAGGCTTCCATTAGTATTTCGGTTATTATAAACCAAATACAGCAATCATACTGGTTTTAATATGGTTTTTAATAATTTTTTTATATATGAGAATAAGTTCTGTCAAATTTTGGTGTTAATCGGCTAAACCAATCCAAAGTTATTCACCAAAAAGTTCTTATCGCACAACTGAATATTAAATCGACCGTTAACTTTAAGAGCTTCTCCTGCAAAACAAATTTTTTCGACTTTGGAATTGAGCTATCGATAAATAATGACTTTGACTTTTTTATTTTTCTTAAACTTTGTAAAACATACTTCAGTGTATTCTAATTAACTTTAGTAAAAGCTAAATAATTAATAAACTCTATGATAATATTTAATAGAATTTACGTAATTTATGTTTGATGTTAAACAACTTTTCAATATTTGTTTGTATTTTCTAAAAATTTTTTTTTACAAAAGTTCAATGTATTTGGAGCACAAAAACCAAGAAAAGAATAAAATTATAAAAAATATGAAAAAGAAAAAAAAAATTATAAAAAAGTAACAATATTTATGAATAAACAGATCAAATTTCAACACCACAGATTATTAAACAAAAAAGCAACTACACCCAACATGAAAATAAAAATGAATACAAATTGTAGAGTTACTTATAATTCCAACTCAAAAACTCAGTTCCATGGTAGACTTAATAATCGTTACAAACACACGCACTCCTTCTTATAGACACACACACACACACACACAAACATACACACACCCATTTACTTTGTTTGAAATACTTAAGTTGTTTTAAGAAGTATCCAACGGTTTAAGTATTTTGAAAACTTATCTAAGTAGTGTGAGAGTGTCACAGTCGAGGGTATATCTAACTGTCTGCTGCTCTTTTTTTTCGTTTATTTAAAAAGTATGAACAGAAGAAAAAAACGAAGTGTTAAAAAATAATAACAAGACAATTGTCAACATATTGAAAGATACTTATCTCTAACGAAAACATAAATATAAATACACTGTTAAAGATACTCAAAGAAATACCTAGACAGATTAACCCAGTAAACATAATTGTTGGCTCTTCGGTTGGAAATTGTTTCAACCCCCATCCACAATATTGGAGAGGATATTAGGTATTTGCGCTGATGTGTGTAACATCTTAAAATATTAGACCTCACATTTTAAATCAATCTAACGTTGTCCGTCTGTCCGGCTGGCTGGCTATCCATGTAAAACCTGTGCGCAAAAAACAGGTCGCCATTTTGTAGATAATTTTCTGGAATTTGTTACAATTGGTTTTAATTGCCACAAAAACCAAGCCTTTTAAAAATGGTGACAATCGGTACAAAATTTCACATAGCCGCCAATACAAACTTTTTCCCGCAACAAAGTCTTTGTGCCCATAAACCCTTTTAAGGCCAAAGTAAACCACACAAATTGCTTGGCAATTGTGACAAAATCTTACGTTTGTACAAATATTTTGTATTGTTAATTGGGGTGTTTGCTGTTTGGGCAAACATTTGAAGAAATGTTTGTAGAAATATTTAAAGTGTTTAATATTTGTTAGACATGTTGGATATTTGGCAAATTTTTTTAAGAAGTAGCATTAGAATCATTTTCAGCCGTTCCTAATTTATGTAGCAGCACTACTCGCCCCAAAATAAATCATTGCTTAAATCAATTACCGCAAAATTAACTTTTATTTCTCCTACGTTTACAACAAACAGCGAGCAAAACTGCCGTAGCCAATCGCTCTCTTCATTCATGGAAAACAAAACAGATTAGATTTTAAGCAGAAAGTGGAGAATTTAAACAAAATTGATTATGATTAGGGATGGGATTTCCATGCAAATGCATGTTTTTTGTCGAAAGTCTAAAACGATGTCGATCAATTATCTTTCCGAATCATTAAATTTGCGTAAAAATGGCATCGATTTATTTTTGCATATTTTTGCATATTCTGATGAAAATGCATATTCTTGCATATTTAGGGTTTAAATGCATATTTTTGCATATTTTTAAAAGGTTGAGTGATTTTTTTTTTAATTTCGATATTAAAAAAAAAGTTCTTACAAAAAATTTTAAATACTCAAAAAAAAAAAACGTTCCAAAAAATTTTATAATCAATAAATATATTCTTTTGGAGCTTTGCTTTAAATACAAGATTTACAACATTTCGACAAAAGATCCTTCTTTTTTAAACCGATGCAGCATGTTAAGTTAAGGGTTCCAATGGGTTCAAAATATTTAATTCAAAACTGTTACAAGATACTCGCTTGGCACATGGGTTACACCGCGTTGCAGAGGAAATTAGAAGCTAATTCAAAATATTTAATTCAAAATTGTTACAAGATACTCGCTTGGCACATGGGTTATACCGCGTTGCAGAGGAAATTAGAAGCCTATTCGATAATATTGCAATTTTTAATGAAATGTATCCCTTGATTCCCCTTCCATATGTATGTTAAAAAGCACACAGATAACCGTTACCTAGACCGGAATATGATTGCTGTTGAAGCAAGTTTGAATAAATGTTTTTTTTTAGAGCAACGGAAACATAATTGCGCAATGACTTGCACAATTTCAATATTATGAGCTTAATACGAATTCCCCTAGGGAAAACCGAACTAACACCAAACTTGTTTCGTGACAGCTCTAAAGTGGTAAAGATATGTTTAAGTTTTAACACTTTATATGAAGGGGACTTGGCATTCTAACGTAATGATGTCCTAGGGGTTAATTGGCATTTTTTGACACTTTGTAACAGGTTTCTTGCATAACCTAAATGGTCACGTTCAATTACGTTTTAAATAATGCCTGTCGCAGATATTGTCCCGAGTGAACCAGGTTAATATGATAAATCCCCTTCAAATAAAGTAATAAAACTATCAATAATCAACCACTACCCGCACAAAATACTGTCACATGGCTAGTTTTCTGTCAGTAAACTTTCCTCTGGAGTAACTACAACTTAAACCCATTATGACTATAGTTAAGTGATATGTCTTGTTTTCACTTACCACAATTCGTTCCCTTTTATAACAATATTGTCTTCACTGAAAAAACAATAATATAATTTGTTGTTGTTGTGGCAGCGAGACCTGAAGAACAGGTGTTGCTGAGACGACAATCCTTGGTCGGTGTTCGTTGAACTCCCACACTTATAAAATTATTGCAGTAACTAATTGTGGGTGATTAACAGGGAAACCAGAAATATGCTCTAGAAACGCGTTTTATGCGCATAAAATATGCAGTAAAAACTTGAAAATATGCTTTGAAAATTGTTAAAAATATTCCCCAAAAAATTCAAAAATTGCTAATTTAAAAACAAAATATTCAACAATTAAATAACAGTTCCATGTAGTGAAAACAATCCTAAAATTATAATCGGAAAAGCCCAAACTCCAATGTATTAACAGACGAATTTTCGAGATGTTACCCTATTTGGAAACGATGGGCAGTAATCGGCTCACATAAACAAAGTTATGTAAAGAGGTTAAAATTCATATCAGAGTTATTTGTGCCGAATATTATCTAGATATTAACATCCATATGAGATTTTTTGTCTTAAAGGGATTTAAAGGACGGTCGCTAAATTGTGTATTAATGCTAACGTTTTAAGGTAAGTTAAAGCTATTAAAGGAAACTTTGGAAAAATGTGAACTGATTCAAAAAGAATTTAATTTGCAGTAAGATATTTTTGGGGCGGATTAATTCTAAACAACAACATATTTAGATGGACACAAAGAGTAAAATTTGGAAAATAAGTTTTTATGGGAAATATGTATGTGAAATTATAGATCGATTCAAATTACCTACCACACTGCAACTTGTACTTTGCGCACAAGGTTAACATGAACAAAGAACCAGCAAATAAGGACGGATGGACATGGTTAGATCACTTAAAAAAGTGATTCTGAGTCAATCAGTATACTAAAAGATTTGTCCAGATTTCTATGTATTACACACATCGCCAAAAACGTATGTATATTGTTGATTTTTCCTTAACTTTTGCTTATTCAAAATAAAAATTTCGAGTAAAAATTAAATGCAGATGGCGAAATTGAAGCAACATGTTGGGTAAACAGATAAATATTTAAAACACAAAAGCCAAAATTCCGCAAAAAAAATTTTTTTTTTATTTGCTGCGAAAGCTCCTGTAGGCATCTAAAAAATTCAACATGTATCAAAATTTGCCTCAAAAAGCTAAAATATGCACTAAAAACTTAAAAAATGCTGCAAAAAGGCTCTTTTAACTAACAGCCTGTTTTTAGAAAATTAAAACATTTGTTCGTTCGTAAAAAAAACGAACGAAATCAGATTTAAGTTTTCATAAAATTAAAAAACATTTCATGTGAGTGACAAAAAAAAGCTTTATTTTTTTTTTACATATTTTTGTTTCTTATAAAATGAACATCTTCGTAATAAATGAAAACAAAAGTGAACGGTAGACGATAAGTAAAAGGCATTCGTTTAAAAAACAAATCACCACAAAATGGAAAATAACTGCGATATTTTAAAAAAGGAAACCTTAAAAACTAATACTATTGTAAAATATTCTATAAATGTTCACCTGTAATTGCATAAATATGTATTCACAGGTTCAAAAAATTCTAGAAACAATGGAACTACATACGCTAAAAATATGGACATATGTATGTACATTAGAGCGGGTCGACCTCCTTACAAAAAAAGTTTGTGCCAGTCACCCCCTTGAATGAAAGGTATGTCAATGATGTATCTAAAACGGTTAAATTTTTATAGCCACGCCTCCATATGCGCTGCCATTTAAAGCCCGATCACATCATGTCGCGAACCGTTGTTCATGGCATAGTACGTACTCCCTCTAAAATTGGAGCTTAAGAATAACTCTGGATTTCTGATCGATATTTTTTTGGCATTTGCAAGGCATCGACACACTGTCAAAATCAATCTACAAAAAGTTTGTGTCAATTTCCGCTAATTATACTTTTACACTTTTAAGTAAATCTGACAGCACAGATAATTATACGTATGATGCCAAATAGAAAAATGTCCTTTTTAAATTAAGAAGATTCAAAGGAAAAATAATATTATATGGAAAGTGGCACAAGCTAAACTTGCACGCAAATTCTTAAAGACTGCAGTAAGTTTAGAAACAAATATTACTGTTTTGTTAAAATAGGTACGTAAACAAAGGGTATTTGTAATGAAATTCGTGCATATATTTTTTTTTAAAAAATGAACGATGGGAATTCCTTGAGTTCAAATTTTAAAATTGTTGGACGTGTCAAGTCTGCAGTGCAGACTGAAATAAAGCACTTGTCTGAGTCTCAGTTGCTAGTAAGCAAGCCAAAAACTTGACGTCCACCCAAAACTTCCTTACGAGTTGAGCAATTTACAAAAAGTGTTGTTAGTGAAAATACCAAAATAACAGCCGTGCAAATTCGAAACACTTTGGAAAATTACCGCAATATTAATTAAACCCAATATTAAAATTCATTCAGAAACTGTGCGAAGTGTTCTGCGAAAAAGCGGTTTACATAGCCGCGTACCAAGAAAAAACCAATTTGGGATATATACAGATAAAAGCGACTTGACTTCGCACCTAAGTATGCGGACAAATCAATTCATATAAAATTTTTTGATTTATTTATTAAATATCTCTAATTTTTGGAAAGTTAAAGAATTGTTAAGGCGTACGTACTATTATCTGTGTGACTGTTCATACAGTGTAGTGTTAAATAACACCGTTCTTCCGAATGTTCCAAAAAATTATATCTTCGCAAATATCTTCTACATAACTATATGTTGATGTGCAGCAAAATATCTTCTTTATGTATTTCTTTTATTTATTGCTATTATTGTTAACATTTTCATTCAACACTTTTATTTTTACTAATTTAGTAACACTTTTTATAAAATATTTTGTTTTTGAAATTTAATTTTAATTTTTGAAAACAAAAGCCACAAACACAAAACCTTTATATGAAAACATAATAGAGATGTACAAATATTAATGCATTGGCAATAATGTTGATTCACGAAGGAAAAAAGCTCTATATATGTCAACCATGACTAGACGAAAGCTTTTAAATGTTTTTTAAAACCAAATTTTTAACATAAACGTTTTAATACGAAAACTTCAAGTGAGAAGACTTATGTTTTACAAAAACAGGCTGTAAATTTTGCAAAAAAAAAAAATGCTGCAAAGGGTAAAATATGCAAAAATATGCACTAACAAATCGATGGCAAAATTCATTAAAAGCTCTAAATCGGATAAATATATTGCTTCTTCCTTCATTGGTCGCACACGAAAAAACATGCAATAGCATATTTATGGTTTCCCTGGTTATTAAATTCGTTTTCCGTACTGTTAAAATTTAAAAAAAATATAGTTATTTTACGAATAATTTTTTTTTTAACAATTATGTTTGTTATTCAAAAAACAAACTACCAAAAAATAATATATTTCCCGTTTTTATTTTGTTATGTAGCTTGATTTTTGTTGGTTAAGATATATTTTTTAAGAGTATTCAATTCTAAGGAATATGCAGTTTAATAAATAAATCATTTAAACATTTATGTAAAAAACATTTCTTTTAAATGAAATGTAAATTATCCGTTTTTTAAATGAATTTTAAGTTGTTTAAAATGAATTTTCGTTTGAAGTTAACTACATAATATTTTGAGTGTAGTCGTTCCCTTTCGTTGAACCGATTGTCGTAGAAATCAGTGAATTTTTAGAGATTTAGGCAAATTTTTGGAAAAGACACAGAGTAATTGTGAAAATTAAGAAAAGAATAGTGAATGTTTCTAAATTGTCCTAATACTTATGTTCGTCTTAATGTTTGCTGGGTATATCTAATTTTATGAATATATTATTATTTTCTATGAATTTTGGCTGTATGCGTAGCCAACAATACATTTTCTATATAAATAAATCCAATGTGGACAACTTTTAGTTGTTGCTGTGTTTTTTTTTTTCAATATTTTTATGGATTTATAAAAAGTCATAAATAAAATGTTTTATATAAATATTTTTTTTAATTTATGCAAGTTATTTTTGATTTTTTGTACAAAATTTTAGTTAAATTAAGAAAAAAAGAATTAGTTAATTTAAATATTAAATGGTTTAGACAAGTGTACATTCGAAATATAATCGCATGTACAGTAGACGCTCACAAATTAGAGCTTTCAGTAATTCGAACGTCCAGAAATTAGAATCAGTGTTTGCAATACATTAAACGCTCTAAAATTCGAATTTATAGTTCTAATTTCAGAGCGTTTTTTTTTTTTTTTTTTGTTATTTGAACACAAGAAATCCGCAATTTATTTTTATTCTGTTTGAACATGTAAAACTAAAAAGGGGAATTACCAAATTTTAGATGTGTTTCTTTATTTGTTGTTTTTTTGTCGCATTTATATATATTTGTGGCTAGTTTATTTGTGAAATTCGAAACATGTGTACATATTTTGGAAGTCTCCATTAAAAAGTGAAAGTGTATCATTCGAAATGTCAAATAAACGTAAAAAAAAACACTTTATCATTGGAAACGAAGGTCAAAATATTAGAAAAGCTTGACAAAGGGTTTGAAGGGAATATTAATGTTACGACATCTTCAATCAGCTATATCAAATCACATAGAACAGCAATATTAAATGCTGTTTTGAACACATATGAGGAAGCAAGCAATAAATTTTTGCACTGAATACCCAAATATGGTAAATCGTCTGTATGAGTGGTTTAAAGAGAAAACTAAAAAAATATTTAGAGAGGAATATCCCTATAAAGATGAAAATGCATTCCGTGGAAGCAATGGATAGTTTTCCAAATATAAGAAACGACACGGTATTTTTAATTTTAAAAAATACATTTAATGTCAATCAAATAAAATTGAATTAAAAAAAAATTAAGTAATTTTTATTTTTTATTCGAAATAAAAACGTCCAGAAATTAGAATAATTCAGAAATTAGAATTGCTTCAAAAACAAAGCGGTTCTAATTTGCGAGCGTCTACTGTATATGAATATGAAAACGAGGAAATTAGAGTCGAACCTTAAAGCCACATTTCAAAAATTTACCCATATGGTTAATGTTTAAGGAATTGACAAATCGGTGACATAATCACCTCAAATACTTATTTTAAATTGAGAAATCAGCAAGAGATTGGAAAATTTATAATAAAATTATTTTGTTTGGTTTTGAATTTTCCCGATTTTTTGCACTCCCGGGAACGTATAATTCCCAGAGCGAAAAATAATATAAGACACGCTTAGGAGGTTTGTGGTACTTATTAAAATTAAAAGGGTTAAATTTCTTCAGTATCGAAGTTAAGTTTAAATATTAGAAGATCATTAATATACCGCATCCAATCAGGCAACAGAAGAACCAGTAGCACTCATGTAAAACTTAGCTACAATTAAGATATTTTTTTTTTTTTCATATAAATCGAGCCATTTTTGGTAGGAAAGAGTTGGCAACACTGGCCCACTCGGTTATTTGGTTTAACGGCTTGGATTTTTTTTGATTTTAGCGTTGTATGAAGTCATTGTTTTATGGGAACATAACAATAGTTTTGGACGATTAAGAAGATCAAATTGTACGAATTATGCAGAGCTAAAGCCCTTAATGCTAGAAACAGTGCTTGAATTTTAAATATATGTATTTAAATCAATTAATATTTTGTTTAAATTTCACTGATCTCAGTATATTCTTTCTTTACTTTGACTTTTTTTTAGGTTAATAATTTAAAAAAAGAATTCCTTTACTTGCAAAAAGTCTTTGATTCACATATAAAACCCATCTTTGCAGTGCAGTCGCCATCATTCCATTGAAATAAGGGTTTTATATCCCAAATGTGTACACAATGTTCACGTTTTTCGTAATTATCGGGATTCTCAAAGGCCCAAAAGGCAAAATCAAATTTTTTTCCTGTGGCCGCCCAGAAAAAGGGCCGATTGTATTCCTGCCTAGCGCTAAACTGATCATTGCCACCCAACCATAGATTATAGGATTTTCCAACAACCCTTTTTAGTAGATCAATAACAGCCTTATTTTTTTCCTCCGAATCGATTACAACAAGCTGATAATCTCTGCGGGCACACTCATGGAAGGCCTCAAACCAGTTATACTACATATTTATACATAAATTTTCAAATTATTAATAATTGTTTTTAAGAACTTTAATGGTGGTTAATTACCTGAGCTTCTGTTTCGATAATGAATTCTCTACATTCGGAGGCCTTGCCTACTTGAGGTGAGCCTGATAACGTCTTCAGCAGTGCAAAGCAGATAATAAAGATTTGCTTGAGCGAGATGAGCATCTTATTAAGTAAACGTTTAAGAGATTTATACTTAGCTGTTTAAGAAATTATCATATTTATATACTTTCGCAGAAAATGTTATCATTTTAGCTCTCAATCAAGGATCGTGTGACCTACAGCAATAAATAGGTAGAAATGATTAAGATCATCTGAATGCGCGTAGTTTAAAATTATTTTAACTTTTTTATTTGTTTTTTTCTTAAAAATTATGCCTTCAAATGAGAAAGAAAAGCTTTTTTTTCTTGAAGCAGATTCGGTACATACGAAAAGGTACTTTTTATTTAAAAAAAAATGCTTCTTTTTCAAAAAGGTACTTATTATTTAAAAAGATATTTCGTATTAACAAGGTACTTTTTATTTAAAAAGGTGCTTTGTATTCAAAACGGTACTTTTTATTCAAAACGGTAATTTTTATTCAAAAAGGTACTTTTTATTTAAAAAGATATTTCGTATTTAAAAAGATATTTCGTATTTAAAAAGGTACTTTTTATTCAAAAAGTTACTTTTTATTCAAAAAGGTACATTTTATTAAAAAAGGTACTTTTTATTCAAAAAGGTACTTTTTATTCAAAAAGGTACTTTTTATTTCAAAAGGTACTTTTTATTCAAAAAGGTAGTTTTTATTTAAAAAGTTTTCATTTAAAAAGGTACTTTTTATTCAAAAAGGTACCTTTTATTTAAAAAGTTTTTATGCAAAAATGCGTCTTTTTTTAAAAAATACACTTATTAAAAAGATACTTTTTATTTAAAGAAGTACTTTTTTTTTATCAAAAAAGTACTTTTTATTTAAAAAGTTACTTTCTTTTATCAAAGTAATTTTTGGGAATACAAGATTTTGTTAGTCGTGCTTAATTCCCAATTTTTATTTTTGATAAAAACACTGAAATTTATTGTTGAAGGGATAAGCTATTCCTTTTCGCATTTCACTGATTGGATGAAGTTTTGTGACGATCTGGCCTAAGCAACCAGTGAAATGCGCATAGGAATAGCTTATCCCTTCAACAATAAATTTCAGTGTTTTTATCAAGAATAAAAATTGGGAATTAAGCACGACTAACAAAATTTTTTAAGCTACGTTTTATTTCAAAAGATACTTTTTTGAATAAAAAGTATCTTTTTAAACAAAAAGTATCTTTTTAAATAAAAAGTAGGTTTTTAAATAAAAATTACTTTTTTGAAAAAAAAGTACCTCTTTAAATAAAAAGTTTTTTTTAGTAAGTGTCTTTTAAAAAAAGGCCCCTTTTTGCATAAAAACTTTTTGAATAAAAAGTACCTTTTTAAATAAAAAGTGTCTTTTTAAATACAAAGTGTCTTTTTAAATAAAAAGTACCTTTATTTAAAAAAGTACTTTTAACTAATGATTGTAGAACTGGAAACTGCAGGATTAACAACAGGTACCATATCTCTCACACATAGTTTGAGTCTTTAATAATTTATATGACATTTTCAAAGGTTAAAAAATATGTAATTTATTCTCTCTCAGCCATTGAACGAAATAATGTAAAGACAACAGTTATTGTGCTTCGAATTTCTTGGCAACCTGGTCAAATTAACTATAACATGTTTACGCATTTTGCATTCAAAGCAGTCAGTTCCAAGACCTTAAAGAAAAATTTGTTTTTTCTGCGTGAAAGAGTACAGCTACAGGCCATTTCACACTATTGTATTCTGACGAAAATGCTTTTCTAATCTAATTATTTTTTAAAATTTTCAAAAAACCATAAAAACTTATCTTGTCAGGGTTGAATTTTTCGCAAAATACTTAGGACTTGTATTATAGTGTGAAACTGCCTTAAGGCGCATCGATGGTTCTCATTAAGCAAAAAACGTCCCATTAGACGTTTAGCAGCAACATTCAATCATGAAAACGCTCAGGTCATATTGCTGACAGATGACTTGCTGACTTGCCCCATCCGATTACTATTTCTATGCAGACCGGTCTTACAGAAATACCCTTCACTTTAAAACAGGGTATCTGAAATTGGCTTAAATTGTATGAGGCCTGAAGACCGATAGCCAATACTTCCCATAAATCTATTGCACAAGTGTTAAAAAACAAGCGCAAAAATCCTGCATTTTTAAAAGTTTGGAGTAAAAATTTTGTCCAAAGCATTTTTAGTTACACTATAAAATAGTATAATAAACTAGCAGATACCGGTCGTGTGCTACTGCATTCCCCTTCTCGTAGTCCCATATTATAGCTCATGTTGGTATATAAAAAGGGATCTATCTATGTTGGAAATTTTATTTAAATCGGTCCTTCCCCCGTGGTCCTTTTTCTTAAAAATTGCATAGCTAATATGTCTATATAAATAGGGATCTATCTATGTTTTTAATTTCATAAAAATATGTTAGATAGTTTCGAAGAGGAAGAAATCGCCCCAAAACTCCCCTCGTGGTCCTAGTTTTAAAAAAAAAATTATAGCCAAAACTGCCACCGGTTGGATGGCTTCAGAGTCTATAGCGGACATAGGTAGGAACATTTTTTGTTTACAATAAATATTGGCGAATAAACTCTGCTTCCTTAATGGCGTTTGCCCTTCGTACTTTTAAAAGAATGTTTATTGTTCTCATGTATTTATTTATTTATTTAATTAATAATTTTTCTTGTTTAATAATTCCAAACAATAAATTTTTATTTTCGAGCAATAATTTTAATTTTTGAAATTCGAAGGCTCATTTGTAACACTGATTTGGGTGGAGTAGTAGCCCGCGGATCATTGTCAATATATCTAAATAGCAATGAGGCCGTCTTTGTTTGTCTAACTTCGCGCGTTTTACGTTTCGTTCGCTTTTGTTAATAATAAAGCGTCGCATAACTGCACCGCGTTTCAGTTTTTCAGGGCTTCCACACTTACGATTAGCCTTATTAACCTACTTTTTGCATGGAGTACCAACGAAAATTAATTTTTGTATAATTACAAGGGTGTGCATTTGGAAGCTGCAGCTTGTGGAGGAGGCTATCAGGCGTCCGCCATAACTTGTGATGTTTTTATGAAATCTTTGAGGTGAAATAATTCCTCTTCACTGGCTTTTTCTATCGAAGGGGTACCTTGAACTTAAGCCAAACCATACCAAAATTCGAAGGGTCAAAGATGATTTTTAGGATTTAGTTTCTTTGGCATTTTTCTCTAGAGTTTTATAGAGAATCTTAATGTGTTGAGGCTTAGTTGGATCTAAATCAAATCCAATAAAAGATTATCTAATTACAGTAGTTTTGACTTAACTGCCTTTTATTTACGTGCACTTTTGACTTAACTGCACAAAATTGATAATTTTTGGCATTATTCTTTATAATCCCATACAAATTCCTTTTTTAAGTGCACTTTCTTTACCTGCACATTTAAGATAAGTGCCCAAAATTTTTGGCATTTTAAAATTATTTTCATACAAAAAATCCAAGTTAGCTGCACTTTGACTTAACTGCCCAAATTACATATTTTCTGTAATTATTCTTCAAAATCCTTCTTTATGTGCATTTTGTATACCTGCACATTTTTCATATTTTTGGGCAGCTTTAAAATATTTTCATATATAACATCAAAGTTAGCTGCACATATGAAAAAATATGGTGGCCACTTTTTCACATAAATATCCAATTTTAGCTGTTTATAAAAACAAAAATCGCAAACAAGTCAAGTTGTTTGCATGTACCTACATTTATGCATATGGGTTGTGGTTTCAGCAACTTTACCATGATTATATGAAAGGTATAGCAAACCTTAGGTCTGGAACAGAATATAGTAGTTGTAGTAGTATTTGAAGCTGACAAATGCTCTGTAGCGCAATAAAGTTCAAAATTTCGATTTTTGCGCTTCAACGGCAATGACTACTACAACTACGTTTTCTATAGCGACTTTTCTGTCCCACACTTTATTGTTACCAATTTGGCTATCTCGTTCCGTCTAAAAATGCATAAGAAATGACTACAGGTTGTTTGAACGTAATTGTTATTATCAATTTATTAATAAAAACGTTGTTACTTCTCTTTCAAACACTTTACTTTAGCTGCACTTTTATGCAGGTAACCACAATTGCGTACCTGCACATTAAGGCAGCTAAATACATTTAAGATAGCTGCATTTTTGATTTACCTGCACAAAAAATCGTGCAAAGGAGATTGTGCAGCTAAGTCAAAATTACTGTAATTCATTTCTTTTGCAAAATGTTAAGGGTCAAGCGTTTTTTTCGGATTATTGTTTTTTCCGAATTTTATATTTCAATTTAATATAGAATTCGAATATTAACTACGCTTTGGTCTAAATAAAGCAAAAACAAAAAAAAAAGTCAATCGTTTTTTTAATTTTTTATGTTTCTGCTTTAATTTAAAAACAAATACAACCTCGAAAATTTACAAAACAATTTCGGTTGGAAAGTTAGAAATTTTGAATTCAAATTCAAACATCCGGTTGAATCGTTAAAGATGTTGTTCATATCCATGGATTCATATCCTGTTCTACAATTCTGTCTTCTAAATTAAAAATCAATTTTTTTCATGCATAAAATTTTCTTTCTATTTTTATTATTTTGTTAAACCAAAAAAAAAAAAAAAAAAAAAAGGCTGTTTCATAACATAGACCAGGGGTACAATGCCCTTTTTTGCGTTCAAATTCTTATTTGTCGTTTTGCATAATGCATTTTTTAACAGCGGATATGAGAGTTTGTAAATGTATTAGACTTGTTAATTGTGTTTATGTGTGTGTCTGTCTGTTTGTGTGTTTTTGAGTTTAGAACTCAATTCAGCAGTCAAACGTCGCCTGTGGAATAAATTTCTTTTGGGTTCTAAAGTCAAGAAGGTCGTATATATTAGTATAAGATTTTTTTTTTTTACTTTATTGTTGTTTTTGTCTTTGTTGTTGTTTTTTGTTGTTCCAAAGTGTTGTTTACATAAATTTATTTTTGGTGTCTTTTATAAATGCTTGGCATATGGAATTGGAGCAAAAATACTGCATTATTAATTTTATTTAAATGCACGATTCACATACCTCTATAAAATTACAGTGAGCAACAAAATAAGACAAACTTTTAAAACAATTTTCTTAAGCTTTAAACAAAAGTTGCGGTTTTCTGGTAACAAAATCGATGTTTTTATGAAAGGAGTATTCCTTAGACTTACTATTTGTCATTATGACTTTTTTGCTTAGGGAAAGGGGCATGACTTTGAATTTTGTAGGCGAGCGGTGTAAACTTACTTATCTAGCCCACATGCCTTTCTACAACCTTCGTCTACAAAAATTTTAAGTCATATTTATTTTCCTAACAAGCATGACTTCACGTTTTTCAGACGAAGAAAGCCTTTTCTAACCCCTTATCAAAATAAAAGTCATGCCCAAGCAAAGAAAAGTCATCATGAAAATCCAGTCTTCACTAAGGAAAGTGTAAACTAGAAAAGAAATGTGACTTTCTAAAAAGAAGAACGTAACAATTATGAAGAACAGGTTGCAACTTTTGAGAAAAAGACACTCATTGTAGGAAATGGTACTTTTTATGGAAAAATCACATTTTGTTTAAAATATTACTTTTTGTGAAAAAAAATTTATTTTTAAAAATTTTTACACAGAAAGAAAAAACTCGTACTAAATTTAAGTTTTTGTAGAATTTGTCATGCAACAAACTTTTAGTATATATAGATATATTTGGAATACCACGCCCAAGCGGCTGAATCGTTGTTGAAGAAATTTTGTATTTTAGCGAATACTGAATTTTGGGTCAGAAAGGGATAAAATTAAAAAAAGGCAAAACTGTAAACGATTTCTTTTTTTGGAGAAATCCTTTATTTTTAATTAAAATGTTTGCTTCTTTAAATGTCTATTGCTACGGCCGCAAGCTACAAAAACATTTTTAAAATCGGCCTTTTAGGAAGAAAAAGTGGGTAAAATATGGAATTTTGGGTACATTTTATTTATTTATTTTTATAATTAAAATATTATCAGGGAATAGATTTAAAAAGCAAAACAGGGTTAATCTATGTGCTTTTGGTACTTTTTGTAACATAACATAATGGTAGGAAGCAAATAAAGTACATTTGAGTAAAGTAGCGTATTTTGGGACATAATGGGTTAAAAGGGAATTTTATTCCGGTGTAATAAACTTACTAAAGACTAAAATAAGCAATATACAGACTCAACATCTTTAAAAATGGCTTATTTTCACTATCACTAGAAGCATAGATTTTGAAAATTTTAAATTGGTGAGACAAAAAGGGTATAATTTTGAACTCTAGGTACTTTTTGTTAAAAAACGTGTTTTGAAAAACGGTTTTAAAAATGGTAATGAAAGTAAAATCCCAATCAACAACAAGACATAAGACTTTATAAAATGGAAATTTAGACGAGAATATATCTTAAAAGCAGACCATGCCTATTTCTACGCACAATTTAACAATTTTACTCTGCGTGTGGAAAATCCATAAACATGGTTAATTAAAAATTTAAAATTTATGTACGTGTTTGTAAAAATATTCTTTTTATATAAAATGGACGTGGAAAGAGATGTGTATTTAAATTCAGATTTCATACTGCTTTTAGTTCCAATTCCAAAAAATTATATTTGTACGCCAAATTAAATTTTTTTCTTAAGAAATCGGCAAGAAAACTTTCTTCAGATGATTTTAATCCTACAAATATTATAAATGTGGAAGTTTGTATGTTTGTTAGTTTGTGGGTCAATCACGCAAAAACCGATTAATAGATTTGGATGAAATTTGGTAGGCAGATAGCATATGGCCCGGATTTAAATATATTACACTTTTCAAAAGAAAATCGGAGAAAAAGTTGGTATTTTGGTATTTTTTCTCTTTTTGATAAATTTGGTATGAAGATTGCATATGGTCAGGATTAAAATATAGGGTACTTTTAAAGGGATAAAAAACGGGGTAAAATTGGTACTTTTTCTCTTTTCAATTAATTAGATATGCATACATTCAGATTATAGCCTAAATTAACATACCGTTTATTTTAAAGGCTGGTAATCTCGGTACTGAGGGAAAATCGGGGGGAAAAGTTGGTACTTTTTCTCTTTTTAAAAAATTTGGTATGCCGATTGCATATGGTCAGGATTAAAATAAAGGGAACTTTTAAAGGAAAACAAACGGGGTAAATTTGGTACTTTTTCTCTATTCGATTAATTTGATATACCTACATACAGATTATAGCCTAAATTAACATACCGTGTATTTTCTGTGGGCCTAAAATTAGAAAAGGCTGGTAATGTAGGTACAATGGGAAAAAGTTGGTACTTTTTCTCTTTTTGAAAAATTTGCTATACAGATTGCATATGGGCAGGATTAAAATATAGGGTTCTTTTGAAGGGATAAAATTGGTACTTTTTAAAGTGTAAAATCTGGATAAATTGCTACTCATTCTCTTTTCGATTCGTTTGATATACATATAATAGCCTATATTAACATACAGTGTATTTTCTGCTGGCCTTAAATAGGAAAAACCTGGTACTCAGGGTACTTTTCAAAAGGAAAATCGGGGAAAAATTGGTACTTTTTCTCTTTTTGAAGAATTTGGTATGCAAATTGCCTATGCTCAGGATTAAAATATAGGGTACTTTTAAAGGGATAAAATTTGTACTTTTTAAGGGGTAAATACAGAATAAAATTTGTAATTTTTCTCTTTTCGAAAAATATGATATACAAACAGATTAAAGCTTATATTCTCTTTTCGAAAAATTTGATAGAGAGATAACATATGCCCATATTAAAATACATATATGGAATTTTTCAAAAGGAAAATGGGGGAAAAAGTTGGTTCTTTTTTTTTTTGATAAATTTAACATGAAGATTGCATATGTTCTGGATTAAAATATAGGGCACCTTTTATGGGATAAAAGCTGAATAAAATTGGTCCTTTTTCTCGTTTTGATTAATTTGATATACATACAGATAATTGTCTACATTAACATACCGTGTATTTTCTGTGGGCCTAAAATTAGAAAAGGCTGGTACTCAGGGTACATTTCAGAGGAAAAAATCGGGGAAAAATTGGTACTTTGGTACTTTTTCTCTTTTTTTTGGATAAATTTGGTGTGCAGATTGCATGTGGCCAGGATTTAAATATAGGGTACTTTTAAAAGGGATAAAATAAGTACTTTTTAAGGGGTAAATACGGGATAAAATTTTCAATTTTCTCTTCTCGAAAAATATGACATTGAAACAGATTAAAGCGTATATTATCATACAGTGTATTTTCTGATGGCCTACAATAAGGAAAAGCTAGCAGTCATGGTACTATTTTACTTTTATTACTTGTTCTCTTTTCGAAAAATTTGGTATAGAGATAGCATATGGCCCATATTAAAATATATGAAACTTTTCATAAAGAAAATCGGGGAAAAAGTTGGTACTATTTCTCTTTTTGATAAATTTATCATGAAGATTTTATATGTTCAGGATTAAAATATAGGGTACCTTTTAAGGGATAAAAGCTGAATAAAATTGGTCCTTTTTCTCTTTTCGACTAATTTGATAAACATAAAGACTAAAGCGTTCATTAACATACAGTGTATTTTCTGGGAGCCTACATAATGAAAAGCTGTTACTCTTGTTATTAATTTACCTTTGGTACTTTTTCTCTTTTCGAAAAATTTCGTAGAGAGATAGCTAGATTAAAATATAGGGTACTTTTATGATATGAAAATGAATAAAATTTGTACTTTTGGTACTTTTTATCTATTTGATAAATTTGGTATAAAGACTGCATATGGTCCATACATATTAACGTACCCCTTGCTTTTCATATGGATATTTGAATGTCTATTTCGCAAGAGCGAAAAATAATAGTTGCTATAATTTTGTTTATAGAAATATTTATTTTAACAATAAAGTAGTATAGATGTAGAAAACTACAAATAATTTCTGTAAACTTGTTATAAGATAAACGTTTTTCTTTAAACCTGGCTTTAATTTGCACGTGATCGTAGTCACGGGCAAAAGCTAGTAAGAAATGAATTACATTGCACATAAAAACCTTCAATCATTTTTGCTTTCTCATCAAAAACCGACATTCCAATTAAATGTTAAAATGACTTAGCTTTTTTGAAAAAGGTAAAAATTATATTATATTATATAAGAATTATAAAAATTATTAAAAACCAGTATTAAAATGTTACTTGAAGAATCCCGTGCAGCGCCGGGACCAAACGACTAGAAATTTAATAAAAAACAGTAATTTTTGTAAAAAAAGAATCTTTATTTGTTAAAATTTCACATTTTGAGATAAAGATTTTGCTTTTTGTAAGAAATCTAACTCTTTTTAAGTTTTCACATATTTCAGCCCTTAATTTTTATTTCTCAAATTTCCCAAACGTTTAACTTCATTAAAATGTGACGAGTATTACGCCTGCGCTAAGTTTGTAATTTTCACTTTATAGATAGTTTCTCTTATGCTATTGGATGCTGGTTTTTGAAGATTTTGTTTTTTTTTTTTTGGATTTTGCAATAAATCTCTTAAAATGAATTTTTTTAATTGTATGACTGCAGCACCTGCGCTTTATAATATGTATTTATATATTTAGAGAACTTCTTTGTGATATTGTTTCTGTTTTAATTTAGTATATTTGTGCCCATCTTGCTACCTCTTTTTATTTTCCTGAATAACAAAATGAGGATTAATGAAGCGTTACCTGTCAACATATTTGTTTTTTTTTTTACTTAATTTCCTAAATGATGCTGTTTTGTGGAGACTGTCATAACACGTTTTTCAGCTTAATAATTAAGAATTTAACTTAAAAGTATAAGATGTGTCTAAGCCGAATCTTTTATACCCATAATATCGAAAGTATTTAGAAACGTGAACTATATAAGGAAAATAACCCTGAAGGAAAATTTTTGTAAATTATGAAATACCAGCTTTTACCTGTGACTACGTTCACGTGAAAATTAGAGCGAGATTAAAAGAAAAAGGTTGATCCAATACAAAATTTATAGAAATGTAATGTAGTTTTCTACATAAACAATATTATAGGAAATACATATTATTTCTCTCCAACACATGCATTTGTATACGTTTTAAGAACTTGATACTCTAGAGCAACCGACATTTAACTGTCCATTCCAAAAGCAAGGGGTCCCTAAATATGTATATTCCGGCAAGTGGACCATATGTTACACTTTTGTAAACCAAATTTATCAAAAGTACTCTGTATATTAATTTGGGCCATATGCTATCTCTTTACAGAATATTTGAAAAGAAAAAAAGTGCCAAAGGTAAGAGTACCAAGAGTACCAGCTTTTTCTCATCTTAGGCCGCCGGAAAGTACACTACATGGTAATACAGGCTATTATTTGTATGTATATCAAATTAATCGAAAAGAGAAAAAGTACTAATTTAATCCCATTTTTAACCCTTAAAAAGTTCTCTATATTTTAATCCTGACAATCCTGGCAATCTGCATTCCAAATTTTTCAAAAAGAGAAAAAGTACCAAAGTACCAATTTTTTCCCGATTTTCCCTTTTGAAAAGTACCCTGAGTACCAAAAGTATCAGATTTTTCTTGTTTTGGGCCTCCTGAAAATACACTGTATGTTTATGTAGGCTATAATCTGTATGTATACAAATTAATCGAAAAGAGAAAAAGTACCAACTTTATTCCTTACAAAGTACTAATTTTAACTCTTAAAAAGTACCCTATATTTTAATCCTGACAATATGCAATCTGCATTAAAAATGTTTCAAAAAGAGGAAAAGTACCATAGTACCAATTTTTTCCCGATTTCCATTTTGAAATGTACCTTGAGTACCAACAGTACCGGGCTTTTCACATTAGGTCACCAGAAAATACACTGTATGTTATTGTAGACTATTGTATGTGTATATATCAAAAGAATCGAAAAGAGAATAAGTAGTTTTTACAATTTTAAAAGTACCAATTTCATCCCTTTAAAATTACCCTATATTTTAATTCTGACCATATGCAAGCTGCAGACTTAATTTATCAAAACGAGAAAAAGTACCAATTTTTTCTCCGATTTTCCTTTTGAAAAGTACCCTTAATTTGAATATGGGCCATATGCTATCCGCCTACCAAAGTTCATTAAAATTCATTAAGCGGGTTTTGCGTGATTGAACCGCAAACTAATAGTGTAATCCCTAATAATTAGATCATTATAGGTGGGGCGAAGCCTAAAACTTTGAGAAGCTGCATAAAGTTCAAGAGGAATAACTTTTATAAAATCTTAATTAACTCTACCAAATTTTGTTAGGATATGTCCTTATAGCTCCCAGATAAGACCCATTTTAAAAATGTTGTTAAAGTGTTTTTGATTTGTGACTTCTTAAATAAAATTAACTGTTGCAAATTTCTTAATGAAAGGTCCAAAGGACCACGATTATTAAATATTGCTTTAAGTCGCACACAGAAAAAATTTTTGCAAATTTTTTTCAATCAAATCATTTATCAAAAATAAAATCAGTTTTAATTAAAAACTTAATCAAGTGAATATAACGTTTACTTATATTGCAGAAAATGTTGTTAATATCAAAAATAGCTTTTAATTTGTTTACTGGTGCAAGTTTAATTAATTTTTTAATTAGTATCACAAATTTTTCAATTGAAATCCATTTTTATTTTTTTCTGTGCATAAATCCTTAAAAAAATTAAACTAAGACAAAATTCGGAAAGAAAGATTTGTAACTAAACGTTTATAGTTCTATCAAATATTGTAAGAATAGGTCTCTAATTCACTAAAGCTCATATAACGGTCCCTAAAAATGTATGGGGTAAAGTCAAGTTTCAAGGGAAAACACGTTTTATTCATAATAGGCGTGGTCATGCATGACTTCTTGATGAAAATTAATGATTCGTTAAAATTTCTTAGGGAAAGGTCCAGGTGGTTAGACCCCGGTTAACAAAAATCGCTTTAAATCCGATAAATTCTATAAAAAGAAAATCTGCGTGTAGACAAAATTTGTCAAGTGAGATTTTTACCTAAACTTGAATACTATTCGAATAAAAATTTTGCGAGGTGGGTCCACTATTCATTTAAGCTCCCATAATTATTCCCTTCCTCAAAATCGCTTCGAAAATATAACTATCCTAATCTTTTATGCGTGATTATTTTAATAATAATGTATAACTCTTTCGAGTTTCTTAGCGAAAAACTATAACTGGGGCCAAATTATGGCATTCGATATCGATCGAATTACAATACAATTTAATGAGAATTTCGATCGATTTCGAATGCCGTAGTTCCAAAATCGCTTTTAGTCGCTCTCAAAAAAAAAAAAAAAAAAAAAAAAAAAAAAAAACACACAACACAAACAGATTTAAGACAAGATTTGGAAAGATTTTCACCTAATCGCTAATAATTTTACCAAATTTTGTTAGTCCAGTACCCATATTCTGTAACTTTGGTGAGAACTTCTCGCATCGAAAAGATGTGAAACAAAATATTCCATTGTTTCTCGAAAAATACGACAAAGTGAGCCTGTAACTCATGTCGAAAACTATCAGAAAAGATTACGACGTTACATTATAAATGTCATAATATTTCATTCGAAGCCGATGTGAAATCGGTGACGTTGAGAACGCCAGTCGCACAAATCGTTGACGGCGACCAAAATATACTAAAATTGAAAATACAACCGAAAATACAACCGTCGGCTATACTAAATAATGCAAAGTGCGACTTTGTTTTAAACAAAATGGCTTTGAAAACATTAGTATATTTTATAAAAATGTTAAAATCAAACTAATTAAACAATGAGAAAATGTGCCAAGAAAAAAATAATTATTATTATTATTCTTTTCAATTTTAATTAATTTTTTAGTGTTAAAAATTTTTTTCTCGCCCCGTTTTTATTCGTGAGTTTATTTCACAGTTCAAAGCGGGAACTTTCTCACAGAAATTTTACACTCTTTCTGTAAATTGGCTAGAGGAAATTTCCTTAAGTGACAGCTATTACTCTCCAAACAGACATAGTTAAGTGAGTTGTTTGTTTCAATTAATGCATTTTTGTTTCGTTTCTCCCATTTCAATCAAAAAGTTACGCGATGCGGGAGTTACAGAATATGGGCACAGGTTCCTTATATAACTATTATAGCTACCGTAACGGTCCTATTCCCAAAAATCACCTAAAAATTCCTCAAATTTTAAAAAAAGTCAGTATCGGCAAAGTCAAGACATGAAATCGTCCAATTTTATTAAGACTGGGCGATCCCTTCAGAAATTAAAGATTCATATTTTTTTTTTTAATTAAACATTTAAAATTTGAATAAGTAAACGAATAATTAAGCTCAAGGTCTTATTATTTAATAAATTTTATTTATTTATTTTAGTTGTCAATATTTCGTAACCCTACGGGAAACATCTTCAGGATAAAAATATATAAATTTTTTTTTTTTTTATATTAAAATGAGTAACAATAGACGTTCATTAAACGACTGCCCGCTAATCCGATCTTTATTGTACTTATTGTAGCGGGCAGTCGTTTAATGAACGTCTATTGTTACTCATTTTAATATAAAAAAAAAAAAAAAAATTTATATATTTTTATCCTGAAGATGTTTCCCGTAGGGTTACGAAATATTGACAACTAAAATAAATAAATAAAATTTATTAAATAATAAGACCTTGAGCTTAATTATTCGTTTACTTATTGAAGTTAAAACAAAAAGGTCGAAAAAACATACATAATAATTTAAAATTTGTTTTTTTTTTTTTGTTACAAAAAGTTAAACCATTTATGTTTGCTTTATATAGCGTACTTTAAAGTATTTCATTCCTAAAATTAGTAAAGAAATGACAGGATTATAAAGCCTCCTTAAAAAAAACAAGCAACAAGTACACTGAAAAAAACATGTCTTATAAAAGAAAAATATCATTAATTTTGCAGAATATATCACGAAATTCTTGTGTACAAAGAATTGCTTGAGCGAAATATTAAAAAAAAACAAGTTTTTTATTTTACGCCAAATACAAAATTGTTACACCGTAAAAAAACAACGAAAACTGATATACAATACGAAAGTTCAGTATTTGGTGCAAATGCTCTTGTGATAGAGCAAACGCAAACAATCATAGCTCTCTAAAAACAAGAAGACTACCAACGAATTCGTTAGTTTAGCAAAATTTCAAAAGGCTTAGTTATTAAGCTTAGTTATTAATAGGAGAAACAATTTCGTTTTTTTTCTATCTTCTTTCTTCGCAAAGTATTTTATATATTTTCCTTTTATTTTTCGAACAAAGATTTATCTAAAGTTTTTTAAAAAAGAACAATTGTGATTTTTAGTTTTTCATTAAATTATTTTTACTGAAGAAAGCAATTTTTTACAAGATGAAAGTTTTTTTAAAATTTATTGATAATTCTCTTGGTTGAGCTGGGGCTCGAACCCGGGTTGAGTTTAAATGTTTCAAGAATCACAATATTCTTTCTTCAGAATTCTTGGCGTTCTAACCTCTTCACCACTGTATGTAAATTCAACCCGGGTTCGAGCCCCAGCTCAGCCAAGAGAATTATCAATAAATTTTAATAAAAATTTCATGTTGTAAAAAATTCCTTCCTTCAGTAAAAATAATTTAATGAAAATTAAATTTGATCAAAATATCAAAAATTAGTTTTTTTTAATTTAAGTCTACTTCTACTTCAGCAACAATTTTTATGAAAATGACGTTTATAATAATTTTATTATGTTTTGAATGAAACTTTTGGCAACATGTTAAAAAAAAAATAAAAATAAAATAATTAATATTTTTGTGAACAAAATTTCCAAACGGTTTCTTAATGCAAAATGTGTGAGTTTGTGAAAAAAATTGTTTTTTTTTCGTCTTTACAACAAAACTTTTGTAAATATTGCGAAATAGGTTGCTTTCTTTGTAGTTTCTTTTTGGTAAAAGAAAAACAGTTGGAACTTTTTTTCTAGTGTAGTCTTCATTGCAACATTGTTGAGTTGTGATTTAGCGTTTTAGTTTTCTTTTTGTATTTTTAATGGGATTTGTTAGATTCACTTTTTAAAGTCGAATGAGTTTATGATCAATTATTAATATTTAAAACCAGTTTTTTTCTTGCTTTTCTGTTCAATTAAAGAATCAAACTTTAAATTAACCCGTAAAAGACTGTAGTTAAAAAAATTAAGGACAAAAATCCGGGGCGATTTTGGACTTTTATTCTAAAATGTTTTGCTGTCTAAGGCCGACAACGAATAATTTTTTTTTTATACCTTGGATTTAAGCGGAACGTATTTCAAGCAGTGTCCTTTAAAATTGGACTTAACAAATGAAGTTAAGACAAGTCCAACGTCTTGACTATAAATCGGGTTGGGCAAAATTATATATTTACTGTTTCCCAAATAGGTTTTGTTTACTGCTTTATTAGAATGGGGCCGAGGCTTCATGACTTGGAGGTCTTGTATAGATTAATCTCTTTAAACGGTTAATTGTTAAATTCCCATGTAACGGTGTTACTAGGTCTTAGAAACAAGCAAGCAAGCCCGAATATATTATACCCTACACAACAATTAAATTAAATTCTATCTTGTGTGAGTTGTAAACCCACTAGTGAATTCAAGTGTCTAAAAAAAGCATTTTGGAATATATTTCCTTTGAATACAAACATCTATTAGATTTATTTTTAAATTAAAAGTGATTTGTTTTGAATTTGGTATTATTAGAGAGCTGAAGTCTATTGTAAATCTTTTAGGTTAATATCTTCGTAAAATGGCTTTTGTAAGAGGCCTTGTGCCGATATCAACCCTAGAGGGAAACGAAATGACACTTATGAAGACAAGGCAAAGCAAAAGCAAAACGTTTGATTTTTTATTTGTTTGTTGGGTAAGAGTAATAATATCATTTACTGGGTACAAAGCTAAAAACCGGTGTAACTCAGGAACGGTATGAGCGAATTCGAAGATATTTGTTTCCAAGTTACTGAGAATAATTTGATCTTTTAAACTGCATTGTTGGTTTGTTTCATTTTCATAAAAATTTTAAAAGTTATAAAGCGTTGTTTACAAAATTTATGGAAAAATTACGAAAAATTTTAATGTAGGGTGCCTCAATGAGCAAATACATTGCAAAAGCTTATAGTCTTTGTACACCAAAATAAAGCTTGGACATTTTTCTTTAAAATTGTTTCCTTAAAAGTGAAAAAAATCGTGGTTTTTGACAAAGTTATAAAGAAATCTTAAAAAAAGGCCGGCAGACACGATTTTTGGCAAAAATTCGACTTGAGCGACCTCTTCCGAAAAATCTGAAAAAAATCTCAAAAATACTTTACCCCATAAGCTTTTAAATTATGCTTGAGCCCCAAGGGGACACACTACTGCCCATGGATCTCAAGTAGGGTACACTCTTTAAAAGTTTCTGTAAATACAGTGGTTTAGGGTAGTGAATGGTCAGGCTTGACCAACTATACTTTCTTACTTGTTTGTTTTGCCGATCTGTTAAGAAACTTTTTATTAAGTCGGGGCGTGATAAAACGGGGGGAAGTATTCGTCAATTTCATTTTACACTTATTGGGAATAAAATTTCTCTCGAAATTGTTGCCGTTTCCTTTTAATAATTATGGGGAAAAGCAAAACTGTTTCGCAAAAGTGCTGACTATTTTTTTTCGATTTTCAATATTATAAAAATTTTAACAAAATTAACAAATTATATGCTTTAATTGGGTCTTTTATATATGGGTATTTCTACAGCCACCGAGCTTAAAAAAAGAATAATTTTTTTATTATTTAATTTTTTTTTGTATTTTGGTGTAAAGCGCAATTTAGTGAAAGAGAGGAAAATGTTTAACAACTTGAGTCTAAAATACAAGATTAAATGCTTGGTGGCGCAACGTGAAACTTCTGTGGAAGATTTATTGTAAATTCGAACAAAAAAGTAAAAATAATATCTATTTTTTATTCAGTTTAGTGGAACCCCCAGGAAATTTGCTACGCACCGCTCGTGGTCCGCCGAACCGAACGTTATACTCATCAACTACTAAGCATTAATGCTAGGAACACAACTGGTACGAACGACGAATTTTTGGCCGCGAATATTCGTCGCCAAAATTAAAACATATTTGTGTATATGAAAATACGCACAATCATGGCGTCGGCCGTAATTCGTCATACGCGGTGACTTTGCAATAGATTTATTTCTATTTCATACGCCGGCGAACGACGAACAATTCAGTACCGGGTGACCATGTTTGATTTTAGTTTTCAAGTATTTTAGTATATAAAGTTACTTTTTTACTTTAATAATTGTTCTTTATTATTTTATCGCATAAAAATAGTTTTTAATTGTGTTTTTGTTAATGTTTGTGTTTTTTAAGTAAATTTTTTTTTATATGGTCACACTATTTCCCTCTCTTTGCGCAAACAGCAAATAACTTTTTCAATTAATAAAGCTGTTAGTTATTCGTCGTTATTGTTTTTCATACGACGAACTTACTCAGCGAATTTTTACTAAAAAATTCGTCATGTAGGGCGAAATTCGACGTTCGTCCCACTTGAAATTTTCGTGATAAGTCCATTTTACAAATATTCAAACATTCTCTTTTATTCGGTTGAGCAGCATTTCTGTCGCAGATAAATATTTTTTGGTGTTACACACGACATGATTAACTTAATATAAGCCCATTTAGCACTTGTGGTGGCAGAGACTGTAACTAGTTACAAATTGTACAAACATTTTTAATCTCTACCAGTTTGTTGGCTTTGAAAAAACAAAAAAATAAAACAGCTGCCGAAATTATTTTAAAAGCCTGATTAATATTTTTAGTTTTATTGGTTATTTGCTAAGTTTAATAAAAATTGACACAAGATTTTAACTTCTTGTTTAAAATCTTGTAATGATTGAGTCATTACTATAAAATCATGTGTAGTGAATTCAAACAAATTTTTTAATTCCCACATGTTTGCGTATTATAGGCGAAACGACACACAAGAATTTGCTGTTATATAAATCGCACTTGATAAACAAGAAGGCATTAACTCGACATTTAAAATTTTCAGTAAAAGCAAAACACTTTTGTTTTATTTAATATTAAAGACAATTTTTAAACCAATTTTTATAGATATGTATCACAATTTTGATCGCTTCAATTTTTTTTTAATATTTTTTTAATAGCATATTTCAAGGCTAAATCCATCAATATCTTAATATAAAAGTTGACAGGTGATAAAGTAAATGTTTTTATTTTAAATTGAAGTGTCTATGAATTTTCTATTTTCGCCATTATCAAAATAGTTTATAGAAGAAATGCAGAAAATAACAAGTAAGAAGGATAGTCGCTTATGGCCGACTATATGATACCCTGCACCACAGTATTTAAAAATAAAATTTCGAGAGTATGAATAGGGATCTGTCTATGTTTTAAATTTAATTAATATTGGTTTGATAGTGGGCACGAAGATCCTATTCCGGAAAGCAGCTTGTGTTGGGCCTATATGAAATTATGGACCGATTTGCCCCATTTTCATTGGGCTAGTACTTTGTACCAAATTATCATCAAATTATCTTTTAAATTGCGACCTGTACTTTGCGCACATGGACAGCCAGTCAGGTTGTCTGCCAGTCGGAGTTAGAAATTAATTAAAAACCAAAATTTTAACCAAAACTAAGCTGTTCCGTCAAAATTTTTGTAAACAAACTTGGTTATCGCGGCACAAATTTAGATTAACTAAACCTTCCTAATTAAAAATATTAAAAAAATTTGGATTAAAAATCATAAATGGTTCAACAAAATAACCACAATACTAATGATTGTTAAAGCTAAGGCACGAGTTATATGTGTACATTTGTCCTTCAAGTTATGCTGAAAAAGGTCAACAAGAAAAAGGAAAAAAAATTAAAAAACAAAAAATTTACTTTGCACTTCAAGAAGAATTCTTGACAAAAGTGCGAAAAAAACAGAAGTAAGGAAAAACATGTAAAATCAATTAAAATGGATAATCATTCAAAAAAGCAAATTTCAATCTACCAAAGGTGAAAATACAATTCGGTTTAAGGATTGATGTTTGACTATTGCGTCAGCAGTCGTCAATGGCTGTGAGTGTAAGACGGCAAATCCATCTGAGGAGATCGAGTGGTTGCGATCGAAACATGTCATGGTAACCTGCCGGCCAGGGTTCGAGCCCTGGCCACGGTCAAGTCAATGAAAGATTATCAAAAACAATTTTAATTAATTTTCATGTTGTAAAATTCCTTTCTTCATAAAAATAATTTAATGAAAATTAAATTTGATGAACTTAAGCCTAATTAAAAATATTTAAAAATTTGTATTAAAAGCCATAAAAAGTTCAACAAAATAACCAAAATACTAATCGTAAACTAAACCTAGTTTAACTGAGATCTCAAAAACCCAGCCTTAATGGATCGATACTCCAAGAACAGTAAAGTCTTACATCGGAAGAAACGAAAACAACTGCAACAAATCGTGTAAGATGGGGATTATGGTATTCATTTAATTGACCTTTTGCTTTAATCGGTTAATCGCTCGATTAATTAACCGAGGTTTTGGTTTAATCGGTCAATAATCGGTTAATTTTGTTTTTGATCGGTTAACCGATTAATAAAGTTTTTCATAAATTAAGTAATTTCAATATATAGAAATGCATTAATTATTTATTATTTGGAGTTTATAAGTAAAAAAAAAAAAAAAAACAATAACATACCAAACATTAAATTTCTTGAACTTAAACGAGCAAACAAAAAAAAACAATTCATAAATATGTTATATGCATTTTTCAATTAATAAATAACTGGGGTATTCACAAGGTGTGCTATCAAGTCATATCGTCATAATGTCCTAAATAATATTTTTCAATTGCTTAAAATAAATATTGTTGTGTTTCAAACAAAATAAAAATTTTAATGCTGCGCTTATTGATTCGTCATAACTGCACAGCAGAAATATAAATTATAAGCGGTAGCCCACAACAGTCATATCGTCGGCTTAATATGCAAACCTGCTTACTTCATTTCAGCACATTTTACAGGAGAGACCAAAAACTTTTTATTTTTTCTATTTGCAGCTTGATAGAAAATTAAAATACAATTAGTTTTACACACTTCAAGACTTAAATAGAAGAAAACTACAAGCTGGTCGACGAGGCGTATCTTTCTCTACGACACGGCATCAAAATCTCAATTTAAATAAAAAGTGGATTTAGCCGGTTTGCATATTAATCCTACGATATATATTTCTAGTAATTATTTAAAGACATAAGACTTTACAACTTTATGACTACCTTGTGAACCCCCCAAGTATGTATTTATAAAAAAATAGACTGAGATAATTTTATTAGTTATTTCAGTAGTTAAAGGAGATCTTATAAAATAATCTTTTAGAAAAGTAATTTGGTTTAAATGTTTTGGAGTAAAGCCATTCTTTTATTTTATTTTGACAAAACTTGACTTAGAAAAAATTCTTTCACTTATCGTTGATCAATATCTTATTTCTCAGTCCTTTTTCAGGATTTCTCTAAGCGTATAAAATATTCCATTATGCCCTTAGAGTCCTGTTTTAATTTTTGAAAATATTTAACACTTCTAGTTGTTTCGGCTAATTTTTTTAAAAGACTGATATGAGCAGAAACATATAACTAAACACATACATATACAAGGTACGTGAAACAAAAAAAGGTGTTGTCAATCAAACATTTAACCCATTTTTCGCCACATTCCTGTTGATTGAACATTGAAATCGGTCGGCGAAAAATGGGTTGAAATGAAGACCACAGAACACCTTTGTTTGTATAAAAAAATATTTTCTTAACACATACCTTTTGTATATGAGAGGAAACAAATAATTAAAAACACACAGAAATATGTTATAATACTACAAAAAATTAAAAATTTTATTACATCGGTTAATCCGTTAATCGACTGAAATAAACCGGTTTAATCGAAAAAAGCCAATTTGAAATTAACCGATCAGCTAATCGGGTAGTAATTAATCGGTTAACCGAATGAATACCCTAATGGGGATGCTATGTGGAAGCCATATGCTTCCAAAGGACCTAATGGAGAAAAAAATGTCCCCTCATTATTAACTGATCTAAAGGAAATATTGCGAATTAACATTTTCATAGTGGACATATTGCGTTTATGGTTGTTTAAGTTATTAACAAAAATCCATTAGAAGTGGTCCATTTTTTCGTAAAAATGTTAAAACATAAATAAAAACCAGTTAAAATACAAAAATTAAACATAATTTCGTAAAAAAAATTTAAAAAAATGGTTAAAGGCGGTTCTTCGAGAAAACCGCTGGCTAACGCTTTCGACTTAAAAAAAAAGTTAAACTACCTCTTTTTTAAACTGACCCTTTTCAAGCAAATTATTTTGAAATCTTAACTCACCCTTAATCGTTGTTCTTGTTGTTTTAGTTTCTTTGTTAAATTATTTAAAAAATGATTAAACACTTATTAATAAAAATAATAAGGCGTAGGTGTTTATAAATTGTTAAAATTTTTTTTTTCTTTTTAAGTTAAATTAATGATTTTGTTATTTTTGTTTGCACAACAAATTTATTTCACCAAAAATATACAAAAAAAAAAAAAATTGTATGACAACTTTTTGTTTATGGCCAAAAACAAAAGTGATTTTTTCAAAAATACATTTTCTTTTCTTTTCTCTTCTTTTTTTTAATTATTTTTTTTATAAATTATTAATGCTGTTAAATGTTTTAATTTATTTGAATTTATTAAATTAACTAAAAGATATTTCACAAAGAACTTTTTAATAAATTAAATAAATTTTATAACATGAATCATTTGAAATAATTTTAGTTTGTTTTTTTTTTTTTTTTTTTTTTTATAAATATTTTAACTTTTCTTCTTTTTTTTCTAAGTACATATATAGAATTATAAGCTTTAAAATTATTTAAACCTTCCCGTTTTATGTCCTGCGAGCAACTGTTTAAGGTCTCCTATTTTCACTCAGCTGGTAAGCCAAAAAGTATGCTTCGTTTCTTTTCTACTTTTTTTTTTTTAGAAATATTTGCAAAAACAAAAATCGTCGTTTTGGTTTTTATTACACCTGTTCGTTGTTATAATTTAATGCCTGCTTTTTGGCTTTTTCTTGTGAGCCTGCAAGTAGACACCAATATTTAGTTTCTGTTTTTTTTTTGTAGTTTTTCCTTGTTTGCTCTCAGAACAACATTTGTAAAAATGTTTATACACATACATATATATTTTTCAAAATGTCCGATTATAGGTATAGTCTATTGTAGCCATACACATATACATACACACATTTTTTATTTGATTTTTTTTTTTGCATTTTATATTCAAATGTATTGCCTTAGTAACTCGGCAACTTTGACATATTTGTGTGTCTAGAGAATATTAAAAACAAAAACTGAAATTTAATTCAAAATATTGTATTAAAAAAAGGGAAGTTTGACTTCAATAATAAGAATTCATTTGACCAAATTTTACTAGAATCGGTTCATATTTGACGAAAGCTCCCTTACAAAGACCACTCCCGGAAATCACTTTCACCATCATTAATCATTTTTATAACTATTGGTAGCAAGTTAAATTTAGTTTATATAACTTTTCTGCAACTTTCTTACAAAATGGTTCAGATAAAATTCCGAGTAGTATTTTGATTACAGGTGCAGAAGCAGCCAATCTTTAACAGTACACTGATAGAAAAGCCGTCATAACGCTGATGTATTTTGACATCAGTACTATGACAAGTGTCTTCGTTTTTGAATCCATTACACTTTTCATCATCAAAATTATTAGTTCAAACTTCATTTGGCCAAATTATCATCAGTTGAAATTATGTCAGCACAGAAATAAAGAATCTGCAGTCAGTTTATTAAAAAATGTCATCAGGGCGAAGACTCAGTTACATCAGAGACATGAGAAATTAATGACAGTTTGTCATTAAATTGAACCTAATGAGCTCTTTCTCCAATGTAACTGAATCATCGCACTGATGACATTGGGATTAACTGAAGTCAAAGTGAGAGAACGCGAGACGTGGAATGCAGCAACTCGAGACATACAAGCCATACAAGTTTTCATAAATAAATGTCTACGCAAGATTCTGCGGGTATACTGGCCCTCAACAATTTCCAATACTCGACTGTGGTCAGAAACCAACCAACAACCGATTCAAAATGAAATCCGCAAGCGAAAATGGACCTGGATAGGTCATACTTTGCGAAAACCACCAGAAGACATAGCAAAACAAGCCTTAGAGTGGAACCCACAAGGCAGTCGCCGTTCAGGACGTCCATCGCATACCTGGAAACGCCAGATAACAATTGAGATGTCCAAACTAAACCTAAATTGGAATGAACTTAAACATCGAGCATCGGATCGAGAATATTGGAAGCAACTTGTTTTGGCCCTATGCTCCTTGTAGGAGTTTAAAGGAACTAATTTATATATATATATATATATAAAGTGAGAGAATATTATTATTAACTTACCCGTTGCACATGTTAAGGCTCAGTTAGCCGGGAGTAACAGTAACGTTGCAAATCTGCTGATTCATTTTGTTATATGTAAAGCAATTAGAACGATTATAGTTAGCAGTAAGACGTTAAGTCTCAATCTGTAAGAAATAGATTGGTCTCACTTTTTTACGGTAAGGTTACTGTTACTCCCGGCTATCTGAGCCTTTAGTCTCACTCGTGTTGAGTTTCGCCCTATGCTTACAAAAGAACTCTCAATTATACGGCACCAGCATGCCCGATATGGTTTTCGTAATCATTCCACTTTGAAAATTTTATGTATTTAACGAATGGCCAATTGCACCAATTCTATTTAAATATCAATTCATATTTTAGTATATTTTTTTATATATAATTTTATTTTTCTTAGACATTAAAACGAATTTTAAACATAAATTGATATTTAAATAAATTGGTGAAATCGGCCATTAATAACACTGTTCTAGTTGAAAAAATAGACAAGCCGGGCACATGGCGTCTTGACATAATTCGGGTACGCTGAATCCAATGGTGCTAACCGTTTTTTAGGTTAGCTCTTGTTTTCGAGATATACCGTTATTTCGAAAATGTAGGAAGTTGCACAATATATATTCGCGTAACTCAAAAACGGTTTAATATTACTAAAAAAAAAATCGAAGTTCCGCAATAAAATTTCCTTAAAGAAAGGTAAAACTTTTTTCTAATATGCGCAAACGTTTTAAAAACATAATTTTTTTTTTTTTTTTTTTTTGGAAAAAAAATAATTTTTTTTTTATCAAAATTTTGAATTTTTTGTTTTTTAAAAATCTAAATCTATCTTCTAATTTTTTCCAAACGTATAAAAAACGAAATTGCCAACAAAACAAGCCACACATGATTAAAATCTGTTATCAACTTTTGATTTTATTCACAAAAATCGAAAATATAATTAATTTCATAAAACGCAATATTTGTATGGGAGCCCCTCTAAGAAGTGGCGATAAGGGGCAAGTATGTCTTGAGAAAATGTTAAGGACAAAAAACGAATTGAGCTCGGTCCTACATTTTATCCCACTAGGGGCGACTCCTGGGCATTTACGGGACTTTTTCTTCAAAATAATTCTAGTCTGCATTGAACATTTTGTAAGGGAGCACCCTTAAGGAATGTAGACAGCGGGTAGGTATGTTAGAAATAAATGATTAAGATGAAAAATAAAGTGGGGTTGGTCATACATTTGACCCATCTAAGGGCATCCTTGGCACTGCAGAAGCCAAATTTAAGAACTTTATTAAACCGCCATGTTTGTATGGGAGCCCCCTAAGGGGTGGAGATATATGGCAAGTATGTTTCTAAAACGACTGCGCATATTAGAAAAAGGTTTTTTCTTAAAGGAAATTTTATTGCGGAATTTCGGTTTTTTTAGTTTTTTCAATAAGCTAAAGCGTTTTTGAGTTACGCGGACATATGTTGTGCAACCTTCTCCATTTTCGAAATAACGGTATATCTCGAAAACTAGAGCTTGCCTAAAATTAATTAGGTTAAACGACAAGTGCCCAGCTTGTCTAAAAAAGTGTCAATTTCTATCGCAGTTTAGTTTAGAAAAATAGAATATGGGAGTTTTTGCTTTTTACTTTACTTTTTAAACATGAAAGTAACGCATTAAATATGACAATATTTTATGATGTCATTGGATTAATGTCACTTTTTGCCTCATTGATGGCATTTGTAATAACATTGATATCACTATGCTGATGTTAGGGCACCATTAACATGGATATGCTTTTTTCTAACAATCACATTTGGGCATTTTTCGAAAATTTGGAAGAAATCTCTTATTGTCCCATTTTTAAAGACTGTAACTAGATCAGATATTGAAAATTGCAGTGGTATGGCAAAACTATACCTAAACTTTTTGAAAAATTGATATCAGAAAATGTATGTTATCAAATCGCAAATCTAATATCTCCATATCCACACGGATTTTAAAAAGGATGCTCCACCACAACAAACCTTCTACAACTTTCAATTGCAATCAATCGGGGTTTTTCATAGGGAACGAAATAGATGTTATCTACACCGATTTTAGCAAAGCTTTTGACAAAGTTAATCATCTCACTTTTGGTTGAAAAACTGTAACTTAAAGAGTTTACAGATCTAAACTTACAATGAATTTACTCTTATTTATCGAATAGGGCTTTAACCGTCCCTTTTAATAAAATGTTTTCTAGAGCAATAAATGTGCCATGGGGAGTACCCCAGGGCCTAGAGTTATAAAGCTTTTAAATGTTCTTTGTATGCCTACAATGTACTAGCTTTTTTTAGCTTAAAACAAGGGATGCCGTAAATATGCAATTGCATGTTGTTCCTTGTGCTACCGTGGAAGCCAGAAACCATACATTTATCCGTTTTAGAGCTTTAAAAGAATTTTGGCATCGATTTGTTAGTGCATATTTTTGCATATTTCACCGTTCGCAGGCTGGGAGTAAAACCGAACAAAATGGAAATGGTACTGTGCGCAGGGAGGAATAAAATTCCGGAACATATTTTGAGAAGAAATTCAGGGTCATATTTTCGGCAAGGCGGGAATGGAGAAGGGGAATCCTGGCTAAAGGAATACTGCACTACAGTTTACACTGATGGGTCAAAGATGATTGCGGTGTTGGCTCTATCTGTATTCAATTTCGCAATCTGCAATAAATATTCACTCTTCAATTGTTAGCCAAGACAACACTGCCAATAAAAACTAAAGAAGGCGCAGATTGACAGTAATGAAATGTCAAAATATGTAAAAAAAAAAATAAAAGAGCAAAGTTAAGCCGCTTAACGTGTGATGTTTGGCAAAAAAAAAAAAAAAAAACAAAGGATACGAATGCACAACCGCATTAAAGAGTACCAAACACTCGCTTTCCTTTTATTTTTCTTTCGCATCGCAATATAGAGTAGCCCTTCAGGTTGTCATTAATGTCAAATGTTATTTTCAAATGTCAAACTTTGTACATAAGCAAAAATTAAGACAAATAATTTAATGAAAATTAAATTTAATGAACTTAAGCCTAATTAAAATTATTAAAAATTTGGATTAAAAACCATAAATAGTTCAACAAAATAACCACAATACTAATTATTGTTAAAGCTAAGGCACGAGCTCTATGTATTCATTTGTCCTTCAAGTTGTACTGAAAAAGGTCAACAAGAAAAAGAAAGACAAAAAATGAAAAAACAAAAAATGTACTTTAGACTTCAAGAAAAATTCTTGACAAAAGTACAAAAAAACAGAAGTAAGGAAGAACATGTTAAATCAATTAAAATGGATAATCATTCAAAACAGCAAATTTCGATCTACCAAAGGTTTGACTATTGACGTCAGCAGTCGTCGATGGCTGCGAGTGTAAAACGGCAAATCCATCTGAGGAGATCGAGTGGTTGCGATCGAAACATGTCATGGTAACTTGCCGGCCCGGGTTCGAGCCCCGGCCACGGTCAATAATGAAATGAAAGATTATCAATAACAATTTTGATTGATTTTCATGTTGTAAAATTCCTTTCTTCATAAAAATAATTTAATGAAAATTTAATTTAATGAACTTAAGCCTAATTAAAATGATTAAAAATTTTGATTAAAAACCATAAATAGTTCAACAAAATAACCACAATACTAATTATTATTAAGACAAATGTTTATGCTGATGTGTGCAATTCACAGAAATCTAGACCCATATTTTAGTATACCGATCGACTCCGAATCAAACTAGCCTTGTTTTTATACACAGCTCGACCGACTCCGATTAAGCTCCCTACTCTGAAAAGTCGTAGAACAATGCCGAGCGTGTCGTTTATTTTGAACCTTATTAACCGTTATTATCTTCCCATATTGATAAAAAAAAATTGCTTAAAAGAGACGTTTAAGCTTCGAATTGCCAAACATCTATCCAAAAGCTTATTTAAAAAACTTTTTTATTAGGATACCTTCTCCTCCATTAAATATAGAAATAATTACACTTCAGCGACACTTTTTCATTCAACTCGAGTATGAAAACGACGACGAAACGGAAAATTACGGGAAACAAAAAATTTTGAAATGAGATTTTCATTGTATGTGTTATTTTGTTGCTTATTTTTTTTTGCAGTATAAAACAATTATATTTTTATATGTGTACTTGGATGTGAGTACGTGTATGTGTTTGCATTAGTGTGTTATTTTTATTGTTATTTTAACTTTATATATTGTTATAAAAATGCAAACAACAAAATACTACAATATATTTATTTATATATATATATTTTTTTTTTTTTAGAAATTTCCGCATTTTCCTCTTTGCTTAAATAAAAATCGCCTAAAAGCACGCAACAATTTTGTTTGTTTAAATTTATTTAAGAGTATGTAAAAATAGTTGATTTCGCTGTTCATGTGTTTGTTTCTTCATTATTTTCGTGTTTGAATGTATATTCTACGTTGGCTTGTTTGGTGATTTACTCTTCTTCAAAATGACAAAGAAAATTGTAAGAAAATGAAAATTGTATGAATACACGAGTGTAAAGAAAACTGGAATAAATATTTTTGCTAAAATACTTGAGAGAGAGAGTTTAGAAAAATTGTCACTTTGTATAAGAATTGCGCGAAAAGGTAACAAAATGTGGACAGTGGGTAGGTACATCACTAAAACTATGCTATGAAAAAAACCTAAATGGCCACGTCAGACGAAGAAAATATCGCTATTAGCAAACGTTTCTCTGATGAGACACTCGAGAACGACAATTGCTACAGAAACGAAGGAGAACTTGTAGAGTTCGAAGGTTTGCTTTGATATTAATAGCGAGCGGATCTTGAGCACTGTCTATAGCCAACAACTTTAATGATATCACTTGATATTCACCAAGAATAGTTTTAATTATTCGATTTAAATCTCGCTAAACATTCGTTTTCAATAATTTGGCAATAGTCCAAAAACGAAGCTTTTTTTAATTTCTCTTCTAATTTTGTGTGGCTCCAATTTTTTAATGTTTGGTGAGAAATAAAGGAGAATAAATCAAAGTTATTTACGGGAATACAAAATTTATCATTAATACGATTTCTGTATGACGTGCTAAATTCCCAATTTTCCATATTTGATAAATACACTGAAATTTATTGTTGAGGGAAAGCTAGCTTCTATGCGCATTTCACTGGTTGCTTAGGCCAGCTCATCAGGAAACCTTTTCCTAAGATTTTAGAAAAGCTAAAAATATTATACGAATAAAACCCTAAAGCGAATAAGAATTTTAAACACTCAGAGTCTTACTTGTAAGTAACAATATCAAAGCTTAAACAAAACACCAACAATAAACAGTAAGTTTATCTTTTCTTACTTAATATTTAGATCGCCATAACTTCGGTATTGCAAACGTTCACTTTTGGTTAAATTTTTCGAATACGAATGTTTCGCTAATTCTTCGCAATGGTCAATGTTCGCCTTTTTTAAATCTCAAGTCAAGCGGGTTGGTACCAAATTAGTTTTATCCAAGTGTTGGTTATTGTAAACATATACACTTTTTACCATCTTTCTGGCAGCGTTTGGATTTCGACCTAAAAAATTTTTTATTTAAGTGCCAATAGCGATTCAAGCCAATTTTGGATAGTATGTTTTACACAGAACCTGGTCCAGAGAGAGCGTTCTGCATTGATCAAAACAATTATTCAAGGTCTGGTATCAAGTAATGGCATTCAATATCGATCGAAATTTTCATTTAAAATGAATTGTGTCCTGGCAAAATTTTCTACACAGTAGATAGTTAGAAAATATTAAGCCCACTGTACATAAAAATTTCTATAGTATTCAATTATTTACTACTTATGTCACTGTTACAGGCAATATGTTACACGCAGTTTTATTATACGTTTCTTTAATAACTCTTGGTTACAATATTTTTTGTACATAATTATTTTTTTGTTTTTAGTTTTCAAGAAAATGGTCTAAAAATTAATTGTTTCATCTGGCCGCTTTGATATTGCAAATGTGGAAATAGTTTTACGATTATGTTTCTATTAAAAAACCAAGCATATTTTTGGAAGTCATAGTTAATGTTTCGATAAGCTTGACTAATAAACATTTAAGTAGAGCATATATTAAAGGCATCGTAAATGTAGTAAATGTAAAGCATATTTAAGGGTGGATAATAAATACAAAGTTTGTGTAAACAAATCGTTCTGTAGTTTATAAAATAAATAACGCATTTATTGCATCTTTTTTAAGAATTTGCTGAATAATATTAATCAAACGACTTAAATAGTATAAAAATAGCTATTTAATATTCATAAGCTAATTTAAAACCTCAACAACTTACAAACTGTTTCATAATTTTCTATATAAATTGTTTTAATATGTAAATATTTTGGGGAAAAATATCCAAAGCCCCTGTTGACATCGACAAAACAATCATCAAAATGTTTTCTTTTTTTTTTATATAATAGTCGAAAATGAAATAACGCCCTCAAAAAAAAAAAATGTATATATATATATATATATTTATATAATAAAACTAAAAAGCAATAAAAAAATATAATGTTTTACATTTGTTAGGTTTATTTATTGAAGTATACATTTAGGCGTACAAAAAAATAACAAAACTAAAGCATGATTTTAGGCACTTTATTTCTCTGTAATTAGAAAGAAATTTATAAAATTTGAAAAGAAAATAATTAGATTTAACTTAAAGTCAATTTCATTGGAAATTTCGAAACGTTTTATTAAAAAAACAAGTAAGAGGGATATATTAGGATACACCGAATCTTAGATACCCTTCACCATTGTGCGCTAATAACAGATGCTGGTACCTAATTTGAAGGCTTTGGATCTTGCCGTTTTCCAGATATACAGATAACAAAGAAACATAAACACACAACAACAAGGAAAAACTAGAGGTAGTCGTGGTTTTTGGCTCATATCTCAGCCATTTATGGACCGATTTCGCCGAATTTCAATAGCAAAATTTTAATGAGCATATCCGAAATAAATATATACCAAGCAAGTCCCCATAATATCTAGGGTCTTCGGAAAACCCATTTCAACAGTTGGACGAACAGACAGACAGACGGACAACCGGATTTCAACTTCTTTTTTTATAAACTGATATATACTCTTTTGCCTTCGGTGAAGTAACGACCGTTTAAAGAGAGACAATATTTTCTTACAAAAGATTTAAATATGATTAAATATCATAAAATATAAATTCTATTGCATGTTTTTGGGCATTAATGAAAAAAGTAAGAGAATTACAACTTTAATTAATTTTTTTAACTAGCGTTTCATATTTTTGATCTTAATTTCTTCAAATATTTGTGCTTGTGCTTAAAAATACTGGCACAAATTGTTTTATATAGCAGAATTTTTATAGACAAAATTCTACAACTATTTGAACTCTATTTGTTAAAATAACTTTAAACACTAAATTAAAAAAAAGGTTCCTAAAATTAGGCTGCACCTTTTTCTTTTTTTAATTTAGCGTACATTTACATTTTAAGACTACATTACTGTTGCTGTTAAAAACTCATTAAGTATTTAGCTCGGCATATGCAAACGTAAACCCAGTCTCACATTCAAATTTTACACCCTTTAACGGCATACAATGAAAATAATGACTATGACAGTTTTCGTTTTTTGTTTTTTTTTTTTAACAAGTTTCCTTTTAGCAAAAAATCATGTGAAAAGATAACTCAAAAGTAATTTGCATAATTTTAGGCACTTACGTAAAAAAACACACACACAAAAATGGAGTTAAGAGAACAAATAAAACTGCAACCAACAAATGCACGTTATAAGTTTAACACACTTAGAGCCATTAAATGGAACCCAAAGGACTAAAACCCCTTTAGGAAACGTTTCTGTGTCAAAAATATCTGTAATTGTTTTTACTTTTTTAAAGAAATTATTATACTTTGGAGTAACATAAGTTGAATGAATGAATAAATGAAAATTGTGTGTGTGTGTGTGTGCATAAACGAGATCCTCTGGGAAATTTAGTAGAGTAGAAAAAAAAAGTAAAAATTCATACGCTTAATGTACGAGTATCTAATACATACTTATATATAACAAGTCATGTAATTAATTATAAAACTACAACACACACGATTAGGTGTTTAAAATGAAACGCATATATTTGCATATTTTAGGGGTTAGGTTATATAGTTGTTGTTGTTGTTTTTTCTTTTGTATAACATAATTTACGGTAATTATGGGAATTAAGTGGGAGGAAATATTTAAAATGTCATCACAAGAATGATAAGAAAAGGACAATTCTTTACAAATTTTTTCTTACCAATTAATTTTTCAAAACTAAATTTCTATTATATGAAAGTTTTCTGCTTAGGCCCCTATTACGGTTCACAACTCAACTCAGTTGAGTTGTAAATTAAACAACTGGTTGTGCTGAATTGTAATTTTTTATAGTTTTTGTTCGCCCCAATATAGCAAAGTTGTAAACCATAATACAAAAATTAAAAAATTACAACTCAATTGAGTTGAGTTGTGAACCGTAATAGGGTCCTTAATATTCTATTATTGAAAATGTTTTCTTAAAAAATTCCATTATTGATAAATATTTTTACCAAAAATTCTGTTATTGAAAAAATTTTTATTAAAAATTTTATTCTCAAGAAATTTTTTTACAACTCGAGAAAATTTTCTACAACAAAAACTAATTATAGAGGGTTGTTTCTAAAAAAGTCAATTACCGCGAATTGATTTCTGAAAACCCCGTTATGGAGATTTTTTGAAAAAAGCATGTTTAAAAAAAAAAAAAAAATTATTACCGAAAATTTTTTGGAAAAAAACCAATTGAATTTTTTATAATCGAGATCGTTTTCAATCATTTTTTTTGACTTATTTTACTATTGAGAAATGTTTCTAAAACAAATTTATTATCGAGATATTTTCTAGAAATACGACTATCAACAGGTTTATTTTACTAAAAAAATTAAAAAAAAAACGATATAGAGAATTTTTTCTAAAAAGAAAAAAAAACGACTCGAGATTTTTTTTTTAGAAACTGAGATTTTTTCTAAATAGTCCATTAGCGAGATATTTTTAATCATCAAACTAGAAATGCTTTTATTAAAAATTTTTTCTAAAACAAATTTATTATTGAGAAAATTTTCTAGAAATATAATTATCGAGAAGTTTATTTTCCAGAAAAAATTAATTAGCAAAATTTTCTAGAAGAACAATTATCGAGAAGTCGTTTTTACAAAAAAGTTAAAATTCGAGTATTATTTCAAGAAAAATATTAAGTATCGAAACGTTTTTCCAGGAAATAAGAAACAACCATCAAGATTTTTTTCTAAAAACAAATCTACTATCGATACAATTTTTTTAAGCCATCGAATTCTATAATTGAGATTTTTTTCTAAAAAAAATTAATTATGAAATACAATATCGAGAATTAAAAAAAAAAATAAATTATCAAGAATTTTATTAAAAAAAAATATCAATATCTAAATCTTAAAAAAAATAATTATCGCAAATTTTTTCTAGTACAGAACAACTATGAAGATTTTAATATAAAAAAAATCTCCAGTCGATTTTTTTTAAATTATCGAATTTAAAAAAAAAATCTATTATCGAGAAGTCTTTCTAAAATTTTTTTTTAGGAAAACAACTATCGTGAACTTTATTTTACAAATAAAATTAACTTTCGAGAAAATTTAAAATAAAAATTAATTATCGAGAAAATTTTCTAGAAAAAATTTAATTATCAAGATTTTTTTCTGGCAAAAAAATTAATTATTGAGATTTTTCTAGAAATACAACTATCGAGAACTTTATTTTACAAAAAAAAATCAACTTTTGAGAAAATTTCTAAAAAAAATTAACTATCGAGGAAATATTATAGAAAAACATTAATTATCGAGTATTTTTACTGGAAAAAATCAATTATTGATATTTTTTCTAGAAAATTTCAAATACTGAGAAGATTTTCAACAAAAAAAAAAAAAAAATAGCAACTTTTGAGATCTTTTTTTAATACATATACTATCGAAAAAATAACTTATTAATCTTCTATATAGAAAATTTTCTAGAAAAGCAATTATCAAGAAGTTTTTCTTAGAAGAACATAACTAACAAAAAGTTTTATTTAAAAAAAAAGCAATTACCAATAATTTTCTAGAAAAGCTCCATTGATATTGTTATAAAATAAAATTTAATTGTCGATATTATTTTCCTGTAAAATGACAGCACCTCAGAGTTTCTATAAATCCGTCCCATCGATTACGAATGAAAAAAATTTGGATCAAATTTAATCCCCACAAAAAAAAAAAAAAAAAAAAAAAGAAATACTTAAGCAAATTTTTTTGGAAAAGATAAATTTATTTAGAGAACTTACCAATCGCACTCTCATGAATCATCCATAAATTGTCACCTCTATCGTTGTGAAACAGAATCATGACAATAAAATAAAAGATAAATGTATTGTTCCCCCGATATTTAAATGATGCAGACAGAAAGACAAAAATAGTTCAATAAAAAACGACAACGTAGAAACTTGAATATTTTTTTTAAAAGCTTCCACCACAATTGAAAAAAAGATAAATTTCCAAAACTGTGTGTCAGTATTTAAATTTTCTATTCTATGTCATGTCACTTTTCTTTTATTAGTCTGTATCTATTTTTTCGTATTTTTAAATTTAAGTATTCATAATTTATACATTTTAATGATCTCGAAGTTTATCCCACAAAAATATTTTTGGTGAACTTTTTCTTATCGAAACATGTTCTTTCTGATTGTTTTCCATTCATGTTATACGTGATGAACTTAATGCGTAATCGCGGATGAAATAATCGTTTTTGAAAAAGTTTCCTGTCAGAAAATCTTTTCTTGAATGTCTTGGATGAAGAAAGTCAGTGTAGGAAGATTTTTTTGTAGTGGAGATTAATCAATTTTAAGATTTTAAAAATATTTTAAACGACATTGCTTAAGGAAAGTTCAAATGTGAAGATCATTAAATATTAAGTTGACATTTGTCAACAGATAAGTGACATGTTGCATTAAATAATTTTATTTATGTTTTTAAATTTACTAGTTGATTGAAATTGTGTTCAATTTGATCGATAACTTCAATTTTTAATATTAGAAATTAAGCTCAAATATTTTGTTTTTTTTTATTAAAAAAAACCCCTAAAACACAAGATTAAATACCTAAAAACTTCCATAACTGAAGAAAATTTCGTTTTCCATAGCTAAACTGTTTTTCAGTAGCTTAAAAATTTTCAGGAAAATTTCTCGGTAGCTATAAGTTTTTTTTAAAAAAATTTATCGACAGCTTAAAAATGTTTAATAAATTTTTCGATAGCTAAAGATTTTTCAAAAAAATTTCTTGATAACTCAAAAGTTTTAAATAAAATTTGTCGATAATTGAAAATTATTTAAAAAAATTTCTAGATAACTGAAAAAATTTGTAACAAATGCTTTAATACCTTAAAATATTTCCAGAAAATTCCTCGATGACTACTGATAGCTTAATATATATTCGGTAGATGAAAAATTTAAAGAAAATTTCTTGATAACTTAAAACTTTTTAAGAAAATTTATCAATATATGGAAAATTTTTTTGATAACTCAAAGTTTTTGAGAAAAATTTATTTATCCATTACTGAAAAATGTTTAAGAACATTTTTCGATTTCGTAGCTAAAAAAATTTTCATGAAAATTTCTTGATAACTAAAAATTCTTAAAAAAATTAATTGATAACTGCAAAATGTTTAACCAATTTTTCGATAGCATTCTTTGATAACACAAAAGTTTTTTTTATAAAATTTGTCGATAACTGATAACTTTGAAAGAAATTTTTTAATACCTAAAATTTTTTCCAAAAAATTCATCGATAACTCTCCAAAGATAAAAATGTTTTCGATAACTCGAAACTTTTTTTTTTGGTTGCTTGAAATTTTTAAAGAAAATTCAACAATAACTAAAAGATATTTAAGAAAATTTCGCTATAACTAAAAAATTCGATATTCGAATTTCGAATTTTGATATCTAAAAAATTTCTTGAAACATGAAATTGTTTAGGAAAATTTATCGATAACCAAAACATGTTAATGAAAAATGCTTAAGAAAATTTCTCGATGGCTCAAATCTTTTAAGAAAGTTGATCGATAGCTGAGAAATGCTTTAAAAAATTTCTAGTAAACTGAAAAATTTTCAAGAAAAATTTCTAATAACTCCCAATAGCTAAAAAATTTTTTATATCTCGAAAACTTTAGAATTTAAAAAAATTTATCGATAAACAAAAAATTTTTGATATAATTTCTCTATAACAAAAAATTTTAACGATTACTATAAAATGCTTAAGAAAATTTTTCAAAAACTGCAAAATTTTCAAGTAAACTTCTCAATAAATTGCAGTAGCTAAAAAATTTTTCGGTAGCTTAAAAAATTTAAATATATTTTTTCGATAACTCATAATTTTTAATAAAATTTATTGGTAACTAAAAATTTTTAAAAAAAATCATTAAAAACTGAAAAATAGTTTACAAAATGTTTTAATACTAAAAAATGTTTAAGAAAATTTCTTGATAACACAAAACTTTTTTGGAAAACTTATCGATATTGATTTTTCGATAAGTGAATTTTCCGCTAATTCGAGATATCTTAAAACTATTTTAAGTAATTTCTCGATAACCTAAAATTTTTTGTAAAAATTTATCGATTACTGTAAAATTTAAAAAAAAATTACTGGATGTCTTAAAATTTTGCGTGAAAATGTATCGATAACTACAACTCTCGACAACGATATTCTTTGATTACTGAAAAATGTTTTCGGAAATCGTTTACTTTCAAGAAAATTTCTTGATAACTCGGAATTTTTAGGAGCATTTATCGATAAATGAAAAATGTGTAAAAAATGTTTTCAATAACTGAATTTCCCGAGAATTCGCGACCTGTTAACTCGCGATAGCTTAAAAGTATTTCGAAAGCTAAAATATTTTTTGAAAATTTCTCGATAATCCCAAATTTTTTTTAAGAAAATTTATCGATAACTGAAACAATTTCAAGGAAAATTTCTCAATAACTTCAAATTTGTAGGAAAATTTGTCGATACCTGAAAAATATTTAAGCAGATAATTTGATAATTTAATTATTTTCCAGAAAATTTTTTTAAAACTAAAAAATTTTCTTCAACTTGCGATAGCCAAAAATATGCTTCAAAATTTTTCTAGAAAATTTCTAGATAACGGAAAATTTTTTAAGAAAATTCATCGATAACTGAAAAATGTTTTTTATAACTTTTATATTTTTATTTATTTATAAATTTTATTGAATATTTTTCGATATCTAACAATTTTTTTTAATAAATGTAAAACTTTTCTAGAAGATTTCTCGATAAATTACAAATGCTTTTTATTCAAAGACTTATCTCGTTTTTTAATACCCGGATGTAAATCTATTAAAGTGATCTATAGTTTTATCTTTAAAATCATTTCTAATTGATTTTTTTTTTGTTTTAATTAAATTGTAAATAGTTTTAATTGAAATCAACAGTTACACAAACAAAAACCATTATACCACTTAATTAACCTGCCTGTTTGTTGCCTTTTGAAGTTAATAATTTCATTAATTAAATTGTATTATCAAGCTTGTAAACGTATCCTTTGATAACATATAACCATCATTTACAAGTATAGACTTCTACAGACACCCCCTCTGATCCAGCCATAGAAAAATACCCAGTCATTTATTTACAGTTGCGGTAAAAAGAAGAGCAAGATTGAGTTCATTTAATGCTTTACAAGTCTAGAATTTCATAAACCTTTACCGTAGTGCATTACCATCTTTAGGCCCGTTTTCACGACTTAACGATAGCTAAACGTAGGAAGTTATCGAACAGATAATGAGCTTTTAATTATCACAAGTTCCCTTTAATCTAAAAGTGAAGGATAAGCTAAAGAGAGGAACGTTCTACCTTTAACTTTTATCGTAAGGTTTAGATTTGAGATTGCCATATTATATTTACATATTTTTTATATATGTCAACTCCAATTATTCGTATATTTTGTAAATGTAAAAAAAGTACGTAGTTGCCAGTTTGTATTTTTATTTTGGCAAAAATAATCGGTATTTTCTTTAGTATTGCCACTTTTTCAAAAATGTTAAGTTTATTTTATACAGAAGTTGTGAAAACGAAAAATAGTTGAAGGTAACTTTATTCCACACTAGTGCTAAAGGTACCGTTTACTATTTCGAACTTTAAAGGTAAGTCGTGAAAACGGGCCTTAAACTATTACACACTTTAATTTAATGTGTACTGCTAGGCATAACGAATATTGTGTCATAACCAGTGTTGCCAGAAGTAGGGGAAAATCCCTACATGTAGGTATTTTTGATACTTAAATCGGACAGATTTTTCATAATCTCCAAAACGTAGGGATTTTTCGTCAAATCGTATTATTTACAAAATAAATGCTGAAAAAACGTTTGAAAAAATGTTTCCCCTAAAATCAATTCAAAATATATTTCCAGAGTTGTTTGTGGTTTAAAAAGTTGGCGACACTAATATAGGCCAGTTTACACGGTCATTCAATGTATTACGACTTTGTAGAATCAGAATATTATGAAAAGTGTTTAAAAGAAAAAAATATAAGTCTTTTGTTTGTATTTTTTATGTTTACACAGATGGTATAAGTAAAATCAATAATAATAACAAAAAAGCAGATGGTTACAGTTTTACAATTTTTGCAAAAACAACATGAACATGAACCTCTGGTGTGATGAGAATGCATAAGTTTCTAAAATGGTTTAGAAAAAATACAATGTTTTACCGTGTAAACTAGCCTTATGTATGTATATGTTTTTTCTAAGTTATCATTCAATAGGTGTCATCCCGTACTTTTTGGGTAAAGTTCGGTAAAAGGAAAGTAAACAAAAATTTCTCTCACTAATAGACAAAAATGTACAAAAGCACGGGATCAATAAAAACCAAATTTCTGATAGATAAATAAATACATAAATGACACATTAAGGTGCATAAAATTAAAACTCAAGCATTTACCTACATATTTTAACATTTTCTACTGTTCATTCTATAAATGCTGGCAGTTTTTTATTTATTTTTGGAACAGTTGATTGTTTAACAATTTTGTTTAACAAATTTGCCCAAAGAAAAAGTACGGGATACTTCGTGCAAGAAGAAGAATATTTTTCTCTTAAAAGCTCCACCTTACCAAACTTTGAGCACGGGAACAGTTTTCGGTAAGATTTGGAACCCGCGTGCTCTCAACGTTGAGTACGGGAACACACCTGATGTTGAAAGACTTAATTCCATTTAATTAAAAGTACATACTAAGGTATTCAGTAGGTTAGTCGTTAATCGGTTAACCAGTTAATTACTACCCGATTAACTGATCGGTTAATTTAAAATTGGCAATTTTCGATTAACGATTAAACCGGTTAATTTCAGTCGATTAACCGATTAACCGATGTTACAAATTTTTTTTAGTTTTTTGTAGTATTATAACATATTTTTTGTGTTTTTAATTATTTGCTTCGTCTCATATAAAAAAGGTAAATGTTTGGAAAATATTTTTCCCTACATTATATTTCATTCGAGCAATACATTCTTAAATTACAGTATAAAACAGAAACTAGGGGTTCGGAAATACATTTTTTGAAGAATGTTCGGTGCTGGGCTTTGCCAGGATGAGTCAGATGATGACCTGACAATAGAAGAAATTCTCGATTCTAATACAAACAATCTTTAACAAAATTAGCCGAAATAATGGCATTTTGGAAGATTTTATATGTTGAGAGAAATCCTGAAAAAGGACTGAGAAATTAGATAATCTGTATCATGATACGAAGAAACCAAGATAACGCATACAGCTTTTAAAAATAAAATGTTTCTGCGCATCTACGTCACATTAGCGTATTAGTACAGCTATAATATAGAAACACAAGCAAACAAACATGTGTATAATATGCTTAAGTGACGTCATAATTAACAGTTGAATTTTGTAAACATGTGCAATGCTTAATCTTGTTTTATCATTCTTGAATCTGTATTATGGGTTGGTTACGATTTCTCCAACATCTTTAATAATTGAAAGAATTTTTTCCGAGTCAAGTTTTATCAAAACTAAAGAAAAGAATCGCTTAAATCCTAAATATTTAAACCAAATTATTTTTCCAAAAGATAATTTTATAAGATCTTAAACTATTGAAATCAGGGACCGAAAATAACTGTTATGTTTTTATTTCAGAGCAAAAAGGTTAGGCAAAAATGCCCTTTATCTGCATTTGGGAATTTTTAACCATTATCGTGTCTTTTATATTATATTGGTTACCGTAACTAATTAATTGAGAATACAAACATATGTATAGGAACATAATTTAAAACAAATTCATTAGCATATGTAAATTTTTAACGTCCAAAGAGTTCGTTAAATCATGTTTCAGGACTTTGGGGCATACTCAGGTTCTTGGTTTTAGATATATGTGTTAAAAATATAAGTTTTGAACCGATATCTTGGTTATATGTGGACTGACTTTTTCCTGAGTTATGTTGAATTATTTTAGTGTGATTACTGAGTTTCAATTATGTAGAGTGTAATTTCTTCATTCGTAATTCACTGAAAAAGTCGAATTTTTGAAGTAGTAACCAAAAAAAAAAATTTTTTTTTAATAATGGTTATTTTCAACCAAAATTTTTTTTGGTTGAAATAATGGTTATTTTCAACCAAAATTTTTTTTTGGTTAAAATAATGGTTATTTTCAACCAAAATTTTTTTTGGTTTATATAACGATTATTTATAACCAAAAAAATATATTTCTCATTTCAATTGGTTAAAATAACCAAAATAAAATACATATCTTTTTAATGGTTGATTATAACCATTAGGTAAATGTATCGGTAATAATTGTTAAATCTGATTTTTTTATCGTTTATCTTATAACTGTTACGTCCCTGATTGAAATAATTAATAAAAAAATCTCACAGTTTATATTTTAATAAATACATAAAAATATTTGCCGTATTCACAAAAGCCCTTGTATCATTGTATCGATTGTATATTGTATTAAAATACATAGATCACTATGGTATAAATTATAAAATTTGTTTTTCATATTTATGAATTACTTTATTGTTTGCTCGTTTTAGTTCAAGAATTGTTTTGTTCGTTATGTTTTTGTTTTTTTTTTTTTACTCCAATAATAAATAATTTTTGCATTTTTATTAATTGAAAAGACTTAATTTATAACAAAACTTTATTAATCGGTTAACCGATCAATAACAAAATTAACCGATTATTAACCGATTAAACCAAAACCTCGGTTAATTAATCGAGCGATTAACCGATTAAAGCAAATTAAAGCATACACATGTATTATTTTTTTATTTTTTACTTATTTAATGTCAAAGCTTGAATATACATATTCGAATAAAATTCATTTTTTATAACTAATGCTTTTTTTATATTTTAATGATAATAATGCGTAGGGATTTTTGTAGGAGAAATTTTTTCAACGAGTAGGAAAAAATCGGATTTTTATTAGCATGTGTAGGTATTTTTTTCGAAAAATCCACTGGCAACACTGGTCACAACATTCTTACTGGACCAATCAATTATGCATAACATTCTTGAACTAATGTAACTTACAAATAAAATGCATACGATTACTTTTTACTTAAATCACAAATAATTCCTAATTAAATTTAATTTCAAAACACTTTAGGCCTTAGTTTTGTGTAACTTTAACTTTTATCTTTAAACTCGATAACAAAACAAATGACATTATAAGCTTTGATATTGTTAAAAGTAAAACTAGGGCTTATAATTCTTATTCGCTTAACAGTTTTATTTGTATAATATCTTTAGTTTTTCTAAAATCTTTAGATGCATTTTCCTGACGATCTGGCAGAAGCAAGCGGTGTAATGGGCATAGGAATAGCTTATCCCATCAACAATAAATTTCAGTTTATCAATAGTATGAAATGGGAATTTAGCACATTTAAACGAAACCTTGACATTATTTTAAATTTTGCATTTATCCGGTTTGCCGGTATTTTTTTTTAGAAAAAATCTGGAACACTGCTATTATTCTTTATACAACTGTAACTTTTCTAGTCTAAACTATAAACAATGTATCGAGCATTAATTGTTGTATTTTTAAACTAATACGACGTTATACGAGTAGAAAACCTTTTTCACTTTGCCAAGGAAGGGCAGGCCCTTTATTAGAACAACTTAAGTTTGTGCATGTTAGTAGTTGTCTATGTTTGCATGTCTATTCCATTTAATTTCAATTTTTTTTCACACCCTTTAGTGTTTATTTTTCTTGACTCAAGTACCCGTTACACTTAAGTTCTCATACTCATACATGAGTGCGTGTGTTTGTAAAAATGAGAAAATTATTCCCAACAGTTCTTGCAATTGCATTTTCAAACAAGAGAATTTGACGATGAAAAGTAGGGTCAGTTTTAAATTTTATCACTTATTAATTATGATGTGCTAAATTCCAAATTTTTATTCTGGATAAAGATAAACTCACTTTGTATTGTAGTTGTTTTGTCTATGCTTTGATATCGTTGGGAATAAGACTTGAGTATTTGTAATTCTCATTTGCTTAACAGTTTTATTTGCATAATATCTTTAGCTTTTCCAAAGACGTTCGGAAAAGATTTTCTGATGATCTGGCCTAAGCAACCAGTGAAATGCGCATAGGCAGAAGCTTATTCACCAACAATAAATTTCAGTGTATTTATCAAGTACAATAAATAAGAATTGTATTTCCGAAAATTTTATTTCCGCCTACGGTGATTTGATAAAATAGATTGAATTAGTGTCAGACAATTTGACAGATGTAGCTTCAACAATATCGCTGTTATCAACTGTCAAAGTTCAGAAACTTAGAAGACACTTAAGAACGAATTTGTGGCAAATTTTTACTCAGTACAATGCCTATTTTTTATTTTGTCGTTTTATTACAGCGATAGCTCCGGTAGACGAGATCGTCGATTTCAATGTGAAAGAAAGAACTTAGAAAATCGTTCGCATATGGGAGCTGTCCGCTAAGGCCGTTCGTTTTACACTTCCCTGATCTTGTTATTGTTTGAACATTTTCAAAAAACAATAACAACTTATTACGACAGGGTTGTAATTTCCTCCGACTTGTGTCATAGTGTAAATAACCCTTTAGTAAAACTTTTACTGTAAATGAAATAAAAAAAGAAATAAATGTTTGTTCTTAATAGTGAGTTTAAACCGTGTTTACTAAACACTGTGTAAACACAATATATAAATATGGAATTTTTCGAAGGTTGGTCTGCACTTGGGTCTTTAAGTTTATTCCTACTGAACAAATTATTATAGATTTGTATCCCAATCTTATAAGAATAACTGAAAACAATTTAATTTAACAAAATAATTTCATGTTGTTAAGACGTTGAGAAGAACCCGTGTTTTTAACAGACGGATAGACAGACGGAAATGGCTAAATCAATTTGGAATTACTCAAAAACCCAGAATATGTACACATACATAGTTTATGGGGTCTTAGATGAATATTTCTTGATGATACACATGAAATTACACACTGGAGGTTATAATAAGCTTTCTTCAGAACTGCAGGGCATATTTATTTTAATTTTTCTTATATTAAACGTTTATAAATTTTGTTTTTATTGAAAAACTGCACTTGTATGTATTTGTTATTTTCATTGGCAGACATCATCATTATGATCATCGTGGTATAACATTATCATTATATTTATTTAATTACAGCTGTTACCATGTAGTTTTTCTTCTACACAATTTTTCTTCTTATTGCTATTGTTATCCTTGCTGTTTTTCTTTTATTTTATTTATTTATTTTTTTTTTGTTGTAAAGGACTATTTATATTTTTTATTATAATAAACTAGATGTATGGTTTCCTTGGTTGTATGACACAAAAAAAATATTGAATTTCAATAAGAATTAAATAGAAAAATAAAGAAGAAGAAAAAAAAAACAGCAGGCACTGACACTGGTACTTACAATACACCATATAAAAATTATGATTTTTTTTAACAAGGGTTCTAAATGAACTCATTTTACGAGGGAAAACTAAATTGATTTATTTATGTTAAATATTTTTAGCTAAACAGCGGGAAATTTCTAACTAAAGGTTTGTAATAGGAATAACTGCTAAATTAAAAATTAAGGAACGAACATACGCGTAATTTTCTTTTAACATTTTTATAAATTTATTGAAGGCTATAGATATAGGGAACAGCGTTGCCACGACCAAAAAAAATTTGTAACCAAAATCAAATCAAAAAGTAACCAAAAGCAAAAAAAAAGTAACCAAAATTATTTTGTATTAAATGCGCCTAAGCCGCTGTGCCGATTTTCATAAAATTTTGACACTATGTTACCGATGGTCGGGAAAAAACAATAGGCTATATAATTTTTCGTGGGCGTGGCATCGCATATACCAAGTTAACACTTATTTTCGCCTATTTGAAAAACTTTTTGAGCTAGAGCTTTCAACCTTTTTTATAAGTAGCTATTACAAGTAGAACTTCTTAAGCCTTCCTGTATCAAAGCGCATAATTGAGCTAAATTATCTTAACTCGATTTCGGCAAGTGCTCAGCAGAGCATTTTTAATTGAAACCCCGTTGGCAAAAATCAGTGAATTTTTATTAAGCTTATAGTTGCAAGCTCTTTGTAAGCAATTTTATAGCATTTCATAAGTCAAATTTTTCCTAACTCGACTTCAACTGTTATTGCTTGTGAGCACAGATATATAGATGCTTTCAGCCAAGTGAAAATAGTAAGAATCATATTAATCGGGCTGGATTTGGAAACATATTTCACCTAATGGTTTTTCCTAGAAAATTATTTCAGTTAGACCTATGAAGCATTAAAAGTAGTGAAGGTTGTATATACAGGGTGTCTGGTGGCAAATTTATATTTTGAATACGCTTATTTCAAAAAGAAATAAACGATGCGGAGGGAGGGTGGCGCCGTTGGAATTACCGATTGTGGTCGAGTGAGCATCGCGCTTTCGCTGTGCACACATTTTTTAAGAGTAATTGCTCGTCGACAATTTTGTTCAAAGTTCGGTATTCGGCGAATACGTGATAAGCCGAGTGTAAATTAAAATCGTTCGTGGGCGCAGAGATTCCGCCCAACTGCTGCGACTATGAATGTCCCTCGGATAGTGCTCAGTCGATCTTTACGTAAAAATCCGTGACTTTTAATACGGAAAAGTGAAGCTTCACTGGGACTTCCAAGAGCGATTATTCATGGAATTTTTAAAAAGGATCTGAAGTTCCTTCCTTTTAAAATTTAAATCTATCAAGAACTGAAAGAAAGTGAGTTGATTTACGCAATAATTTTTATGAAACGATGTTGGAGCGTTTTCGTACTGTAAATCCCTTTCTTGGAGCGGCGATGATCATTTTCACTTTAACGGCCACGTCAACAAGCAAAACTGCCGTTACTGGTCTCCAAGAACTTGTAACCCTCGATTGAAACATCAAAATGCATGAGATAACTGTATCATTTTTTTTTTCGAAAATTTTCGAAAAACAAGGCTCCTCTTCGAATAGTGTGTTCAACTCGACGGAAGACATCTGGATGACATACTCTTTATAAAATAAGATCCGCATTTGCATTCAATCGTTCAATGCTCTAAATAAAACGTTGTGTCAATTATTACGTGTTTTATTTAAGTTTGAAAATATAGATCATATTTCTAAATAAAACCGTTTAAAAATGCGAGCTCTTACCAAGTCGTTACCCTTTGCTTGCAAAGTTCAAATTATGTTTTTACTGAGTATGACAAACTGATATGCGAGAATGGTATCCATCATACCATCAAACTCGTGTAATAGCGAAAAATTCGTGTACTTTCGCTATTACACGAGCTTGATGGTATGATGGATACCATTCTCGCATACCAAGTATGGGCGTCTAATAGGCGCTTTACATTCTTAAGCTGTTAGTTTGTTACAGAATAATATGCTAGAAAAATCATTTTAAAGTAGATAGAAACAGTATTGGAAGCACCAATACCATAAACATTTCTAAAGTTAAAAAAGCGGAGCGGGTAAGCTTGTCCCAAAACCAAAAATTGGTTATTTTTGTCTTGAAAAAAAGTAACCAAAATGAAAAAAAAGTACACAAGTACACATTGGAAAAAAAAGTAACCAATTTTGGTTAAAAGTAACCAAAACGGCAACGCTGATAGGGAAACGTCTAGAAGAGAAGTTCTCTCAAAACAAAATAAAAATAATCTCTTAAAATTTCGTAAGTGTAAAGTAACAGGATTATCTATTTAGTGGTTTGAAAACCGCTGGTCTGGCAAGGCGGTCAGCTGTTAAACATCTGTCATCTAAAGTGTCATTTATTAAGTTAAAGATTTGCCATATACGAATATGGATCGCTTAAGAACCCAAGAACGCGTCAAAATAGCTAAAACTTTCTACAAAGAAATGGCGGTTTAAACGTGTCCACTTTTCGAGCATAACGGGGTGATTATGGTCGTCATAATCGACCTACTGTGCGCAAGGAATTGGCAAGATTATATAGAAATTTGAAATGACTGATTGCGTTACAAATGTGGTCAAGCCCTGTGTATCATCGCAATATGCGCACTGCCGAAAATATCGCTTTTTTTAGTGAAAGTGTGGCGGCTAATACTAATCAGGCGATTTCAGCAATTGGACGTTTCTTTCGGGGGTTTTTTTTTTGGCCTGCAATTGAAGTTTGTGATCTAGAGTGTGTGTGTTTTTAACAAGACCGTGCCACGAGCCACTCAACACGACCGATTTTGGCTGAGCTGAGCGACTTTTCTGAAGTCTTATATCGGGTGTTTTTTTTTTAAGCTGCATGAGAACTTTCGATATCGATAACTATGGTTTGACAGTTGAGAATGCCAAACTGTGGTGACATTTCTTTTCATTAAGGCTTGCTTAAAGTCATCATAAATCGTTTAACACTAGAACAATGCTTCCAAATTGTTGAAAATTACTTTAAAAAAAGTCTTCTCACCAAGTTTATAAAGCACTTCGTCCATTTTACGAAGCTTATTTCTGGTTGAATGGCTACGCCAATTACTCTGTGCAGCAAAATAAAACCAGCCTCAAACCTTGCAGCGCGAAATGAAACTAGACTACTGGTAGAGAAAATCTGCCAAAGCGTTTTGAAAAGTTAGCTCGGGTTTTCAAAATTTCGGGCCTAGAAGTTTTTAAATTTTTTAAAAAGGCATTTGGAATAAGTCAAAAAAAATATACTTAATGTACTTCTGAGCTAAAAAATTATTTCAGATGTCTTCAGTAGAATTGTATGGTGATTTTTTTCTTAGAATATATTAACCCTCTAGCTGTCATTTTAAGGGGTCATTTTTGTCCTTTTTCCCAACTTTTACACAAAAGTATACTAAAACGGAACTTTAGAGGGCTAAAATGTTCCACGAATATTTTCTGCATCAAATTTCACTAGGGGGTCTTCAAAGACCAAAATTAAGTGCAATACATGTAAAATGCTTAATAATGAAAAATTGAAAAGTAGCATATATTTTGATTTTTTACAAAAGCAGTTATAACGACGAAACAATGAAAGATATTTCTGAGTCCAAATGGTATATTAACTTTTTTAAGAAAAATTAACCCTATATTTTCATTTTCTGGGGTCTTTTTTGTCCTGTTTAAAAAATGCTTAACATTGTACAGTAAAAATTCAATATTTTGTTTCACTGTGTCATCGAAATTGCAGTATTTTCAGCGAAGAAAATCCTCAAGCCGTTAACGAATCACCATTACATCCATTTAAATTGAGTATTTGGTGCGTGTAAACCGCTCTTTCGGAATGAGCAATTAGCTGCCGTTACGGTGAATGGAAAGCGCTATCGAGCCATGATGACTGAATTTTTGTTTCAATAAATTAATCAGCTTAACATCAACGACATTAAGTTCAAACAAGATGACGCAACTTACCGTATAGCGCGCTTAACGATCGATTTATCGCAATTTCACAAAGTTTAGCTAAAACTAACTATTACTTTAACTTTCAGTTAACAATATGTTTTGACAGCTATAACTGATAGTTAATTATAACTGAACTTGGTAAAATTGGGGGTAAGATAGAAAAACTTATTACCCTTTAAAATAAATAAAATGTTATCTTTCCACAGTTTCAAACATAACTATTATTTACGAAATTGTTTTGTTTGGTCATGGCCAAATAAACTACACAAGCGGTTAGATCTATGTTATAAAAAACATATGAAGCATGTTTGTACGAAAATCAAAAATTTTAAATATTCACAAAAACATCCTGGTAGTTGTTGTTGTCAAGCCGCTTGTGTAGTTTATTTGGACCTTTTAAGTAAGAACTCCTTACTTTTATTTGCGAGTCTGTCTTTTAAATTGAAATTCTTTTAAGTAAATATCTAAAAAATAAAGTAGACTGCCAAATGGTTAAAATGCTTGATTGAAACAAAAATTAAATTTTGTATTGAAAAATTAAATTTCATGTTGCTTTTTAGCAATGGTATTTGTGAAACATACGGCCATATTCTAGAAATAAAAATTACGTGATATTAAAATCGATTGAAATTTTCAATTAAATATTTTTTTAAGACTAGCAGATTTTCCTGATTATAAGACTAGTTTCTGGTAAAGATAAGTGGTCCGCAAATAATGCGGTATATAAAAGGAAATATTTTTATAAACTTTAAACACAGGATAGTTTTCAAACTATGATCGATTTTAATTTCACGTGAATTCGATTTCCAGAACATGTCAGATATAAAGTGTACGAACACACATTAAAATTAAACAAAATGGACAAAAATACTTTTAAACCATGTACAATTTGTTGTTTTTGTTCCTAAAAAAATAAGGCATCTATTATGTATTACTATTGGTTATATTTTAAAGGGCTGCATGAACAACTTCATTCATAAACATACTGAAATGCTTATTCACTGAAAGTCGTGTTCGAATAAAATTGTGATTACCGAACAAACTGTTGTTTTATTCATGCTGCTATGAACACATTTCGTTTCATATCGTAAACACACAGAGGTTGTTCAATGAAACGGGCTTTGTTTCATAGTTTTCATTCTCTCTCATTTATTTTTATTAATACTCAATAGCAATGTTGCCACTTCAGTAAATTCATATAATTATTTGCATGCGTTGCCCATGTGTAATTTAAATTTTAGCACATATGTAGATATACCTATGCACATATATGTATAGTACACATATTTGGAATATTAACAATAAATAAAATGCAAAATATGTTTTTTTTTTGATTGTCATTTGCATTTTTGAATAATACAAATCTTTAAAACATGGCAAGAGTTAATTGTCTTGTAATGTACTGTACACGGCCCTGATAAAAAACACACACATTTTTAGGTGAAAGATGAATAACAAAAGAAGGAATGCGTTTATGAGAAATTTAATTGTTAGTTTTGTAAGTGTCTTAGGAGTCTGACCACGTGGTTGTTTTCCATGAAGTATTTCATGATAGCTTTGATGTGTTACTATGGTGGGAAATAAATAAATCAAAATTTCCTCTTTTATACCAGGTAAGCTGCAAAATTTTCGCCACACCAGCTAGCAGTGCCTCTTCAGAACGGGTGTTTTCGTCAGCAAGAAATTTACTTTGCGAAAAAAGTTGCGTCATTGGGTGGAATACAGCGTCAGTCGAACAAATTATATATGTTTTTACATCATAATATGAAAACGATGGATGTTGATCGTGCTGGATGATGTATATGACACATTTTTTGCCTAGAATTTATCACTTTTATTTTAACCATGAATTATCTCATAGTTCTCATTATAATAATATCTTTAGATTGTTAAGCATTTTGAATTTATTAGCTATCTACTTTTTTCTGTTTAAGACAAAAATATTGCCGAAAATTTTTTAATGTTAGTGAATGTTTTTGAAAATAAAATTAAATATATTTAATTTTTTTGAAAATTTACATTGAAAACAAAAATAAATTTGAGTTTTTATTTCAATATTAATTTATCTCTTAAACTTGTTGCATTCACCCCTCATGGTTATTTCTACTTTTTTTTTTTTTAACTTTCTTATGTTTTTATTTTTCTACAACTGGCAACACTGACATTTAAATCATACTGTTTTTCCATGAACTTATTCGAGATTTGTTCAATGGTTGTTCTGTTTCATGGTTGTTAATGTTCATATTCTCTTGTATAAGCAAATAAACTAATTTCATCTTATTCGTCTCTTAAATATCGAGTGTTCATTGCTTTCATTTCATAGTATTTCATCTTACTGAATACGAATGAAGCGAACACAAAATTATAATGAAGGTTTCATGAACATCATTATTAAGTTTCATGCAGATGTTTATTATATTTAAATACAAACATAATAATTAAATATTAAAAACGTTTTTTGGCCCTATCAAAAGTATTTTGGCCTTTTTAAATCGTTAATTTGACCCAAAACAACTCAAAATGCATCACTGATTCCAACAATATTTCTGTTTAATCAATTTAATTTTTGGGAATAGAAAATTTTAAATCAATAAAATTTTGTTTTTCGTGCTTAATTCCCAATTTGTATTCTTGATAAATACACTGAAATATATTGTTGGATGATAAGCTAGTTTCCATACGCATTTCACTGGTTGCTTTGGCCAGATCATCAGGAAACATTCTCCTTAATTTTTCTTTAGAAAAGCCGAAGATATTAGCAAATAAAACTGCAGAGGGAATGAGAATTACAAACACTCAGAACGTCTTATTTGCAACGATATCAAAGCTTGTGTTATCATTTTAAGTTCTCATGCAGCTAAAAAAAACACCCTTTATCAGAAATACATTCTTAACAATACAAACTCTTTTTTTTTTTGCATAAAACTTCTATTTATTGATAATTGTTTAAGTTTAATATAATTTTGTTTAACATTTTTCAACAATATGTTTCCCGGAAATTAAAAGAATATTTTTGGCTCTCCCGGCTCTGAAAAAATTTAGGGAAATTAGAAACCCCTACAATTATATGAAAACTTTTTTTCTAAAAGTTTCTTCAGAAAGTCTTAGAGCGTGAATTTTAAAATTTTAATTAGTTACGATTACGTGCGTAAATTTTATATCACATTCACTTTTATTCAATTACACTTCATTAATTCTTAAATAGATTGCAATAATTTCAATTTGTACCCACTTAACAGTGACAAATTCTTAATAATTATCTATAATCATCAACAACAGCGGGTGTTTTTCGTAGAATCCTTAAGAAAATATGCGGCTTTTTTTTTTTGCCAGAATTGCGTGAGTGTCACACGTGACACAAAATAGCTTAATTAGATCAATTTGTAACCACAAACACTCTTAATATTTTGAATCTGTTACCACTTAGGGATATTTTACATTATCACACAAGTCTTTCTAATTTTGAGAAAAATACAATCCTGTCACGATAAGTTTTTATTGTTTCTTGAACAATTTAAAACGACAAATTGTTAAAAATTACGTGTAATAATCAACAACAGGGTTTCTCAGTGTTTTTCGTGGAAACATTTAGAAAAAATTAGTTTTAGATAGAAAAATAATTTTGATCACTAATATAATTAGATATATATAATAAGATTTAAAATCAGATTTTTGTCGTTTTATTGTTTTAAAAACAAAAAATAAACTTATGATAATTTATTTTGGGGACTTACGCTAAAATACATTCAGACCCAACTCCAGATGCAACCTTAAGCTCAGGGGGATGAGGGGTCACTTAGTGGAAATTCATTCGGGACAGCCTTTAAACCTTATATATGATTTTGGAATACCTGTGCTGACTAGCCTAGGAACATTAAGACCCTCATAACCCGCCTCCTCCACTTGGATGCGGGTTTACTCAGACCCTTATTGGAGTACTGTTGCTATAAAATAAATTTTATAATAAATTTCTAAGCAAAAGTATTACTTTTTTTGAGTTTCAAAACTAAAGTTCTGCATATCGATTTCCATGTTGTCGCTATTGCTGCTGCAGTAAATGTTCAGCAACAAAAAAAAAAAAAAACTTTAAAATGAACATACATAACCTAATTTTTAGGGTGTATTTGCCTTAGCCTGAGTGTGTCAACTACAGAAGAAGAAAAAAAACTAACTGCTAAACCGCAAATATATATTGTACTAAGAATAAATATTGATTCAAATCCAAACAAGCAAATAGTCTTACCGTACATGATGGCAGAAGTCGTAGTGTAATGCGAGTTACACATAGAAAAAAAAACCTATAAACCGCAAAGTGACAAACGTCTCTCTCGTGCAGATATAAAAAAAAAAATGGGCTGGTAGGGAAATTATTGGATATTATGAAAATTTTGCACATTTTCATAATTTAAAAAAAATGCTTAAGAAAATAATTTTTGGATCACAAGAACGGTCGATCGTTTTCCTACATTTCCAATTTGGAGTTTAAAGCTAAAGCCTTTAAAGCTGTCCAAGAAGTAACCATTTGCCTTATAAAGGCACTTTTAACACATCATATATAGTTAATTATAAAGTACTTTACACTTTTTGTGTTTTTTTTTTAAAAGAGCCGATTGCACTTAAAGGTTTGTTTTCACAGTTTGTAAATGATTAAATAGGACACCACAATTAAACAGTCTTTCCTCCTTAAGGGGTTCTCACCATTTTTTTTTTTGCTTCGCGGACCCCTTTAGAAACCAATTGTAAATTGGTTACAAAAGTTATGATGAAATGCTTATTAAAATTAACGCATACTGTACTCTAAGGTCGGGGTTTTTAGATGTGGATTCAGTTTAAACTTAGTTTCTGAAAATGGTTTTTTTTTTAATATTTGGGTTTATTTAAAATTTATTTGTGTAGAATTTATAGAAGCTAAAGCCTTTCTTCGGGAGAATAATTGTATAAGGATCGATTTTTACTATTTTCATTTTATCTGTGAACACACGAAACATTTGCTGCATTTCGAAAATTTATTTTGTATAAAATTTTAAAATTCCAAAGAAAATTTCTGGTCTCCAGCTATTAACCTCTTCTCAATTATCCTTTTGCTACTGGGTCACCAGCTTAATTCTCTACAACATAGTTGTCGCATTATATTTAACAGTTTAGCTGGCAGTAAAAACAAACGGAAGGAAACATGACAGAAAGCTTGTTGATAACTGTAAAGTGGCAGGCAAAGACATGCGAAACTTACAGCCACAACCACAAAAGACCCATATATTCCTATGAGCCCTGAAAACATTTAAAAGATTTTTAAAATGTGGAAGTGATTGGACGTCACTTCTGTTGCACTTGCAAACGGAAGGAAGAAGATTTAACACACACATTACAATACAAAAAGAAAATATGACGCAAGCTTGTTGATAACTGTAAAGTGGCAGGCAAAACGAACCTAACCTTTAACCCTGCAAGAAATTAAGATAACTTGAGATTATCGTAACATAGTTACAAGTTATCATTAATAATCCATACTTTTTAAATTTACATATATTTATTTTAATATTTTAAGTTTTGTGTTGTGTTGTCGACCTAAACGAAATACTGTGATAATTTATAAATGATGTAAACTGATGAAAAAGATTATTGTAAATTAATTTGTCAAAATTTAAGATTATAATTATTGTTATTATTGGCTACTTTTTAGTTTGTATTTTTACAATGTTGCCAGATTTTAATAAAAAAAAAAAATAATCCCTGAAGAAGTTGGAAAGAATACCAACGATTTTATTGAGAATGAAATAAACAATCAATTATTTACATTAAACTGATGACATTGAAAGCCTACATATAGCAAACTATTTAGAAATAACCTATGGCTTGTCTAATTCTTCTATATGGCTATTTGTATGACGATCAGCGCTGGCAAAAATTTTACCCATTAAGATTGAAAAACGTGCACAGAAAGGATTTTATGACAATTACGAGGGCCCTTCGCACTACACCGATAGTTGCTCTTGACATTATTCTTAGTCTACCAGCTTTCGAACTAGGTAGGCTAAAAAATGGCGCCGAATAAGGCAATTCGCTTTAAATGTACCCTTCAGTAAACACTGCAAGTCCATGAGTACGACAATTTTGAACAGGCTGTGGACTGGCTTAGGGCAGCTGCTGTTTCGAAACTGATGGTCATACAGCCGTTTTGGTATTGGATTTTTTGTTTCTGAGTACAAAAACAGTTTCGCTAAGAGAGAGATGACTGTCGCCCTTCTCTAAGCGGTCTGAGCAGTTTAACGTAAGGATTATTAGCGTCGCAGGGCACAATCAGGGGAACATTAAAACGGATGAGATAGCTGGAGTTGACGCCACCTTACGGGCTTCGATAGATTTTGAGAGCGTTGGGGGTACGCTTGTTCTCATGTAAACTTGAAATTCGGCAAATGAATGCCGATAACGCAAATCACAGATTAGCCCAGAACACTGATTGTGCGATTACAAGACAGTTGTTGTCTAGTAAAGATGACTAGAGTACCTTTTCTCTAGTATCGTTAACCTGAAAGGATGCTTCACTATCTTAACGAGAATAGTCGCTGTGTCAGACAGGCGTGCCTAGCGACTCGGATCCAGACACTATGATTACTGCTAGACCTGCGGAAATGAAAGCGCTTGCGTAAAACTTTCTCCTGTACCGGAGAAAAGACGACTAGCTACAGTGGAGGAATATACCGATAGTGCTTATCGAATGTAGGAACTCTATTAGGGTAGAGTCGCATTATATACCAATAGATTATTAGATATAAGTGTGTTTCTTGAAGAAAGGAAAAGATCCAATATGTAAGTCGGTCGGTTATGGGTTGACTGCCGTTTTAACTTCAGTTTTACATGTGTACGTATCAAGCTGGTTCATAGTTGTTTTCGTAAGCCCTTAGATGAGCTGTATCATCAGCAAAATATTGCAATATGATGCAGTTGTTTGTTGCCATGTCTAAGTTGTATATCAAATACAATAGAGGGCCCAAAATTCCTCTTCGTATGACTCCAGAGTTAATGGGGTGAAGAAAACTTTAAAAAATATCCTTCTTCAATAACACTTTTTCGACCAGTTGGATATAAAACGGGCTATGTTTTTCGGGTTCAAAAGTAAAGTTGATTTCGATGAAACTTTTATTTCATTATAGTGCTTGGTCCTTGCCATTACGAACGAAATACAACGTCATTTAAATGACTGCCTCTAAATTGTTTGCAGCAATCGATCCTTTTTATCTAGGTTTCCACCACTTTTTCTCTAATTTCAGTCAGTATCTCGGCGATAACTTGACGTATGTTGTTTTTCATATGTTCAAACGTTAGGGGATTATTTACGTGGGTACGGTCTTTGACGTAGCCCCACAAATAAAAAGATCTAACAGCGTCAAATCCCATGATCTTAATGTTCAATTGACGTCACCGAAACGTGAAATTGCGCATTCTGACACCGCCTTCTTGAAACCACATGTTCTCCAGTTTTTGATCTTCAATTGCAGGCCAAACAAGTTGGTTATCATACGGCCATTGCTGAGAACGCCGTGGATTCGACAACTTCGGATTATCCGCCACACTTTCACTAACAGAAGCAATATTTTTGGCAGAGCGCGATGATGCACAGGCCTGGGGCCTAATTCTGGCTGTCGTGATCGAGTAATTTCTCGATTCGAAGGCAATTTTATCTCAGTCGATACTGAACGAATCAAAATTATTTTTTCAGTATTGTGAAACTCAAATTAATGCTTTACAACACTGAAAAAATAATTCCAATTCGTTCAGTATTGACTGAAATAATTCGATATTAAATTGCTTTCGAATCGAGAAATTACTCCACGCTTCCAGTCTCTTCAAATTTCTTTATCATCTTGACAAATCCCTTGCACATTAGGTCGATTATGACGACCACAACCACCCCGTAATTCTGCAAAAGTCGCCCCGCCCCGTTCGAACCATAATTTTTTGTTTAGTAAGTTTTTTCTATTTTAACGCGTTCAACGGTTGTCAAACGAACCATATTCGTAAATGACAAACCGTTCACCAAATAAATGACCCTTCAGATGACAGATATTTAACTGCTGACAGCCTTGCCAGACTGACGGTTCTGAAACCACTAATTGGATAACTCTGCATATAAAAAAATAAGGGAGTGGCAAAGTTTCGTAATCAACAAGAATACAATTTCATGCCAATTCGGGCCACTTTGAAAGTCACTAAAACGTATCTTAAGGATGTTTCTTCTTATTGTCGTTTGATAGAGTATATTCTTCTAGTTCCTGAGACGATGGTTTAACTGCGAGCAACCTTCCTGAAGGAAACTTAGAGTTATGACAGTGGAATGAAGTGATTGGCACAGACTTTATTTGAACAGTGTCACTGTTTGTCCAAACTACCACGATAGCAAATGCTTGCAGGGTTGGTTCAGTTCATAACGCATTGAATTGCAGAGAACGCAAATTAGAAAAAATAAAAGGAACAACAAACATGTGATGTAGAAAAATCTATAAAACAAGTGACCCAAAAATTATGGCCCATAAAATGGAAAACGAAGTAGTTTGTTTTGCTGTTAGAAATACTAGAAGACTCCTTTATATTTTTGTTTCATTTTAAGGATTTTATCAACTAAAAAAATATGTTATTTATAAGGTTTCTAATCTTCATTGTTATAATAAGAGGCAACTAACTCACCAATTATATAAAGGGTGTCCAAATATGAGATATCATCGCTTAAGGGAAATCGCTACAAGGAGATTATCCGGAGGTTTTTATGGCGGAAAATTGGTTATGAAGATGTAGAGAATAAGTGGTTTAAAAAGAATGGTGCCACTTGCCACACAGCAAGAGAAACAATGGATCTTTTGAAAGAAAAGTTCGAAAATAGCATGAATTCTCGTAGAGGGGAAGTGCATTGGCCACCAAGATCGTGCGATTTTACACCTTTTGCCTATTTTTGTGGGGTTTTTTGAAATCAAAAGAGTACAGCAATAATCCCACACCAGTTCAAGAGCTTAAAAACAACATTATCGAGCAGATATCAACCATTGACAACAGTTTATTGAAAATGTTGGAAAAAGATTGGGAGCCAGTCGAGTCAGTAGTTGGGGGGGGGGGGGGGGGTCACTTGACCGAAATAATTTTTAATTTTTAACAGAAATTTTTTTTTATTAAAATTAAAATGATAAATGAATTTTGGACACCCTGTATAAGTAAGAAGTGTGTATAGTTCCATATATTTTTGTAACACATTTTTTAAATAATTTAAGTAAGTACTAAGTATTTATTTTTTTTTTGTTCTGCATTACCAAATGTTTGTGAGTAGTTTTTGTAAGTTCATATTAAATCTATTCTAAACATGCAAATCCCTTTTGGATCTTTACTAGCCGTCCTTTATTTAGTTTTTTAAAGAATATGGCCAAAAAATGCCCTTTTCGCTAAAAAAAAAGAAAATATAAAATCCCTTTAAAAGTATGAAGTACAACATGGCTCTTAAAAATGTCCTACTTTTTTAAGGGTAATTGAATCAACCCTTAATGACAGCATCCCTTAAAAGATTTGGAACTTTTTAAGGATGCTGTTATGAATTCTTGGGAGATTTTTGAAACCTGCGCGTTAATAATGGGCGATAAGGGTGGATTGAATATTTGCTAACGATTTTTTTTGCTTCAAAATTGTTAAAATTTTTTAAAAGAAGATTGAATAACGTTATATCGTTAGCTAAAATGCAAAAAAGCGTAACAAACAAAAATATAATTTTTAAAGGAGAAGCAAAAAACTTTTTTTAATGAAAACTTTAAACATGTCAGAAAACATGCATTGAAAAGTCGTCCATGGAATTCTTTAAACAATTTTCAAAGGAAACCATTTGATTATATTTTGTTGAAAAAAATTTTGGTAATTACGTTATTTTTCATTTTTAAAATAAACACTCTTGTAGTTATGCCCTTTTGGTTTTTGTTAATAAAAGCGCAGAAGTGTTTAATTTTGTGAAGACATGTAGTTCAATGGCATTTACATATAATAATCAATCAAAAACACGATTTTGAATTTTTTGTTAGTTACGCCTTTTTGCATTTTAGCTAACGATATGTAGCTTCAATTATGGCCAATCAAATTTAATTTTGTTTAGCAAGATGGGAGATTTTCAACAAAGATGAATTAATATAAAGTGGATGATAGTCCGTCCATTATACAAGTTTACAGGTCCTAAACAAGGCGGTATTCTAGTTTATGTACAATAGCACCAGTAATGCCAACTTTTCACCTTAAAATCACTTAATTATTCGTAAAAACAAAAACATAAGAGATTATTTTGATTGTATGACTTCATTTTTTGTAACAATAAGAAGAATCTTTTAATAAGGGAAAACTCGATTTATCGATAAAATTTATTTAATTTAGAAAATTTCAACGTTATCATACAACTACTAAAATTCTTAAAAATTTGTCGAAATAAAAAATGGTTAATGGCTACTATATCATGTATAAATAAGAACGTAGCTAATTATGAGCAGAGTTCGCAAAAAATGTACACTAACGTAGTGTATTTTTTTAAAACAAAACCGCTTAATCTTATTTTTGTGTCAATAAGTACACCAACAAAATACGGTACACAACGATTGTGAGCTGACGAACACTAAGATAACTAATCGATCCTGTTTTAGCGTAAGTGTAGTGTTTTTAAGGATACTTGTTCTGTATTTTTTAGTGAACGCGTACTGAACTTTTAGCTAACGTGTTCTGTTTTTTTAATTGTATGCATAGTGTACTTTATGACTGCTCATGTTTTTTATAATATACATTTTTTAGTTAAGGAATTGTTTTTTTTTTTAAATTTAAGCAAACATTTAAGGTAAATTATTTTCGTTTACTATTTTTTGTGTGCACTTGCGTGGACATTGGAATATTAAGCAATAATTATGGCGCCAAGCACTTTTAGATGCAATATCATTCATAAAACAAGCGAAATGCAACAAATTCGCGGAAAATTAAGGAATTTTAGGTTCACTCATTAAAACATTACGCTCATTATGCTTTAAACATTAGTACAATTTTGCAAGTTTCTAATATTTTTGCACTCCTTTTATAAAACTCACCTTCAAATCATATTTTGGAGTTTTTTTTTTTTCAATAAATTAACCATTAAGAAATTATATTTCTTATTTTCTTTCTCATATATACAAAGAATTTATTATTTTAAGTTGTTTCTTTAAGTAAAACATAAAAAGTTCACTAAGCGTACATTAAAAAAAACAGAACACGTTAACTAATTGTTTACTAAGAAATACAGAACATGTACCTTAAAAAACACTACACGTACACTAAAGCAAGATCGGTAAATTATCTTAGTGTTTGGGTTCGACAGTTCACAAACGTTATGTACCATTCATAAGCACAAAAAATTTATTTTGTATTCTTGTAAAGAATGTGTGAGGTTACTGTTCATGGCAAAATACGGTGTGGTACACTAACTTGATGTACCTTACTGTTTTTTCGAACACTTGAGCTTTTTATCCTAAATCAATTATCTACATACATACAACAAAAAACGACTTATGAAATCGATAATAACTTTTGAAAGAAATAATAATGTTATATGATAGCTTTGGCCAATTCTAATTCTATTAATAAAAATCGTACTATTTTTAATAAACTGATCGACTTCGCAATATTTTATAAATCGATCTGACTATGTCCGTCCGGATGGCCGCATGGTTGTCCGTCAATATACAACTTGTGCGCAAAGTAAATGTCTTAATTTTGAGGATTATACATAGATTTTTTTTATCATAAAAAGAAGCCTATTGAAAATTACGAAAATCGGTCCAAAATTCAACATGTCCCAATACAAATGTTTTTTCAAAATAGATCCTTTATGTGTCAATCTTGAAAACATGTTTTTTTTTATTAAATTCAGCCAAGAAATTTTTAATAAGATTTCTGTATGACGTGCTAAATTCCCAATTTTTCATATATGATAAATACACTGAAATTTATTGTTGAGGGAAAGCTAGCTTCTATGCGAAAGAAATGTTTTATTTTAAACGAATCGTTCGAATAATACTCCCGATCTTTTCAATATTTTAAAATACCATAAATTCCTTTTAAATGTTGGCTTTGTAATCAAATTTGGCAAAAACAAAAAACGTTTTCACCCGGTCTTTACTAGACATCGCTATGTTCAAACAACAAACAATTTAATATGCATCCATGAAATTAGATCGTGAAGACTACTGTTGACAATGTTTTGTTCTTGTTCGAACAGTAATGTTCAAACACTTGTTTGAACAACGATGTCTTAACGTCAATGACAGTACTCTCATAGCAATAAACGTATTATTATTAATTATTATTTTTGTTCCCCATGAACATGGAGAAAAAACAATGGCTAACTTAGACGGTATGTCATAAGTTATAATATCTAAAATGTTGTTTCCAAACAAGTCCATAAGTCTTATATAGAACCCCAACCCAAAAGCACTTTAAAACATATAAATCTTATATACATACATAAATAAATATCGGTGTCCAGGTAAAATTCGGCTGGAATAACTTTGTTATGAAAACTTTGGTAATGATATACGTAACACATACCGACCGACTCAGAATCAATTTCTAAATCGATCTAACGCTGTCCGTCTGTCCTGCTTTTAATGTTAACCTTTAAACACAGGTCGCTGCAATTTCAAAGATAATTCGATGAAATTTGGTACATACTAGAGTTGTCAAGCGATTAAGAATAATTCGATTAATCGATCAAACAAAAACAAACTCTTGTTCGAATAATTTTAAAATGGCGATTTTCGAATAACGAATAAATCGATTAATCTACAATTTTTTTTTTTTTTTTTAATTAAAGGCCTGTTGGTATTTCGAACGAATATTTCGTTCGCTTAAAAACAATATTTTATAATTTATTTTTGCTTTAAATGTAAGTTAAGAGAACAAAGTCTTCGTTCGAAATCGACGAAAGCTAAGAATTTGATTTATTCTCAAACGTTTTTAGTGATTTCATACAAAATGTAGGAAAGGTAAAAAATATTGTGGCCATAGCCCTGATTGTAATTAATCTCAATGTTTAATAAGCAAAAACCGTGTTGAGTTTTTTTTTAAATGTATTTTACATTCTTATTAAACAAATCTTTGACAAACAATTATGTATAACAGCCTTTTTCTTTTTTAATCAAACGTTAAAAACTTTTCAAGAAAGGGAATCGATCTTTCACTCTCGGGTGTAAAACTTAAAAATATACAAAAAGCTAAAAAATAAAGAATTAATATATGGGGGATTTCATGTCAAGTGACCCAATTTTGAAATCGATGTCTTCCGATTTGGATGAAATTTGCACCAAGGTTAGTCCTATTGGATAGTAGTTTAGACACAAATTTTTAACAAGATCGGTCTAAAAGTTTCTGAGTTAGTGGGGGTCAAAATTTGACATTTTGGCCATACAGGTGTCCATGTAACTTATTACCTATTGGTGTTAGCAAAATTTGTCCCAAGTAGCTTCGATAGCTATTTGATCCATCTTTTGAAAAAAATTTTTTTTGTTTTTTTTAAAAATTTTTTTTATTTTTTTTTTTTAAATTTAAAACTTTTTTTTATTTTTTTTTTTAGCGGGAATGTTTTTTTTTTTTTTTTTTTGTTCAAAAGAAAGCTTATGTCTTTTCCTTTAAGGTAGTTTTGGTCCCTTTTTGGGATGCGAGCGGCTTATGTATAAAAAAAAATTATTTCTAACTCTAGACAAGGGTTTTTCAATTTTTAGCATATGCAGTGTTCTTTCTCATCCATTTAACTTATTACCTATTAGTGTTAGCAGAATTTGTACCAAGTAGCTTCGATAGCTATTTGATCAATATTCTGAAAAATTTTTTTTTTGTTTTTTTAAAACTTTTTTTTTTTAAATTTAAAATTTTTTTTTTAAATGTAAAATTTTTTTTTATCCGGAATGTTTTTTTTTTTTTTTTTTTGTTCAAAAGAAAGCTTATGTCTTACCCTTTAAGGTAGTTTTGGTCGCTTTTTGGGGTGCGAGTGGCTTATGTATAAAAAAAATTATATCTAACTCAAGACGAGGGTTTTTAAATTTTTAGCATATGCACTATTTTTAATTTTTTCCTATTTGTGTTTAAGTGTTTCTAAAGCCTTAAAAATAAAACGTTTGCAAAGAAACTAGACAAATTAACCTCTCCGACGGTATGTTACAAACCCAATTATTATTTTATACCTTCGATACTATAATGCCCACAATATGTTAATCCCAGGAATATAATCACTTTTTTTCTGTAGAAATGTTGACAAATTAAATTCTTTTTATTAATTTGTAATAATAATCAAATTAATATATAATTATAATAATAATAATTTCTAATAATAATAATAAAAAGATAAATTTAAATAATTTAATAAATTTATGTAGGAAAAATAAAAAAAAGAATTATTTGTCAACATTTCTACAGAAAAAAAGTGATTATATTCCTGGGATTAACATATTAAAATTAAAAAACATATTAAAAAAAAAAGTTTTAAAAAAACAAAAAAAAAATTTTTCAGAATATTGATCAAATAGCTATCGAAGCTACTTGGTACAAATTCTGCTAACACTAATAGGTAATAAGTTAAATGGATGAGAAAGAACACTGCATATGCTAAAAATTGAAAAACCCTTGTCTAGAGTTAGAAATTATTTTTTTTTATACATAAGCCGCTCGCATCCCAAAAAGGGACCAAAACTACCTTAAAGGAAAAGACATAAGCTTTCTTTTGAACAAAAAAAAAAAAAAAAAAAAAACATTCCCGCTAAAAAAAAAAAATAAAAAAAAGTTTTAAATTTAAAAAAAAAAAATAAAAAAAATTTTTAAAAATAACAAAAAAAATTTTTTTCAAAAGATGGATCAAATAGCTATCGAAGCTACTTGGGACAAATTTTGCTAACACCAATAGGTAATAAGTTACATGGATAAGAAAGAACACCTGTATGGCCAAAATGTCAAATTTTGACCCCCACTAACTCAGAAACTTTTAGACCGATCTTGTTAAAAATTTGTGTCTAAACTACTATCCAATAGGACTAACCTTGGTGCAAATTTCATCCAAATCGGAAGACATCGATTTCAAAATTGGGTCACTTGACATGAAATCCCCCATATATATATATCATTTCATGAAAGTAGAAAATATTTTTATTGTATTATCCTTTTTTTAAATTGTATATATTTTAACCATTTGCGTAAGTGTCACAATATAACAATTGAAAATTAATGGAAGATAATGCAACGAAATCAAAAAATGACGAATTATTATTAAATTATTAAAACTAATGAGATCTTTGAGTTCTACATAAATATGTCTACATGTATGTAACAAGGGTAACGTAAAAACGCAAAAGAAAAATAATTATGCGTCAATATTTATCATTGCAAAAAATAGGGAATCAAAATCTTCTGATTCATCAGCCAATGCAATTTTGTTTTACACATTGTTTGTTTAAAAAGTGCATTTAAGAAGATTGAATAAATTTGTTACAGCAAGCTGCATTATTTTAAAGTATGTATTTATTCCAAGAGGAGCTTCTAAAACTCATATTGAATTTGGTTGTATTCATTATAGAAAAAGGCTCGTTCAGCAGAAGTAACGATTGTTGGTACAAACACCATATTTAAAACTATTTTAACATGCACTTGAAAAAACTTAAATTTGTACCCACATCTTGACCAGATCAGATTGAAAAGAGTAGATTTCCCCAAAAAATCCCCTGGGGATTTTCACGAAATTGTTATTCCCAATTACAAAAAAAATCCCCAATTTGGGGATAAATCCCCAAAAATGATTTCTTTTGTTCTCACCCGCCAGTGGGTATTGATAAAAAAACAACGCAAAAAATTTTTTAGGACGATCGGCGAAGGCTAAGCCGTCCCTCACGCCCACTAAAGTTTGAGAAAAATTATATTTATTTTAAATTAAATCTGACTTTTATGTTTCATAACTTATTAAATTTTAATTTTGTAGAATAGTTCTTAACAAGTATTTCCTTAATCTGCTATTAAACAAAATAAACTGAAAAATATCGAATAGGCCAATATAACAAATTAAAGTTATAATATATTAAAGAAACGCATTTTCTATGAATCACATATCTTTAATTTTGTTGAAAACCATTTTTATTATTTATTTAAAAAAAAAAACAGAGCAGCCGGGCACCTAATGTTTTAACCTAATTCGGGTACGCTGAATCCAGTGGTGGTATCCGTTTTTTAGGTTAGCTTTTGTTTTAGAGATATACCGTTATTTCGAAAATGGAGGAGGTTGCACAACATATGCTCGCGTTAATCAAAACGGTTTAGTTTATTGAATAAACTAAAAAAACTGAAATTCCGCAAAAAAATTACCTTTAAAAAAAGCCTAAAGGTTTTTCTTATATTCGCAGTCATTTTAGAAACTTAATTTTTTTAGCAAAAAATAAATAATTTTTTTTTATCAAAATTTCAAAATTTTTGTTCTTTAAAAAATCATAAAAAAATGGAATTGCAGCTGTGCTTATAATTTTTTTTAAACATATGAAAAACGAAATTTGCAAACAAAAATAAAGCCATAAGTGATTAAAATCTGTTCACAACTGGAAAATGTTAAAAACAAAAAACTAATGGAGGTCGGTCATATATTTTATTCTTCTTGGCAGTTACGGGGCTTTTTCTTCAATATATTCCTAGTCTGTATTGAAAATTTTGTATGTGAGCCCCCTTAAGGAATAGAGATAGCTGTTAGGTATGTTAAAAACAAATGATGGAGATAAAAAATAAAGTGGGATCGGTCATACATTTGACTCTTCTAGGGGGGGCATCCTAGACGCTGCAGGGGCCAAATTTAAGATTTTCATTAAACCGCCATATTTGTAAAGGAGCCCCCCTAAGGGTTGGAAATTTATGGCAAGTATTTTTTAAGAAAAAGTTAAGCACAAAAACTTAAGAAGGTCCGTCATACATTATATATCTCTAGGGGCGATTCCTTGGCAGTAATGGGCCTTTTTCTTCAATATATTTCTAGTATGTATTGCCAATTTTGTATGGCAGCCCCCTTAAGATATGAAAAAAGCGGTTAGGTATGGTAGAAACAAATGATATGCGTTTGACTTTTCTTTTTTTTTTGTAAGCAAACGCCCACAAACGCAAATATTGAAGTTGAATTGACGTGTGTAAGAAAAAATTGTTCTAAAGAAAAAATTTGCATTAATGCCGCTGTTTGCTCTTTTTTTGGTTACTTTTTGTTAAATATGAGATTTAGAGAAAACTTGTTCAGACAAAAGTTGTTGGAAACTTCACTAATACCATCTTCTTTGTGAACAATGTTTATGTAAAATTAATATTTTCCAAGTTATGAGGCATAAAAGTCGAACTTAACGATTTTTCTCAAACTTTGGCGGATGTGAGGGACGGTTAAGCCTTTCGCCGATTGTCTTAAAACTTTTTTAAGGTGTCGGTTTTTATCAATACCCACCGAATTGGGGAGTGAGAGCATGGAAAAAAAATAAAAAAAAAAAAATTTGCTTCATACAGTTAACGACCACCCCCCTAATGTATCCTATTTAAAATATGTAATTTTTTTTGTAAAAATAATTTATTTAATTGAATTCTCATCGATTAATCGAATAATTTTTAAGATTTAATCGTTTGATCGAACGAACAAAAACAATTATTTGAATTATTCGAACAAAAATTAAAGGCGAATAATTGACAACTCTATTACATACGTTTCAATTGTCATAAGGACGAAGCCCATTGAAAATAGTGCTAATCGGGCCCTAATTTTACATGCCCCCAAAAAAACACTCATAGAAAAATGCATCTTCATATTGATGATGGCCCTTACTTCAGAATTGTGACATCAATGTTGTTATTACAAGTGGCATCAATGAGGCAAAAAGTGATATCAATCCAATGACGAACGTCATCATAAGATTTTCTCATATTGTATGCGTCATCTATGCTACGACTACAGCGACATTAATTCGATCCGACATTTTGTGTATTATTAACATTATTTTCATGCTTAAAAACTAAAATAAGAGGCAAAAATTCCCATATTCTATTTGTTTAATTTATTTATGTAGTTAAATACATCACATTTTCAAAGAAGTATGATTACGAAAATCATATCGGGCATGCTGCTGGTGCCTTATAATTGAGAGGGTTGCTTAAAGTAACTTAATTAATCACGAGTGCTTTTCTTTCTGTGTATCAGTGTACAAACTTATTTTCGGAATAGTCTTTGTGCTTATAAATTATTTTTAGCCCAATTATGAATAAAAATTCCCCGGGAGTTTTCTCACTTCTCCCATTTTTCCTATGTAAATTCGTAAAAATGTAAAAATGGGGAAAGGGAAAAAACTCCCGGGGAATTTAAATTCATAATTGGGCTGTTTATGTTGGTATTTAGATTATATTTGGCTCAAAAATATTGTTTTGCAACCTTAATCGACCTACCAATTTTTTTTTTAAATCGGTCTACATTTGACTATAGCTCCCATGCAAATATTACTCAGGAAAATTACTTAAACTTCCTTATAAATGTTGGTTTTAACATACAATTTAAAATTGTGTAATGGTAGGTCCAGAATTGACCATAAGTCCCATATAAACCCAACTTAATATTGTTTTGCCGGGCCCAAGACTAGCCATGGGTCCAGATCTAGTATAGTCTTGAAAATTTTTCTGTATGTTCTATGGTGTAGGGTATCAAATGGTCGGGCTTTACTGAACATACTTTCTTAATTGTTTATTGTATAAAATAGTTTAAATTGAAAAAAAGACCAAGAACCGCCATCTACTTGTGAAACTCGGCAGTACTCTTTGTTTTCTAGCGTAATTTTTAGGTAATACAGGATATCGATAAAGCAGTTCATAAGATGTCGGTAAATGAATTAGAATTATTTACTGTCTTATCATTTTAGAGAAATCGTTACAAATGAAACACATTTAAATGTTTTTTTGTTTGTTTTTTATTTATCCAACATGAAATTGTGGAAGTTTTTTTGTTTTGTGGTATTTTTCATATGTTTTTGTTGTTTTTATTTTTAATATTTATATATATATGTATATATATATACGTATGAGTTTAATTATTAAGTATGTCTGTATGTATAATATTGGTTGATTTTAATTTGTTTGTTTATTATGTTTGTTACGTTTGAATAAAAGTTATTTATATTTGTTTTATGTTTTCTTTTAATTAATTAGTATGCAATTTAATAATGTTTAATGAATTCTTTGTTTAATTTTTTTTTTTTTTTTGGTTTTGATATTGTTAAATATGTAATACATACTTTCTTTATTTTTGGAATATTATAGAATTAATTATGGTAAATTGTAATTGTTTATGAATAGTTAATTATAATATGCTGGTGTTGCAAATATTTCTTAAACAATAGAATTTATGTTGTTTTTATCTTTTTGTAATTTTGTAACCTGACATTTAATGAAGAAATTTAATTTTTTGTTCACAACTAATTTGTCTTGTTTTTCTTTAATTTTTTTCAGATTATAAATATTTTTGGGTAAGTTTTTTTTTTGTTTTAATTTATAATTAAGTATAAAAAAGTGTTCGTTTTTGGAATGAGTTTTTTTTCTTAATTGTGCGAAAGTGTGTGTGTGTGTTTTTAATTATTTTATATTTTTTTTTAAGATTGTTTTAAATATATTTTTATTATAATATTTATATGATGATGAGTTTTGGAAATATTTTTCTTATTTTTTTTGTAATGATGTTTTTTTATTTATGAATGAATATATGAGTTAATTTATGATTAAGATGAGATTTTGATTTTATGTTGAATAGATTCATTTCTTTTTTTATTTTATGGCAAAATGCATAAAAAAGTATGTTATTGGTTTAATAAAATTTTAAATGACAAATGTTTAGGAAGATTTTTTATGGGTAAAAAAAATTGTTGAAAGTTTGACATTTTCAATAAAATTTAAACAAGTAGAATTATAAAAAAATTTGTATTTGTATACCAAAACAATAAAGATTTGTTGCGAAACATGCTGCTGGTAGCATTGAGTTTTTGAGAATTTGAGAAATTGAAAAATTTTCAATAAAATCATAAGAAATTTTTGCAATGAAATCATCATCAACATGTTGCAAGAAATTTTTAGTCAAAAATCTACACCAATTTTGAAAAGACATTTTGGTTATAAACAATTAACAAGCAACATGCTATGCTTCTGGAAGCATTTAATAAGAAATTTGTAATAAAATGTTACCAACATTTTTCAAAAATTTCATAAACAATCTTATACATAAGAAGGATTTTAATCATACTTTTGTAATAAAAAATTATAAAACCACCTTTTGCAACATGCTGCTATAATTTTGAAAATTCTAAACAAAATTAAAACATTTAAAATCTGTGACGTAACTCGTTGCTGTAAGAAACTTAAGAATATTTAAACATAACTTTAAAGAAAATTTCGTTATTTAATTTTTATTTTTATACAATTTTAACAAACAAGAAAATTTTTTTTTTCGCAACATGTTGCTAGAAGTTTTAGCAAAATTTTAAATTTTTTTAAAGGTTTATATTAAAAAGGCATTTGAATAAAAAAAAATTTTATAAAAATCAAAGCAAGGTATTTCGCAACATGTTGCTAAAAGTATTTAGTGAGAAATTTTAACAAAATTTTTAAATTTTTATTTATTTTTAAAAAAAATGTTTATAAAAAATTCAAATAATTTTTCTTATCAACATGTTGCTAGAAGTGTTAAGTGAGGAATTTAAAAAAAATTTTTAAATATTAAAAAAGAATTATATTTAAAAGGTATCTTTATAAAATTTTTTGTGTAAAAATAAAAAAAAAATTTTTTCGCAACATGTTGCTGTAAGTACATTTTTTTAAGTTTAACCAATTTACAAAAAATATTAAATAAAATTTTGTCTTAAAAAGTATTTTATACTAGTTTTTAATAGCAAACAAAGTAAACATCTTTGGCAACTTGTTTCTAAAAGCTTTAAAAGATAATGTTTAAGGCAATTTGAACAAATGTTTTAATATTACGAAGAAAATATCGAAGAAAATTGAGTTTAAAAAAAGTATTTTAGACTTTTTTTAATAGCAAACAAAGAAAACATCTTTTGCAACATGTTACTGAATGTTTTATACAAAGAATGTTCAAAAATTTTAAAAAAAATTTTTAATCAGATACAGAAAATTTTATACCAAAAAAATATATTTAAGAAAAGTTTGTTGAAAAGTATTTATATCATTTGCTAAGCGACATCTTTGCGGAAGTTTAAGGAAAAATAGTTTGAAAAATTTAAACAAAATTGAAGATATGTTGAAGGCGTTTTAAAGTATTTAAAAAAAATTTTTGAAGAAAAACAATAAACATATGTTGGGCAACATGTTCCTGAAAATTATTGGAACAAAATTTTTAAAATGTCAAGAAATTTTTTTGTTAACAAATTGTTCTAATTTTGAATATAAAAAAAAAGATAAAAATATGTTTCGCAACATGTTGCTGAAGTGTATTAATAAAAAAAAAAGTTGAAAAAAAATTGTAAAATATAATTTTTTTTTTAAATTTATTTCTATACTAATTTTTTGTATAGAAACAATACAAATTTGATTTGTAACATTTGCTTGCGAAAAAAATAAAAAAAAAATTAAATACAGTAGACGCTCACAAATTAGAGCTTTCAGTAATTCGAACGTCCAGAAATTAGAATCAGTGTTTGCAATACATTAAACGCTCTAAAATTCGAATTTATAGTTCTAATTTCAGAGCGTTTTGTTTTTTTTTTGTTATTTGAACACAAGAAATTCGCAATTTATTTTTATTCTGTTTGAACATGTAAAACTAAAAAGGGGAATTACCAAATTTTAGATGTGTTTCCTTATTTGTTGTTTTTTTGTCGCATTTATATATATTTGTGGCTAGTTTATTTGTGAAATTCGAAACATGTGTACATATTTTTGAAGTCTCTATTAAAAAGTGAAAGTGTATCATTCGAAATGTCAAATAAACGTAAAAAAACACTTTATCATTGGAAACGAAGGTCAAAATATTAGAAAAGCGTGACAAAGGGTTTGAAGGGAATATTAATGTTACGACATCTTCAATCAAAGATGAAAATGCATTCCGTGGAAGCAATGGATAGTTTTCCAAATATAAGAAACGACTCGGTATTTTTAATTTTAAAAAATGCATTTAATGTATTGGAGTGAATTACGTTTTGTTTTCTTGTTTTTATCAAATAAAATTGAATTAAAAAAAATTTAAGTAATTTTTATTTTTTATTCGAAATAAAAACGTCCAGAAATTAGAATAATTCAGAAATTAGAACTGCCTCAAAAACAAAGCGGTTCTAATTTGCGAGCGTCTACTGTATTAAATTATGTTACACATTTATAGTATTAAAACAGTATAAATTTAGTTTGCAGCATTTTTTGTAAGTTTTGAAAATTTTAATTAAAATTTTAAAATGCCAAAAACAACAACTTCCTCAATGTTTGTTCTAATATTTAATAGAAACATCATGCAAATTTTAAACAAAACGAAAAATATTTAAAATTAAAAAACAATAAGAATTTGCTTGCAACATGTTGTTAAAAGTATTTATTGAGAGTTTTTGGAAAAATTTGAACAAGATTTTTAAAACGTAGAATAATGTAAAATTTTCAAAAATATCTCAGTAATATTTGAAATTTTTATTTTTTAAAATGTAAGAAAAATAGAAAAATTATGAAAAATTTATTTCAAGAAACTTCTTTATACGATTTTTTTAAGATTGCAAATAATTACTTGTTGCTGGAAATTATTTTACAAAAACCATTAAACGTGTTGCTAACAACATTCGTAAGGTAACTTATTGCTGGCAAAATTTTTGTAAATGTTTTAAAATGTAAAAAAGGATTTTCTCTAGCAACATGCTGCTAGTTAGTAATAATGTGTCTTTAACATATTTGTTAATTTAAAGTAGGATTTTTTCAAAAGTTTAAACAAAAATATGTAAATGCAGCATGTTTTAGAAACATAGCACGTTGCTGGCAACGTTTTCCGTACATTTTCAATAAAAATTTCTCTAGCAACATGTTGCTAGTTAGTAATAATGTGTCTGTAACACTTTTGTTAATTTAAAATAGGATTTTTTTTTAATTAAAACAAAAGTATGTAAATGCAACATGTTTTTAGAAACATAACATGCGACTGGCAACATTTTCCGTACTACAAAATTATATATTTTTTCAAACATTTAAAAAAAAGCTGCGACGAGGTACTTTTTTGAAATATTTCCAAGAATATCCATGCAGATGTTTTAAAAAGGAACTTAGTAAATATTTTCCCAGCAACATGTTGCTTAACAGTATTAGAGAATTATGCCTTCAATAATTTTTTTCTCCCTAATATTTTTTGTTTTTAACGGTTAGTGTGATGTTTTAAGCGATTTTAGGTTGTTCTTCGTTTTATTTTTCTATTTATATAAAAAAAATTTATAGTTTCTTAAAAAATTTCGTTAAGCCAAACTTTATTTTTTATAATTTATTAATTTGAATCAAAAACTTTATGCCAAATACATAATTTTTGGTAAGTTTAAAATGTTTATACTTGAGTAAATTTTAAAGTATTTTTGATTTTGATTTTTATTTTCTAGAACTGGTATCCAAAACGGGAGTAAATTTTTTTCTTATTATTTTTAAATCGAAATTTGTTTTTATGTAAAGTTTGTAATTTAGTTTTAGTTTTTAGGATTTTTTTAAATATTTTTTTTTTGTTTTTCTTTTTTTTTTAATTTAGTAAAGTTTATTTCCTCTTAATGCTATTTTCCTTTTTTAATAATTATAATGTAAAATTTTATTTAAGTTTGGAAATATTTTGTTGTATTTTTTCTCATAATTTTTAAAAATTTCAAGCCGTATAAATAGTTTATGTTCACAACACTACATTGATAAATTTAAATTTATGTCTTTTTGGAATTTTTATAAAAAATAATAAAAAAATTTTATTTTTAATAAAAAAAATTCGAAAACTTTTTTTCTTCGTTTTAGCTTATTTTATAATTTAATATAGACTAGAACTATTTTAAATGTTTGTCATAAAATTTAATTAACTATAAAAAGCCTCTAAGTTTTTTTTTCTATTTTAAGCAACTAATTTTTAAAAAATATCTTTAATTTTGTCTTTAAGTTTTTTTTTATATGTTAATTATTCAAATATAAAGTATAATTTTTATATTAGTTGGGTCTGTGGTGGTTTTTTATATATTTGATATAAAAAGTTGTAGGGTTAATGGTTCGGGAATAGGATAAGAGTTTCAAGCAAAGTCGTCTTGTGTTTGTTAAAGATCTGTCCCGTATAAAAAAAAAACAAAGAAGACTTAAACAAGGAAAAAAATAATTAAACAATTTCTTTCATATAATAATCATATTTTTTGTCTAACCTAAACAAAATAAAAGCTTAGCAACATGTTCCTAAAGGAAACTTATATAAACGGAATTCTTTTCCTTATAATTATATTTACATACAATCAAATAAAACCTCCGCTTTAACAATGTTAACATGCTAGTTATTAAAAAATATCTTTAATAACGTGTTGCTTCCAATATTTGTTAAAAAAAGAAAAACCTAAACTTTTTTTAAATTCAACTTTATACCTAAAAAAATATGTCCAACAAAATTTTAATGAAAAACTTAAGTTTTTGCTTAGCAACATGTTGCTGGAAGTATCTTTTTAAAAGCTTAAAATTTCTAGCAACATAATGGAATATTTTGAGTCTAAAATTATATAAATTCTTAAGCAACATGTTGCAAATAAATTGTATTAAAAAATTTGTATCTCAAAATTTTACTTTTTTGACAAGAAAATATATCCTTAAAAATGTTGTTGTCTACAGATAGTAGAACAAAATTTTTTGCAACATGTTGAAATAATTTCCTTAATTGTTAGTTAAAAGTCTAACAAGTGGCTTTAAATGTCTAGCAACATAATATAATATTCTGAGTATGTTGCAATTGAATTAGATTAGAAATCGTCTTTCTCAAAATTGTATTTTTTTTTGCCAAAAAATATATTTTAAAAACAACATGTTGCAAAGTTTTCCTAAATTGTTAGTTCAAAGTCTAACATGTTGCTGTCTATATAAAATAGCTTTAAAAAAGCAACTTAATAAAATATTTCTGAATATAAAATTATAAAGCAACATGTTGCAATATTAGAAAACTTTTTTCTCAAAATTTAGTTTTTTTTTGACAAGAAATATATTTTTTTAAATGTTGCTATCTATAGATAGTAGTATAAAATTTCTAGCAACATGTATCAATGTTTTTCAAAATTGTTATGTTAAAGTCATATATGAGTCTTTTATTTAACAATTTAGAAAAACTTGCTGTTTATATAATATAGTTTAAAATGTTTAGCAACATAATGGAATATTTTGAGTATTTACAATAATTCTGTTTAATAAAAAAACTAAATCATGTTTTTTCTTCTGGGGAATTTTTATTTAAAATTAGATTGAACAAAAACTAAATCATGTTTTTTTTCTTGGGAATTTTTATTCAAAATTGGATTGAAGTTACTTTAAAATTTTAACTCGCAACATGTTGCTTAAATGAAAACGTATGCATGCTGTTAATTTATTAATAATTCCTTTTAGCAACATGTTGCTGAAATTCTTTCAATATTTTTGCTTTTTAAGGTGTTTTCTACATAAAAAAATAAGTTTAATTAAAATAAATTAAAAAAAAAAATGAATCTTTCTTTTAAGAAACTTCTATTAAATGAAACGCACTTAATTTTTTTACAAAAATTTTGAGCAATCGATTGATTTCAGTCTTGTTAATTTTGAAAAATTTTCTGTTTATTATTTTGAAATTTAATAGAAGATTCTTAAAAAAAAGTAAAAAAATCAAACTGAAAAAACAACATAAAAAATACAAACCTCTTTAAACTCAAGTTTTCAAACAAAAATTTAATTAAAATAATAAAACAATTTTTCTAATTTTTTTTTGATTAAATTATAAGTTTTTTTAATTAAAAGAAATATAATAAAGCATGTATTTTTTGTCAACTTAATATTATTAAATATATAAATAAAATTTTTTTGTTATTAAAACAAAAGTATACAAGTTTTTCAATAGAAAAATACAAATTGAAATAATTTTTTTTAATATATAATACAAAAAAAAGTTAAAGCTTTTGTAAAATAAAAATATTAATTTTTTGTTTTGATTTTTGTATAATACAAGTTTTAAAAGTGTTGATGTTAAAATATTAAAAAAAAAAAATTGAAACAAATTAAAGGAAGCTCTATTTAAAAAAAAAAATTATTGTTTAATTAAAAAAAGAAAATTAAAGTCATAAAAAACCTTTTAAATTATAGATAAAAGTGAAAAATTTTTTGTTGAAAACATGTTGCTGGCACCTAAAGTTCATAGTTTTACACTTGCAACATGTTGCTAGACTTGTTATTTTGCCTACTCTTAAGTTTTATATACAATTATAACTTGCATTGCTATTTTTTTTATTAAATTATTAAAGACAATGTCTTTGCAACATGTTTCTGCAACATGTTTCTGCAACATGTATTTGCAACATGTTCCTGCAAAATGTATCCATAGTTATATTTTACATGAATTTTTTCACTTTTTTCTTCTTTTTTAGTGCCTTTAATTCTAATAAAAGTTATTAAAATATTTTAATTTAATATGACTACCATAAACATCACACACATTTATCCACTTTTAATAAAAAAAAAGTGTTCTTTAAAACATGTTGCGTCAAGTGTAAATATTAATAGGATCCATGATAAATTATTTAGTAAAATCATTATTAAAAATAAACATATTAAATTCAAAACTTAAAACTAAAAATATGTTTGCTTAAGAAAATTAATATTAAAATATTTTAAAATATTTTTTGAAAATAATGGCAAATTATTTAATGACTTTTTTTTCTTAAGCTTGTTGCATTTTCTTAGCTTTTTCCGAATAGTGAGATTCTTAAATTAATAATTAAAAAATAATAATAATAATAAAAATTAAAGGGCTGTTTTCGTCATTGTCATTGTCATCGTTTAGTTTTTGTCTTATTTTGAAATAATAATTTGTGCTGTATATTTCTTATTTTCATTTAAAACAAAACAAAATAATTGATAACTGAGATTTTAGGAAGTTAAAAAGGATCTTTAGGTTTTAAAGAAGTTTTTATAAGAAAATCCCTTTCAAAAAAGATATGTCCCAAGAAAAAAAGCGGGTTTGGTTAAGAAAATGCTTAGCAACATTTTAAAGTTATTGCCAAATGTTTGGCAAAATTTTTAGGCAACATTTTAATAAAACTTTATTAAGAAAAATCGCTTTTAAGAAACTAGTGTAAGTCCTAGGAAATTTTGCCTTCTAAAAATTGCTTGAAATTTTATAAATATATAAATAAATAAGAAACTGTTAAGCAACATTCTATAACAAGTTGCCAAATGCTTAAAACACTTAATTTGGCTTTTAATAATATACTAAGCAACATGTTGATTCAAAATTAAATGCTCACATTTCAATAAAACTATAATAAGACATTCGCTTTTTAAACTGAGTTTTTTTCGTAAGAACTTTTGGCCATTAAAAATGCCACATGTACAGCAACATGTGGCCCAATAAGTTTTGTTGGCTATAAAAATTGCTGTTAAGTTCAGGAACATGTTGAGCAACGTAGTGAAGCAAGTAAAAAGACAAATGGTGTTTAGAAGAATAAAATATCTAATATGGCTCAATTTAATTTAACAAATTATTTGCAACATGTTGCTTAACCAAAACTAATGTTTAAATACTAAAACAACATGTTGCTGAAATTCTTATTTCGTTTTTAGGTGTTTTCTAAAAAAAGTTAAATTTCCTAGAAAAAAACTTTATAAACATGTTGCTGGGGACATATTGCCAAAAGTTAATTACTATTTTTAAGCTTAACTCTAGACCTTTTTTTGCTCCCGAATATTTCCCAGTTGATCAAAATTTTATGTTAAATTTTTGCTGTTTTTTTTTCTTTAAATAACTATTTTTCTCTGGTGTTTTAATTACTTTTCCTGAATTCTATTTTTCCCTTTTGTTTTTGGTAGTTTCTTAAATTAGTTTTAATCTTGTAATTTATAATTAATGAATATTTTTTTTTTTGTTAATTATTTAATATTTACCATCAAGATACACTTATACATTTAAAAAAATTGGTTTTGCTTAAATATGTTAAGGTTTTTTTTGTTAAAAAATGCATAAATTACTTTTTCGTTAAATGTTTGTTTTGTTCTTTAGCTTTCGCACAATTCAGAAGCGGGGGGAAAAACCTTAAAATATTTTCACGGTTTTTAAGGAAAACATTTTGGTTCTTTCGTCTTCTAGTTTTAGAAGGTTTTTGGGGTTCATTCCTTGTGATGTTTTTTATTTAAGATGAGGGGGGGCGCAGAGAAAAAACATAGTTTTTTCCATTAATTTACGTAGATGTAAATGACTTAATATTAATTAGTTTTGTTCGTAAGATTCACTCAATTTCTTTTTATGGGTTTAGCAAAAAGTGTTTTTGTTTTTTTATAAATAATATATTTAATTAATGAGTGATTATGTTCTTTTGGATTTGAAGTCGTTTTGAATGACGTTTGCCTTTTTAGCTGGTTCACAAATTTACAAATTACACTGCCATAGTATCGTAGGCTGTGAATCCTGCGCCACTTTGTTGTTGGAGTTGTTTTGGACCGGCTTCGTTTCTAGAGTTAAAAAAGGCGTTAAATTAATTTATTATATTTGAAGTTTCAAAAAAATTTTTTTCAAATAATAAAAGGTTACACATTTGTTTGGTTAATATCAAGTTTTATTTTAGATATGTATGTATTTTACAGCTTAGCAAGCAAAATAAGCTTTAATATGCATTATTTCGTTAAGTGTAACTTTCTGTGGCTTAACATATGTATATTGTCTTATATCGATGAAATCTGAAGAATTATTTTGTTTTCTTAATTTTCTATATAGAAACTGCCAATGCAAGTTCAAAAGCTTTTGTTTGTAAAAAAGCTTTTACTATATAAAAATATTTTTATAACAAAAAAAAAAAAAAAAACTATTCCAATGTATAAAAAATGTCATACTTCATTATATGAAATGGCTAATAACTGACCGAAAAGCTTTTCTGTATAAAAAAATTTAAACCCAGCTGTAAAGCTTTTTAAAAAGCAAACTTTTATTACTAGCTCCAAAGCTGCATTTCTTGCTTTTTCTGAATTTATATATTTATTTTTTTTATTATTTTTTTTATTTATTTATTAAGTTTTATCCCTAATTAAAAAACTTTTCTATTTCGAAAGCTTTATCGCCAGTTAAAATTGATTCGTATATAGAAAGTTTTAGCTAGCTCTCAATCTTTTCTATTAAAAAGCTTTGTTTCGCCCTTATTTGTTTTTAGCTGCTACTTCCCCCACCGTCTTGTGAATTCGCCTTGCTTTAATTTTTGAGTTTGCGGCAAACAGGTTTGAAAGCTCGTACAATTTTACATGGACTGATCATGTTTCTTTGCAAAGTAAGCAGCAAGCATTTTTGTTGCCGAGATCTTATTGGCTGTTGTGCTCTTGTCCGTGTGAAAGCACAAAGCTCACTCTCAAAGCTCGTAAAAGTTTGCACTTTGTGCATATGGCTTGGAAGACACAGATTTATAATAGCAACTTTACATGAAACAGCTTTATTACTGGCTAAAAATCCTTCCGACCTAAAATTTTAACACTAGTTCAAAATTTATTAATATTTCAAATTTTTTTTTATTTCGGAAAAGTTTTTTCGCTAAGATACATTTTTTTCTATTATCGCTAGCTAAAAGCTTTTTCTATAAGGATAAGCGTTATAGCTATCTCAACATCTTTTCTTTATGGAAAAGCGTAATCGAAAGTTCAAATTCTTCCGCTGCTACCTTAAAATGTTTCCTTTACAAAAAAGCTTTATCTTCAGCTCAAAATCTTTTTTTATAGAAAAGCTTAATCGCCAGTTCATAATATTTTTTTAAAGAAAAGCTTAATCGCCAGCTCATAATCTTTTCTTAATAAAAAAATTTAATCACCAGTTTATAATATTTTCTTAATGGAAAAGCTTAATCGTCAGTTTATAATCTTGATCGCCAGCTCAAAATCTTTTATTTATATAAAAGCTTTATCGCCAGCTTAAAATGTTTTCTTTACATAAAAGCTTTATCCCCAGCGCATATTTTTTATTTATGCACAAGCTTTATCACTGGATCAAAAATTTTTATTTGTACGAAAGCTTTATTGCTGGCTTAAAATTTTTTATATAGAAAGGTTTTCTGTCTAGCTCCAAATCTTTTTACAGAGAAAAGCTTAATCACTACTTCAAAATCTTGTCTATATGAAAAACCTTTAACGCTAACTCAAAATTATTTCGTTAAAAAAGCCTTATCCCTAGCCTGAAATTTTTTAAATATAGAAAACAAAGCTTTTCTATATTAAAAAAAAAAAAACTTGAAATCTCTGGTACCGCAAAAATTTTTATGCTTTGAAAAATGACTATTTGAATACCTCTAAATCTTCGTAAGGTAAAAAATGTTTTCTTTAATTAAAAGCTTTTCCTTCTATAAGAAAATCTCATAACCATAGAAAAAAGCTTTCTTGTTTAAAAAAATTCTATTGCCACCCTAAATTTTCTGATTGCTTCTGAGATTTGAAATGTGTAAAATGTATTTAAAATTTTTAGTATAAATTATGCATAACTTTAATATGCTTTTAAGCTGTAAACAGTTATTAAATATTATAATATTTATTATTAGGTGTATTTATTTTAAAAACTCGTTTCAAAACTGTGAATTGCTTAAATAAAATTCAAAAACTTAAAAAAGAAAGAAAGAAATTTAACCAAAACTTTAGATAAAACTTGGAAAAAGCTTTTAAAAATCATGCAAAAAAATAAAAACTTAAAAAATAATTAAACATTTACATGCCATGCCATTAGTCCAAAACCAAAAGGATAAAAAGCTTTTTACATACAATTAAATAATTATTTTAAATTATTTTTAAGTACTTTTTAAAGAAAACATACAAAATTAAATAAATAAATACAACCAACTTACAAGTGTCTTCGACTATTAGAGAGTTTAATTTGAAGTTTTCGATAAATTAAAAGTGGATGAATTAATATTTGCAAGTTAATTGGGGAATTAATAGAAATAGAAAGTAGAAAAATATATTAAATAAAACAATAAATATGATAAATAGTTTTATAAATAGTTAAGTTATTTAGGTAAACAATACTGTTTTAAAGGATCAGTTTATCAGATAGCTTTCCGTTCGAGAAAGCACTTTCGCCAGATTAAAAGTTTTGCTATTAAGAAGTTTTATTTTTATCCTAAAATCTTGATAAGCTAAAAGCTTGTTCTCATGTAAATGGTCTATATATTTTAAGAAAACATATTGAATTTAATTTTGTTAGACACTGTATATTTTTAAAATTAAAATGTTTTTGTTCAAAAAGCACAATCTTTAACTAAACTTGAAGTTTTTCTTTTAAAAGTTGTAAGATTAACTACTTTTTCTATTGAGAAAATTAAATCACCATTTCTCTATTAAAAATTCATTATTTTAACTTGAAAACCAAAAAGTTGTTTTACTAGCTTGAAAACTTTTCTATTAAGAATGTTTTATTGCTAGTAGAAGCTTAATTACTAAGGTCAAACGTGTTTCTATAGGAAAATTTCCAAAGTTTTAATTAACCGCAAACTTTATTGCCAGCTTATAAGGTTTAATATAAAGAAAATATTATCCTAAGCTGCAAAGCTTTTCAATTAATCAGTATTTTATCATTGGTTTTCTTATAAAGGAAACTTAATTGGTGGCTAAAAAGCTGTTTTTAATGATTATTTTAATATTTAGATCAAGCATTGTAAAGGTTTTCAGCATTTTGTCGTAAGTTTAAAAGATTAGGTTAGGTTTTTATTTATTTATATAGTATGTATCTAACAAAAGCTTTGTAGTATAAAGTCACTTACTTAAAACTGTTTATAAAGTTTAGAGCTGATTCAAGGTAAAAGGCGTTTCTATGAACTAAACTCTATTGCTGTATCAAAAGCTTGACAGTTAGGAAGCTTTTCTTTCTAGTTTTAAAGAAAAAACAGCAGTTTTATAAACAGAAAGCTCTATCGTAAACATTGAAATAAACAACAGTCGCAGGAAAAAAATTTTATGTTTTTATAAAAGTTTATTTTTAAAGGAATTTTTTGAAAGAGAATTTAAGGTTTTTGCTGATAAGATCTTTGAAGCTTACTAAAAGCTTTACTATTTTATTATTTGCAAAATGGTTTTTCTATCTACGAAACTCTAAAAATGCTTTTTATAAATAGCTTAAAACCAATATTTAAAGCTTTGTTGTTTGTAAAAGCTTTTTTATTAGCTTTTTGGCTTTCAAATATTTTGTGTTGAATTAGCCTTCTTTAACTTCACTTAATCTGTTGACTAAAACTGATCCTTTAAACTTTAGTCTTGTACTTTTTATACAAGTATAAGTTCGTAACTTGTTGTTTAATAACTTTTTAAATGGGGGATTTAATCTATTTTTAGGTTATAAATAACTTTTTTCGGAAATTTTTTTTAACATTTTCATCATTTTACTTTACCTTTCAATTAATTTACGCATCTCTTCTGTGGTACGTTGATCCTTGTGCAGTGGGGATCTTTTTACAGCTGTTTTGTGTTTTAATTTTTAACATTTTGTTTGATTTTTTTTTTTTTTTTTTTTAATTTTCAAAGATTTTAAAAGTTTTTAATTTTATTTTTATTTGTTTAATTTTAAATTAGTAAGACCCAGGTTTAAGTTTTATAAATTTTCAGAATATTCCAATAAATATTGAGTAAATATGAAAAAAAGAAATAAAAATAATAATAAAAATTAAGAATTTAAATAAAATGTTTTTCTATATTTTTTTATTTAAATACAACTCCAGAGTTTTTTCTGGTTGAAAGGGTTTGAAATATGAAATAGATTTTTTTGTATCGGCGGGCTTATGATAAAAAAAAATTGTGAATTATATTTACAGGCGAAATTATAAGAAATAAAAAAAAAATACTTAAAATGTCTATAAATTATTGACAAGAATTAGCTAAAATCCTTAAAAAAAAATACATGCATTAATGACATTTGAAAAAAAAAAAATCATAAAAAACTCTATAGACAAAATTAAATGGTCAAGTTTACGCTAAAAAAGGGTCTTACGTCTTTATCTTTAAATAAAACAAATTATGTGTGAGAAATCACAAACTATTTCTATTCGTTTAAAAGACTTATCCATACCATTCTCTATGGAAAAAAACATCGTGCATCGCGGCTTGACTGCACTGAAAGAATTTTCTTCGCAATTCCAATGAATTTTGACATTAATCCCATGAAAAATTGCATTAAAAAGGAACCTATGCAGCGCTTCGTTGGATCAATGAAACCTGTTTCATTAAAATGTATTTAATGAAACATTACATTAGATCTATGAATATTATTCATTGGATGAATACTTTCAATAAAGTAAAAAAATTTTTTTCTTATTTTATTTTTTTTTTTTTTTTATTTATTTTTGCTTTTTTATTTTTATTGGATAAAAAAACTGATTAAATTGGCCATAACAACAATAACAAAGTTGATTGAAAGTGGATTGAAAGTTTTTGTTTCATTAATATAATGACATTTTTATTGTCATAATGAAAATTTAAATGTATGAAGGCAATTATTGAAATATGTTGCTTTTATAAAAAAAATTTTTGATTTATGAAATAATTAAATCTTACATTTTTTAATTAACAATTAAACATTTTTTTAAGGAAACTATAATTTTGTATTAATTTATGAATATAGTAATGTTTGTATATTGTTTTTTTATGTTCCAAATTAAAATTTTTTGTTAAACTTGGACAAACTTAAGTTTTCATATATCCAATGAAAATTTTTAACGTAATTACGAAATCCAATGAAGCGATTTTATAACTATGAAATTTCATTTAGACAATGAAATTTTTTTTATGAAAATGATTCATTAAATATATGAAGTATTAAATATATAAAAAGTCTCTTTGGGGTCAAATATTACGCTTTCAGGGACCAGTCTTGATCACCTACAAGTGAGATGACTGTGCTCTCAAATCGCTCGTTTAGAATGTCTATTGTGGCATGCACTGTGTGGCTCAAAGCGTCGTCTTGTTAAAATCGCATCTCCTTAGACTTCATATCATCCAAAGCAGGACAAAAGTAGCTCGTAATCATCGATATTTAGAGCACGCGTATGGACCGATGACGCCGGCATCCCAACATCAACAACAAAAAGTAACTTAATCTAAATGTACTGGACGCTCTAGGATCTTATCTAAAGAGGTATTGTCACAAAGTCGGCAATTTTGTTGGTTGAGTTACCCATTTATCCAGAGAATTAGAACAGAGCACCTGTTCTTAATAACACCATTTTATCATTTGCACGTGTTGGTAAACGCTATAACCCTCCAAGGTGATTTGGCACAACAGACTTAATAAATGCCAGCCAGTTCGACAAATCTAGCTTCATGAATATGGCTGCTATCAACTGTCAAAGTTCGAGAGTACCACTGGAAAACTCTTTATAAAATATGCCTTCTATAAACTCTTATGTTAGCTTAAAAGTTTTTTTTTTAACATTAACTAGATAAAAAGCTTAACTTATAAAAATCTTCAAGACTAGTTCAAAAACTTTTTTATATAAAAAGCTTTATCGCTTGCTTAAAAAAACATTTTACATTAAAAGTTTAATCGTTAATAAAAAAGATTTCATATATAAATTATGCAAAAAAAAGTTAAAGTACATAAAAACCCATTCACTTTTCTGGGCTTGGGTTACCAATGTATACTTAAACTTTTTTTTGCTTAAATTATATAAAAAGCTTTAAAGCTAGTTAAAAAAAAAAACTTTTCTATATGAAAAGTTTCATCGTTAGCAAAAAAGCTTTTACATATAAATACATTAAAAGTTTTATCTCTAGCTTGAAAGCTTTTTTCCATACATATTAATTAACTTTAAGGAATATATGTATCTGGCGCTTAACTTTGTTAGTCACTTTATTTAACTTAACACTAAGAAACTGCAAGAGGGTTTTAGATCTAGAACGTTTTTTTTTTTTTTTGCAATTTATTAAACACTTTTGTTAGTTACTGTTTAAATTTCTTTCAACTTATAAAACTTGCCATTTAATTTTGTTTAGAACTGTTATTAACTTAAATCTAAAAATTTTTAAAATCATATTGTTTTAGTCACAAATAAACATTGAATCAAATATATATTTAAGATGTGCATTATGAAAAAATATGTGCTTGCAATGAAATAATATTTTGAATGAAAAAGGTAAAAAAAAAAAAAAATAAATAAATTTGAAATCATAATTTTTTAAAAAAATATATAATAAAAATTAAATTATTTGCAAAACACAGTATGATTTTTTTTAATGATTAAACGAATTTGTATTTTATTAAAAAATTTGATTTAAGTATTGAGAGGGGAATTGTTTTGAAATAATGAAATGATTTCAAAAATAATGAAATCAATATAAAATATGTATATGACTAAGAACGAATGATGAACAAATATTAGGAAAAAGCTTTTTAAAACTTCTATAAAAAAAAGGCTTTAAGGTAAACATTTACACGAAATTCGTAAATCAAACTGTCCGAGAGATTTGATCTCTTCATAATTTCTTATTAAAAAAAAGAGCCCTAAATTCACACGTTATCTGAGAAAAGTCCTAATAATTAAAAAAAAAAACATGATTACAAATCAAACACACAGAAAGGAAAACACTCGGGATAAATTAAGTTTTTTATACTTACTTTAAGTACGAGTCGTACTTCACAATTAAAGTACTAATAACAGTAAAACGTACTTAAAACAATCCCAAATGGGAATACTTTCAAACATCAATCCCGGAATGTTTTAAAATAATTATAAAATTCTTAAGCCAAGTAAAAAAATTTTGAAGTTTTCGTTTGTAGTGAGAGTAAAAATAGAAAAGTGAGCGTTTTAATCTTATATAACTTATTAGTCTCATCCCTAACCATTGTATTCTATATGCGTGCAAACGCGTGTGTTTGTCAAAGTTTGTTGTAGAAACTACAATAACAACACACAAGTAGGTAACAAACGATTTGCTTGTTTTTTTGTAGCAACAACCACAACAACAGAACAAGAAGAAAAAACTTACATTATTTTCATGTTTAAAAAGTAAAATAAAAAGCTCAAGTTCCCATTTAGTTTATATTAAGTTAAATATGTACATCATATTTTTAAAGTAGAAACCATGTCGGGCATGATGCTGGTGTTATATAACTGAAATTCTGTAAGATGTTACTTAACCGTTAATCAATCATAAATGTATTCTCTTTCTGTCTCTGGTTCTCTTAGGTAAGTGTTTTAGGTTTCAGTTTCGTATTATTTCAAGTACTGATTCGGGATTAAATCAAATTTATAATACTCGAAAAAAGCGCATTTTAAAATTGATTTAATTTTAGTTTTACCCTTATTAATAAAAATTTCGGATTATTTCAAGTACGAATTCGGGATTTAATATGGATAATTTAAGTATCTCGCACTTGAATAATCCGTAGTTGATTCAATCTTTCTGTACTTGATTCAAGAAAATCCGTACTTACCGTACTACCCAGTAAAAATTTCGCCTAAAAAATAATGTGTTGAGCAATCAGAAAAACATAAGAGCACTACTTACAATTCAACTGAAAGAACCAATGAGTTTTACATGGGATGATGTCCCGAAATAAACGCATTCAAAAGTAAGGCAATATTTTTTTACCTACATACATACATCCAGAAAAAAGTAGTTGTAGATGTTGTTATAGATGTGGTTAAAGAAGAAAGCTACTAAATAATGAGTTAAAGAGCTATTCACTTTAAAAAAGTAAGCGAAGTTTTTACTAATTACCCAGTAAAAACTTCGTCTACATTTTACACTTATTTTACAGATTTATGTAGATAAAAAATAATGACTTACAATAAAAGGCGTTCTTTTTGGGACATCCCTTGTAAAATTCTTTGGTTCTTTCAGTAGCATTGGAAGTAGTATTGTTGCTTTTTCCTGATTACTTTACACATTATTTTGTAGGCGAAGTTTTTACTGGGTATTAATACTGCTTCAGACTGATTTCAGTACGGATGGACTGATTTTACTTTTGAGTACAGGTTAAACATTTCTGAAATTAATTTCTGCACTATAATGTTTTTATTCAAAGACCTGTTCTCAGGTGTTGCCAAAAACGGACTTCCTTTTTTGGGGTGTTTCAAATTTTAAAAAATTTTCTTCAACAAAATTGAAAAAATTATGATATGGACTCGAGGGAATTGTTAAAAACATCTGAGAGAATCAAATAAAAAAATTTTTAATATTTCCTTCGCTACACTTGGGTAGGGCAACGAATTGATTTTTACGGATTTCGAGGAAAATGCTTTTTTTTTTTTTGCACAAAATAGATCAATACAAAAAAGTTGATCTATTTTTATTAAGTTCCAATTAATGCTATTCAGATTTCTATGACACAAACTACAAGGATTATATTCTGAAATTTTGGGTAAAAATCGAACCTCAATCAAGAAGGTCATTTTTTTTTTTTTTTTTTTTTTGAAATTTTGAATATTTCATGAAATTTATATATTTTTTGATTTATATTGTTATTTTAGTGAACGTTTGCTAAATTTTTTTTTGTAATTTTATATTTCAAAAGAGAAACAATTTTTTATTAACCTTTTTATACCCTTGAGTGCTAAAATGACCCAATAATTTTTAACGCTAAAAACGCCGTTTCATTCAAATATCTGCATAATAAAACTATATGTTTTTAATTATAATTAAAAAAATTACAAAATTACTGCACCTTTTCTGAATCTTCCTGTTTAAAATTCTACCTTAAAAATTCAGATTTCTAAAAAAAATTCTGAAAAAATTTTGAATATCAGAAATTGATATGAAATGAAATAACGAATAAGATGGTATTCAATGAGTGATTTGTGTTTTTGGAATGATTTTGAATAGTTATCGATAAAGCCTAGTACTCTGTTCAAATTTGTGAAAAATGTTGAGCAACATTGTTTATTCCACACGAAAATTTTGGCATTTATCAATGTTACCAATCTTGCGAGTTTGTACAATTTGACGTTTTTATTCCTTCAAAGTATGCTACATTCTTCGTGTATGTAAACAAACTCCACATGTATTTTACTAAAATTATTTTTTTTTAATAAAAAATTTAATAAAAAAAAGTAAATATGATTAAAAAACTGTTACCGATTGTGTTAATTTAATTTTTTATTTCTTTTTTAAAATTCCACGTGAAATAAAGGCAGCTTACATTATTTCGCAGTTGTAAAAAAAATGTTGCCAGAAACATTTCGTAACTTTTTCACAAAATAAACAGAGTACAACTCCATCAACATTATTACGTAGATATTCCGCACAAGTTTTTTTCATATGCATTTTGACAGCATTTCACGTGAAATGTTGAACAGAGTACCAGGCTTAAATGTCAAATGTTCTGATAAGAAAGGAAATGTCAAAGTGATTAATGACAAATGTTTTGAATTCTTTCCATTTACACACTCACCATCTTTAGTTTCTTCTGTTAAAATTGTTAATAAATATATATATTTTTTAATTACAATAAACAAATTTTGCAATAAAAGGAAAAAAGTCAATTGAAAATTTTGAAAAAAAAAATAGAATAAGATAATTGTGTTAAAATTTTCAGAATTTTGCTTATTGAAATCAAATTCTTTTTATTTTCAAACTGAAAATGTTTATTTGAATTTTCGATTAAAAAAAAAAGACAGACTTAACACTTACCGCCATAATTGCCACGTGGTCCATGATCACGATCACATTCGGCCTCGGAAATTTCATTGCTTTCCTTGGAGTCATTAAAAGATGAATTGCTCATGTCATGATTACGTGGTGGAGGTGGTGGAGGTTCGGGAGAGCCATTGCCAGGATTGCGAGTTGAACCTTAATTTTAAGAAAATCGTTATGAACAGTAATTTTTATTTTTTTTTTTTTTTGCTTAATTTAAAATATTTTCATACTTACCAACACTACGTCTGCCCATGGAGCCACGAGAGCCATAATGATCATAAGGTGTGCCATAGGGTCCGCCATATTGAGAGCCATATTGATCTTCTTCGGGGGCACAGTTAGCGGGGTCATCATATTCGGGTCCTGGTCCAGAATACAAACTACCTCCTTGAGAATTGACACGGGTGTAACGGCGCTTTTAAATGAAATTAAAAAAAAATATTGACATAAGTCCTTCAAAAAATGCGTTACTAATTTTAACTCACATATTGATCTTCTTCAGCACAATTAGCAGGATCATCATATTCAGGAGCTGGGGTATAAATCGAAGATTGTCCTCCTTGACTATTTTTGCGAGCATAACGATTAGCACGTGGCATTGACTGAGAACCGGAGCGTGAGTGCATGTGTCCAGGATGTCCGGGTGGTCCCATGGTGCCAGCATGACCGGGTGGGGCATGTCCGTTTTGGTGGGGGAAGGTTTGGAAGTTCATTGCCTTGGTAGGATCCATTTCTTCGCGGAAGCCCAATAGATGGAAAGTAGCGTAGGGGCAAATTTCGTCTTCCATACCTTCATGCGATTTCACAAATTTTATAAAAAAAAATTTAATTAACAAAATTAGTCTAGTGTCGGTATAATTTTGCCGTCAAGTGTCAATGTTGGTGTTTAGTGTTTTTTAGTGGTGTTATGTCTGAAGTGAGAGTGTACGAAAGTGATTTAAAAGGTGATTTCTAAAAAAAACATGCACTAAATTTTTAACTTTACATGAAAAGAAATTTGTATTGAAAAATTTCTCTTGAAGAATTGATTACTTACAATTACTGATGGGTTAAGTTCATGTTAGGAAACGACCATTAGAGTAAAATGTTAGTAAAATTAAATTAAACAGAAAAATATTAAAGTATTTTTAAGAAATAATTTAAAACAAAAATATACAAAATTAAAAAAACAAATGATAAAAAGTAAATTTAAATAAAATAATCGAGATTTAGGTTATCGATACGAAATTTTGGCTTAAAGCCTTTTAAAAAGCTTTTTCGAGAAAATTAAACCAGCTAATTTTTTTTTGAAATTATAAATTTTTCATTGTTATTTAATACACCTTATTAGCGACAAATAATTATCGTTTCAAAACTTTAGTAAATACATATTCGGTAATAATAGAAAGTTAAGTTATCGATAACAAATTAAGTTATCGAATTATATGAATTATAAGCTATCAAAAAGATTTTGATCACTATGATATTGACAATAAATTTTGTTGTTTTGAAAGTACATACATGTACTTCTTTATCGATACGTTATCGAGAGGAAATAAAACCTTTATTGATTAATAAAGCTGACGATATCGTATTAATTTATCGATTTTGAAATAAAACAGCAAATCTTAGTTTCTTGTAGCAAATGTGTTTATTCGTAACATAATCAGTGAAGAACTCAATTATCGATAACAAATTTTTTCAAGCGATAACAAGCTTTAGTTAGCAATAGCAAATGTTTGCTTTTGATATCAAAAGTTATTTAACGATAACAAAATCTAATTATCAAAATTAAGTTTTCGATAACAATTCAGCGATGATAAAAACTTATTTGCAATCGATAAGAAAGTTTTGGTATCCTTTCAAATAAATAATAAATTTTAATTTCAAAAGATTTTGCTATTCGTGCTTAATTCCCAGTTTTTATTATTGATAAAAACACAATAAATTTCAAGTGTTTTTATCAATAATAAATAATAAATTATAAAAATTATCTGATTTATTTACTAAATTAATTACAATTAATTACAAATTAATTACAAATTTTTTAGCACTAACAAAATTTTGTTATCGATAACCAAAAATTTTAATCGATAATAAACTTAGCTCTTAAAATTTGTTTATGTCTTTTAAAATACAGTATTTATTGCTTAAATGCACTACATTACACAGTACAACAGCCAATCTGGGGGGTGAGAAATTCCAAGTCAGGGTGATGGTACTAGGTCAGTATAGTAAAACCCTCAAAGGGTTTGGCGTTCGTATGTGTCAGTTTTTTTTTATGACATTTTAAATTTTTTCCTTATCTTGATGTTTTTTTGTTTAACATAACTCGAGAACCACTTGTCCGATTTTGCTAAAACAAACTCAAAAAAATTTAGAATTACAATTTCTTTAATCCGTTCATATAACGTTTTTCTTTATAATCAACAGTTTTGCCGGTAAAAATAAATTTGTGGAGAAAAAAAAATATTTTATTTTAATTTTTAATTTTTATTTATTTTAATAAATATTGCCTATTTTTAGGCAAACAAATATTTTTTTCTCTACAAATTTATTTTTACCGGCAAAACTGTTGATTATAAAGAAAAACGTTATATGAACGGATTAAAGAAATTGTAATTCTAAATTTTTTTGAGTTTGTTTTAGCAAAATCGGACAAGTGGTTCTCGAGTTATGTTAAACAAAAAAACATCAAGATAAGGAAAAAATTTAAAATGTCATAAAAAAAAACTGACACATACGAACGCCAAACCCTTTGAGGGTTTTACTATACTGACCTAGTACCATCACCCTGACGTGGAATTTCTCACCCCCCAGACAATAACCCCAAAAATGTTCCATAGTGTTATTTGCACGTCTTTTGGTGTTTTTAAAAGAGAAATGGAAAAAACGCTTATATGCATACTTAGTGCTTAAAAGAAAAGCTCACTCAATTAAATCAACATCATAAACAGAATATCCCCGGGGAGTAGTGTAGGGGTTATTTAAAGGATATTTTACCTTTTAGTGTTACATCCTCTGGGGCAAAATCAGGTGTAGCCAATACCTGGTATTCGGCCAAAAATTTTACAGCTCTCTTAAGATCGCTGCTGATCTATTTGGTGCCATGGGAGTCAGTAGCCTCCGGTGACACAGCACCTTTCTGTCTATTAGTTAAGGCGTGCGTTAGTATGCTTTTGCGGAAAATGCTTTCTTTCTTTCAGGGAAATTGTCTTTACGGAAGTTTTACCTGTCAACTGACAGGATACATACAACTGACAGGATAACTACGCGCTGGTTGTGGTTTAAACCAAATGTCGCGAGAAAGAATAGTACGAAAAGTCCACTAAAGAGCAGCCTTTTTACCACTTGTGGGAGTGTACGGCCTGAGGAAGATATTTTTCTTGGTGCTGCAGTGAAGGCTTAATAGTTCCAGCATTTAAACAAGGGTTAAGTTTAACTTTACCAGATTATTATGTCAAAATTGCTACCTGTGTCTGATGGTGCCTTTCGGACAGGGAAGGCGGTTGGTAAACGCATAGTTTGTCACCCATCGGCTAGGATCCACCATAAGGCTAGGCCAAATGGCAGGTAGTTATGAAAATATTTTTCACATCATAAACAAAAATTATTTTATCAAAGATATTTTTGGGATTTTAGTTGCATCGAAAATACATATACAGTATTTTTCGCTTATTTGCGCACCGGTTATAAGCATTTTACACTGTTATACATTTAACTTTCTGCAATTACAGTTTACTCTTTAAAATATCAAAAATTGTTTCGCGAGTAAGCATTTGCTTACATGCATATTCCGCATATATTTAATTGCAAAAAATTCTTTTATAAGCATCGCTTCAAACTTAAGACAATTACAATTAAAGCGCACAAAAATGATTTTATCAAAACTAAGTTTGCGAATTTTTGATCAAACTTTGAATTTACTCATGCACTTTCCATGAAAGTAAAATAGCTTTTTTCATAATGCTGAGGAAATTAAGCGAGTTTATTTTATTAGCACAGTATATGCAAATAAGCGAGTTTCTACAAATGCATTTCTCGTTTAAAAGAATAAAAAACCGGTAGGCTAGCTATTAGTGAACTAGCCTGTCAGTGCCGGGGTTGCGGGTTCGATTCCCGCCAGAGATACTGGTTTCTTTCCTGCAGACAAGCGAAGAGCTTCGCGGGACTAGCTTAGGAAATTAAAATAAAAAAAAGTGCTTATAAGCGATAAATACTGTATTAAGCACAATTTAGAGCTTAGTTATATATTAATATAAATGTGTTCCCATCGCTAGTATGAGAAACATTAGGCCTCTGAAGTTTTTTGAGCGATGCTTATATGCGATTTTTTTTTCAATCCAATTTATTAAAATTTTATTATATCCTGATACAAAAATGTGGGATGAGCCTATAAGCGAATGATTAAACACAAAACAGTTTCGGCTTTTTTAAATAGCAAGTTGGAATGCATAAAAGCGTTGAATGCTTATAACCAGTGTACTTTTAAACAATAACGAACCGGGTTTAGAAAAATTTATTTATGATCGCCTATATTTACTTATTCACTAATTTGCTCATGAATGATAAATCAATATTTTTTAACTTCTTTTTCACAGTCATGAATGATTTGTTAATTTTTTACTCAATCACTCATGTACATGAGTAATCGAGGAATGAGCAAACCAAGAATTTTAGCAACGCTTCTTACCAGTGTTGTAGTTGTATTTATTAAATACTGTAATGCATTACTGTAGCTCGTTTCTGTATTTCTCGCATCGTAAAATTTCTTACATGAAGTGTGAAACAAAAAATTCCATCGTTTCTCGATTTATGAGATAAAAGTGTTTCTGTATTTGAATGCGAAAACAGACACAACAAATTCTGTTTATACTGGAATATTTCCAGTAATTAAGTGTCAAATAAAAGCGAAACGTCAACAAAAGAAATAAATAAAATAAAAACAGGGCTGCCAGATTTGACGAGTTATCGTCATCTTGACGATTTTTTGTTCCGATATTAACAAAGTGACGTTTTGATGATTTTTTCTAAAAAAGTGACGAAAGCAAAAACAAAATCAAAAATATTTTATAATTTTGTTGTTACTTTCTATCGAAATTCATCTTGAATTTTTAAATTTCAAACAATTCTATTTTGTGGCGTTGAAAATTGAAAAAAAAAAAAAAAATAATATGAATGTCTGTAGAAAGCAACACAAATTTATAAAATATTTTTGATTTTATTTTTGCTTTTAAAGAAATTGTTGGCGTTGCGTTTTACACTATAAGCCCCTTAGTCTTCGAAATAAGATAATTGTAAATATTTTTATATGTTTGTTTATTAGAAAAAAAGATATCTTTAGAAACAAGGCTGCTTAAATTTTTATATTTATCTTCCCTAAAAAATGTATCGGCAAAAGCAAAATTTCGAGGGAAAGTAATGGACCGACTTGGCTTATTTTGAACATTTAATACTTCTTATATACATATACAAAATATAATTGATATTTGATATTCTTATCTTATATGTACACTTTTGTGCCAAAACCATTACTCCGGCAAGAAAGAAATTTGTTTGTCTCCCAGTAAAAACTTTTTCAAAATGGATAGCTTCTTTCACTCGCTATTAAGTAGCTTTCTTCCATAAGAACTTCGATAACTACTTTTTTCTGGATGTATTAAGATAAAAAAAATGACTAACTTTTGAATTTGTTCTTTTTGGCACAACCCTTGTAAAATTCATTAGTTTTTCAGTAGAATTGTATGTAGTGCTTTTATGTGTTTCTGATTACTTAACATATTATTTTGTAGGCGAAGATTTTACTGGGTCTTTAACCCGTTTATTTATGAACCGAATTTTTTAATTTTAACTACAAGGTATTCTACTAAGTCTATTTCAGGTAAAAAAGAAAAAGATTATAGGAATAGGTAAATTAAAGATTTATATCTCAATTATTAAATACCCATGAACTTTAACTATGTTTTTGTTTGATTATTTTTTAATAAAAGTCGAAACAAATTTGTTTAAAATTGATTTTAAATTGCACGATTTTTAAAACAAAAAAGACGATCTTTTTTATTTTTTTCTCAGGAAATTAACGATTTTGACACAAATTTATCTGGCAGCACTGATTAGAACCAAAACAAGAAAAGGCTAACAAAAATTTAAACTAACAAAATGTAACAATTGTTTTTTGTTAATTTTCATCATATAAATTATGCATTTATCATTTATATTCCTTCTATTTTTTTATTTATTTAAAAAAAATAGTATATAAACATATTTTAAATTCAAAACATCTACATTTTGTTTTTCTCGCCACCAATTTCAAATGTGACTTATTTTGACAGTTCTTGAAAAAAACTTTTCGCAAAATATTGTTATAGAAACACTTTTTCTCGCATCCTTCCAATAATTGCTGGAAAATTATTTAAATGACAGATAATTCTCGCAAAAAAAAGATACAGAAACACTTGTGTGAGAAAAACCATTTTTTGTTTCATTTTTCACTGTTTCTGTCCCGATTCACTGGTTTCAGTCGGAAAATTTTACGATGCGAGAAATACAGAAACGGGCTACTGATTACAAAATTATGCTTTCGACCACAACAATTCAAAATGATTAGAAAAAAGTTATCGATACCTTCTTCGATTATCCATTTAAGAAAAAAAAAAAAATAATAATAGTACAAAGTCCAACCAATGTTAGTATAAAAATTTGTTTTAGTAAAAACCCAAACAATTGAATATTAAAAACAAAAAAAAAAAAAAAAAAAAAAAAAAATAATAATAAACCCACCTGGATGTTTGTAAGCACATTCATTAACGATATGACTATGACCATAATGATTACCATGAGCAGGGACTGGTGGTGTTTTAAGTTCTTCATATAAATTGGGATTTCTTCTGGGATCCCAAGTTGAGTGATTTGAACGCATGCCACCACGAGCTGGTTAGTTTTTTATTTTTAATTTTATAAGATTTTTGGCGATTGTTTTTTGTGTTCAAAATTTTTTAAACAAAATATATTTCCAAATCGAAAATTTTGTTTTGTAAAGTGTTTGTTTTGTTTGTTGGTGGTGTTTTGTTTTAAGTGTTTTACATTTACATACGTATTTACAACATTTATTATTTTTTTTTTTTTAACAAAATAAATAATGTATATAAAAAAAACAATTTACAGCAACAGAAAAATATGTGAAGTCAAAAGCCAAAGTTGTATGAAAAAAAGATAAATTAAATATGTATTTAAATAATTTTTTTAGTTAGAAAAATGTTATAAGTTACAAAAATTAAAAACTGGTAAAAATTCGTAGAATATTTTAATGTTTTTTGCTTTCACTTTGCAGAACTTAAAAACCAGAGAGATGAAGTTTATAGGCGAGAGAGAGAAAAGTAAAGTGTGACGCGCATACAGCGTCACTTCATCACCAAAAAAACTTCTACTGTCTGGATTTTATTTTCTGTAAAGCAAAATAAATCTTAGCCAAACGAGGATTTATTTATCAATTCGTTGGCTTTCCAATGGTTCTCTGTAAGCCACTGATTAACCACAAATCTTATAGACATGCATAGTTGGGGTGAGCTCTTGAATCTACCTGCTCCTCAGCCAGGGCATTGTGGCCTGGATATAATGAACGGGGGACATACTCTCTTCTTATGCTCAATAGAGAGCAGATTAGGTTTCGGTGATCACTAGTGTTTGTCTGTTTCAAAAAGTTCAAATCAAAAGCCCACAAGCAGTATTCCCTTTATCCTCATTCCCTTAATCTATTTTCCTAGTTACAACACAATGCAATACATTAGAGGGGCTAATCCCCTGAGTGCTGGTGCTAACAAAAAAAAAAAAAAAAATAATTGGGTGGAAGTATCCGTAATATGTCTGATAATTTTTCATTCAAACAAGGTTTGCAAGCGGTAACCTGATATTTTCCTTTTCCTTCTAATACATTTGTTCTGAGAACAGGTAAAATATTAGACCGATTTGGCCCATTTCTTATAATATATATTTACCAAATTTAATGCTCCTAAAATTTTCATTGTTGGGAGAAAACTCTTTATATGTAATATTTGTGGCAAATGTCGTCCTCTTTGTGCTAAATTCTTCAAAAAGTTTTATTAGGAAATTTTAAATTTTTGTGGCAACAGTAGGACGGGACGGATCTAAAGTGTTACCCCCTTATGCAAAAAAAGTTAAAGTTCACATTAGTTAACAAACACATTAAGCCCAGCAAAAGTGAATGGGTTCTTATGTGTTGGCTAACTAATGTGAACTTTAACGTTTTTTGAATAAAGGGGGTTAAAATATATAATTCATGAAGTCCTAAATCATCAGAACTTTAGAATCAGTAAATCCGCCTATTGCTTTTTTACAAGTTTATAGCTTAAATTCTTTAATTTTTACCAGTTTTTTTTTTAAGTTTTAGTCTACAATTAAACTTAATACTAGATCTAAATTTTCAACAACATTTATATAAAAACAATCATGCGTATTAAAAAAAATAAAATTTTAAATATGTGCCCAGTTATAAACATCGACTTATAAATCAGAGAGATTTCAAAATTCTAAATATCGCTAGAGGGTGAACCAATTATGTTTCAAACAGAATAATAAGAGCCAGTGCTCTCTTTGTCTGGCGTTTTTTTTTTTTGGCGTCTTCATTAATTCATTAAGTGTCGGGTTTGGGAACTTGACAGCTTTCTTTAAAAAAAAAAAAAAAAACGCAAACCATTTGAGGAACTTGACAGCTTTCTTTTCTTAAAATTTCACAAAATTTTTAGTCTCTCCCGTTCTTGAAGGCGCCAAGTATCGGTTTTTCCAGTAGAACCTTGAAAGCTTTCTTTTTAAATAGAACGCAAACCATTTGAGATAACTCCAACATTTTCTTGTTGATTTAAAGTTCAATTAAAAAAATGTATGTATTGCAATCAAATTCGTTTATTATATACCCAGAATGGGAACGTTTGCATCATTTAATTCGTTATGTTCTAAATGTCGAGTCATCAGGCCACTGAACATTATGTAATACTCGGAAAGATGCAGTCACTGACTCAAGATTTTCGAAATGATTTTTAATTATTTGTTCGTACAATTTTCGATAATGAAAATGTTGCCTTTACTGAATGTTTTGACATGTGGACTGTACGCTGATTGGTTTAAGATTGGGTTAACAGTAATCTTTAAAAGTTCTAAAGTTCGTAGTGTGAAGCCGATAAAAGTTTTTTCAAATTCATTGGCTCAAAGATCGATGTTTGACTTTAGACTGCGGGTCGTCGCAGTAGCGGATAAGCAAGATGATGAGAACGTGGTTGTTCTCGCCACATGCACATTCGACGCGAGTTCTAGACGCGGTTAAGTCAAAAAATTTCCATTTATTTCATGTTGTAAAATTCCTTCCTTCATTAAAATAATGAAAATTTAATTTGAGTTACTTTAGCCTGTTAAGCAAATGATTAACAAATAAAAAGGTATAGTCGGGCTAAATCGACCTAATAGGGGGACCATTTTTGGGATCGGTTGGCAGTTAAAGTGGGTTAAAAAAAGTCAATTTGGGAAATAGTTTATAGTGACTTTTTCTACATTGATAGTCAGTTGGCTCTTAAAGCTTTGAAGGGACACATTGTCGAATCGAAGCTAGTTTGAGACTTGAAAAGAGCTCGGAACGACCTTTACAGTGATCACTTCATCAGACTATATTGGGTTACTGGACGTTGCTATTTCAATGGCAATGAAATTGCTGACGAACTTGCAAGGCAAGACCCAGCACTAGGTTTGGCAGTCAGGGAGATCCCTTTATATCCACTTTTGAACCACTATCATAGGATCATCTAGGAGATTTTATGGGATGGGACTACTAGGGCCTTGAGTAGTATGATAAACTGCCATATACCAAGGACACTATGGCTTAAAGTAGACCCAGCAAACTCCAGTTTGTCTACCTCTGGCGATGTGAAGGAGTAGCCTGAGAATTACAATCGGTATCATTACAGGACATTGGTTCAGCTAGTACATAGTGAATAAAATCGATAGTAGAAGACTGGAGCTGCTATTGATATATCGCAGGGATGTGCCTGTCGCAACACCCCTAGGAACTATCAGAAGCAAAATCTCCAGACACTTTCTGGATATGGTTAAAGATAGATGGAAAAAACAGGTTGGCTACAGGGCTACCAAGGTTACGTGGCCCACATACGACATGAGTCGGTCTGACCGGCTTCTTAACTTCAGTTGCAGCGACATTTTGAGACTGCTATACGTACTCACTGGTCACTGGAGGATCGGTAAGCACTCTTTGAGACTCGGTATCGCCTTAATTAAGTGCTATCGCAGCTATGCTCTTATAGGAACTACGGGAACTTATTTATAAATATATCGCAGCTGCAGAGAACCTGGAACTGAGAAGACAGTTTTTCATCTCCACTGTAATGGCCCAGTGTTCAATTCAATTCAACACGACATGGATTATTTGGGAATCGCTTTCTAAGACTAGGAAATTTGGTGAAACACCTCAAGGCAACAGGCTGGGTCTAGCCAACTGCGTATTGCCCTGGTGCCACGCTTGATCAGGGGTTCCTACTCTTGACGAGTTGTGTGTCTTGTCAAAACGAAGTGACTGTTGACTCTACTTGTAGTACGCTTAGATTTTCGGCGTGATACCAAGTTAACCAACCAATCGATCGGTATTTTATACTTTAAGCTCAAGAAGCTTCTGCACAAACGCACAATATCTTGGGAACCTATTTTGGTGTAGGGCCTACAAATTATTAGCTGGAAGAATGTGTTTACTTGGTTAAGTATATTTTGGTTTTCATTTATCTGCGATTAGACAACTGAATTATCGGGCATGTTCTAGAAATTGAAATGAAGTGAAATTGAAATCGAACGAGATTTAAAGTTCAATTATTTAAAAAGGATAATAAAAAGAATATTTGTATAAACTTTCAGTTCAGGTTCGGTTTCTAAATTGGCTCGATTTCAAATCCACTTCATTTCATTTGCTAGAACATGCCCGTATGTCTTAGTTTCCTCTCTATTTGACTTCTAAGTATCGGCCTGGGCATATATTTATATTTCTTAAAACAAATTCAAATTACATTTTTTTTTAAAAAACTCTACTATGAATAAAAGTGTTTTTTGTGAGAAAAAGCCAACTAAACATTAGTAATAAAGCTGAAGCTTTTTTATTCAATTAACTCAAGGATTTTTTTAAAAGAAATCCCTTAATTATTTGGCGTTTGTTTCTTAAACGAAAACTCTCTTTGGAACTCTCTTTTTTCTCTTCTAGAGTGTGAAGCTTTTTTTTAATACGATTTGCAACTCAAAAATATTGAAATTCAAAATCAAAAGGAATGTTTATGGAAACCGAAAAAAAAACAAATACAAATCAAAGAAAAAAATTTTTTGTTGTTAATAAATGTTGTTTTGGAAAATTTAGATGCTTACTTATAACTGTACCTCGCTTAATCCGATCGCAAGTGTTGTAGTTGGAGCCGGGCACTGGGGGCAGCTTACGGTTGGGAGGTGCAATATAGCCCAATTCATCACGCAAATCGGGTCGTCTCTTGTCCAAGGTGGCGCCAGGTCCCATAGTCTGATTATAAACTACATCATCTAGAATTAATACGTGATGTTCCGAGAAACAAAAATGTGTGTTTTTAAATACTGAAGATGCTTTTACCAGATTTTTTTTTTTTGTTAAATTTCAACAAGAATTTCATTTCTGAAATTCTTTCTTACTTTATTTCTGTTTTTTTTTTTTAGTTTAGCAGATTTTCTTTAAATTATTTAATTTCAGCTTTAAATTGGTGCATTTTAACAATAAAAAAGAGAACAAATTGTGCCATTTTTTTTAAAATTTCTTTTTTTTAATTAAATACTTTCAACAAGTCACTCACAATCCAGACGTTTAGCAAAGTTTTTTTTTCTAAAAAAAATTACTTAGTGCTTTTAACATTTTTCAAAGATATAAAATAGAAAACATTAATTTAATATACCAAACCAGTTTCTTTTTTTTTTTTTTTTTTTTTTTTTTTTTGATTATTTTAAATTAAAACAAAAGTTTCGAGAGAAAAAAAGTTTTAAATGTTTTAAAATGAATGATTGATTTGATGTTTTGAATTTTTATAAAATTTGAAATTATGCGATTTTTTGTTTCTTCAATTTTTTTTTTTATGAAAAGCATCTTAGTTTTTAATTTTATAGAGGAAAGAGACAAAAATAAAGGTTTCAAAGTTTAACTAAAAACAGGTTTTGAAAACTAAAATGTTTGACAGGGTATAGAAATCAAGAATTTACTTAAAATCAAAAGCAGTGAAAATACGGAGGAAAAAATACTGCTTAGAAAAGAAATTATATAGACGTTTGATCGCTAGATTTTAAATCAAATTTTACAAACATATTTACACAATATCAATTTGGTTACTCTAGATATTTATCGGTTATAGAAATCAATTTACAATCATTAAGAGATTTTGGAAAAAGGAAAATCTTTCCATTCGCTCAATTTTTGTAAATGATCATACGAAAGTGGTTCCAAATTCTAAATCCGAATTTTTAAAAAGTTTTGTATTATTTTATTAAAATTAGAAATAAAATATGTTTTTTAATAGAACAAACTTTGTAATCTAAAATATGATTATTTTTATATAAAGAAAATTCTTTTTGAAAGAAAAAAAAGAGAGATTTTTCCTTCAAGATCTTTTTTAAGAAAAAAAAAAAATTAACATCGATAACAAAAACCTTTTAAGAAAATCTGTTACCACTTACAAGATCTCTTTTATATTAAGAGAAAGTCTTAAAGAAAAAAGTATTTTTTTCTCCAAAATCTTTTTTAGAAAACAAAAAAAATTCTGTCATCGATGACCAAAACCTTTTAAGAAAATCTGTCATCAATTACAAGATCTCTGTTATATTAAGAGAAAGTCTTGTCAAAATCATTCTTAAGAAGATTTTTATGTTAAGATCTTTTTTTTTCAAAAATTATTCTGTCATCGATGACAAAACATTAAGAAAATAAATGTCATCAATTACAAGATCTCTTTTTTTATTAAGAGGAAGTCTTGTCATCGATAACAAGATCATTTATATATAGAGAAAATCCTTCAAAAGATAGAAAGATATTTCCAAGATCTTTTTTAAAAAGTATTCTGTCATCGATGCCAAAAACTTTTTTAGAAAATCTGTCATCAGTTACATGATCTCTTTTCTACTAAGCGAAAGTCTTATCATCGATAACAAGATCATTTCTATATAGAAAGAAAGATTTCTTTTTTGTATATAAAGAAACACGACATAGATATCCAAGACCTATTTTTACAAAAAAAAAACATGTCATCGATGACAAGAATCTTTTTAGATGCAGAAAATATGCATGGATTATCTTGTCACGGATTTCCAAATTTCTTCCTTTATTGAGAAAATCAATATTTCTGTACTAAAAAATTTTTTTTAAAATATTTTAAATTTTTTACCATTATCAATTTTTTTTTTAGAAAATATGTATTGTCAACGATGACAAGTTTCATCAAGATAACAAAAAAATCAATTTACCAATGACAAGAACATTTTTAAATGCATAAAATTGGTTATCGATGACAAGAACCTTTTTAGATGCAGAAAATCTGTCATAGATGACAAGAACCTTTTTAGATGCAGAAAATCTGTCATATATGACAAGATCTCTTTTCAAAACAGAAAAAATCTTGTCACCGATTACAAAAACCCGTTTCTATAGATGATTAATGTCAAGTTATCATTCTACATTGTCATCTATATCAAAAATCTTGTGAAAGATATTGGTCAGCGAAGACCAGATATGAAGACTTCTTTACAAAAAAAATAAAATCTTGTCTTTAAATGTTGTCACCGATAGCAAGATTGCCCTTTAAATATGGAAAATTTTGCCAACGATGTCAACTCCCCTTTTTTTATTGAGAAAATCTTATTATCGATGTCAACAATCTCTTTTTTTGTGTTGCATTCGATATGTAAAGAAAATCTTGCAATCGATGACAATCTTCTTTCTTTATAGAAAAATTTATATTTTCCATGTCCAGTAATTTTTTTATAAAGAAAAATTTGTCATCAATTGTATTTTCTATATAGGGAAAATCTTGTCATCGATGTCATAATCATTTATATATAAAGAACTATTTTGAAACCACTTTTTTTTAGTTACAGGGGACTTATTTAGATTATTTAGGATTTACAACATTTATGATAGAAGGGTATACAAATTATTTACATTTATTACAAATATTCTCAGTACAATAAAAAAGGAGACTATTAGATATTTCAAATAGAAAATAAAATGAGTTTTTATATGGCACTTCGAAATTTTTATGAAATAAAATCGAACTAATGAAAAGTCTTTCTTAAAAAGCGAGTCGACAATGAAAATAAATGATCTAAAAAATTTCGAAATTTCAATTTGAATGTTAAAATTTATTATAAAAATGTTAAGTAAAATTTGTGGTTACTTGGAATAAATGATTTTTTTGCACTGCGAATATTTGAATGAAAAATTTCTATTGCAAGTTATTTTTTTTCGCAATTTTGCCAATTTAAAATTTAATAAAAAATGTTAAATATAAAGTTTAAAATAACTAAGTAAGTTTTTAAAATAAAAACGTTTAATGGTAATATGAGGATATGAAAGTGTTTCACAGCTTCATTTAAAATGGTGTTTAGGTAAAGCATACTTTTAGGTGCTAGCAATTAAAAAGCATATGTAGTATACTTTCTAAGGGTTTTAAACAGAACTGTGAGTTTTAGTGGTTTTGATGAAACTGGAAAATAAATTTATTAAAAAAATTTTTGTTTAAGTGTAAAACGTATTTTTTTTTAAGATTTATAATTTCAATATAAAATTTTTGATTTTTAAATGTTTAAGTTATTTCTTGTGTGTGGTATATTCGTGTAGTTGAGTTGTTGAAGTATTTTTTTTTTAGTTAATTAATTGCTTTAACTAGTCATGCTTTAATAATAAATAACATTTATTCTAAATAGATTGATATAAAAAAATGTTAACGAAATTCTAAAAAAACAAACTCAATATTTAATTAATAATGAGTGACCTTTGAAATGAAAAACTTCCGCTGTTAATCCACGTTAATTTTTTTGGTTTTGTTTTTCAATAAAACAGAAATAAAATAAAAATAAATTAAAAGAATATTAAGAAAAAAAAAGCTGTAATTATCATAATTTTAAATATGGAATTTTAAAAATTGCACTGTTAAAAAGCATAACCAAAAAACCTTTTTTTCGAACTTACTTTTACCTTTAAATTAAAGTGTATATTTTTAAAAACTTATAAAACTACTTTTAAGTTTTGGAAATTACTTAGAATTTTGTCTTTACAAAATTTCGAATTCTTTTTTTCTTAATTCTATTTGAATTCTTACAGAAAATTCTATTCGAATTCTTTGATTTATGCTGAAATTTGCTTTAATTATTTCAAAACCATCATGTTCGAATTTTCGAAATAATTTTATAAATTCACTTTTTCCAAATTTTGAAATTCCCTTTAAATTCTCTACTTATTGTTAGCATTTTTGAATGTTGTGGAAATCATTATCGAATTTTCGAAATAAAAGTGTAATTTAATTTGTAATTTGGAAAGTTCTGACTTGTCAAATACATCTGTTTGAAATTTGTAATTTATGTTTAAATTTGTTTTAATTTTTTCGAAATCGTCATGTTTGAGTTTTCGAAAAATTTTATAAACAGATTTTTTCAACATTTTGAAATTCCCTTTAAATTTCCATTTCATGTTAGAATTTTTCAATTTCATCTTATTAAAATTTTCGAAATCAAATTGTAATATGGAAATTTCTGATATGTCAAATATATCTATCTGAATTCTTTAATTATTGTTAAATTTTTTTCGAAATTTTCATGTTCGAATTTTCGAAATAATTTTTAAATGATATAATTTCTAAAAAATAAAATTAATATTCAGTGCAAATTTTAGATTCCTGTGTTTGTTAGAGATTTGTTGTAATACAATAATGAGAAAAAACTAAATTTTTAGTTATTGCAATTGTGGATATTTTTTTTTTTTTTGAAGGCATTCATAATAAATCAACCTACAATACACATCCTTTTGACCACCGCGTAAATCATCAGAACGACGTCTTGATAAGGCAACACATACAACCAATATACCCACAAATACCACAATAACGGTGGCTATCAATGGCACCATAAAGTTCAAATCTAACCATTCTGGCATCCAGGCGGGTAAACGTATGCGGGTATGTAAATTGCCAGAACCTCGGCCATCATCCAAAGGAGCAACTGTGCCTTTATTTTTTTATTAAATTCATACAAACCATTGATTGTTGTTATGGGTTAGTTAGTTTTTGTTTCATGCATTTTTTTTTAAGATGTTCGAATTTTCGAAATTATTTTTTATATTCGAATTTTCGAATTTTTAGTGATTATTTTATATGTAACACATAAGCCATATTTTGAACACCATTTAACAAATAAGCAAGCAAGTTTTTTTTTTGCAAAAAAAAAAATAATAATAAATTTTTCGAACAAAATTAAAATGGTATAACAGAGTTGTATGGACAGTTTAATTAACGTAAAAAATAAAAAAAAAAAATTATAAAAATATACATGAAAAGAGAAAGAGAGAAAGAGAAACGAAAATTGAGATTAGTTTTCTGTTGGGCTATATACCTTTATGATGATTGCCTTTGCTACGTAGTATACAAATAACAATTATAGCGATAATTATGACGAGTAAAGCTGCTACCACGGGTACAACTAAATTTAAGTTCGACAATATGATGCGAATTGTATCCTCGGCCGTTAGTTCGGGTAAATCGCGCGATGGGGCAATAGTTCCTGTAACAACCAAATATTTACCAAACATCATACATGTATAAGAGAGCAAGACACATATTTAAAAACAGACACACACACAAAGAGTGAGAAAAAGACAGACAAAAAATTTAGAGAAATAGAGAGAGAAAAAAAGCAAATTTCGTTTCGTTTTCGTTTTCTTTTTTTATCGATTACACGAAACAAAAGTTTATTTCGTTTTCTTTTTTTTTATACGAATACTTTTTCCGAATTTTAAAAACTACTAAAAGAAATTTTTCGAACATTACCTTTGTACCTCTAATATACAAATACACAAACATTAATAGTTAAAAAAGGTCTAAATTTAGAAAAAATCTTTATTTAATTTAAAAAAAAAAACACATGTTTTAATTATGAGTTATTTATCGGAAAATCTAAGATTAATAGCTGCCTTACACTATCACACAAGTCTTACGTATTTTGAAAAAATCTGTCATGATAAGTTGTTATTGTATTTTGAAAATTTTCAAACAATAATTCTGTGGCATTTTGACAAAACATCTTAATTCGAGATAAGATAGCAAACAAGTTTTTTAAAAAAACTCAGTGAAAAAATAATTTTTATCAAATAACAAAATAAACCAAAATTAAAGAAAAATTTCGTTTATAATACAAAATATTAAAAACGCAAACAAAAACGTTTTTTTAATTCAAATTCGTATGAAAAACAAAATTTTTTCAACCTTTCAAATTTGAATTTGAGATGTTTTGTCAAAATTAAATCATAGATGCATTTTCGTCCAAATACGTAAGACTTGTGTGATAGTGTAAAACGGCCTTTAGTAATATTGTAAAAGAAATTAACAAAAGTACATAAATTGGAAAAAATTTTGTAAAAAAGTTTGAAAATATATTATATATTAGTCTGGCTTTTGAACAAAGAATTGCTTGAATACTATTGGCAAGTCTTTGGCTTTTTTAAACGAAAAACTTTAAATGCAATTTGTTTTTTTATTTTGTTTTATTAAATAAACTTATTAACTTAATTTCTAACTAGAAACTTTCTTTAAGCATTAAAATTTTAGCATTTTAAAACAACATTCCGTTTAACTAAGAAGAATATAATTAAACATAACACTAGTTAAATGTATAAGAAAATGGCTTAAAACACAGTTTAATTTTGTTCCTTTTACCTAAAAGTAGGCAGTAGTTAAAATTTACTTTTAAAAATTAAAACATATGCTATGCTAAAAAAACTGCAGTCGAAACCAAAAACTGTCGACTGTTTGAGTTGGTTTTACAGCGACTGGTTACATTTTACGAATCAGAAGTAAAAACCAACAGTTATTTTTGGCCAATGATAAAATAAAGAAGTAAAAGAAATGGCAGTTTTTCTGCTTTGACTGCAGTTTTTTAAACGCTGTGCTGTTCAATGTATCAACAGTTCAATAAAAAAAACTTTAAAACTTCTGCCCTTAAGTATGCTTTTGTATATACAGTGTGCGCAGCAAATGAAGTGTTACCAAACTAAACATATCATAGTCGAAAAATCATTATTTTCCTTACTTGAGAATACTGAAAAAAAATATTGGTGTCAAGCCTGCTAATGCTAAGTTCACACTTAGGTTTTTAAACGCGTTTAAGCAAAATGTTGATTTAGCTAATCAAAGCCGTTCACATTACATTTGAGATGATTAAGATGACAGATGATTGAGAAAAAAACACACAACAAACACACAAAAAAACAACAAACTAATTTATATTTCTTTAAAGTATTAAAAATGGATAAAAACACTTTTATAAAGTTATTAGAAGTTTGTTTTAATCATTTTAATGATGAAATTGTGAAAATGTTTGAATTATTTAAGGAAAAAAATAAAAACATTAAGCAGAAATTTTGGCCGGTTGTACATGATCATGTTGGCGATTCTACATTTGAGGTATGTTCAGTGGATTCTATGTGATTTATGAATTGATTTAGTTGTAATCATGTCAATTTGAAGTGATTAACAAATCAATTCAATGTATGGGTAATCATCTCGATTTTAAAGTGATTAGAGCTTAATCACGTTCGAACTGCTTAAACGCGTTTAAGAAGCCAAATGTGAACATACTATAAGATAAAGCGAAACAAATACAGTGGCATTTATTATGAGGGGATAGCGAAGGGACTATTAAAATGTATCCGTAAAAGGGGAATGTTTCTCTCAAAAGAACTTAAAGGTTACGTTTTAAATACTGCTGGAAGCAGAAAGCAGTGTCCGTTTAAGGAAGGTGTTCGTTAAGGGAGATTACACTCTACGGCTTTAAAGAGCAACAAATCAAATTAAACGGTTTTGCACGCGGTTGCACAAGAGAACAGTATGTTAACAAACATAATAATTAAATTTGCATCGGAACTAGATTAGCAGCAAATTTTGGAGCTTAGAATGGCTACAGGAGTCAATGCGCCATCCTACGTTATGGTTTGGGCTGCGATTACGGCAAACGAATGCTCTCCACTGGTATTTTTTTTTTACTCTGGCGCTAAGGTGAATGCAACTGCAAACAAACAGTTTTGGCAGATACTCATATTGGAAATAGGCCACGTACTTTCAACAGGACTCAGCACCATCACACAAAACCCGAATAAATCAGAAATTGTCAAAAACAAGTAAGAGTGCTATATTCGGCAATGCCGAATATTTAATACCCTCCACCAACAGTTAGAATATTTCGGGAGTGGGCTTTATTTATTACAATACTCGCTATGATTTAATTCGTACTAAAGGGTCTTTAGGCCTCTTTGATCGAATCGAAAAAACCTTAACACACGTTTTTCCTTTAAACTTTTTTCCCAAGTATTATTATTATTATTTTTTTTTTTTTTTTGATAAAGTTACCTTTGAAAATTATGTCAGTTTCTATGTTAAACTTCAGTTATCTTTATTTGTTGTTAAATAGAGTAAAATGAGTGACGAGAAGGAAGTGCGTACTAAAATTATTAAATATTTTCAACAAAACCCAACTTGGTCCTACAAAAAGTTGGCCAAACAATTAATGGTCTGCCGTCAAACTGTTTCTAGTGTTTTAAACTGTTTCAAGAGAACTTGTCCGTTGATAGAAAACCTGGTTCGAGTATAAAGAAATGTTCACATGATGTTTCTAAAGTAAAAAAAAAGAAGAAAGGATTTTCAAAAGAGCTCCCAACACATCCAGTAAGAAAACAGCCCGGTTAGCTCAGTGCTCGGACTTTTTGGTACGAAAAGTTAAAGCCAATGCAGTTTTTAAAAACATACAAGGTTCAAAAAGTTCCTGACAGAAACGCTGCTGAAGATTTAGAGGCCAAAAACAGAGCATGGAAATTGAAGGCAAGTCTTATAAAAAAAATATTCCTGCTGCATAATGGACGACGAAACGAAGCAAACAAATCTGATATACTATATAGTATATTTAAGGCTAATTGTATAAATTTTGCTTGATTTGTAATACTTAATTCGGGTGGACACTTGTCTCGGGGTCAGGTGAAATAATAGGCCGATTTGACTAATTTTCAATTCTATAAACTCTTTATGTTTTAGAAATATCTGATCCAAGTTTGGTCCTCCTAGATCATATTGTAAGGGCGATATAATGTACGCCAAAAACAAAAGTATTGTTATTTGTAACTAGGTTGTTTATTGTAAGATTTTATAAGAAGACTCCAAAAAACCCATTTCAACATCCACACGGACATCGTAATCAACTTCGCTTCCCATAAGGAACCAGTATTACTTTATAGATATCAAATTTGTAGAAATCAATATGAAAGAAATAACAAGCTCTATCTGTGATGAAAGGTATATATCGTTACTTTAATATAGAAAAGCCCTAACTAACATTCTCCTTATTTACAGGAGAAGGAAAAGACTTAATAAAAATTGTAGTATCGTAGTCGCGATTTTTTTTTAAACGCAGTTTTTATTAAACTCTCTAATCAATTTAATAAAAAACTGCTTTAAAAAAAAATCGCAACTACGAAACTACAATTTTTATTAAGTCTTTTCCTTCTCCTGTAAAGTAAGGAGAATGTTAGTTAGGGCTTTTCTATATTAAAGTAACGATATATAAAAAAAAAAATAAAAACCACTTAAGCTGGTAATACTTTATTTGCTGCCCCTTGTCAGGGCTGCAAGACTTGGGGATTTATCCCCAAAGTTGGGGATTTCATGCGAGCAAAAAGGACAAAGAAAGTCATTTGGGGATTGGGGATTTTTTGGGGATTTAAAAATAAAATTCGGGGATTTTGCACATTTTTAATATATTTTCCCTTTTATTATTTAAGCTTATTTTTCTATGTTTCGTATGTAAAATATAAAAAAAGTAGCAAAACTTTAATCTTACTCTTATCCACAACTTATACGGTAAAGGATCCTAATAAAGATTACCATTTTTTTAAGTGTGAAAAAGGTACTTAATTAACTTATGTTTTTTTCCTGAGTGAGTGTTTAAAAAAGAAGAATTTAAAAAAAGAATCTAAAATTTTCAGGTAAATATGTCTACCCCTACTTTTTTTTACTAAAAGTTTTAATTTGGGAATTTTTGGGGATTTCTTATTAAAAGTTTTCTTACTTAAAAAAAAAAAAAAAATTAAAAATTTGGTCAGAAAAAAAAAACAAAACAAAAATATTAACTTGTTAAGGTTTTGTTTGTTTAATTTAGGGATTTTTGGGGACTTTTTTTTAATATTTTTGGGACAAGGAAAAAAGTACCTGGCAGCCCTGCACCCTGTAAAAACTTTTATTTATGAATGGCAAGCTTTAATGCTTCCGCTTTAAAGTATGATATTGTAAATTATTGCCTGCATCCATAAAAATATTTTAAATTAATAAAAGATTTACCCCCGTATTCATAATCTATTATTAAATTTAACAAACGTTTATTAAGGACAAATTTTATAGTAAATTTGTTCCTTAAACCTTTATTAAGTTTAAAAATTTGTTATGAATACAGACATTACAAAGCAAAATTTTGTATGAAAATATTCCTTAATAAACGTTTGTTAAATTTAACAATCGTTTATGAATACGGGGGTAAACCATTAAATTCATCAGTTAACTTTACAGCTTCCGCCCTAAAGTATGCTAATGCATATATGAAAACAAAATCCAAACTGTGTTGTTAACCCTTTCGTTATAGCATATTTTAAAATTTATTTATTATTAAAAGAATAAAATATTTTAATATTGAAACTAAAAAAAAAATTATTGAAATAGTAAATAGTTTATAAATATAATATTTTCATAATAAATTTGAAATTAAACTATAAAATTAGTTTAAAAAACTAAATTATACAAAACTTGATGTAAAATTTATAGTTAATAAATGAATTTTGTATATAAAAAAAAAAAAAAAACGAAATAAACTGCAGTTTTTTTCTCATTTCATGTTTTAAATTTTTTTTATTATTATTAAGAAAATTTTATTATTTAATAAAAATGATGAATAGTTTTGATGATTATTTTTGGTTGTTGCAGGTTGAGTCTTTTTTGTTTTAGTAATTTATTTTAATTAAACCCCATTAATTGAAATGATTATTTTTGGTTGAGTTTTTTTTTCATTGTCGTTCAATTGTTTTTAAAAGAACTTGATATTTTTTTTTTATAATTTTTCTTTAAAATTAAAATGATTTTGATTACAGTTAAACAAACTTAAATATGCTTTAAATAAAAATTACATAATTTAATGATAAATATATGAAAAAATTAACTAAAAACAAAAGAAAAATTAAAAATTGATATGTGTGGTAATAAAGTGAGAGAAATTCAAACCATTTAGATGAAATATTGTACTCAGATTCTTTAGTAGGACTAAATTAGAGCAAAGCAAGTGAAACTGTATAGTTAGAACTGGGGGGCTTCTCTCTATTGCGATGTGATGCGATAGAAAGGGATAGAAAGGGATAGAAATTTAGTGATTTGTACTCTTTAGCATCTTTTTTTTTTTGTTTTCAGAAATCATTACATTTTATTTTATTTAAATTTTCCAATTAAATTTTTTTTTTTTTTTACTTATTTTGAAATTTCATTACTGTCAATCTGCGCCATCTTTAACTTTTAAGGCCAGTTTTGTTTCATTTTCAAAATATTTTAAGGAAGTGAATAGCTTTCGCATCGAAATTGTATTCGCATCGCAATAGAGAGTAACCTCACAGAGCTGATTCACTTTTAACTCATAAAAATTAAATATAAACCAACTTTCAATACTTTCAATTGACTCTGCCCTTTGGCCCTTCGGTTTATGTGATAACTTTTATCCAGTTGTTCCTTTGATTAATACTAAAATTGTAACCTCTACCTTAAACACAAGCTTAATATTGACCCACAGATGTAAAAAGATTTGCTAGGGAGCTGCCATGTCGACCTTATCCCACCCCCCCACCACAAGGTGTTCTTAACACTGGGGTTGATTTATTCTTCTACCAAAGCCACCCATGCTTGAGTGAGACGTTACACTATCCACACACAGGCACGTACACTCGCCCTTTGCTTAGAAGCCGAAGTTATTCAACTTCTAATGTAAAAACACAGCAGCCTCAGCACCTTGAAAGATCCGCCAAAAGGCCAAACTTTCCCAAAATAGATGGAAATCAGCCGTTAAACCGATACCGCCAAAAATGTGCTAAAAAGTGGTAAAACAGCCGCAAAAGGTTTAAGCAATCTAGAGGCGGTTATTAAAATTGTATTTCGTACGTAATGGCAAGACCCAACCATTATAATGAAATAAACAACGGAGGGGTCAGTCATCCCCTGAGTGCTTATCAGAAAAAAAGATAACCTGTTATTTTTTAGGCAAATTAAAAAAAAAAATAATGGAAAACACATTAAAATAAAGCAAGCAAAGTACGACTTCTATGAATATCGTATTGATTCAGTATTCAATTCTGAAATTTGTATCCACTGTAAGATTTTGAGAGTATTCTATGATCCGATTTTGATATTTCGTTCGCGCATAGTTGGGCAAACCTTTAAATAAATAGCCAAGCTAGAAAGGAATTATGTGAATTGATGTATTGAAAGCCTAACGTTACTAAAGGATGCCCGGCACTTTACATTTTTTAGCTGGGTTGTAAAATAAGGGACGGATTATCTCGATGAATAGGCTTCTCTAAAATTCAGACCTATACTTTGCGCACAAGGTTTAAATGAACAGGCAGCCAAACAGACGGACGGACATCATTAAATTAATCTTTAAAATGGTTTAGTAAATTTTTCCCAGAAAATTTAATAATTGGAAAAACTAATAGTATAGTTAGTACCACTATTAGTAAAAATGTTTCCAAGGTTGGGTTAGGTTTCACTGCCAGCCCTCATGTTACCTGGCTGCTTAAATTCTCACTCAACCATTCATTTGATTCAATAAAGGAGTGAATTCTGTTTAAATCAATATTAGAGAGACAAGTTTTATCCCCAACTGTTCTTCGACCAAAGAGTTCAAGTCTTAGACCTCCAAATGGCGGACAATGACAGAGAAGATGTTTTGTTGACCTTCCTCCTTCCCTTTGTGCGTGTCTCCCAATGAGCCAGTGGAAAGTTGTAACCGCAATAAGGTTTCTGAGGTGATGTTTCCAAAAAATGCAAACACTTTGATGACAGAAATTCGCAATTAAGAGCTCTTGTTTACATTGAACAATTAGAATCTAACACAGATTTAATTATCTCTGATGTCTGGGCAGCAGTTTCGAAAATAAAAAATTACGCAAATGAACTAATGTTTCGAGAACTCACGAAAATTTTAAGAGGAACATTAACAGCTCCACATTCTTCTGCAGATGTTAAAAGAATCTTTTTTTCTCACAAAATTGCAATTGTTATGATTTTAATATACCAAATAATTTATCATAAATTTTGTTACTCTGGGGCCTGATTCCGGCAGTCGTGATCGAGGACTTTCTCGATTCGAAAGCAATTTAATGTCTTATTATTTCAGTGAATACTGAACGAATCGGAATTATTTTTTCAGTGCTGTAAAGCATTAATTTGAGTTTCACAATACTGAAAAAATAATTTCGATTCTTTCAGTATCGACTGCAAGAATTAGAAATAAAATTGCTTTCGAATCGAGAAAGTACTCGATCACGACTGCCAGAATTAGGCCCCAGATCTCGAAATCTTATTGAAAACTGTACGTAACTTCTTAATCTTGTTAAATAGTTGATATACCAAACTGAATTGTTTTTTGTTATTTTATAGTAAATAAATACAACTATGTAAGATGTATTATATAAAAAATAGGTCGTTTAGTACAATTAAGGTCAAACACGTACAATTTTTAAAGGTTGTTGATACAATTTAAAAATTGTCAATGCCATCCCTGAATTGTACACAAACACAAGAATAAAAGTAATTAGGCGAAATACTCGCTTGCAGCTGCCAAAAAGGGTATTATCTCACAATGAAATATAACTGGGGGTAAGATATGGAACATATTTAACATTTATTCGTGCAACATATTTAGAAAGGAAAACGACAACTTCCTACATTTTTGCAAATATTATTAGAATGGAACATAAAACCCCGCGAATGGTAGAAAGCATGGAACATTTTTGTCAGTAAAGAAAACACCATAAGTCAGAGCTGATTTGTGATTTTCGAACCCATTTAAAAATGTTTATGTTCTCGAAAATCTTTTAAATATCACTCATATCTACAATGCCGATATTTTTGTAACCGAAACACACATGTGTTCCAAGAGTGATTGAAGGCACATTATGGATCAGTCATCAAAAATAAAAAACGACATGCAAATCAAAATATGCCGCCTAAAATTATTCTCAATTGATACCAAGGCCCGGTTTCTCAAAACTACAAGTTACAAATCAACAAGTAAAATACATTAAAAAAATAGCAATTTTACAATTTTTGTTTTTGTTTTAAACGTATTTTACTTGTAGATTTGTCACTTGTAGTTTTGAGAAACAAGGCCCAGTACGCATTTAGACACTTTTGTGATAAAGAGAGCACGACTTACTCCTTATCCCTTTATTTCAAATAATACTGCACTGTTTGGAAAATTTTAGTTGGACGTGATGAAAATTCCAAAAACTTTGATTCATTTCTGCATAGACTTTTTAGAAGGATAGTTTTTTTCGCTGCGATATCCGGCTGCTAATAAAATTTCGGGGCGAATAAGAGGCCAGTAATAAATTAAACATAAGTAAATGATATATTTTCTATTAATAATGGCATTGACTTATTTACACATTTAAAATGTTACATTATTGTGACTTATGAGTTTTGTCGCACTGTAGTCGGCTATGAGCGTATCTAAAGGGCTACTAAATTTTCGATTACATGCAATATATTAAATGCTGAGGTTTTTTAATTCTTTATATTCACGCCCATCGTGAATACAAGTAAATAGTTTTCCTCTCGAAATTTTTGGGGAACAAAATTTAATTTCGAGAGAAATTTTATTCACAATAGTGATTATTATAATGTAAAATTTGTATACAACATTTAGGACCTATTTCATCAATGCTATTTTAATAACAATTTATGTTTAAAATGCGTTTTTCATGTGAAACAAAACTAAAATTATATGAAAAACTATATTAAAATATGAATTTATATTAAAATAGAATTGGTGAAATAGGCTCTTAGCCTCATGCTAAATTAAAGCTAGACATTAAATATGCCACAAAGGGATTTGGGGAACATTTAAATAAGTATGGGTTCACACTAAGAAAGTTTTCTTTTAGAAGGTCTGAGTTTATTGATGAGAGGGCAAGTGAACATGCTATTCTTCTCTCATCTCTGCCCTCGCACAAATAAACTCAGACTTCTTAAAAGAAAACTTTCGTCGTGTAAACGCAGACAAATATTTCTTTTAGATCTGGAAATTGCCCTTTACATTTTTACAAAAAAAAAAAAAAAAAAGAAGAAAAAGATTTTTAGGTTTTTAACAGAATTTCCAGAACATTTTTAACTTGCAACAAAAAGTTTTTCGTAAAATTGTTCCAAGAAATTCTGCCGAAACAAATAAAAGTCTATTAAAGAGCCCTTTTGCACACGAAAAATTTAATTTGACAAAGTGTTTTTATTTTTCTTTTGCTGCCGGATTAACAATTTCGAATGTAAACGTTCGCGTGGACACTTTCTGTGATTAAAACTCAGTTTTAAAAATATTTTTCACATTAAATATTTATAAGAATTTTTAGTCTGGGTTTACACTATGAAAGTTTTCTATTAGAAAGTCTGAGTGTATTGATGAGAGGAAAGAGAATAATATAATGTTCTAATCCTTTCTTACCAATGAACTCCGACTCTTTGAAAGAAAACGTTCATAGTGTGAAACCAGACTTACGTACGAAATTGTTTAACAGGCAGTTAAACTTTCTTTTACTAAAGTTTATCTTGAAAAATTTAATATGTTTTGTTGTTGTTGCTTGTAAAATAAATAATGCAACAAAATTTAACTATGTATAAACGAGGAACAACGAAACCAAGTCTTGGTTCACACTTTAAGTTTCAGCCTTCAAGTCTTGAGCTTTTAGTAGATAAGGGAAAAGAGAATGCCATATTTTGTCCTCTCTCTCTCACTATCTCCTAAAACTCAGACTTGACGACTAAAATTTGAAGAGTGTGATGCAGCAGTAACTCAAAATTTGGCAAAGTAAACTTTGCGTGTGCAAAAGTGGTCTTAATACAGGAACACATTAAACATTTTTTTAATTATACAAGAACTGAGTACATTTTCATTACAATAATGGTTTTGAAATAAAATAATAATTTTAATTAAATTTAATTTAAAAATTAAGTAAAAAAAAAAATTAAAACGACTACTTTTTTTAAAAAATCTAAAAAAGGTTCTATCAAATATCTTGTAGAAATTTTGAACAAAAAAAAATTGTGTTTAAGCAAAATTTTGAGTTTCAATACACTACCAAAAATTTTCAAAATTTTTACTTTTTTTTTAAACTAAATTTTTCTTTTAAACAACACTTAGGGAAGGAAAAACAAATTGCATTTTCGCAATAGATTGATTTAAAGTTTACAAAATTTGTTCGTTTACACTAGCAGCTAAATTGTTTCAAATAAAAATCATTTACAAAAAAAAGAAATAAAAATTTTTTTTACACAAAATAATGTCAACATAAAATCAAGCCGTTTTTAATAAAAATCAAACAAAAAATTTAAAGTGCTTTTAATTAGAACTCAAGAAAAACTTAAAAGTTTTTAAGTAAAAAGCTTGAAAAAACTGAAAATTTCTTTTTTATTACATATTTATAATAATTTACAGTAAAGCAAAGTGTAGCTTTTTTACACAGAAAAAAAATTCTAAAAAATTCTTTGTTATTTGTATATTTGGTTTAAGATTTGTATTAAAAAAAAGAGAATTTTGTTTTATAAAAAATTCCTAATACAAATCTTAAATTTACGTAGTTTAAATGGTGATATGTACAAAAGCAATGTTTTTTCCATAAAAGTTTTTAAAAGTTAATTGGCAAACAAGATAAACTTACCGCCTGTAACAGTCAAAGTGGCGAAATCATATTCAGCAACAGTAAAACCAGCTGAGTTATGGGCAGTTATACGTAAATTGTACCAGGTGGCAGGTTCCAAATCCAAAACAACATAGTTATTATCGGGCTTTACATTATTCGAAATTTGATTCCATTCAATTTGATCGCTTAATTGGAAAAAGAAAATATACAAAAAATAATTATCTTTTTTCAAAAATTAACACTTCAACAAACCGTTTCTTATTTTCTACAACAAAATGAGACATGGGGCATCCACCATCTTTCCAGGCTTTGAAATGTAATGAGACCGAGTTGGACGAGACTTCAATGAAACGTGACTTCTCGGGCAGTTTGGGTTTGTAGCCTTTGGTACGGGTATTCAGGATATCAGAAGCTTCACCAGCGCCAATGCTTTAAAAAAAAATTTAATTTGAAATCCATAAATTTTGAAAAAAAAAAAAAAAATTCAATACTTATTAAATCCGGTAGCATAGACTTGATAGCGTGAACCACATAGAAGATTTTCAATAGTGTATTTTTGGGCATCAACAGAAACTTCAGCGGTCTCCCATTCACCGAATTCTAAGGAAAATTAAACAAAAAAAAGTTTAATATTCGAAAAACAAATATATTGAAAATAGTGGGCACAAATTTTTTTATCCACATAAAACTACAAAAAAAAATTATTAAAAAAATCTTAGTGGCAGAGAATTTTTTATAAAGTAATCGCCAGAAACAGCAAATTTTCACAAAAATGTTACAAGCGTCAACAATTAAAGAAAAAAACGAAAGCGACAGCATATTTAAAAATAAAATTGACAGCGCTATCAAATTTTCGAAAGAAAGTTGGAAGCGTAAGAAAATTCGTGAAACAAATCGTAAGCGACAGCATATTTAAAAATACAATTTTAAAGCGCTAGCAAATGTTCGAAAGAAAATTGCAAGCGACAGCATATTATAAAAATAAAATTTAAAGCGATAGCTAACTTTCGAAAGAAAGTTGGAAGCGTAAGAAAATTCGTAAAAAAAATCGTAAGCGACTGCATATTTAAAAATACAATTTTAAAGCTCTAACAAATTTTCGAAAGAAAATTGCCAGCGACAGCATATTATAAAAATAAAATTGAAAGAGCTAGCTAACTTTCGAAAGAAAGTTGGAAGCGTAAGATATTTAAAAATACAATTTTAAAGCGCTAGCAAATGTTCGAAAGAAAATTGCAAGTGTAAGTAAATTCGTAAAAAAATTCGTAAGCGACAGCATATTTTATGAAAAAAAAAAAAAAATTGCAATCAACAACAAATGTAATGAAAAAACTACACGCGACAACAAATATTTCAAAGAAAATAGTAAGCTGTAGTCAATTTTCTAAAGATAATCGCAAGCGACAATACATTTTTGAAAGAAAATTGCAAAAGACAACAAATTTTCTAAAGAAGTTACACAATCTTAAAAAAAAACTTTAAAGCGGCAGCAAATTGCACATAGAAAACTATAAGCGGAAACCAGTTTTCTATTGAACTAAAGTTATTACCAGCAAATTCTCTAAAGAAAATTATCGGCGACAACAAATTTTTTATAAAAAATTACAAGTGACAATAAATTTTCTATGGAAAATTACAAGCGACAATAAATTTTCTATAGAAAATTACAAGCGACTTTAAATTTTCTATAGAAAATTACACGTGACAAAAACTTTTCAATAGAAAATTACAAGCGACAATAAATTTTTTATAGACTATTATAAGCGACAACAAAATTTCTATAAAAAATTGCGAGCGCCAACATATTTAAGAAATATAATGGAAAGCGCTAGGAAGTTTTAGCAAGAAAATTGAAAGCGTAAGCAAATTCATACAAAAATCGCAAGCGACGGCATATTTTTTGAAGAAGTTGCAAGAAACAACAAATTTAATAAAACGATTGCACGTCCCAACAAATTTTTTAATGAAAATAGCAAGTTGTAGTAAATTTTCTAAGGATAATCGCAAGCGACAGCATACATTCTAAAAAATATTGCAGGCGACAACAAGTTTTCTATGGAAAATTACAAGCGACAATACGTTCTTGAAAGAAGACAACAAGAGTCAACCAATTTTCGATTGAAATTAAAGGCGATAAATAATATTCGGAAAAAAATTTCGGCATCAAATTTTCTATAAAAATTACAAGAGGCAACAAATTTGCTATTGAAAATAGCAAAAGACTACAAGATTTCTGTAGAAAATTTAAGTGACAGCTAAATTTCTGTATAAAATACAGTCGACAATAAATTTTTTTATAGAAAATTACAATCGCAATAAATTTTTTATAGAAAACTGCAAGCAACAACTAATTTTTTCATAGAAAATTACAAGCGACAAAAATTTTCTATACAAAATTACACTTGACTAAAACTTTTCAATAGAAAATTACAAGCGGCAGTAATTTTTCTATAGAATATTATAAGCGACAACAAAATTTCTATAAAAAATTGAGAGCGCCAACATACTTAAGAAATAAAATGGAAAGTGCTAGGAAGTTAACCGCAAGAGACAGCACACCTTCTAAAACAAAAATAGCAAGCGACAAGTTTTTTATGGAAAATTACAAGCAAAAATATATTTTTAAAAGAAGACAACAAGAAACAACAACTTTTCGATAGAAATTAAAGGCGATAAATATTATTCAGAAAAAAATTTCAAGTGACAACAGCTTTCCCTTAGAAAAATACAAACTGAAACCAGTCTCTATTGAAAATTATATGTGACAATAAATTCTTAAAAGAAAATTACCGTCGCAACACAGTTTCCATTAAAAATTGCAAGCGACAACAAAATTACTTTGGAAAATTACAAGTGGCAACAAATTTTTTACGAAAGTTTCAAGCGACAATAAATGTTCTGTACAAAATTACAAGCGAAAATAAATTGTCTATAAAAAAATTACAAGGCGCTACAAATTTGCTATTGAAAATAACAAGCGACAACAAAATTTCTGTATAAAATTACAATCGACAATAAATTTTCTATAGAAAAATTACAAGGGGCCACAAATTTTCTATTGAAAATTACAAGTGTGAACAAAATTTAGTTAAAAACTACAAACGACAACATATTTGCTATAGAAAATTACAAGCGACAAAAATTTTTGCATAGTAAATTTTAAGCGACATCAAATTTTCTATACAAAATTACAAGAGGCATCAAATTTTCTATAAAAACTTACAAGGAGCAACAAATTTGCTAAAAAATTACAAGTGGTAACAAATTTGCTGTTGAAAATAACAAGCGACAGCAAAATTTCTATGTAAAATCCAGGCGACAAAAATTTTTCTATAGAAAATTACAAGCGACAATAAATTTTCTATACAAAATTACAAGGGGCAAGAAATTTGCGATTGAAAATAACAAGCGACAACAAAATTTCTGTATAAAATTACAATCGACAATAAATTTTCTATAGAAAATTACAATCGCTATAAATTTTGTAAAGAAAACTACAAGCGACAACAAATTTTCTTTAGAAAATTACAAGCGACAAAAAATTTGCAAGCGATAATTCATTTTCTGTACAAATTTACAAGCGGCATCAAATTTTCTATAAAAAATTACAATGGGAAACAAATTTTCTATTGAAAACAAAATTTTTGTATAAAATTACTGTCAGCAATAAATTTTTTAAAGAAAATTAAAGGCGACAACAAATTTTTTATAAAAAATTTTAATTAACATCTAATTTATAATAGAAAATTAAGAGCGACAACCAATTTTCTGCAGAAAATAAAAAGCACCAAAAAATTTTTAATTAAAATAAAATTTATATAAAAAATTGCAAGCGTCGCGAAAATTTCTACAGAAAATTAAATTTTCTTTTAATAATTTCAAGCGACCAAAAATTTTTTATAGAGAATTGAAGGCGACCGAAAATATTATTTTATTAAAAATTAAAGAAAAATTAAAGGCGACCACAATTTTTCAATAGAAAATTTAAAGCGACTAGAAATTTTCAGAGCGACAAATTTTTTATAGAAATTACAAGGTGGCCAGCAATTTTCTAAATAAAATTAAGTGCGACTAGAAGTTTTCTATAAGAAATAAAAGGCTACCAGAAAGTTTCTATAGCAAATTTAAAGTAACCAAAAAATTTTTTTTTTATAAAAAATAGTAAACCAAAGCCGACCGAAAATTAAAAACAAAGGCTATTGACAATTTGCTCAGAAAATAAAGCGCCAAGACAATTTCTAAACAAAACTAAGCGACAAGAAAAATTTTTAACAAAATTAAAGGGGCAGAAAAATTTTTTAAAGAGACTTGAAGGCAAACAGAAATTTTCCAAAGAAAATTTAAAGGGAATACAATTTTTTTCTCTAAATTCTGCGCTTTAGCAAAAATTTCACCACTCACCTGGTTTGTAGTGCAAAGTGTAACCATGTAGTGGAGCAGTGTCACCCTCATGAGGCTTCAATTTAACAGTCAACGAATCGGTGGTGGTGGCAGACAAAGTAACTTGTGGTGACATGGGTGGAGCCAAAACAATCAATTTATGTGTTATCGAATCCTTAGCAATGGAGTTCTCAGCATGACAGGTATAATCGCCAGCATCTTGTCTATTGACGGACTTAATCAACAATGAACCATCGGGAAGAACACGCATACGATCGTTGCCGGTAAATTCAACACCCTTAATTTTCCATGTGATCTCAGGTTGTGGGGCACCAACAGCTAGACAAGGCATTTTGGCGTCTTCCTTAAAGGTGGCAGTGAAAGTATCATCAAATGAGGCAATTTTAGCAGGAACTTGATCGCTAGGCATGGCAACAATACTCTTTGAGGGTTGACCTTCACCGATATTAGTGCTGGCAGTAACCCAGAATTCGTAGGGCTTGTTCTTTTCCAATTCAGTAGCTTCGTAGCTCATTTGATAGTGGGGGATTTTTTGGCTTTTGGGCTCTCCTTCGGCACCTTCAACTTTAGTGTAGACAGTGTATTGTTGGATAATGCCGTTGGGTTGTGCTGGTGGGCGCCATGAAACCAAAATGGCAGCATGACCCATAACAAGGGCCTTAACATCGGTGGGAGCTTCAGGAACTGTTTGAAGGAATTATTTTTTAATATTACATTGAAAGACTTCTTGATCATATAAAATACTAACCATCTGGTTCAGTTTGGCAGTGTATGGCAGCGCTACGTACACCATCACCTCCGGCTGTAGTGGCCAAAACTTGCATGGTATAGTTGGTGTATTTCTTCAAGCCATGTAAAACGGTATCCGAGGAGGCAGTCTTCTTGTAATGGCGTTTAGTTTCATCTAGAAAGAAATAGCGAGTAGTATTATTAAGATTCAATGTCTAAACTCGTGATAAGTTTCCGGAGTTTGTAAAAAAATAACGAAGGGTACGGGAAATTCCCACCCGACTACATATAACTTCAACCCAAGTCAAATGCTACACATAGTCGTGTTTTAGAAAAATTTTAAAAGACCTTTTTTTAATAGAGTTCAAAATTCCTGGATTTAAACTTTATAACTTTTACTTTCTTTTCGGGAAAAGAGAGAATTAATTGGAGGTCCTTTTAAAGTATTCACCACTTTTAAATTTTTCTAACTCAAACTTTTCTAATCACATTTTCTCTGCAAATACTTACCATACCACTCTTCACTGGGAGCATAGACAACCTTGTAGGTCTTAATAACACCATTTGCCGATTCCAAGGGAGGACTGACCCAGCTAACGCGTATTGTCTGGGAAGTCAAGGTTGTGCAGGAGGTGTCACTTGGTGGTTGACTGGGAGTACCTTCAGCAGTGAATTGTTTCTCCTCATCGGACAAGGGACCAGCACCGATCTTATTGAAAGCCTGTATGACAACCGAGTATTGGGTGTATACACGTAAGTTGTTCAATTCCAAATTGTGTTCTTTGCCTTCTTCGGTAACGAAATTAACGGTTTCAAAGACATACGAGGAGTTAGTGTTCGATAGTTTGTAGCCAACATAGTAACCCAAAATTTCACCATTCCATTCAGTACGTGCTGGGGGTTTCCAGGTGACGCGGAGAGTAGTCTGATTAACAGGTTCGACTTTGATATTTTGGGGTTTGCCAGAGGGAGCTTCTTCGGCGGTAATGATGGTAACTGCTTCGGACGATTGGGAGGTTCCGATTGTATTCTCAGCGACGATGCGAATGTTGTAGGTAGTGGCTGGATTAAGTTTCTGGACTTGAGCTTCAGTAGTATCGCCGGGTACCATAACACGATCAATTTCATCCCAAGAAGCCCGCGAGCGTTTGAATTCAATAATATAACGGGTAATAGGAGAGTTGCCATCGTAGGGCTGGGCCCAGCTCAATTGTACCGAACGGCCAGATTTGTCCAAAACTTTCAATGCATAAGGCATTTCGGGTACTTCCTGGATAATCATATTAATACTGGCATCATCGGAACCAAAAGCATTAGTTGCCACGCAAGTGAACAGGGCAGAATCAGAGCGCTCGGTACGTTTAATGGACAAACTTGACATGACACCGGTCGATAGGATTTCTTCACGAATGGTATAACGATTGTCGTTCTTGGGGTCCAAACGCATGTTGTTCATGTTCCATAAAATGCCAATAGGTTTTTCGCCTTTAGCCTCACATTGTAAAACAGCGGGTTCACCACGACGAGCAGTTTGATTGCGTAATTTTTCAGTGAATTCTGGTGGTGCTTGTACACTAACCATAATGACAGCCGAGAGTCCAGAGCCAATGCCATTTATTGCCTCACACAAGTAATAGCCTTCGTTGGTCTTTTGAATGTTGTCAATGTGTAAAGTGCCTTCTTCAACGCGAATGTTATCGTTTTTCTTCAAATCCTTGTACTCACCGGGACTGTTGCCTGAAAATGGGAAAAGGGTTTAAAAACGTTTTTATTAGTAAAAAAATTTTTCCATAAAGATCAGTGACACAATTTCATTATGAAACAAAACTTAAATTAGTTAAAAAGTTTAAAAGGCCCTTAAACGGTACTACTTTTTTAAAATAAAGTCCCTAAATTGGTATTAACTTTTTTGTAAATACATATTTCCTTCTTTTTACTTACCCACAGCTTTCTTCCATGTCACTTGTGGCTTAGGGAATCCATCAGCTTTGCATTCAACTTTAGCATCGGATCCTTGGGCGAAGGCCTTGTCGGTGGGTTCCAAAATCCATCTTGGTGGTACTGTTTAGGTTTATTGAGATTTTTTTGAGAAGATGATAAAAAAAGAAATATGTTAAGGCGAATTCATTTTTTTTAATTCGAAAATATTTGATATCTAAGCATGCGGTATATTCGAATTTTAAACGGACTGACTTAGGGACTAAAAGAAAAAGGCTTTATAAAATGGTAGAGTCCCAAGGGACTTGGTACAAATTCAAGTTATTGTATATATAATTTATTTAATTTTAAAAAAAATTTTAAAGAAATCTTTAAAAAAATACTTGTTGTACTTGCTTTATTAAAAAGTATTTTGTTGTCATTAAAAAAGTACTTTCTTTAAAAAAAGACTTTTATTACAAAGTACTATTATTAAAAAAGTACTTTTCGCAACAAAAAAAGTACTTTTATTAAAAAAGTACTTTTCGCAACAAAAAAAGTACTTTTATTAATAAAGTACTTTTCATTAAAAAAGTACTTTTTATTGAAAAAGTACTCTTTTTAAAAAAAGTAAATTATATTTAGAAACTACTTTTTATAAAAAAAGTAATTTTTTAACTTAAACTTCTCCTAGAAAGGCGCTTTTTGTTAAAGACAACATTCCTAAAAGTACTCTTGTAACTTTTTTCTTACTCTATCAATAAAGTACTTTTTTAATAAAACATACATGTACTTTTTCTCAAAGACGATTTTCAAAAAAGGACTTTTTTATTTTTTTTTCTTTGAGTTATTCTTTCTAAAGGTGTATTTTTTTTTTCAATGTTCCTTTTAAAGTACTTTTTTCGTTACTCTCAAAATAGTTATTTTTTGACTTGTATTTCTCGTGGAAAGGAGCTTTTTTAAAATACAATTTTTTTTAAAGTACTTTTTTCGTTGCTTTAAAAAAAGAATTTTTTTAGCTTTAACTTTTCCTAGAAATTCGCATTTTCTTTAAAAACAATTTTCTAAAAATAATTTTTTAACTTTTTAATTACACGCCTAAATAGTACTTTTTTAATAATACATACTTGTAGATTTTCTAGTACGTTGCTTTTTATGAAAGCCGTTTTGTAAAAAGTACTTTTTTTGTTTTTTTCTTTAAGTATTACTATCTTAAAGTATTTTTGTTAATGCTAGTTTTAAAGTATTTTTTTCGGTACTTTTAAAAAGTACTTTTTAACTTGTACTTCTTCTAAAAAGTCGGATTTTCCTAAAGACAACTTTCCTGAAAGTACTTTGTTAACTCTTTTCTTACTCTAACAAAAAGTACTTTTTTAACAATGTACTTTTTCTTGTAAGTTGCCTTTTATCAAAGAAAATTTTCAAAAAAGTACTTTTTTAGCTGGTTTCTTTAACTAGTTCTTTTTAAAAGTATATTCTTTTCAATGTAACTTTTAAAGTACTTTTTCGTTGCTTTAAAAAAAGAGCTTTATACGTTGCTCTCAAAAAAAAAAAACTTTTTGAACTTGTACTTCTTCTAGAAAAGCACTTTTTCTTAAAGACAAATTTCTTAAAAGTACTTTTTTAACTTATTTCTTACTCTATTAAAAGTACTTTTTTATAATACGTACTTGTACTTTTTCTAGTAAATTGCTTCATCTCAAAGACGATATTCAAAAAGTACTTTTTTATCTTTAGTATTTTTTAAGTATTATGTACATACTTTTAAAGTACTTTTTTTGTTGCTCTCAAAAAAGTACTTTTTTACCTGTACTTCTCCTAGAAAGGCGCTTTTCCTAAAGACAATTTTCTTGAAAGTACTTTTTTCTTACTCTATTAAAAAGTAGTTTTCTAATGATATATACTTGTACTTTTTCTAGTAAGTTGCTTTTTTACAGATGATTTTCTAAAAAGGACTTTTTTAGTTTTTTTATTTAACTAATTCTTTCTTAAAGTATTTTTTTTATTAATGTTACTTTTGTAAAATTTTTTTAAAAATTATATTTGTGTATTTTTTTTTTTTGCCAAAAATACTTTTATGAAAAGTTCTTTTTTAAAGTTTTTCTATTTAAATGAACTTGAAAAAAAAAACTTTTGTTTCATTTTCCATTTAGGGTTATAATTAATTAAAGGTACTTTTTTAAATAAAATTCTTAAATATTTTAGTACTTTTTCATTTAGTACTTTTTTTTTTTGTCAAAATTTAAATTTTTAACCATTTTATTAAACCTTTTTCTTTAACACAAAACAGCTTTAAAATTTTTATTCAAATTGATTTTCCTTAACTTAAGTTTGTTGCTTAAGTCTTTCGTTTTGTTTTCTATTCTGAAGGAAACCAAAATCTTTTGTTTTAATGCTGTTAAGCTTTTTTTCAAACATACTTATAAACTTATAGAAATTAAAAAGCCAAACTACAAATAAAACTGCTTAAAAACTAAATAAAAAAACTCAAGCATAAAAGGACAACATAAATGTTTGTTGGGATGTGTCTGTGTGTGTAAGTGTTTTAGAAAATAAATGAAAAGTTAATGAAATGAAAATGTTAAAGTTATTTTAAGCATGCAAAAAACAAAGTGTTCAAGGATATTTTATGAAATATCCAGAATTAATTTCAGTTTGTAAAATTCGAGTTTTATTGGTTTTTTTTTTTTTAAATATCCTTGAACATTGTCCTTAGAACTTTCTTTGTTTTATATACAACTAAAAATTTTATAAAAAAAAACTTAAGAAAACATGAAAAGGATTTTCAGGATTTTTAGGTTGTTAGGGTAATTGTTTGTTTGTTTTTAGTGTAAGGAAGACATGAGTGGAAATTTTTTTGAGGAGTTTCTTTTCATCAAGTTGATGCTTAAGTTTTAAGTTTTAAGGCTGCTTTTAAATATTTTTTTTTTTAAATTTATGAAGTTTTTTTTGTTGGATTGTTAAAAGAAGTTGCGTTGTTGTTGGTTTTTATTATATATGAAAATAAGAAAGTTTGTTAAATAGTTTTTTGATTTAGATTTAGTTTAAAGTCCTGGGTGATTTTTTTGTAAATTATATAAGATTTGCTGCGCACATTTATATTTATAGAAATTTACAGAGATAAATGAGTTTATTTTGATTATTCATTTGAAGAAAAGCTGAATTATTTTTATTTATATTTCAAAAAAAATATACGAAAATTAAAATAAAAAAAGCCACAAAAAATTTTAAAATTTCAAATAAAAACAAAAACAAATTTTAAATTAAAATGAAAATTTAAAAGCCGTTTTACTGAAAGCCATATCATTTCATTAAAGTTTGAATAAATAATTTTTAATAATATATGCTTTTTTTATATAAACTATGCTTTTTGTTATATAAATATTTTCAGTATTTCTGTGGCTTGTTTTAGGTTGGCTGTAGTTTTGGTGTTTCTAGTGGTGTCAAAGTGCTGGATTTTGTGTGATTTTCTTTGCATCAGTTAAAGTGTTTGGTGTGTTTTACTGTGCTTTAAGTGCTTTTTTTCTTAGAGGGGGTTTTAAATTTCAGTATGCATATTTGAGCTGTTTTTTTTGCTAAATTTGCTTTATACAATAAGTATTATTTTGTAAATTATTTGATCTATTTTATTTACATTTGGTATGTATTTTCTTAAAAAATATTAAAAGTTTTCTTAACGGAAAAATCTAGCGACTGTATTTACATTAAGATTTCTCTTGCTACAGAAAAAAGGCATGACTTTGAATAGTTGTAGAAGGTTTTTAACTTTTCATCTTACCTACAAAATTTTAAGTCTTAACTGTTCAGCCCTCCCCCCAAAAAAAAGAAAGTAATGTACTTTCTATGACTTTTTTTTAATAGGTTGAACAGATTAAACAATTCTTTAGTTTAAAGCATGTTAGGAAGTTGTTCTTACCCCGTTCTATACACTTCACCTACAAAAATACAAGCTCATGCCTGTTTACCGAAGCAAAAAAGTCATGATAGAAATCCAGTCGTTTACCCAATTCACACGGTGATTTTTAATCCTGACTACATCATGACAATTTTTTTGTGGACCCCCGCTTTTACAACAAACAAAAAAAAACAAATTGTCATAGAGAAGATAGAGGGATAGAAAACACATTACGATATCTCTTGTGCATGCTTTTTTTTACTTCCCTTTTAAATGCAAGAGGTTTTTAGAAGACACTTTCAAATGTTTATGAAAAAAATTACGGGTTTTTTAATCACCGTCTAATGTGGGTGTTAGAAAAAACATGATGACAATTTTTTGGGTAAATGCGCGGGGTAAAAAACGATTTCTCTTTTCCATGTTTATTTTGTACTTCCCTTCTAAATGCAAGAGGTTTTTAGAAGAGGTTTTCAAAGGAATATGCAAAAAATTCATGTTTTTCTTTTATTCGCCGTGTCAGTTGGGTGTTAGAAAGAAAAAGTTGAAAAATGGAGAAAATTTAGTCGATCTAAGCCGACCAAAAAGGAAATACACTAAATGAGTTTATTCTTCTTATATACTACAAGTTAACTTAACCCGTTCGGTCCTAATGTTTGAATGATCCGATTTGTTCTTTAAAGTAAAAAAATCACGTTTGCAATTGTCCCAGTCAAACTTTTTGTGTTAGTTTATCAAAGAAGTAACGATTGCCAATTTTGAGCACATTATTATAAGATTTGTACATAGTTTCGATACTAGTGGGACATATTGTCCCATTTGTATTAAAAAACCGGTTGGGAGAATAATCCGAAAAATCCGATTGGGACAATATCTCAGACAATATCTCAGAATAATGAAAGGACTTACGAAAAAACTAATAATGCAAAACATAATAAATTGTTAAGCTTTTTCAATATGTGTAAACAGATTTTTCATGTACATTGTTGTTTCTCAAATAAAAAGTCGGACCGAAAGGGTTAAAGGCAGAGCTTAACCCTTCTGTAGTAAATCGGACCAGGGACTCCATATTAAATTTTATTACTCAAGTAAATTATATTAAACAACAATGCAAAAATATATTATTCATATAAAACTATTTTTGATATCTTCATCCTGAAGAAAATTTAATTTTTTAAAGTCGACCTTAGATGGGAGCAACGGTCAGAGTTAAGGGCCTTGCTAGACAAAATCTAATGGAGAGGCTTATCTGACAACGATTTCAGTCAAGCTTTATTCGATACACAACATTGTTGTATGGTTTAAGAACTATTTTCGGATGGGGTCGAATATGGAAGTTATAATTAGACATTGACCGAATGTAACATAACCTTAGTAGCATAACTTACACAGTGCAACACGAAACAAATAACCATATACGGACAACTCTACGTGATAAAAGACCCGTGTCTCCCAGTTTTGCCCAAAGTCATGCACTTTTTTGTATGGGCCCACAAAGATTTGGGGCCTCGGTGTCATTTTTGCAAAAAAGTGACCATTTTCTCAGGCTCATATCTTGCAAACCGTTCGGAATTTTGATTTACCCTCCGAGACAAAGTTGTAGCTCTTGCCATAAAGAACAAAAATTGTGAACATATAAAATCAAAAAAACTTCATCTTCAAGATCAAAATCGCAAAAAACTTTAAAAAATTCGATTTTTTTACCATTTTTCCCCTGTTCAGGTCCATAGTTTGCAAACCGTTAAAAATTCAAGGAAACAATCAACTATAAAAATGTACCTAAGATCTCAGTAAACAACTTCTTAGAACATATGAACTTCCTAGGAATGATTCTTAGCACCGTTTAGGTAGCCGCAAAAGTGAAAAATTTTCGTAAAAATTTGACTTTTTTTTTGCCTTATTGTCAGAACATGGCCGGTTATATGCAAAGTATAAATATTTTTATTTCAAATATTGGCAACTTTAAATAAGAAATTGGGAAAATTTAATTCTTCACAGACTGTTCGAAAATGTCCTAAAAAGGGCCTCCATCGATTTAAATGTTATTAACTTGCAATAAGAAGTTTTGCAAAGAAAAACAAACCTTATGTAGTGTTTTCCTTTGAAGTAACAAATTGAAATTTTGTAAAAACTTTATTAAAAAAAAATCGAGAAAAAGTTACGAAAAAGTTTAATAAGAAAAAAAATCTAAAAAAAAATTAGAGAAAAATTCTAGAAAAACTTTTTAAGAATAATGTAATAGTAAAAAAAACTTTATTTGGCTGTCCTTAAACCAACTTTCTTTAATACAAAAAAATCCTCCTACCATTCACTATCAAACGTTTGGTTCGATTAAAAGCGCCCACACGATTATGGGCCTTACACAAATATTGGCCAGCATGTTGGGACGTAACATTATTGATCATTAGTAAACTGGTATGAGAGCCCACCGAGGTCACAGTCGTAAAAGGCAATTCTTGTATAATATCTTTCCCATTCAGAGACCATTCAATGTGAATGGGCATATCCCCTTTGGTCACAATGCAGGTTAATTGTACGTAATCACCCACGTGACTGAGAGGCGAGGAAACGGACAGGTTTGCCAATTTTGGGGATTCTTTAAATTTTTTGATTTCCAAATTTTTTTTTTCAAGGGATGGAGGGAGGGAGAAAATTAAATTAAAGATTCGTTTATTAATTTTTTAAAACATTTCTTGATTTTCCCTGTTAAACATTTTTTAAATATTAAGTTGAAATTAAGAATTTTTTTTTTAAAAATTTATAACTTCTCTTTAATTTTGTAGATTTATTGGAGAATTTATAGAAGTTTTTCTTAATTAAAGAGTGTTTTATTTCTTTAAAAAAAAATCGACTCTATCAAGTTCAAAATTTGGTTAATTGAATCGGAAAGTTACATGACAAATTCTGACGGAATTAGTTCCTAACTTTTCGTTCTTTTCATTATTACGATTACTCCTAGCTCTATTTTCGCTGATTTTGTAAAAAAAATTCAATGGTATTTCCTATGCCCCGTATTCATAAATGATGATTTAATTTAACAAGTTTCGTAAAACTTTATTATTTAAAAAATATTTTTAAAGTTCACGAACGAACTAGTTCAGTTTCTAAGCGAACTATTTTACAATACATATTAAATAACTTTTTGAAGCAGTAGTAGCATTAATCCGATAAAATCCAATAAAAAAATGGCTACTTTACAAATTTGGACGGAATTAGTTCTTTGCTTTTCGTTCTTTTAATTATTATCGTTACTCTTAGCGCTATTTTCGTTGACTTTGTGAACATTCTAGTCAAAAATATTAATTTAAATAAAAAAAAAAAATGCAATGCTATTTCCTAACTGTTTTTTGAAATTTTTAAAGTTCTTGAACGAACTACATAGTTCAGTTTCTGAGCGAACTATGTTACAATATATATTTAATCTTTTTTAATAGCACTAATAGCAAAAATCCATTGAAAATTATACTTTGATATAAATATCATCATATATATACTAATGGTGTGAACTCATGTTATTTTTTTAGTATAATTAATGAGGGAACTAGTTCTGTACTTTTCGTTCAGTAAACTTATTTCATTCTTTCAAACTGTTGTCGTTGCCTTATTTTAAATGATGATTTCTGTCAGTTTTATTCCGATATTTTTTTGGAGTTTCGAGTTTTCTTTAGTACCTAACTGAATTAGTTAATGAATTTTTAAAGTAGCACTTTTCTGCAAATATTTATTTTAAAAGTTTTCCAGAAAAAATATGCTTTAATAGACTAAAGGAATTTAGAAGCTAGTTTTATTAATTAAAAGTTATGATAATCTGCTAAAAAGTTTTTCAGTTTTCTTTAGTTCTTAATTGAACTAATTCAGAAAGTCATATTTTTATCGCCTATGGTACTTAACATTTTCAAAGTTTTAAGGGCAAAGAAATACCTGCTATAAAGAACTAAGATGTCAATTCTAAATTAAAAGTTATTTTTATTTATAAAAAAAAAAGTTTTTGGGTTTTCTTTAGTTTTCAACTGAACTAGTTCAGTAAAACTTAAAGTAACAATTTTTTCCAAATAGTTTTAAAGTTTTTCGGATAAAATGTAAGTACTGAAAATTAAAAGTCAGTTTTATTTAATAGAAAGTATGATTATATATTACAAGTTTTTTAGTTTTCCAAAGTTCTAAAGTGAACTAATTCAGAAAATGAAAAGTCATATTTTTAAGGTTTTTAAGAAAAAAAAGGCTGAAGTGCACTTTACGGGGCGTACGAAAAAAAAAAATATAAAAAAATATGCCACCCGATCCAGAATTAAAAAAAAAAATACCAAAATTAATATTTAAGGGGGCTGAGGCCCGTGGGGACCCCTGGGTCCAAAAAACCGCCCCGCCCACTGAATGGTATGTGTGGGTACTCAAATTAAAGGTAATTGTGCAACAAAAACGTAAATATTAAAGTTTTGGGTGGGCGGCACTTCAAGGGCCCTCTGGGGCAAAAAAAGTTTCCCCCCATAACACTTATGTATATCTGTGTGGGTACTCAAATTAAAGGTAATTTGCTCACGATTGCCAATATGTATTTTGTTTTTGTATTCGTTTAATATTTTCCTCTCTAGGTTAATTTATGTATCTTTTATAGGTATGCAGAGAAGTTTTAGTTAGCGAAGCCGGTCTTTGTTATACCATAGAGGAGAAAATCCTTTTGCGCGGCCGAAGGCCGGCTATGCAGAGAAGCTTTAGTAAGCGAAGCCGGTCTTTGTTATACCATAGAGGAGAAAATCCTTGCGTCCGGCCGAATGCCGGCTATACAGAGAAGCTTTAGTTAGCGAAGCCGGTCTTTGTTATACCATAGAGGAGAAAATCCTTGCGCCCGGCCGAAGGCCGGCTATACAGAAAAGCTTTAGTTAGCGAAGCCGGTCTTTGTTATACCATAGAGGAGAAAATCCTTGCGCCCGGCCGAAGGCCGGCTATACAGAAAAGCTTTAGTTAGCGAAGCCGGTCTTTGTTATACCATAGATGAGAAAATCCTTGCGCCGGGCCGAAGGCCGGCTATACAAAAAAGCTTTAGTTACAAAAAAATAAAAAAATCCCGCGATTTTTATACAACATTAAAAAAGCCAAATAAAAACAAAATATTTACAATCGTAAGCAAAATACCTTTCATTCGAGTACCCACACATAGTTATAAGGGTGGGAGGGGCAATTTTTTTACCCCCCAGAGGGACCCAGAAGTCCCGCTCGACCTAAATTTTATTAATTTCGTATTTTTAACACAATTACCTTTAATTTGAACCATGGGGTCCCAGGGGCGCAGCCACCTTAAATTTTAATTTTGGTTTTTTTCTTTTTTTTATTCCAGAGGGGGTCCAATTTTTTTTTTTTTTTCGTACGCCCCGTAAAGTGCACTTTTGCCGAAAAAAAATTGACGTTTTTGACGTTAAATCTTTCGGTTTAAAATTAAGTTTAATTTAGAAAAAAAAGATTGGTGATAACTTAAACGTTTTCGATTTTTTATTTAGTTCTCAACTGAACTAATTCTTAAGATCAGAAATCTTATTGAATCGCTCTTGTAAGAATGGTTTTCTTTTTTTTTTTTTTTTTTGTCATAGAAATTACCAAATTTTTGCTTTAAGTAAAAAAGAAAATTGAGAACTGATCTATAGTTAACAATAAAGAACAACTCATACTAATTCTTTAGTGTTGCCGATTTTAAAAACTATTGCAAGGATTCAGAAGGAACTAAAAAATTTAATAAAATAATAATAAAAAACGAAAAAAAAACTTTCTATTATAATTTTCATTTCATCAATCGTCTTGGCGCTTTTTTTACCCTTCACTTTCAAAGTAGACCATTTTCTAGCCTCTCCAGCTTTGTTGCTGGCCACACAAGTATAATTGCCTGTGTCTCCGATCTTAGTTTGACGCAATGACAATATTAAAGTGTACTCATCGATCTTATGATAAATGGAACGTAGTAAAGGTTGGCCATCTTTGAGCCAATAAATATCAATGGGTAAATCGCCCGAGGTGACCATACACATGACTCGAACCGCTTGGCCACCATTAACGCCGTTTGGATTAAATTGAAATTGTTCAATTTGTGGCAATTCTAAAGTGATTTCAATGAAACAGACACACACACACACAACATTTTATTATCAAATAAAAGTTAATTACAATGGGAAAAAATGAAATTTATGAAAGTTTTTAAAGTGTTTTTGAATGAGGTATACATTTAGGTGGCTTAAAGAATTAATTGCAAACACATTTTGTTTTCCGTTAAATTTTTAAGCAGTCTGCCATTTTTTTTTTTTTTTTGTTTAAAATGTTTTTATATTACACTGACTTTATTTTAAAATTAAAATGATTTCCTTTTTTAAGCCATTTACAATTAGTTAAGCCAACACCCTAAAACTATGCTTTATTTTTTTTTTTTTTAATTGTATTAAACATTAAGTTGCTTTTAGGTGGGTGTTTTTATTTTTTATCAAACTAAGCCGCTACCATTGCTAAAATTAAGACATTTATTAAGTGTAAAATACATTTTTAATTGCTTTAAGTTGCCAGTATTTAGAAATCACAAAAAATTTTATTAAGAAAAAACCACAAACCCCTTATAGTTAGATTGGTCGAAACCTCTGTATAACCCGCGTGATTGGCACCAATACAAGAATATTTTCCCGCATGTTCGGCTGAAACGCTTTCGATACTTAACGAACTGCTACGTTTGCTATGCATTAATACCGTTAAACCGGGCGTATTATGAACCCATTCATCGTTATAATACCAGGTTATATTAAAGGGAAAATCCCCATGTAAAACCGCACAATTCAATTGAAAATAATCACCCAAAAATAAAGGATTATCCGCACTATGGGGTAGAGGTGTTAACTTGGGGGGAACTTTGAAATGAAAAATTAATAAAACAAAAATCAAAATAAAAATAAAAATATAAAGCCAATAAATTTTAGAATATCAAAAATTTTAATCCTAAATACCATTCACAATCAAAGCAGCTGTATAATTTGTTACCCCGGCGGCATTTTTTCCATAACAAGTATAATTGCCAGCATGTTGGCCTTGTACCGATTCTATAGTCAAGACCGAACTTCGTGAACCCATTTTTGATATTTCTATACCCATTTGTAAAGCTTGAGTTTCATTAAGTTTTTTCTGATTAAAATACCAATAGATTAACAATGGATGATCACCGTGAATTATGGAACACTGTAGGGTACAATAGTCGCCGGGATAGAAGGCATCTGCTCCAGGTGTAAAGGGAGCAATTTTGGGCAAAACTTTGATCAAAATATAGAGAAGAGGAGATAAATTGTTACAAAAAAGTCCTAAATAAAACTTTCAGGGTATGTAATACAGTCAAGCCCTGAAGTCTATATACACCCTAATATTTTATGATTTTTGGGAATTGGTAACGATAATGAAAAATCTTCTTATGCCACTAATTGAGGCACTATTAAAGAAAATTATTTGTAAAAAAATTAAAATTAAAAGCCTTAAACAACATTTTAAGTAGGTTTCGGAAAACTGGAACAATACAAAACGAAACTAGGGGAATCCCATTCTTTTAGCTGATATTGTTTATCGTTGACAAAAGAAAAGTAATTCAAGTGAAGTGATCACGATTCGTAGAATGATTTAAGCAATTTAATTAATATTTTGACTTGATGTGGCAACATTGCCTTGAATGGAATTATGAACATTATATAAAAAAAAATACTGCGTTAAGAAAATTAATGCTCTATAAAGTGGAGGATTGTCAAGAAATAAAGGGTGTCCAAATTCAATAGAAATCGCTTTGAGATGATCCGAAGCTTTTCGTGGCGAAAACTGATGATTTAGACGCAGAGAATATGTGGTTTCAACAGGATGGTGCCACTTGCCACACAACAAGAGAAACAATGGATCTTTTGAAAGAAAAGTTCGAAAATCGCATTATCTCTTGTATAGGGGAGTGAATCGTGCGATTTGACACCTTTGGACTATTTTTTGTGGGGTTTTTTGAAATCGAAAGTGTACAGCAATAATCCCACAACAGTTCAAGAGCTTAAAAACAACAATATCGGGCAGATATCAACTACAGTTTATTAAAAAACGTGATTGAGAATTTCGGTAAAAGTTTGGGAGCCTGCCGAGCCAGTAGGGGGTCAAAAGACCCGCAATCCCAAGACCAATTTAAAATTGGGACAATTAATGAAAAAATTTCCCATTTTAAAAAATAAAAAATTTTTTTATATTATTTATAAAAGAACAGAAAATCTTTCTTTTCAAATATAAAGTCTGCTTTTAGGCTTTATTTTTAAGCATAGAAAAACATTTTGTTAAAAGATACTCCTATAATTTCGCAAGGTGTACCAGTCGCAACACCCCTGGGAACTATCAGAAGTGAACCCAGACACGATCTGGCTATGGCTAACGATGGATGGAAGATACAGTTAACGTGGCCTACATACAACATGATTGGCTCTGAGCGGCTTCTTAACTTTAGTCGCAGGGGCATTTCGAGGCTCACTGGTCACTGGACGATCGGTAAGCACACTATGAGACTCAGTCTCCCTTTAGATGAATGCTGCCGCAGCTGCAGAGAACCTGGAACTAAAGATTGTGATTGCCCAGTGTTGAATTCGAGACGACATAGATTATTTGCGAATTTTCTTCTACAAGGACTCTCTGAGATATCGCTGAAGAAACTCGGCAGCTTGATAAAATAACGCAAGGGGCTGGCTCTAGCCACCTCAGTATTGCCCTGGTATCACGCTTAATTCAGGGTTGCAAATCTTGAAGAGTTGTGTGGTGTCAAAACGGAGTCACTGCGGACTCTACCTGCAGCACGCCTAGTTTTCGGGCGTTCTACCACGTTAACCAACCAACTTACTGTTTTTCTACAAAATTTTATGAGAAACAAAAAAGTTGGACTGAAGAAATATTTTAAATATTTAAATATTTAATTTTAAAATAAAATCAATCTTGGATTTGAAATGTTTGGGAACACTTGCAGTTTGGGAACAGTTACAGCTGGTTTTATTATTTCTTGTATTCCAAATCGTTCCAAAATCTCGACGCAATCAAGGCAATGTTGCCACATCAAGTCAAAGTATTAATTAAACTTCTTCAATCACTCTACGAATCGTTATCATTTCACTTGAATTACTTTTCTTTCGTCAACGATAAACTGACACTTATAGCGTATTTCACCAATTCTATTTATATATCAATTCATATTTAATTATAATTTTATTCTTATTCTTTCTTATTAGTTCTATTTTCTCTTACTTAATATTTTAGCCATGTTCTGGGAATCGTATTTGAGTGAAATTTAACTGCCAGGCCCAGAATGTCGACAAGAAAATTTCTGTCGCGTATTTATAATGAAAACATTAATAAAAAACTTAAATTTGTTTTTGTTTTCAATATAAATATACGAAAGAAATGTTCTTGTCGACATCGTGGGCCAGGCAGTAAATCAAACAGATTCCAAAAACGGTAATTTTTCTTTTAAATAGTTCATACTTTCGAGTAGAATTTTTCTTAATCCGAACTCTTTTTTATCGGAATTCTTAAAATCAGTCAAAAACTATGGTAATTTTCAAACATTTTTGAAACAAATTAAGAATTTTTTTACCTACATGGATTTCAATTTCATTTGATATCGATTTCAAGAACCTGGCTGTTTATTTTAAAACTGAAATAACGGAAAAGCTTTCGAAAAATTAAGCCATCATTGAGAGGCTTAAAATATACAGTTTAAAAATTAGGTTAGGTTCTTAATTAATGACCCAATAAGTTTAAATTTTAGAACTAAGACTTATGCATAACTATTGTTAATTTCCTATTTTTAACACCTCGTTTTTTTATTGGGACAATCGAAAGTTTTAAAAATATCAGAAATGATATCAAAAATGTTTAATCAACCCAATTTTGAGCTAAATGCTCAGTTCAATTATAAATAAAATTTCCCCGGGAGTTTTTTCCCTTTTTCTATTTTAACAATGGAATTTTTATAGCAAAAATAGGAGAATGGAGAAAACTCCCGGGGAATTTTTATTCATAATTGAGCTGTTTTTTTTTTTTTTTTTTTTTTTTTTTTTGATATCGAATTTCGACTGTCCTAACAATTATCAGTTACTATCAAACACAGAATTGTATACAGTTGTATAATCTAAAAATGCGGGATTCATAAAAAATGGCGTAGCGCTTACACATGGTTTGTGCTTTGAATAAGTTATATGGCATTTTAGAGGGTTGACATCTGTCATTTATTATCAATTATTCTTTAAGTCTGGGTTCACACACTGAAAGTTTTATGGCAGTTAGTCAGAGTTTGTTGCCGTAATGAGAGAGGGTGGAGAAGGGGGGAGAAGAATAACATGTCCTCCATCCCTCTCACCAATAAACTTAGACTATCTAAAAGAAAGCTGTCATAGTGTGAATCCCAGACTAAACGAAAAAGTTTTTTTTTTTTTTTGCTTTAAACCAACAAAACTTAACATTTGAGAGATATTTTGCATTAGTGCTAATTCACTTGGTTCAGGTTCTAACCGTCAATCTTTAGGGTTTAAGGAGAAAAGGGAAAAATTCAAGACTTGACGACTAAAACCTGAAGCGTGTGAATCACTACTGAAGCAAAGCAGCTAAAGCACATCGATTGGCCAACAAAGCTTATCCAGAATATCTTCTTGAATATATTTCATCCACTGCAGCGTGCGAAAGATGGTTTGTGGGGTTTAAAAGTAGGCATTTTGAGCCGGGCGACAAACCCTTTCCAGGTCAGCTAAACAAGTTAGAAGATGACGAATTTAAGGCAATACTCTATGAAGATTGTTGCCAAGCTTAATACTAACTTGCAAAAGCATAAGGGCCGTTTTAAGCAGGAATTCCAAAACATTTGCAAGCAGCAAAATTCATCCGCAAGTAAGGAAATTTAAAAAAATTTTAAGAGTTTCTGTATCGAATGATATATCAAATCTGTGGTTTTCATGGGCAACCGCGTATGTCTTTAAATAAAATTTTTCAGTAGAGCCGAAAAAACATTCTAGATCAAACTATGGGCTAGGTATTGCACTTTTTGAACTTTGTTATTACGTTAAAAAATCGGTATTGATCCATCTTTTTTCAAAAATTTTTAGAAACATGTAAAGAGCGTTAAAAATTAGGCAATTTGGCATCAACATTTCAAAATCGGAAAAAATAGACATACGTGGTTGCCCATGAAAACCACAGATATTATGCAAAAAAAAAACATATGTTAAGTTTGGCGAATTAGCTTAATCAACGATAATACCCAAGGCGCCGAGTAACTGCTTTTAGTTGATGGGCGGATCCGGCCTTTAGTTCAGGGGATCCCATAAAAATGCAGCTGGGATGGCCTCCAAACCTTATTTGTGTTTTAAGAATATCAAGTCTCGTTCCTCAGAGTGGGGGGTGGGGGAGGGTTTGTAACAAGCCTCCCGGATACGTACAAGGTGGGTTAAAAGAAATCACCCTAGTAAACAAACGGAAAATACATGAATCGTCTTATTCCGCAAGAACGCGGAATAAGATGAGGTGGACGATTTTTAATCGAAAATTATCTTGAGCAATGAGGCTCATTTCCATCTAAGCGGTTACGCGAATAAGCAAAATAATCGTTTCTGGGGCACCGAAAATTCGGGTATCACCTATTAAGGTCCATTACACCAGCTCAAAGTTACTGCCTGGTATGCTGTTTACGCTGGAGGAGTCATCGAGCCATTTTTTTTTTTGGGAACCCCGCGAGCCAAACGACGGCTGTGGACAGCGCGCGCTACAGATCCAACATTACCGAATTTTTTTCTTCCGCAATTGGATGATTTGGGAGTGGAGAACATGTGGTTCCAACAGGGCGGTGGGTGCCCCATCTTGTACTTAGCTTTTTGGTGTAACCAAAGTTCCTGCTAATTATAAGCTGATGCATTCAGCTGAAACGATTAAAGTGGTTCTGTAACGAACACAATTTATGCGTTTGAAGCGTGCATGTGCCGAAAAGCGCTCGAAATAAGCGACCAGACATAAAGCTGTAATATTCCGTTATAACAACGCTTGGCAAACAAATTGGAGGATCAGTTTAGAACTATTTGGAAAAAAGATTTTTATTTTTAGTTTTATATTTATATTTTATAGCCTTATAGTCTAGACCCTTCCCCGTATAAATACTATTTATTTGATTTAACTTCAGAGCAGAGTGTAAGCAATTCTAACGGCGCTGAATTTATTAGTTGCCAGAAAGATGGAAAAGAATCATATTTTCTCAATAAGTGCCCCGGCAGGCTAGCTGGTTGTGAGCTAGTCTATCAGCGCCGGAGTTGCGGGTTCGAGACTCTGGTTTCTTTCCTGCAGACAAGCGTAGAGCTTCGCGGGATTAGCTTGGGGAATTAAAAAAGAAAATAAATCTAAAGAATCGCTCGCTCTTTTTCCTGTCAACTTAGAAAGCGCTTACAATTTGCTAAAAATCCCGCATTTTTATGTTAAACGCAGATAAAAATATTAAATTTCGCATAATTCTTTGCAAATTGGTGTTAAAAAAATAAATAAATTTAGTGCTTTTCATGCAAGTATTATTCAAAATTTCTTTTTTAATTCTAATTTAACATGCATTTTACATCTACTGTTTTAAATAACTAAATGATAGTATAACCCATTAAGAGGCAGCAGCAAAAAAGCAGTCCAGTAAAAAGTTGTTTTTAGCGAATTAGAAAAAGAAAAAAAATGTTTTGTTTTTATTTTTTAGTAATTAAAAACTAAGATAATTTCAAGGTTTTTTTTTTTTAAAAACTTTTTTTTATTAGTCTAACCGTAAACATTTAATTCCGTAGTAAAAGTTTGTAAACCAGCACGATTTCGGGCCAGACATGTATAATTCCCGGCATGATGATCATCTACCGAATCTATAGTCAAGACACTAGTACGTTTATTTACCATCATTGTGGTTACACCCAAAACATTCTCCTCAACGTCTTGATCGTTTAAGAGCCAAGAGATATTCAAAGGTAAATCACCAATCGATGCTGAACAATAGAGAGTTAAATATTGGCCTGTTTGAGCAGGACCCTCTTCAAAGGTAAAAGGTCTAATGCGGGGTAAAACTAAAAAGTGATGGGATTAATTAATTTCAAAATATAAAAAAAAAAAATAAAAAATTTCAAATAAAAGTGAAGAAAAAAAAAACTTAATTTTATTAGCCAAAAAAAAGTACCTATAACTTTTAATTGAGTAGTAAAACTGGCCTTGCCGGCCTTATTTGAACCCTGGCAAGTGTAATTGCCCGCGTTTTTGGCACTAACACTTTCTATGGTTAAAACACTACTACGTCTACCCAGTTTCGAGATTAAAATATCCTGATTGTCTTCGTTTATTAGAGGTTGTTTATTAAAAGTCCATAAAATATTTAAAGGCAAATCGCCCTCGGTTATGGTACATTGATAGGTTATATATTGACCTAAGTGAACGGCTTCAGCACTGCCCGATGAAAAGGGAGAGATTTTAGGGGGTACTTTTTTTTGTAAAAAAAAAACAAAAAAGGAAATTGAAAATTACTATTTTTTTAAATAAATAAGAACTTAAAGAAAATAAAAAATTTTTTTTTATATTCTATTAATTATTATTAACCATTAACTACTAATTCCGCTGTATACTCCGTGGTCTGGGCCATATTTTTAGCTATGCAGGTATAATTGCCCGCATTATGGCCATTTACCGAGTCAATGGTCAAAACATTGACTTTTTTACCGATTTTCGATGTTGTAGCACCCAGATAATCGTTTAAGGCATAACCATTAAACAGCCAATTTATATCAACCGGTAAATCACCTTTGGATATGGTGCATTGCACCGTTACCGAATCACCAAAATTGGCCGGTTCATCGCCAAAATCAAATGGTGTTATTTTGGGGGGAACTATTGAAAGGAGTTTTTAAAGGGACAAAACTAAATATTAAATAATTATAAACAACATTTTTTTTTTAACTTAATATTATTAAAAAAATCAATCTTAAAAATCCACCATTAACATGTAAATCTGCTGTATGATTAGCTTTGCCTGCTCTGTTCTCCGCCATACAAGTGTACACACCCACATGACCGGCATGTACTGCATCAATGGTTAAAACACTGGCCCGTTTGCCACTTTTTAATATCGTTATGCCGGTGCCAAAGGGCTGCATGGTGACATTGTTGTGCAGCCAAGTTATATTCACTGGCATATCGCCGGATGAAATTAAACAATTAACCGAAACCGAATCTTCAAAACTTGTTGGTTCGTCGCCAAAATCGAAGGGTACAACTTTAGGGGGTACTAAGCGTAATAATAAGAAGAAGAAAAACAAAAAGTATGGGTGATCGAATTAATAATTAATAGCTGTTAAATTAAACCTTAACCGAGAAAAGTTTCCAAATATTTATCTTACAATCTTCTTATAATAGCAATTATGTTCGATTTTTTAATATAAAAAAATGTCCTAGTCTAGGTGCTCCAGTCGTTCTTGTATAGTCCCCACATGATTCCTCACCTTTGTGTTTGTGATTTGAAGAACGCATTTGAACAAGAGGAGTAATAACACACATCCCTGAAGCACTCCTTTCTCAACTCCAATACTCTTGCTCAGCTGCTTTTCATGTAAGACTCGGCATGTGTTATTCCTGTAGAAATGCTTTGGCTGACCAAGGTTTGCTCGAGGTCTCCGCACTTTTCAATGCAGACGACATTTGCTTGGTTTAGTCACTCACTCTCCATAATGCAATTGGCCGGTTTAAAAATAAATAAAGACAAAACCAAATCACTTCGAATCAATTGTAGCATAGAGCTTGGATTCCTTGTTCTCGGCCAGAATATAGATGATATACTTTCATTCTACTACCGTGGCAGCCTAATCGATAAATCAGGCGGAAAGACCAAACTGAGAAACTGAGTGTAAAATCAACTCTGCTATATGGCTGTGAAACATGGACCATGGCACTCTGGTCTGTTTTTACTAAAAAGTGCCTGTGTATAATTCTACGCTTTTTCTGACCAAGGATATTATCAGACACCGAGCTAAGAAGAAGAGCAAAGTAACATTCAATAGAAATCGAAATAAAACAACCCAAATGGAACCGGAGTGGGCACACCCTAAGGAAATTAGAAGAGTATAATGCCAGGAAGGTTATTGAATGGTACCCGCATGAAGAAGACAGGTAGGGATACCCCATCGCACCAGAAACGCCAAAAAATTAGAGAATAAGCGTATGCACGTATGAACTGGATTAAAGTTCAACATTGCGCAAATTATCGGATGTTTTGGAAAAATTTTTTTTGGCCCTATGCTCCCTGGAGAAGTAAAAGGATAAAATATATAATAAATAAGAAAATGTCCAACAAAATACTATTTATACTTTATTCTGCAATCGCTGAAAATCCGCAGTCAAAGCAATTAGACAATTCAGGGTAAAATTCAAATCAGAGAGCAAATGACGGTATTCAATACCGTACGAAATTGCAATACAATTCATTAGAATTTCAATCGTTATCAAATTCCCGCTTAAGTCATCACCGTATCTGAAGATTTTGTAAATTTTGAAAATGCGAATAATTTCTAAAAAATACACGTCTACAAGAAATGGAGCGCCATCTGATTTTGACTGGTTGAACCAATTTGTTTTGATTTGTTAGTGTTTTATTAGGATTAGTTGACATTTCGAACACTAACAATGCAAACACCCTTTGTTGTTTCTGTTGTTTTTTGGTTGTTGTAGTATCGACACCACCTGTCGTTGAATTCGCCTTAAACTAGATGTTGGCATTTGAACTGATGAAAAGAACAAGTAGTATGTGGGTATGATCATTGCTCGTGTTTAACTGAACGGAACGCGGTGATAACTGTGTAAAAAAACGAAGTGTATGGGGGGCTTTACAACCACTCAAAGCTACATTATTTATGCTGAAGTCATCATCGTGCCTTTTTTCGAAAGCGTCGCGGTCCAAACGAATACATAAACGGCAAGCGTGAAAGTGCCATGTTTAACGACTTTCTCCTACCTCAACTGAACGTGATTCCAACAACGGCGCATACTCCACGATCTACAACCGAAATTCATTCTGAGGCCTGCATTCCTGGGTCGAGAGAAAGAAAAAACTTTTCTGCAAAAAAATGCGACATTTTATTTAAAAAAATTGCAATTTGGTGTCTGCTTCTTAAAAATTTTGCTCCCTAAAAGTGTGGCTTGTTTTATTCTAAAAAACTCATCCTTTTCGGGAGAAAAATTTTTAAGAAACAGACACTAAAATACCTTTTTTTAAATAAAATGTCACACTTTTTTGTAGAAATTAAAACACCATAAGTTTTCGTGATTTGAAATTACCGATTAAACCGTTCTAGACTTCTTGTTGTAGGGTTTCTTCAAGCCACTAGCCCATGTCAACAAACCTTAGATTCTTGAGGTCCTCTAAGAGAATACACGCTTGGAATAAGGAAACCTATCGCTTAAAGTTCTGGCAATGCCAAGAATCGGGCCCGTCCGTATGGTCATCAATTCTGGCAGCGCCCACTTGGCCGATATCTACATGAACAATATTTTAAAAATAATGAATGCAATTCGAAAATTTCAAAGGGTTTTAACTTTGACAATTGTGAAGAGATTAAATGAAAAATGCAGGGAGACTGGATCCGTTGGAGAAGCCACACACATTGGTCGTCCAAAAAATAAAATCGTTCAAATGTCAATATCGAAGCAGATCCAGTCTGCCTGAACTTTTCAATTTGTTCTATTGACGCTTCATTTTTACGGATCAGCATTTAAAAATTAGAATATTGGACAATTTTTTCCAGACCCCAAAATAGTTTACAGACCTAACTTAAACCTTAACACTTTGTTTATAATTCCAAACATTTCGCTATAAAATATTAGAAAATATTTTTCATAAATGGCAGAATTATAAACACATTTTGGTTGGTATTATTTACTACGAGTATTTTTACAGTATTTTACTTAATTATTATTTTTTAATTTATTTTATTTTATATATTTATTAAAAGCCTTTAAAAATTATCTATCATAACAATAAGCTCATCACAGTTTAAGCAAATAAAAGATAATAGAAAAAGCCAATTTCAAAAGCTACAGAAAATTTCAAGTTATTCTCCATTAAACGCATTAAAATCGGTTAAATTTCTTATTTAAAATAAATGTATATAACAAAGAAAAGGTTAACATGCCAGCTTTCTAAATTGATATAATATTTATATATTGGTTAAGAAATAGTTTAACAAAATGTAACATTTGAGAGGCTTAGTACAGGGTGGCGCCAAGTGAGCCATGTGTGAATGTGTGAATGGTGTGAATTCTATAGAACTTCTTTATTTGTTTGTTTGATTTTTAAGTTAACCCTTTAACAGCGAAGCCACTGAGGAGTAATTTTATTTTGTTATTACGTCATTACGCCTGATAAGTCTCCTCCACACGCTATCGACAACCAACACCTTCATATAGGAAGGCGATGCTTCCGAAACCAACTCCTAAAAATTATTTTAGTAAGTTTTCGTTCGTTCTCCACCACGTTGCAAAATGTTAGGTAAACAACGATTGGTTGATGCGCCGCACCATTAACCAACACGGACCAAACGTAGAACGCGGCAAGGAAGACAAACATTATTAAGAAATAATAATAATGTGCATTATTTTGCGCATAAGTGATTTTATCTGTTTTATCGTATTTGACAGCTTCTGACGGTTTGCTTTAGGAATATTTAAAAGAAAAAGTGTATGTTACCGAATGAAGAACCATCCTCCAACTAAAAACTACCATTTGAAATAAAATCATGGCCTTTACATCCGAAATTTCGCAAAAAGTTATGAAAAATATTAATATTTAAACAGACACGCATCTGCGAAGCAGAAAATGTCTATCACTTACATCATATAATTTTTCAAAGCACATTCTGCGAGGAGGTTCTTAGCATTCTCAAAGGATAAATATTTTTTGATCGCGCTAATCGCCGTTTAAAAAATTACAATTGGTGATTTTTTCACTGTTTGGGTTTTGAAAATTGAAAAAAAAGAACCCAGAAAATTTTTCAAAATATTTATTTGAGGAGATAAATGAATGTCGGCCATTTGCTTTTTAAAGATTATTTAAGGTAAATGTTGCCCGCGGCTTTGCCGTAGGTGGTCCATCCGTGTGCTCCAATTTTGGCCTGCTTTTTCCAGCATTTCGACCGGTATTTCTCCAATGGCAGGTGAAATGTTGTCTTCCAGGGCTGGACTTGTGGCTGGCTTGTCCCTGTACACGAAAGACTTAAAAAAAAAAAATTGTCTAGTGGGGTCAAATCACATGATCTTGGCGGCCCATGAACAACAGCTTGAATAGCTAGTTCGGTAAGTCGATTTACGAAACATATTTCTTACAGAGCACAAACTTCAATAATAAAATTCAATGGTTTGCAAGCGCTGTTTGCTTGTTAGTCTACTGGTGGTGAAATGGCAAACCTTACTGAGCATTTTTCGCATTGCCACATGTCACGAATCTTGTTTTGCACTAAAAAACCAAATAGAAAAAAATCACGCTTTACATATTTAATGAAACGTTTTAAGAAAGCTTAAGCTAAAAAGACATATTTCCTTTATATCAATTGGTTAAGAAATCGTTTTACAATGTGAAAAATGTGGTATAAATATTTTTAAAATATCCCTGCGGGAAATTTGTGTCAATTGGTCCAACAGACTGGTTCTGGGATTTGTGAAAATAGAACAAGTACAAAAGGAATGAACTCATTGATCAGTGTAAGGAGAACCAATCATTTAACCGGTGTATGAAGAACAAAAAGGTAGAAAAATTAATGACTTACAGTACAGTATTCAGCGGTGCTGCGACACAATTTTTGGGACTTTCTAAAATTTGGTTCTTGAATTTAGTTCTAGGACTTGTTGTATTGAAATAATACCACATTGTATTGAAATGATACTATATTGCAGATGTGTGACTCGTCAAATGGTGGCAATTGACCCCCTCCAATGACAAAAAAGGTAAAGGTATAGGTCTAATTCATATAAAGTGTTAGAACTAGAACCGGTCTCTACCACCAAAGACCTTTCACGGGACCACTTTGGTGTCAGATCACTTCCCTCAAGAAATATTACATAAAGCTGTGTGATATATATTTCATATATTAGGGTTAAAGCAAACGAGAGCTTAATTTATTAGCTTTTTTATAATATATACGATTTTTTCGGTTTAGAAAAAGGCCAACAATGTAAGCGATGTATTAGAATTAGCATTATCTGCTTTACTTTTAAACCGTATAGCAAATGAAAGGTTAATATATAACCTCCTGAAAAATATATATAAATGAAGGTAAGGTAAGGTCTATTTATAAAATAAAGGGTGTTTTTTTAAACGTTTGTAACTGTAGCTGTTAAACTTTGCTGTGACATCAATAAAGTGTATTTGAAACTATGTTTTGAGTTTACTTTGGCAAATCATCATGAAAAGACCTACAAAATTCACACTCTGTTTGCCAAACTTATCGACCACTTTGTCAAGTTTACGATGAGGCTTATTTCTGACTTCTGAACGGGTATGTAAACAAGCAGAGTTTTCATTTTAGAGACATTAGACCTCATGAGACTCTTAAGACTGTGGACATTTAATTTGAACTTTTCCAAATTGTAGCCAAATCAGAAGACTTCTTTCTGCCGGGAGTATATTCCTCAGACGGCTAGTTCGACCGAGAAACGAATTTTCTCTGAAATGCGTTGTGCGACACATTGAACCGTCGACAACAAATGGATGTGATCTGCTGGAAAGGCGAGTACTACGGGCATGCACCCGCGTCTCAGGGATGACTTCGCCCATCTCATGAGTCAATAGAGCTAAATACCCTACTGTTATTGATGAGCTTCAACGTACTCCTTTGCACCCGACCCAGAAGCTTCAAGATAGATATTGAAGCACCTGCCCAGATATGGGAACTGGACTTTCATGCTCAGAACATGAAAAGTGTCTGATTTCTCAATAGCTATACCTGCCATGAATACAGCTGACGCTGACTCCACAAGACGTCTGTGGGTCAACATACAGCATTGCGTCTTGCGAGCATTAAAATCGACCCTATTGCAAGACTCCACTCGGATATTGTCGCAAGGTCATGATTAAGTGTATCGTTCATATTCTGTCACATAGCTGCGACCTAAGCAAGCTTTGGTCTATGATTAAGGCAAATGAATGACAAATGCTGCTGTCATCTGCGAAAGAATAGAAAGGACCCAGGAGGTCGTTATGAAAAATAAGAAACAATCGAAATTGCAATACAATTTAAATGGCAATTTCGATCGATATCGAATGTCGAATGTCGTGATTTACCCCCAGGGAAGCATTTTATGCAAAATACTTAAGACTTGTGTGATGTCTTTAATATTTTTAATGACTTTTAACCAGATTTTATAAGTTTAACTGATTTTTATTTTTATGGGAATAACTTGATTTAAACTAAAAACGCTAAGCTTTATTTAAATAATCATGCATAAGTTTGTTTTTACTAAATTCTTGTGGTGTTATTATCAATTTTTAGCCGTATTTTTTAAGGAATCCTTCTTTAAAGGACAGGGACTAAAACTTAAGAAAACAAAATTTAACAAAAATTTATAATAAAATAAGAGAAATTAATAATTTTTTTTTTTTTGTTGTATTATTCACCATTAACTACCAATTGTGCTGTATAACTCGAGGAAGCCCATAAATTACGAGCTTTACAGGTATAATTTCCCACATGACGAGCATTGACGCCATCAATCATTAAAACACTTAAACGTTTGCCCATTTTTGAAACAGTTATGCCCGAATACGAATTAATGGGACTGTCATTAAAAAGCCATTCAATATCTAAAGGCAAATCACCCGATGATACTAAACAATTAACCGAAACCGAGTCCTCAAAATTGGCGGGAAATTGACCAAAATCAAAATGGGCTATTTTGGGAGCAACTAAAAAGTTTAAATTATAAATTATAAAAATATATTTTTAAATGAATTATTTTAAATGAATAGTAAGATTTTTTTTTTTAAGTTATTAACCATTAACTATTAATTCAGCTGTAAAATTAACCGCGGCCGCATGATTTTTAGCTTTACAGCTATAAAGGCCCGCATGACGGGCATGAACGTTGTCTATAGTCAAAATGCTGGTACGTTTACCACCTTTCACTACAGTCATACCGGAATACGAACTAATGCCATAATCATTAAATAGCCATTCTATATCTATTGGCTGATCACCCGAGGATATAAGACAGGTAATGGATACTGAATCCTCAACATTCGCCGGTTCTTCGCCAAAATCAAAAGGTACAATTTTTGGGGGGACTTAAAGCAGGTTAAAAATTATATAAAAAACATAAATTAAGTTTTAATACTTTAAAATACATAAAAAATGTTAAATTTTTTAAAAGAGAAAAACTACCATTAACAACTAATTCAGCGGTATAATTAACAGCAGCAGCATGATTTTTTGCCTTGCACGTATACTGGCCCGCATGATGGGCCTTAACACTATCGATGGTTAAAATACTAGTACGTTTGCCTCCCTTAATCACTGTTATACCCGAATAGGAACTAATGCCATAATCATTAAACAACCATTCTATATCTATAGGCTGATCACCCAAGGATATAATACAAGTAATCGAAACAGTTTCCTCAAAATTCGCTGGGTCTTCGCCGAAATCGAAGGGAGTAATTTTGGGAGGTACTTTTAAGGTTAATATATAAAATAAAAAAAAAAAATAAAAAACACTTTTTAAACAAAATTTTTCAAATTTTATGTTGATTAAATTATTATTTTTAGTTAAAAAACTACCATTAACGATTAATTCAGCTGTATAATTAACGGCAGCCGCATAATTTTTCGCCTTGCAGGTATATTGACCGGCATGATGGGCTTTAACATTTTCTATGGTCAACAAACTGGTGCGTTTGCCACCCTTCATAACACTTATGCCCGAATAGGAACTAATGCCGTAATCGTTAAATAACCATTCTATATCTATAGGCTGATCGCCCAAAGATATAATACAAGTAATCGAAACAGTTTCCTCAAAGTTGGCCGGTTCATCGCCAAAATCGAAGGTAGTGATTTTAGGAGGGACTTTTTTTAAATAAAAAAAAAAATTGTTGAAAAAACAATATTTTTATAAAGATTTAAATTTTTAAAACTAAATTATTATAAAAATTTTATTAAAATCTTAAAACTACCATTAACTATCAATTCAACGGTGTAATTAACAGCGGCAGCATGATTTTTGGCTTTGCAAGTATAAAAGCCCGCATGACGTCCCTGCACACTGTCAATGGTCAACATGCTACTACGTTTGCCTCCCTTAACTACCGTTATGCCCGAATAAGAGCTAATGCCATAGTCATTAAATAACCACTCAATGTCTATGGGCTGGTCGCCCGATGATATAATGCAGCTTATGGAAACGGTTTCTTCAAAATTGGCGGGCTCTTCGCCAAAATCGAAAGGAGTTATTTTGGGAGGTACTTAAAATTAAAAACAAATAATAAAATGAAAAAAAAAAAAAAAAATTCTTTAACAACAACAAAGTTAAAATTAATTTAAATTTTCTTAATTATGTTAATAGCAAATTGTACCATTAACTATTAATTCAGTTGTATAATTATTGGCGGCAGCATGATTTTTAGCCTTGCAGGTATATTTGCCAGCATGATGGGCCTTGACATTATCAATGGTCAGCATGCTGGTACGTTTGCCACCCTTCATAACCTGTATACCTGAATACGAACTTATGCCATAATCATTAAACAACCATTCTATGTCAATAGGAAAATCACCCGAAGATATTAAGCAAGTTATAGAAACCGAATCCTCAACATTGGCCGGTTCTTCGCCAAAGTCGAAAGGGGTAATTTTGGGAGGAACTTAAAAGTAAAAATAAAAAGAAAAGTAAATTTTTAACCACTTACAATAAACCAACATTAAATAGACAAAAACTAAACACCATTAACAATTAATTCCGCTGAATATTCTTCAAATCCTGCACGATTTTTAGCTTTGCAGGTATAATTTCCTGCATGGCCGGCATGTACGGAATCTATGGTCAATAAACTGGTACGTTTTCCACCTCTCATTACAGAAACACCATTGAATATATTAACGGCTTCATTATTAAATAACCACTCAATATCGATGGGCATATCACCGGAAGAGATTAAACAATTAATTGATACCGAATCTTCAAAATTTGCGGGAATATCGCCAAAGTCAAAGGCCACTATTTTGGGTGGGGCTACAAAAATTTTGTGTAAAACAAAAGATTTAGTTCAAGTTAACATAGTCTTTGTTCCATTTAAACAAATGTTGCGTTAATTCAACTAAGGATTTGTGATTTATTTAATCCAAAAAATATAAAATTTGTATTTTTATACTTTTATCGCGATTCAGCTAAACAATCATTTAAAGCAAATTATATATTTTTACGGCTTTATTTATAAAAAAATAAAACTACGAAAATTTGTTTAATAAACCCTTTATAAACCTGTTTTATTTTGATAAATAAGTCGGTTAGTCTTTATTGTAAATTAAGCCTAAAAAAATTTAAATCTGCTCTAATTTGAAATTTGACTACATACAATTCAGCTAAGAAAATTTAAAAATTTTCCCATATTAGCAATTTCTTACTGAATTTTTTGCAAAACATTAACCAAAAACATATAATTACATTAATTCAATACTATTCAGCGGAAAATGTATGTAAATTATTTTTAATTTTAAAGGTTAATATTTATTCTCTCACATAAATTAAGCAAATAATTGTTTAGTGTTCATCAATTAAGCTACTAGCTCAACCTCTATACATAAAATTTAGCTCAACAAATTTAAAAATTTTCATATTTCCTCTATTTTTTTCACAAAACCTTTAGCTAAATAACTTTAATTCTTCTATTAAGCTTATAACTAAATACTTCTTTGGAAATTCAGCTAACCAATTTTGAATATTTTCATAATTCAGCTTATTTTTAATAAATCTTTTAGCTAAATGACATCTATGCTAATTACAATAATAACATTAAAAGAAATAAGCAAATATATTTGAAAATTTTTAACAATTCAGCTAAATTTTTATTTTTAGTACGATTCTTTTAATTTTTCATTCAGCTAATTTTTTCGGCAGTTCTTAGATAATTATAATTCATTTTATACGATTTAATTTTCTCAAGATTAATTCAGCTAATAAAATGCTAAAGTAATTTGAATTCAGCTACTATTTAAAACTTTTTTTATGTTAACCTTTGTACTTATAAAGTTTTTAAGACCAATTCAGCTGAGAAAATTAAATTTTTGTTCAATTCAGCTATTTTATAAAACATTTTCAGATTTAAATTATTCCTTTTATACAATGTTAGTCTTTAATATTAATTCGGCTAAGAAAATAAGCAAGTTTCTTTAATGCAGCTTACGTCTTATAACATCTTATTCTAATGAATAAATTTAATAAATAAATTTTAAAACTTCATTAATTCTTGAAATGGGTAACAAAATTTTTAGCTGAATCGTAATAAAAAAAGCAGCAGGAAATATTGTTCTTGCTTAAGCATAAATTTAACTAAAAAAAATTTAATGTTTTTATTTCAGCAATCTTTTTTTAATGCTTTACACTTTTAATACAAATTCTAAAGGTTTTGTTATTTTTTAAGCCCAATTCAGTTAGGAAAATTTAAACTTTTCTCTAATTCAGCTTATATTATATTATTTAAGAAGAAATCTATCTAAATTAGTTGGAATATTTTAGGTAGATAGATATGTAGAAGGTCTTTATATTTAAATAATTTATGCTTCTCCAGCTGAATAGCCTTAAAATTCTTTACTAGTAACAAAACGGTGTCTGCTACGACAAATTTTGTATTCTTATTAATTCAGCAAAGTTTTATTTTTAAATAGTTTTTTTATTTTTAAACTAAAATTTATGATTTGTTATACTGTTTTACAAGTTCAATTAAGAAAGTTGTAAGTTTTCTGTAAATCAGCTAAGGATTTTATAATTTTTTTTTTAATTCAGCTAAGCTTTATTTAAAATGAAAGAATGTTGTTTAGTTTAAAATTAAATTTTAGGGCACTGTTAAACTTTTTTACAAATTCAGCTAAGAAATTTTGAAGATTTGTGTTTTTAGTTTTAACTTTTTAATAAATTCAACAAAACAAATAAAAAAACTTTATATAATCTAGCCAAATGTTTAAGATATATTTATCTAATGAATAAAAAAGAAGCATTAGCAATCCTTTTGTAGTTTAAACACAAATTCAGCAAATTCGATTTAATAAAATTTTATTTTTGTTTAAATTCAGCTACGTTGTTACGCCTATTTTTGTGTTAATAACGAAAGCTTAAAATTTGAAATAATAATAAAACCTTTAAACATAAATAAAACAAATTTTGTGTTCAGAGTTTTTTTTAGGGCTGAAGGGATAAAAAACTAAAAACAAATTAAGACTTAATTAAAAAACTAAAAAGTTTTTTTAAAGAAAATGACAACAAAAAATATGAGCAATGTATTCATTCTCTACCATTAACGACTAATTCAGCTGTGTATTCAGCTGCATCAGCATCATTACGAGCCTTGCAAGTATAATTGCCAGCATGGCCACCGTGTACCGAGTCTATAGTCAAAATACTGGCCTTTTTGCCACCCTTAACTATAGACACACCCGTATAGGCATTAACGGGTTGATCATTAAATAGCCAATAAATATCCATGGGTAAATCACCCAAATAAATTAAACAATTAACAGAAACAGATTCCTCAAAGTTAACAGCATGATTACCAAAATCAAAGGGGGCGATTTTAGGGGGGACTGGAAAGTAAATTGTTATCAAAAATAAAAGTTAAAAAGAAAAAAATCGTAAAAGAATATATATAAAAGTTAATACAAATATAATGAAAACCACATTAAACTACCATTAACAATTAATTCAGCAGTATGATTAACCGATGTAGCCTTATTGGAGGCCATACAAGTATAATTGCCAGCGTGATGAGCTCTCACTATATCTATCGAGAGAGCACTGATTTTTTTACCTAATTTTACCATAGACACATCATAAACATCATCAGATATTTTACGACCATTAAAAAGCCAAGCAAAAGTTACCGGAAAATCACCCGATGTCACCAAACATTGAACACTAGCCGATTCACCAAAATTGGCTGGCTCATCACCAAAATCAAAATAAGCTATTTTTGGGGGTACTATAAGGATCCCGTTTTAAGAAGAAGGTTTAGGAGTTTAATTAACCAAAAAAGAGGAAAAAAAACAAAAGAAAAAAGATTAAGCTTAGTATAAAAAAAACAAACCATTAACTTTTAATTCAGCTGTATAATTAACATGACCGGCTTGATTTTTAGCCACACAAGAATAATTTCCCATGTGCTTGGCAGCAACCGATTCAATAGTAAGCTCTAAAATACGTTTGCCCCGTTTGGTAGTATATATCTCGAGATATTCATCAAAAGGTTTGTCATTTAATAGCCATGTTATATTGACTGGCATATCGCCACCAGTTACTATACACTGGATATTGATAAATTCACCATAACTCATGGGTTCATCACCAAAAGTAAATTGATTCATTTTGGGTGGCACTGAAGTAAGAGATTTTTAAGAAATTTATTTTAGTTTTTATGAACTTATTTTCCTAGGAACTTCTTTTCTTGGGGAAACAGTCATGACGTTGAACTTTGTATTCGGAGGTTGTTGCAGGAACTTTTCATCCTTTATACCTCTAAACACATTTCGCATTCAAAAACTCAAAGTCATGCCTAAGCGAAAAAAGTCATAATAAAGATCCTATGTTTCGAAATCGGACAAAAAACTTTAGCTAAATAGTGTTTTCAGTAATTCAGCTAACGGTTTTTATTCTAAAATGCGTTTCCAAAAATATTTTTTCTAAATTTTTCATTTGTTAAGTCCAGTTTTTTTAACCAGATGAGTGCTTTATACGTTTAATGCGAACTATTAATTAACTTTAACCTTTAAAACCAATTCAGCTAAAAAAAATTTAATTACACATTTGTAAATGAAAATATAATCTGTAAATCAAGTTTAACTTAAAGTTGTAGATTATACCAAAATTTAACAAAGTTTTTATACATACAACTATTTATACAGCTTCGTACTAAAATTAAATACTTTTTTTAAACCGTACATAAATTCAGCTAACAAAATGTTTAAGTTTTCTAGGATTTAGCTGATAACTAAAAACTTTTACTGAAATTCAGCTAGACAAATTTTAATATTTTCATAATTCAGCAAAGTTTTTATACATACGACTAACAATAAGACTTTAATACTAAAATTTAATACTTTTTTAAAACCTAACGTAAACTCAGCCAGGAAAAATTTTCAAGTTTTTTTTAATTTAGCTGATAATTTAAAACTTTTAGTGAAATTCAGCTAAACAAATTTAAATTTTTTAGCTTAATAATTGTAACGAACCTACATTTAGACGTATTCAACTTAATAAATTTTCAATTTTTTTAAATTAAGCGAATAATTTACCAAATCGTCTATCTAAATAATATAAAAGATCTTTAAATGAGAGCACAAATATAATTTTGAGCTTAAACATCAATTCAGCTACTACAATTTTTAAAAATTCTTAGTAATTCAGTTTGGTTTTCTTAAAGAAAAAATTGTTTTGTACGTCAACAGAAAATCCTGGATTTGGTATTTTTTTTCACTTCTAAAACTTTTAAAAAGTGTTGGAAAAAGCTTTGTAAAAAAGTTAATATAACAAAGAAATCATTGCTGCTTGGCTTTTCAAAATAATTCAGCTAGAGATTTCTAGCTGTGCTTTTCATTATAATTATGTTAAACTTTTCTTTTAGTTTTTAACTAAAAATTTTACAAATAATGAATTAAAGCTTACGAAAGCTTAGCGAAATATCTCAAATAATTCAGCACATCACATTATTGCTGGAATTGCCCTTAAATATAATTCAGTTAAGTTTTTTTTAGTATTTAACCAAAAGTTGTTAGAAGAATTAGCTAAATAATAAAAAAATAATTTGCCGAAAAGCTTTTAGCTTTTTAGGCACATAAATTAACAATTTCTGTATTAAATTTTTTTTTTTCATTGAGAAAGCCTTAGTTTATTAAACTTTCTTAAAAGAAATCAACTTTAAATTTATTTTAATTTATAGAAATGTGATATTTTGGATAGTTTGGGGACATTTTTAAAATTAATAGATAATAAAAAATTATAAAAATATTAAAAAATCATCTTATAAACAAAAAAAAAAAAAAAAAAAAAAAAAAAAAAAAAAAAAAAAAAAAAACATCACACACCATTAACTTTTAATTCCGCCGTATAGTTTACACGTCCAGCTTTATTTTCTGCTATACAAGAATAATTTCCCGCATGTTTTGCGGCCACCGATTCTATGGTCAATTCATTTATACGTTTACCCCTTTTAGTGGTATAGATTTCCAAATAATCCTCGAATGGTTTACCATTCAAAATCCAAGAGATATTAACTGGCAAATCCCCACCCGATATAATACATTGGACATTGATAAATTCACCATAACTCATGGGTTCATCATTTCCAAACGAGAAATATTTGATTTTAGGAGGCACTAAGTTAAAAAAATTGTTTTAAATTAAATATTTAATTAAAAAAACATGTAGGTGATGCATACTAAGAAAAAACTCCAGCACTTAAGCACTTCTCATAACAACCAAATATTCAAAATTCAGCTTTAAATCATGAATAGTGTTCGATAAGGACTCCTAAGGGAACTTTAGATAGTTTTAACAAAAAAAAGGCAAAAAAATAACTCAAACTACAACGTTTTTACTTTAAATTTTTAAAATTTTCAAACCATAACTAACCATTTACCACCAATTCAGCTGAATGTTCAGTTCGACCAGCTGCGTTGGTAGCAATGCAGGTATAAATACCAGCATGTTTGGCCTCAATGGCATCAATCATTAGATTATTGATACGTTTACCACGCTTTTCGGTTAAAATGTCCAAATCCGGCATTAAAGGATGCCTATTCAAAGTCCACATTACCGAGACCGGTAAATCACCACCAGATATAGTACAATGTACCGATACCGGTTCACCAAAGTTTAAAGGTTCGTCACCAAATGAAAATGGGGTAATTTTGGGGGGAACTTTTGTACAGGGACCAAAATGACAAAAGGATAGGTAAAAGGAGAATAAAAGAAAAACAAAATAACAAATTAATATTTTTTGTATAAACTTATAAAAACAAACCATTAACTATTAAACGGGCATAATGTTCGGTTAGTCCCGCTTTATTTTCGGCCCGACACGAATAATTGCCAGCATGGTGAGCTGCCACCGATTCTATTGTTAAGACATTTACTCTTTTGCCAATACGAGCTAATGATATATCATGGAAGCTATCGATTGGTTTGCTATTTAACAGCCAGGTCACATTTATGGGCAAATCACCACCCAAAATGGTGCATTGTACGGAAGCGGGTTCACCATAATTTAAGGGCTCTTCACCAAAATCGAAAGGAGCGATTTTGGGAGCAACTTTTGCAGGGGAAAAAATTATTAATAGCACAATGAATTTAAAAACAATATAGACAAGATTTTTCAGCTAATATTCAGCAAACTTATTCAGCATTATTTCAATAATTCTAGAACAAAATAGTTATTTCGGCTAAAAAGTCCCTATCCAGGTACATAATTGAAAATTTTAAATTTCCAGAATCCAAAAATCCAAAAACAATTTTTTTTTTTTAATAAAAATGTACTTTTACCGAACTTTTGTTTTTGAAACTCCCTTTTGAAAAAAGCTTTTTGAAAATTAATAAGTTAAATTTTTAGAAAAAGTCCTTTAACACGAAGCTATTTAGAAACACGTAGCTACTTTAAAAAAATTCTGATTTTAAGAAAACTCTTTAAATGATTTTAAAGGTACTAAAATTTTATGTGGCGATTTTACAAGCTCCTATTCTAATAATTTTTAAAGTGCCTATTTGAAGAAGGTAGGTAGGTAGAAAAACTGGTGTGAAGTTAAACTCCTCTCCCTCGTCCAAAGACAAGTGTATCCATTGTGATGCCTTGAGTAGTAAGTCAAAAATTAAGAATTTAAAAAAATTAAAAGAAGGAAAGGGAAGTACAAGAAATAGTGGAAACTACTATCAGTCGAGTTGGAAAACAATCATACTCAGCACAAAAGTCTAATTCTCAGCAGCCTGTTATGCAGCGAGGTCATGCGCACAACAAACCCCCTCCGATTCTCGCGCCCACAACCCGAGGCATCTCTCAATTCGCCAATATACCTACCACCCAGCCATCTCATCCTGTTCTTCTTTAACCTAGGACAGTATCACAGAATATGCTTAAACGTCTCTATCTCATCTGTGTGGTCTCACACAACCTACATAAATACAATGAGTCAGGTCCCAGTAACGCTACCCTCCTGCCTATTATGGAGTCGCCCCTTATAATACCTATCATGTGTCTAACGCAGACCTTACTCCTGCCTATAAGCAAACTAGAATCGGTCTTCCTAAGCACCGGCCATAACGTCCATGATACTCTGCACTCCGTTTTATTCCTACAGGACCGATTAGTCCTATTCAAAGCCATTTCCTGATCTTCCCACGAGTCAGTGGAGACTTGACTGCCTCCACACGCCTTTTGAAGTAAACTCTTTAAATTTTTGTTGGATAATCCTAAAAACTTTCCGTTTCCAAAAGTACTTAAAAGATTTTTTCAAAAATAATTTTATTCGAAAAATGTCTGCTTTAACTCTGCTAATTTGAGTGGATGCAATATTTCTTTAACAAGTATTTATACAAAAGGAAGAGTCTCTTACTTATTTGAAAGCAACATTTTTAGGTCTTTATAAAAAATATCTTCTTAAAAAAAATCTTGCAGCTAAAAGTTGTAATTCAAACAAAAAACTTTTAATTTTCATTTAAAATATTTGTTTCTTAAAAAAGTGTGGCTTATAAAAGTTCCTATTCGGAAAGAGTACTTATTGCTAAGAAACTCTTAAAAAAGTAACGTTTTAGAAATTAATTTCTAAAAGAAGAGCTCTTTTCAAAAACAAAAAAAAATTAGGTCCAATGGGTAAGCCGACACGAGGACGGCTCACTTGGGTTCTTATAGCGGTCCCTTTGTGATGCCCTGAGCCAGTGACGAGAGTCAAGCCAGTGCTCACTAGACTATTCTACAGATACAACTGCAGCCTCGAACCATTTCATTCTCCTGCAGAAAAGAAAGATCGATCTTAGTCTCACATTAGATAGAGTATCCAAGCACGACAATCCTGGTCTTCGAAAGTGCTTCATCGTATAAACCCCGAGAGCAGGACATTGGCAGAGAAAGTAAAATACTGTTTCCTTATCCTCCTCATCGTGACGTATTCTGCAGTAGTAATATTAACCTAGAGCCATTCTCATCGCATGAGTCCCTATCAACCCGTAATAACCAATATCTCCGTCCTAATCTAGTTCCTACCACAGAGTCCTCGTCATCGCGCAGGTATTCTTACCCTGCCATCTCTTTTGAGCTCTTCTGTACGACTTACGTTTTATGTTTCGCATTTAGAGACATCTGGCATTTCACAGTTGGCCTTGATGTCCTGAAGACACCAGACAGAGCTGCCAATTCGCGGTCCGCATTACGGTAGAGATTCCCGCCTGCAAGACACACCTCAAACCAGTACCTAAATGTTAATTCCAAAAAACTGTTCTATACCCATTTAAATTTGTTTAAGAAAAGTATCATCTCAAGGATATTTCAACTTTTGGTGTTACCTGTGGTGGTAACTGGGATGCGGCAAACATCTAAAATTACAGGGCTCTTGAAGTTTTTTTGATTTCTTGAATCCGAGGTATTCACCAGAGAACCCTGTTATCTAGTGCTACGGGAGTCAGTTGCCCCTGGTGAGGGGCCTCCGTGAGTTTGCTTCTTGTCAGAAATTATACCTGTCTTTTAGGGTGATTGTCTTTGCAGGAGCCTTGCTTTTCTGCTGCAAAGCAGTCTTTTATAAAAGTATACAGCCCGGCACAGTTGGGTGTATTGAGCAAAAGACGGCTTCTTTCTTAACGAAGGTATACTTTCGAGGATGACGTAGTGGCTGTGTGGTATATACTCAAAATCGCAGGAAGTGGTGTCCTGAGTCTTGAGGATGGCTATACACTTGTGGAGGGTACTAGCTTTAAAGACAAATTATCCTTAGGTGCTGATGCTTTTCGACGGAAACTGCTGAATTTGTAATAAAGCAGAGGAGGCAAAAAAACATCAGCTCCTAAAAGGGCGAGTGTATAGTTTTTTTTTTTGTTTTTGTTAGGCCAGCACACAGGGGATGACCCTACTAATACATTGTATAATGTTGGAACTAGCAAAATAGGTTGTGGGAAAGAACAAAGTGGGAGTACTGCTTGTGGATATTACTTACGTTGAAAGTGAGAGGGAAGACTACAGCAGGAAGGTTATTCCAAATACGGCCAATCGACCAAAAAAGGATAGGCTCTTATGGAAAATCGTGATTTACGAACAAACGTACGAGTTTCGGGAACTAGATCCATAATTTAATCAGAACACATTCCATTGTAGTAACGATAAAACAGACAAATACAACCCGAATTGCGGCTGTGCTCAAGGGAGTCTATAGAACTGGATACCCTACTGTCACCAAAGAGAACATTCGCCTTTTACCGCACGCGGTCGACAAGCTCCAAAATATACTTTAAAGCATCGGCCCGCACATGAGAGTTGTATTCCATTCGCTATCGGATATATATGGTATAAATAGTAAGATCACTTGGAGTGAAGTATCTCTTACACTGTTTTAAAAAAACCGAGTTACTTGAATGCTTCTTTCGACACCTTGAATATATGTTTTGTTCAACGGACATCACATTGTATTTGCATGCCAAGAACATCAAGATATTCTGTTTTGTCAACAATTATACCAATTGTCAACAAATACAGCACCTTGATCCGTCGCTGGTTTTTGCGTCCGCATGCAACATTGGGTCTACCGGACATTCAAATCGACCCTATTCAAACGACGCCATTCCGAAGTTATGTCAAGATCTAGGACAACCGTTTCATTCTGTTCTGTCTTATAGCAACAACATTCAAAATTGCCACCTTTGTGTGAAGTATCCGTGAACACATGAAGGCATTTGGAAAATGCATAAATGGCAAACCAGTGGTTAAGATGCACAATGAGATTATGCCATATGGCAGTTACTCATCTTAATATGTTACCACATTTAAGAAAAGTATACCGTTCACAGTAAAAAACGTCCCATTTGAAAAAGAACTTTTTTTTTGAAAGATAGTACTGCTTTAAATAAAACATTTAGGCCGGGTTTTTGAGATGGGGATTAAGTTTAAACTTAGCTTTAAGCACTCTGGAAATCGGAATTTTCCGACGAAATATGATTTTGTTTTACTATTTCAATAAAGACCAACATGTTAAGCAAAGCTTAGCTGTTCCGTCCACATTTTGAATAAAACCTCGGTAATGGCAGCACAAATCCTTAACCTAGTTTTACTGAGATCTCAAAAAACTAGCCTTTATCATTCTTAAAATAAATGAGGGAAAAAAAGGAAAGGAACACTGCTTATTTAAAGGATTTTTTGTAAATTAGTACCTACAAGGAACTTAACTCCTTTGAAAAAGGTCTTTGTATAAAAAGAATTACACTCTGCTTTTATTTATTTAAAGAAAAATCAGTAAAGGCACGCCTTTAAAACATCCTACTCTTCTTAAAAAACTCATTTAATTAAAAGTTCTAATTTCAAAAGGTACTGATTAAAAGAAAACTCTTATTAAAAGAAAAAAATGTACCTTTAAGAAACCCTGCTTTTAAATTATCAGGGATGTGCTGGCAATCAAAAACGTAAAACGCTAGAATTTTAAAAATCATTTTTTAATAAGATTACTGTAAAAAAAAGAATTTGATGACAAAAATTAAAAAAATTAGATTAAAAGTGTATAACAGCTTCCAAATTCTTGCGTTTTACGTTTTCGAGTTCCAGCACACCCCTGTATAACTGTTTTAAAAAAAGTACCATTAATTTTAAGTAACTTTTTTCAGTATTTCTTTTAACAAAATCAAACAATTTCTTAGCCCATTAGAGACACCAGCCTTATTTTAGAGCGTTTTTTTTCAGTTGTCAATGCATGTCAATAGGCATTAAACTATCTGTGTGTTGAAAAGGATCAGGTGGGAAAAATCATAACCAAAAACTAATCAAATAGAAATTATTTTTTTTTTGAACCATCTCTGCACACCATTCACAATTAAAGTCGCCGTATATGAAGCCTTTCCAGCCTCATTCTTTGCCACACACGTATAATTTCCAGCATGATTTCCCGTTACACTTTCAATACCCAAAACATGGGTGCGACGAGTAAATTTCGATGTGGCAATTTCTAAGTGGGCTGGGATATGATAACCATTGAAAAACCATTCAACACTTATGGGCCAATCACCAACCGATATAGTGCATTGCAAAGACGCGGGTTCACCAAATTTCATGGGTTCCCCACCAAATTGAAAAGGTGTTATGCGCGGTGGTACTAAGATCATCAAGTTTTCAAGATAGATTGTTGTTATTAGAGAAAAGAATGAGAAGAAATGTTAAAAATGAAAGCGAATAGATGTTTAGATTAGTTAAGAGTTATAAAGCTAAAAAAGAACACATAGAAAAAAACACTTAATTAGGTTAGTTTTTTTTTAACAGCCTTAATTGAAGAACACTTTGATTTTCTAGGTTAGAACTCTGTTATGTTAAAAAAAAAAAAAATGTTTAAATACCATTAACCGTTAAATTTGTACTGTAAGTGCTGTAGCCGGCATTATTACTGGCTGTACATGTATAAGTTCCGGTATGAGCAGGAGTAGCATTCGGTATCGAGAGTATGCTAGATTTACTGCTAATACGATTTGTGCGCATGATCGGTTGATCTGCACCAAAACGCAAATCATCCGAATTACGTTCAAAACTCCAATGAATTCGAATCGGACGATCGCCCTTTTGTATTTGACAAAATAAATCCACCGAATCACCAGTGTTAATGATGTCGTCATAGGAAAAGGGTATAATTTGTGGTAGAACTAAAGTTTTAAAACAATTTTTCTTTATAATTAAGCTAAATAAAAATAATAACAAAATCAAAATACAATTTTTAGCACAGAAACCTTTTTTGGACTAAGTGAGAAAAATCAAACAATAGCAAAATGGACAAAGAATTAAAAAAGTCTCAGTTTCATTATTATCGCCAAGTCCAAAATAATCTTTAGATTTTTGTTTTCAGTTTACGAATTCAGCCAGCCTTAAACTTCTTTGTAGTGGAAAATTTCTTTTGAAAGTGTATTTGTGTAGGATAAGAAAATTATGGAGCAAAAAGCAAACTAAAAATGCAAAAATAACAACGAAAAAAACTTTCTTTTTTTTAAAAATTAATCACCATTTATAAACAATTCCGAGGTAAAAGAACTCTGGCCCGCCTTATTATTGGCCATACAAGTATAATTACCCACATTGGCAGCCTTAACCGATTCTATAGTCAATAAACTTATGCGATCACCAATTTTACTCGTTAAAACACCCAAATGCGAGAATAATGGTAAATCATTGTGTAGCCAACGAATTTTGAGGGGCAAATCACCCTTGGCCACATGACACGTCAATTGTACACTGTCACCTTCATTGGCCTCATTGTCAAAGCTAAAGGGATGTATGGAGGGTAGGACTTAAAAAGGAAAAAATATTTAAAAAACAAAAGTTAAGAAAATAGTAAACTGAGAATGTTTTTTATTAAATCATTAACAAAAAAAAATAACTTTCATATAAATTTTATCAAAACCATTATAACCATTAACTTTAAGCTCTTCTTGATAAGAGCTTCCGCCTGCTTTATTCTTTGCCCTACAAGAGTAAAAGCCCCGATGTTCAGCTGTTATATAGTCAATATTCAAAGTACTCGATTTCGAAGACATACGGCCGATTATTATTTCAGTGTCACCGCTGCTTAAAGTTTCATTATTAAGAGACCATTCGATTGTAATGGGTAAATCGCCTTTGGAAACAGAGCATTGTATGCCTACTGAATCGCCCGAATTAGAGGCCTCTTCACCAAAAGAAATTGGTTTTATTTGGGGTGGTACTACAAAAGAGGATTTAAGTAGAAATAAAAATAAAAAAATTGAATAAACAGCTCATATTCAGCAAAGTTTTAGCATGTTCAGCAAAACTTTCTTTCAAAAGTTTTATATATTGTATAAAACATTTTAAAATTTCATTAAGTTAATGAAATAAACAAAGATTTCGTGGCAAAACAAGTTATTTTTCCCCATTTTTTTCTCATTCAGCTAACAAATGTTTGTATTCAGCTTAAGTTTTTATTTGTATGACCTATTTTATATTGACACTTAATCGCATTTTGGTAATTCAGCATTTTGGTGTTCAGCTTACTAATTTTTGTACTCAGCATCAGTTTTTTTAAAAATCTTGCTTAGCTTAATATTTCGTGTTCAAAGTTTTTACTGGATAACATTTATAATTTATTTTTAAGGTAATAAATTTTGAATATTAAGCTGCAACATTTCTTATTCAGCTAACTGGTTTTTGTATTCAGCAAATATTTTTAGGAAAATGTTGTTATTTTGGCTAAATTTTTGTGTAAAAATTAAAAATGTAAATATTAAAATGTTAAGTAACGATATTTTTTTCAGCTAATTTTTTTTTATATTGACCGTCTTTTTTTGCCATTAGTAATTAAATCCTGCTAGTTGTTATTCAAAATTAAGCTCAGTTTTGTTATTCAGCTGTAAAAATTTCTATTCAGCAAACTTACGTATTTAGCAAATCTTCTACTTTGAAGATTTTTTAAGAGTTTTTATTAAGATAGTAAGCTTGCGTACTCAACAAACGTGTTTTAGCCAAATGCATCCAAAACTTTAAAATATGAATTCAATTCTAAGTCATGAAGCTTCAAAAACTTATATAGCTTCTTAGTGTTCTTAAAAAACAAAAAATATTGAAGGAAAAATTATAACAAATAAAACACCAAATTAGAATTCAGCTACTATTAATAACACAAATCAATTCCAAAGCTCTACCATTAACACTTAATTCCGCCATTTGTTCTGCACTACCAGCTGTATTTGTTGCAATACATTTAAATATGCCTCGATGTTGACCATTGATCGCATCAATACTTAGTGAACTTAGTTTTGGGGACATTTTTATAATCCTTATGCCTGAGTGTTCATTTGTTATGGGTTGACCATTTAAAGTCCAGTGTAGTTGTAGTGGCAAATCACCCTTAACGACCATACACTGTACAGCAGTACTATCCCCATAATTGGAGGGTTCATCACCAAAAACGAATGGCATAACTTGGGGTGGTACTATGAGCAAATATAAATATAAAAATTATAAATTTGAAGCCAATTCAGCTAAGCTGAATTGCAAAATTATGAAAGTTTTTAGAAATTTACTTAAAATTTGTTACTGTTACCGACAAATAATAGCATTCAGCTGCTAGAAAAGAGATTTTTGTCAATAATTTAGTGGTAAAATAAAATTAAAAAAAACTTATAAAGTAATTCAGCTAAGCTGAATTGTAAATCAATAAATAGTATGAATTAACATAAATTTGGTTATAAATATCGAATAACAGTGATATTCGGCTTGGCTGAATTTTAGTTCAGCTTCGAGAACAAAAACTTTTGTAAAATTTCGGTTAACAAATAATAGGTTTGTTAAAAATGATAAAGTTTATGATAATTCAGCTATACGGAAATGAAAAATAATAACAAATTTTATAAATTTACTAAAGTTCAGCTAAGATGAACTTATATTCAGCGATAAGAAAACATAATTTTGTAAAGTTTTGTTGATAAAAGAACAATTCACCTGCGAAATATTCAATTCAGCAGGTTGAACCGCTCTTAATTCTTTTAAATATTACAAGAATAAATTTATATGTATAGGAAATGTATATTTAAATGCATTATTATGTTTATTCAGCTAAGCTGAATATATTTTTAACTGCACATTTTCAGTTAATTGTTATGAATTCTGTTTATTGAACTATGTTAAATTATATTTAGCTGTATCACACTATACCCAACTCCATTTTTATTTAAAAAAAAACTTTTATTTAATTATAAAACGGTTTTGTTAAAAAAAAAAACTAAAAGTTGAAAATTTTTAAAAGTTTATTGAAAAAAACAGCTCAACCTCTATTTTTTGCAATACTTTTAAACACCAAATTCAGCACTAATTCGTTGTATATTCAGCAAATGTGCACAGAAATCATAATAAGTTTTTGTTTTAGCAAATAAAAATATAAAACAAGCAGAGGCTAATTAATTTTGAGTGACAAATTTTGTTTAAGGAAATTACACCAACCATTAACCTGTAATTCAGCAGTGTATTCACTTGATCCGGCCTTATTGGTGGCTATACATTTATAAGTGCCACGATGAAAGGCTGTTAAGGAATCAATATTTAAAGAACTGGTACGTTTATTCAAGCGTACAATGCTAAAATCATTTTCACCATTAATTATGGGTGCTGAATTCAAAGACCAACGAATTTCTAAAGGCAAATCGCCCTTGGGTACCACGCAATTAGCGCTAGCGATTTCACCCATATCAGCAGCATCCTCACCAAAAATAAAAGGTAACACTTGGGGAGGCACTAAAGAGGTTACAAAAAAAAAAAAAAATATAAAAGAAACTAAAAAGAAAATTTAAAATAATACAAAGCAATATTTAAAATACTTTAATATTCAAGTAGTAATGGTTGACCAACCATTAACTTGTAATTCAGCTGTATACTCAGCAGAACCAGCTTTATTTGAGGCTATACATTTGTATAACCCACGATGATGAGCTTCTAATGAATCGATATTTAAAGAACTTGTACGAGCATTCATGCGCGTTAAAGAAAAACCATGTTCTCCTGTTATAACAGGAGCTGAATTTAAAGTCCAGCGTATTTCCAAAGGCAAATCACCTTTGGTAACCATACAAAAAGCTCCTGCCATTTCAGCAGTATTGGCTATATCATCGCCAAAGTTGAAGGCTTGTATTTGGGGCGGTACTTGGGATAAAAAACAAATAATGAAAATCAAAAGTTTAAAAAATAATAAAGCTTTACTTTAAACTAAACTTATTATTTGATAAATTTTTATTAACCATTAACTTCCAACACGGTTATATACTCAGCATAACCCGCTGAATTATTGGCTATACATTTATAGGTACCCCGATGAAACGCCTCCAAGGCATCTATATTTAAAGAACTTGTACGTTTGTTCATTTTGAAAATATTGAAACCATTTTCTCCATTTACAATCAAAGCGGAATTTAAAGTCCAATAGATGTCTAAAGGTAAATCACCCTTGGGTACTACACAAACAACACTGGCCACTTCACCGCGATTCAATGGTTCCTCACCAAAACCAAAGGGACTTATTTGAGGGGGTACTAGGTATAAAAGAAAATTACGTGAATGTAGCTAATCTAAAAACGAAAATTTGTTTAATTTATCTATGAATCATAATAAGCTAAGGTTTTTTATTCATTATTTAATATTTGATTCAATATTTATTTTTTTTTTTAACTGTTAAAGTTACCAATTCAGCAAATGATTAATGTGTGGCTCTTAATATATTTAAAAATTCCGAACTCTTGCTTCTTTACAATTTAAGTTTTCTGTAAGATTTGTTCAGTTCAGCTAATTATAATATAATTTAGCAGGCATAAAATGTAATTCAGCTTTAATTCTTCTGTTTAATTTCAATTCAGCAATAAAAAATCTATTAACTTTCATCAATTTAATTTTTCTCCAAGAATTGAAATATAATATGAATATGAAATATAAATCACCAATAGTTTAACTAGCAAAATTATAATAATTTAATATTCAGCTACGATGAATGATTCTAAGATTCGAACATTCGGTAATTTTGAATAAAGTTTTAAGAAAATCTAGCTCCTAAAAAAATATATTAGGCGATGTCGTAAAATAAAGATTTTATTGTTTATCAAAACTATTAAACATTTTTCAATTAATAGTATTTAGCAAAAATTAAATTAAATTCAGCTATAAAGTTCTAAAGTTAAGGATAATTTTTACAGTTCAGCTGCTAAAAGTTTATTCAGCATAGCTTTAAAAAAAAAACATATCAAGGCGATATTATTTTATATCAAACATTTGTAATTCATCAAAATTTCTTGAACAGTTTACTATATTGTGATATTCAGCAAAATTAAGATATAATTCAGCTAAAATTTTTGCAAAGTTACCTCAATCTTTTTTTAATTGTATTCTTATTCTGCAAACAAATATTATTTTTAACACTATAGGTTATACATTTATTTACTTTATTACATATTTTTAAATTCAGCTTTTTAATATCTATTTTATTGTTATTATACAAAACACAATTCAGCTAAGGTTTTTTATATTTAATTTTGAATATCTTTAAACAAGAAATCTTATCATGTCATGAAAACATTATTCAGCGTATGTAATATTCTATTCAGCTAGCCTTTTTTGTAAGAATTTTTGAAGATTTTTAAATATTGTAGGTAATATTTAAAATAATAATATTTTAATAATAATATTTTAAAACAGTTCTGCAGCTAAAATATTAATATTTAATCCAAAAAATGTTATTCAGTAAACAGAAAGTGTTAACTGAAATATTTTTAAAACCAAATAAATCATCGTTAAGCCTTAATTAAAACGCTAAATTACAAAACTCAATCTAAAAATGTTTTTCAGTAACTTTAAACTTTTTAAAGCAATTATTAAATTTTTTACAAAATGCGGCTCAGCTTATTTGCTCAATTCAGCACAAACAAATTTAAATAAAAGATATACATTTTAAAATTATTTTGCTTAATAGAACTTTTAGTAGCTGAATTGTCATTTTTTTATCAAACTTAATAATAAACAATGAAAAATTAAAAAAAAAAAATTGCATATTTAACTTGCAAAGCACTAGCTGAATAGTAGTAAATTGTTGCTGAATAACATTTTAAGACCGCATTTTGTAATTTATCGTTAATCTTTATTTAATTAAATCGTAAACGTAATTCTTATTTGTTGAAATTTGCGTGTTTCAGCTGAATGATGTTTTGTGCTGGCTAAATGTCTTTTTAAGTCTTGAAAAGTTCAACTATGAATCTCCTTAAAGTTTTTTAGAATTTTAAAAAGGAAAGGATTACTAGGGTGGACAAAATCAAAGTTATAATTACAAAAAAGCAACTACTAATAAACTTATTGCCTAAAACAAAATAAAAAAATTAACCATTCACTTCCAAAACTGTCACATGTTCGGCATAACCCGCTGAATTATTGGCTATACATTTGTAGGTGCCACGATGACTTGCCTCCAACGAGTCAATATTTAGAGAGCTAGTTCTTTTGTTCATTTTAAATAAATTGAAACCATTTTCACCATTGATTATTAAAGCTGAATTTAAAGTCCAATATATATCCAAAGGTAAATCACCTTTGGGTACAATACAGGTAACACTAGCAACCTCGCCACGATTTAAGGCCTCTTCACCGAAATCGAAAGGACTAATTTGAGGAGGCACTAATTCAATAAGGAAATTTAATTAATAGGTTGATTAATTAAAAATGTATTCATCTAAGGATATACATTTTTAATATTTATTGCTCCAAAAGTATAGTTCTTTTATATAATTCAGCAGCTTAAATAAAATCTGATAAAGCCTTTAAATTAATACATATGTGTTTTATGTTTGTTACTATAACTTTTTTTCAATTCCGCTACTAAGAATCTTATTCAGCTACCATTTAACTTATTAAGCTCCTAATTCAAGGTAAGGATGTGGGATTTTAAATTAAACTAATAACTAATCAAATTAATATAAAAAAGGTAAAAAGTACGTATTTAGTTATTATTTAACCATTAACTTCCAAAACAGCAACGTGCTCCGCATAACCAGCAGAATTATTGGCTATACATTTATAAGTACCACGATGATGGGCTTCTAAAGAATCTATATTTAATGAACTAGTTCTTTTGTTCATTTTAAATAGATTGAAGCCATTTTCACCATTAACTATTAAGGCCGAATTAAGAGTCCAATAGATATCTAAAGGTAAATCGCCTTTTGTAACAATACAAGGAACACTCGTCACTTCGCCACGATTTAAGGCCTCCTCGCCAAAATCAAAGGGTGTAATTTGAGGGGGAACTATAGGAAATTAATGTTTGAATTTAGATTAAATAAAATCAGCCAGTAAAAATCGAGTTGATCTAGGAAAATTTGATATTAAGCTATTTACTTTACATATTCAGCAACTCATAGCACACGGTTTTTATTAAAAAAGATTTACCATAAAAGTAGTTTTTATTAAAGGAATGGAATTTTCAAACTAAAAGGTAAAATAACTTATAAAAAATATAAAATTTATAAAGTATTTAACATAAAAAAAAAATTTCTCATTAACCATTCACTTCCAACACTGTAACATGTTCCGCATAGCCAGCAGAATTATTGGCTATACATTTGTAAGTGCCTCGATGAAATCCCTCTAGGGAATCGATATTTAAAACACTGGTTCTTTTGTTCATTTTAAATATATTAAAACCATTTTCACCATTTACTATTAAGGCCGAATTAAGAGTCCAATATATATCTATGGGTAAATCCCCCTTGGGTACCATACAAGTCACACTGGCAATTTCGCCACGATTAAGGGCCTCATCACCAAAATCAAAAGGACTTATTTGAGGGGGTACTGAAGTAAAAAATAAATAAATTATAATTTATTTTAAAATAATAAAATTTTGTATCATCATTTTTGTATTCACCAGAGCAATTCAGCTCATGTAGAGTTATTCAAAATTTAATTTTGTAAGATATGTATAAAGCTTATATATTCAGAGTTAACTGGCATCTTAATTTTAATAAATTTATATTCAGCAACATTTCAGCTATAGCAATTGAATATTATTTTAACAAAAATATATTTTCTGATTTAAAATTTAAAAAAAAATTATTTTATATTTGGCAGCAATTCAGCTATAGAACTAATTTGTAACAAAAATCTAACATTTTCAGAATTAGTTTGAAATAAAACTGTATAAAACTGATATTCGCTGCAATTTAGTTAAGCTATTTGAATGAAGAAAAATTAAATTTCTTTTCTTGGTTTAATTTTGAATTATATTTTTTTACGAAATTGTCAAGTCAGCTAAAGAAATAGATCTTTATTTAATCTTAAAATAGTTTTCCGAACTAATTGTTATTAAAATTTCTATACGATTTAATTCAGCTGCGGAAATTAAACATAAGTTAAAAAAAGACGTTAGTCTAAAGAAATGCAACTTAAATAAACTGAAAGTTATTTTAGGAGTTCATTGATATCGATTAATGTATTTAAGAAACTTACGAAATAGAAGCTAGTTTGTTTTTAAAATAATTGTAAGATCTAGTAGACGTAAAATCTTCTATGAAATTTCTAATCAGCTACAATTTAGTTGCAAAAATTAAGCTTTATACAAGACAACTTGTTTAATTTAATAGCTCGTGCTGACATATTTGTAAAACGTATATATTTAGCTTAAGAAATTAAACTAAAGCTAATCTGAATGTTATTTTTTTTAGTTCAGCGATATTGAAATATTTAAGAAATTTGTATTCAGCAGCAGAAGTAAAAGTTTATTTAATTTTAAAATAATTCTAAAACCTAATTGGTAATAAAATATCTGTTAAATAATTATGTGGAAATTGCGCTTTAGTTCAACAAAAGGCATTCTTCATTCACAAGACTAAGAGCTATTTAGCTATAATTCAGCTTAATAATTTTAGACTCAGTTAACCCAAAACATATTTTCTAAGCCTTTTTTAGTCGAAATATTTTAGAATCTTATATTCAGCTCAAATTCAGCTAAAAAACAAAACTTCATTTATCTTAAAATGAATTTTTTTACTAATTGAATTAAAAATTCCCGTAAAAAGTTGTACATAATTAACAACAAATCGAGCTATGGAAATTGAACATTTAACAGGTTTTCTTTTTTTGGTACAAAAGCAGTTAAATGTATGGAAAATTCATATTCAGCAATAATTCAGCTAATTAAATTACATTATATATATTTTTAAAACTTGTTTTCCTACTTAATTGCCATTAAAATATGTATTCAGCTGCATATTAGCTGCGAAAACTTTTATTTCTTTTTATATTACTGAGCTTTACTACGTTTAAGAAATTTAACTTTATATAATCTTTATATGAAATTCATATTCAGCTAACGAAATTACGTTTTATATATTTTTTAAACTTATTTTCTTACTAAATTGCAATCAAAATAAGAGTAAAATATTTATTCAGCTGAATATTAGCTGGAAAAATTTATATTCTTTATTATATTACTGATTTTAACTTCGCTTCAGCTAACGATATAAATATCTTTAATACTTATTTTCTTTCTTAATTACCATCAAAATAAGATTTAAATATATATTCAGCTGCGAACATTTTTATTTTTTATTATATTACTTTACTGCGCTAGAGAAATTTAACTTTATTTAATCTGCAAATTATTTTTTGTAAGTTCAAAACATTTAAGTTTTGTGTATATTTCCTATTCAGCAGCAATTTATTTAAATCAGTAGTGTATTTACGATTTATATATTCAGCTGTAGAATTTGAAAGAAAGTCAAACGAAAATATGTTTTCCACATAACGATTTATAAATATTTATATTAAACTGTAATTATTAATGCCAAAATTAGGTTTTTAAACTAAATGATAATAAAATTTATTAAAAATTGCTATTCAGCAACTTTTTGGCAACTTCAACTGAATTTTAGTGAAAGAAATATGCTTATCAAAATTGTATTCAGCTATAATATAACGCTGGAAATTGAAACTTTGATAAAAAAAGTTATATTTTGAATATATATATCAGCTGTAATTCAGCTTAAGAAATTCAGCAATTTTTTTATTAAAACCAAAACCACCCATGTTAATTTGAAGAAAGAGTAGAAGAAATAAAGTTATTTGCAGAATTATTATTAGTTAGTATCTGTTATTTAACATAAACACGATTTTCACTAGTCCTATAAGAACCCACCATTAACTTGCAATTCAGCAGCATATTCAGCTAAACCAGCCAAATTAACCGCTATACAACGATAAGTACCACGATGTTTAGCCTGTAAAGCATCCACATTCAAATAACTAGCACGTGCATTAAGTTTCATTATGGTAAAACCATCTAAACCCGATTGTATGGGTTCCGCATTTAAAGTCCAATGCATGTCTAAAGGTAAATCTCCCTTAAGTACCACACAGGTTATACTTAAAACATCACCCATGTTATAGACTTCATCGCCGATATTAAAGGGTAAAACTTGGGGTGGAACTGGGAAGGGGAAAAAGTCGGAAAGGAAATCAGCAAAATAAAAAAAAAATTAAAAGAAGTAAATAAAATTGAATTTAGATCGAGTTCGTGGACCTCAGCTAACCATTAACATGTAATTCCGTCGAAAAGGTAGCAGCACCAGCTTTATTATTTGCTATACACTGGTAAAGACCACGATGTTTACCCTCTAGGGCATTTATATTTAACGAACTGGTACGCGGATTCATTCGGATTAAAGTAACACCATCTTCTCCATTTATAATGGGTTGAGAGTTTAGAGTCCAATATATATCTACTGGTAAATCGCCTTTACCTACCATACACTGAGCCCCAAACCAGTCGCCCACATTCATGGGATCTTCACCAAAGCTAAAGGGCATTATCTGGGGTGGTACTGAATATTTAAATTTAAATTTAATTTGAGGTTTCTAACTAGATAAACAAGAGTTATTTTTAATTAAAATTTGGGTAGGAACTTGAAATTTTGGAAGATTTTTAAATAGTTCGAGTTCTTGGGACTATTAATTTCGAATTTCTTTTATATAAATTTTTCATTACGCAGCTTTAAAAAAAATCACCCGTAAACACAGCTTAAATGTTGATCTGGTTAATAAAGACTTTATGGCAAGAGATTTTGTTTAGATTAAAAATTAGTTTAAGTTAATAATTTCTTTTTATTAGATTTTTTTAACTCATGTACTATAACCCACCATTAACTTGCAATTCAGCTGCATATTCAGCTAAACCTGCCAAATTTACCGCTACACAACGATAAGTGCCTCTGTGTTTGGCTTCTAATGAGTCAACACTTAGATAACTAGTACGCTGATTCAGTTTTACTACCGTAAAACCATCTTCGCCTGATGTTATGGGCTCAGAGTTTAAAGTCCAATGTATATGTAAGGGAAGGTCTCCTTTAAGGACTACACAATTAATACTTAACAAATCACCCATATTACTTCATCACCGAAATTAAAGGGTAAAACTTGGGGAGGTACTAAATAAATGTGTTCAAATAAAAAACCAAAATCAAATAAAAACAAAATCAAATCAAAATAAATTTGCTCAAAATATATTTATATTTTTCTACTAAAAAGTCTAATCTAACCATTAACATGTAATACGGCTGAGTAAGAGGTAAAGCCCGCTTTATTATTGGCTATACACTGATATACACCACGATGTTTGCCCTCTAGGGCCAAAATATTTAAAGAACTTGTACGAGGATTCATACGCACTAAAGTAAAACCTTGTTCGCCATTTACAATCGGTTGAGAATTTAAAGTCCAATAGATATTAAGCGGCAAATCACCTTTACTAACCATACACTGAGCCCCAAACATTTCACCCATATTCATGGGCTCATCACCAAAAATAATGGGCATTATCTGGGGAGGAACTAAAAAAACAAACAGGTTTCACAAGATTAGGGAATTTGAGGAATTTAAATAATAATTTGAAAAAGAAAATTAAATTTAAAAATCAAACTCAATTTAATTTTACTTAATGTACCATTAACATTAAATTCGGAAGCATAAAAGGCCGTCCCTGCCTTATTTTCCGCTATACACTTAAATTGGCCTCTATGGTTTTCCGCCACACTGGCAATATTTAGGACACTTGTTTTCGGCGATAGTTTTAAAATTGTTATACCTTCTTCGTTATTTATTAAGGGACGAGAATTTAAGGTCCATTTAATATTTATAGGTGTATCGCCTTTTTGTATCATACATTGAACGCCCGAACTTTCCCCGGTGTTTACTGGCTCATCCCCAAAACTAAAGGGTACAATTTGGGGAGGTACTATAATAAAGACGTCCCAAAATTAGTAGTTGTATGAGAAATGAAAATGTAATTTATTTTTCAAAATCGGAATAACCGTAAGACCCGAATTAAATGGGCCTTATAAGCAAATAAAAAAGATCTTCAATCAAATTTTATGTTTGTTAAGTTAATCAAATGAAAAGCGGGCCGGGTCATTCGTTTTTATTGCGATTGCACCTCTCTTTACAACGCTATTTATATTGACTTCATATGGACTTTTTAAAAAATCTCGGCGAAATCATAAAATTTAGGTTGAAAGGATCTTAAAGCTTAGGGATTCCGGTAAAAATTTAAAATAAAAAATGCCTCTAACTGAAAGGTGATCCAGACTAATAATATATCTTAAAGGATTTGAGGATTTAAGGATTCAATTATTGCCATAAAATTATTTAAAATAAATAAAAAGAAAAATATATTTAAGAATATATATAAACACCAAAATAATGCCCAACAAACCCTTAACGGCCAATAGAGCCCACTGCAAAGTTACGCCAGCATTATTCGTAGCCACACAACTATAATTTCCCGAATGGCGGGCTCGTACCGATTCTATACTCAAAACGCTAATACGTTGACTAGTGCGTGTAATTATAACACCGTCATTGGAAAAAGCTCGACCACCATTACGAGTCCAATAGATATCCATAGGTAAATCACCCTTATTAACCGAACAATAGGCCGAAACCATATCCAATTCGTTAATACTTTCCTCACCAAAGTTGAAGGGTAAAATTTGGGGTAAAACTATTACGGGGAAGGGGGAAAAAACATAAACAAAACTTCAAGAAAATCTAGAAATAAAACAAGTTTCACTTTTTCTAAGTTATAAACAAAAAAAATTCTCTCGAACCATTAACCCTTAACAAAGCCGAAGCAATGTTTACACCGCCACCATTTGTAGCCACACAAGTATAATTCCCAGCATGGCGGGCCCGTACCGATTCAATACTCAAAACGCTTAAACGTTGATTATTACGCATGACCACTACACCGTCATTGGTATAGATACGGCCACCGTTTCTCAACCAATAAATATCCAAAGGCAAATCTCCCTTATTAACGGTGCACGATGTGGAAACCATTTCCAATTCATTAACACTCTCCTCGCCAAAATCAAAGCTTACAATTTGTGGTAACACTGAAGGGGGAGTTCAAAGTAAAACAATTTTTAATAAAACTTAAAAAAAAATATATAGAAAAAATTTAAATTTTAAGTAAAAAAAACATTTAAATTTTAACCATTGACTCTAAGTATGGCCCAATGTTTGGTAACACCCGCATTATTGGTGGCCACACAGGTATAATTGCCAGCATGACGGGCTCGTACCGATTCTACAGTTAAAACACTCATACGCTGACTAGTTTTGGTAACTACCACGCCATCATTAGTGTAAACACGGCCGCCATTTTTAAGCCAGCCCACATCAACGGGCACATCACCCTTATTAACGGTACATGAAGCCGATACCATGTCCAATTCATTAATACTTTCCTCGCCGAAATCAAAGGGTACAATTTGGGGCAGTACTAATTTTTACACAAAACACAAAAAACGGATAAATTAGGGAAAATTATTTATAAAAAGAACTTAAAAAAATAAACTATCGAAAAATTTTTACTAATTCTCTTTTAATTTTTTTATCACCATTAACTCTTAACTCGGCCGTATGATATGCCACTCCTGCTGCATTACGCGCTACACATGTGTAATTTGCCCGATGACGAGCATGCACCGATTCTATACTCAACATACTGATACGCTGAGTAGTTTTCGTTATCAATATGCCATCGTTGGTCATAAGACGACCAACTCCCAGTGCCGGATCGGGAGCTGTGGTCCAGTGTAGATCCAAGGGCGTATCACCCTTATTAACCGTACATGTAGCCGAAACCATATCGTTCATATTAATAATATCGGAACCAATATCAAATGGTACTATTTGTGGTGGTACTAACAGAAAAAACAAAATATGCCAGTGTTATTTAAAATCTAATTTAGGGATCGAACAGTTTTTACTCATATTAAAGATGTTGATATCTGAAAAAAAATTCTATCTTCATGATTTATGATTAAATTACATATTACAAGAATTCCGCATTTGTAATTATGTTCTAGTACTAATCTAGTTCTAATCAGATCCGATAGTGATATTGAAATATTCAGAAAAATCTCTTAAATCACATTTTTCCAGATATTTTCGTCAAAAAATCTGGTAAATCTGATTAAAAACTGAACTAGTATATATTTCCCTTTTTAAATTCACCAAAATTTAACCCTCCACTAAAAAAAAAATTTTATGCCTTGAAATTAACGCTGAAAACCCAATCGATCAATAGTAAAGAAGAACAAACAACCAACGATGATTTCGTAGAATTAATTTTGCAAAGAGAGGAAGGAAACTGCCAAAGAATTTCAATAAAGCGGACGGACTTAAATTAACAATAATAAAAATTTTATTAGAAATAATTCTATATCAAATATCGGGGATATTTCTTTGCAATCTCCCTTCTCTCTTTTTTTTTTTTGTAAAATTTTTAAAAATTTCTAATCAACATTTGTCTTTTGCAATGTTGACCCTTAAGAAGAAAATTGAAAAACTTACCCATGACTTGAACTTCTAATGAACCACGGGCTGAGAAACCTTCAACATTTTTAGCGACACAAGTGTAAGTAGCTTGATCCGAGGTACGTTCAACGTTTTCAATGATTAGGGTGCCATTAGGGAAGACTTTCTGTTTGCGATTAATAGGCAAGGCGCGGTTGTCTAAAGAGAATGAGAGAAATTTATTAAATATATGTAAATAATTAAAAATAAAAAAAAGAAACTACTTCTCTAATGAAAAAATAGATAATCTTTTTAAAGGGTGGAGAAAATTGACCAGGGCGCTAATTCTGGCAGTTGTGATCGAATACTTTTTCGATTCGGAAGCAATTTTATTTCTAATTCTTTCAGACGATACTGAACGAATCGAAATTATATTTTCAGTGTTGAAAAGCATTTATTTGAGTTTTTACAACACTGAAAATATAATTTTAATTCGTTCAGCATTCGTTTAGTCGAGATCGAATACTTTTTCGATTCGGAAGCAATTTTATTTCTAATTCTTTCAGACGATACTGAACGAATCGAAATTATATTTTCAGTGTTGAAAAGCATTTATTTGAGTTTTTACAACACTGCAAATATAATTATAATTCGTTCAGCATCGACTGAAAGAATAAGAAATAAAATTGCATTCGATTCGAAAAAGTAAAACACGATCACGACTGCCAGAATAAGCCTCCTGGCTTTAAAGGAGAAAGAAATTTGCCCTCTTTAAATGAAAGTGAATTTTTAAAGGAGTTTTTTAAAAAATAGGAAAAAGAAAATCAAACTTAATGATCTTAATGGAAACTAACTAATTGATATAAAATATAGCATCAAAGCTTGGGATGATTACATCACATTACTCTTCTAAGAATATCAAGGAAATATGCCCCAAATACCAATAACAGAGACGTGTCCATCAATTGGTATAGACGAAGTTAGAAAAGCAATATACAAGTCAAAGAAGTCAAAGCGTCTGGACCAGTTGACGTAGTAAAATAAGTAATAAGACTTTTAAGCAAAAACAGCGTCCAAATCTTAACATCCATTTTTAATAATATATACGGGACAAGTGTATTTATAAAACGCTGTAGGGACTTTAACAACACTGTTTTCTTATGCTTTATTGATTTTGAAAAAGCATTTGACAAGGTAGATCCAGCACCACTTTTCAGTATTCTGAGACAAACTCAGATAGAAGATAAAGATAAACGCATTAGCGGGCAACATTACGGGGAGTCTTCGTAATGCTTGGCCAATCCTTCGCCAATTCCTTTTCAATATTTCGGCATGTACTCGTCCTTAATGTGTGCGTACCCTGAGTTATATATATTAGACCGACTCAAGTTGTATGGAGCTGAAAAAAGTGTTTTTGTTACCCCTCTGAAAATAAAGCTTGATATGTTTTATGGTGATTCCCAAAATATTTTGGCTCTAGCGTTGACCATCCGTGAGCTGGACCATTTTTAAAAAAGGTATGTTTCAGTTTTTCGAATTTTATTGTATTTTGCTTCAAGACGACATAAAAAAAATTTGGTCATATTGCAAACAAAATGGAATCGTGCAAACTTTATACAAAGATAGAATTGCGAAAAGATTTTTTATAAATTTTATATGTTTTATTGTAATTTTATTTTTCACATTTTTAAAAATTGAAAAACAAAAAATTTGATACCAATATTGCCTATATATGAAATAAGATAAAATATATCGCGATTTTCGCGTTTTTTGTGAATAATTACAAAAAAAAAAAAATTAACATTATTTTAAAACAGATTTAATTTGAAAAGCAGAACATTATTTCCACATACGTAGAATTTGAATGAAAACCCGAAACGAAAATATGTATTTAGTTAAATATCTCAATTAGTAGATCGCAAGTGGTCAAGATTTATATACTGTTGGTTGCTGCTTCAAAAACTCTTTTCGATGATACCAAATTTTATTCATGTCGTTTGGAGCAAAGTACAAAAAAATTCGAAAAACTGAAAAAATACCTTTTTTTTTAAATGGTCCAGCTCACGGATGGTCAACGCTAGAACCAAAATATTTCGGGAATCATCATAAAAAATATCAAGCTTTATTTTCAGAGGGGTAACCAAATCACTTTTTTTTTGAGTCGCTCTAATATATATATATTTGTTTCTTTTACTCCTGCAAGGAGCATAGTGCCCAGAGTTGTTCCCAAGATATTCTGTTGGGCCCGAAAATTCTTTAGATACTTCTTTGACTATTGATAATGAAGACTTGCAGGGTGTTCACGTCTTTGGCAGCCATATTCCTAGTCACGCACACATAGAGGAGCAGAGATATCGCACATGAATTATAGCTTTAAAATTTTGTGAGGCTGGAGACTGATGGTGACCTCCATACTGTGTGTTGAATTGGCCGAAAGTCTGTCGAACTCTCATAGTGCGGTTTGAGATATTATCAGAAGGACCTCCAGTCGATTTTATTATACTACCCAAGTAGTAAAACTTGTGCACTTTCTGAAGTTGAATAACTTGGATTGAGCATGGTCTGTTGGTCTGATGTTGCGTTCACTCTCATTACCTTCGTCTTACTTATGTTTATTTTGAGTCCTGCCTTTACAGACGTTAAGGCGGGCAATTGGCGGCTAAAAAAAATGAATTGCCACCAGCTGCCGGCATCTGTTTCCCATGTTAAGGGCGGCTAGAAGTGGGCGTAGGATCCGGCAACAAGCGACTCGCTATATAATCGTGACAAGGCATTTAAACCTGTCCGCCTGGTGGCCATGTTGGCAGCCCTAGTTCTAGGATGCCGAGGCTCAATCAGTCACTTATATTAAACCAAATGATTACCGATACCTCAAATAATAATCAAATAGCTAATTTCATCTAACAAACTCGATATTACGTGTGGAGTACCACAGGGGTACATTTTGTCACCATTATTATTTAATATCTACTCCGAAATGGTATTCCAAGAAGTGTTATCAGATATCGATGTCGGAATTGGTCATTAGACAATGGTGTATTTGTGAATAGTTTAAGATACGCAGATGATACTGTCCTTATGGCAAGTAGTTTGAAAGAATTGAAATTACTGGCAAAATATGCCAATTATTCAATACGAGTACAAGTTCACTCTTCAAAACAGTCCACAGACTTTAAGTTTCTCGTTCGGGTAAAGAAAAATTTTCTGATAAAACCAAATCTCTCATAAGATAAATCTTTCCAAAAAATAAGCCAAAAAAAAATTTTCCATAAAAAAAAACTATTTTAAAACTTACCTCTTTCCCAAACAATCGAATCAATTGGATAACCAGCAACTGGACAGGTAACCATCAATGTTTCACCAGCAACAATAGCTTTCTTTTCCATTTGCCGAATGTAGGGTAAACCGTAAACATTTAACTTGGCCGAGTGCTCAGCAACACCGACTTTACTCCTGGCAATACACTTGTAGAGACCACCATCATTAGCATGGACTGAGGTAATATTCAAATACGATACAACATCACCATTAACTGTCACATATTGTCCAACTTGATACCGGTCATTGTTTGCAATCTTTTTGCCATCTAATTCCCAAGAGATTTCAGGAGTAGGATTACCGCCAGCAACACACTTCAGGAATACACTTGGTCCAGGTTCCATGGTTTCTTCTTGGAAAGCTTGTCTAATGACAGGGGGATCAAAGCGGCCACCCAATTTCAATTCAGCACTAGCTTCAGCCGATTCCTGGTCATTGCGTACGAAACACTGATACATGCCCTTGTCTTCTTTCTTGACCGATTCAATGCGTAAAACGGGATCACTGTGGCCCATAGCTTTGCCATCCTTCAACCAGCTAATGGTCTTAATGGGATTACCGGTATATTGGCAGGTGAAAACAGCTGGACGTCCGAAATCAACAGTTTGGGTTGGGGGATCAATTTTGGCCGACAATGGTGCAGTAACAGTCAATACAGTCTCTACAGATTCACCTCCGACAGAGTTGTTAACAACACACAAGTATTTGCCTGAATCATCAACAACAGCATCTTTAATGATCAAAGTTCCAGATACTTGCTTAACACGATCGTTTAAAACAACAGCTTGTTTGCGGGTAGTGCCTTCAATGAATTTGTACCATCTAAAAAAGGAGTAAAACATTTTTGGATTAATGGAAGCCCTTTCTGTGGTTTGACAAAACGAAAACTAAAAATGATCTTGAAAAATGCCACAGCTTTTTTACGATTTTGCTCGTACATTGATAACAAAAAAATAATCAAGCACATTGAAATGTTAAATGATTGTGAGAAAATTTGAAAAGTGTTTGCTTTATTTGAAAAAAGCCAATAAAACTACTTTTCTAATACAAATTTTTAGCTTTTAACACCGAGCAGCTTTTGTTTACTTACCTGGTGGAAAAAAGTTTGCTGAGAGCTTTTAAACTTACCTTGCTGCCATTTTATTTTTTTTAAGCATTTCATTTTAATTTCAAGATCACTTTTAGTTGCTTTCAAGAGAGTAGAAATCCTAACGCCCTAAGAGGAACAGAAAAGGGTCAATACTTCAAAAAAAAAAGCATCCAGACTTTTAAGAATTTCAGGTTACAATTTCTATTCAAACCTATTCAAATGATTTTAGACTATTAAAAGAAGAAAACAGGGGGTTTTCTTTATAAAGGAACAATTGGGGAATCCTCTTTAAAAGAGATTTTTTTTAATAATTTTTTTATAAAAGTTTATTTAGTTAGAATATTTTCTGCGAAAATTTAATTTCCAAAGAAAAGCAGTCTCTCGTTAAAAAAGAGAATATTTCTTATTGAGAGAATATTCTGTAAGAAACTAAGTCTCTTTCTAAAGTAGAGACAAATTTTTTAAGGAAAATTTGTCTTATTTAAAAAAAAAAAAACTTTTCTGAAGAGCGATAAAATTTCTAAATAAAATCTGTCTTTCTTTATAACTATAAGAGACAATTTCTAAACCATTAATTGTTCTTTAAATAAAAGAAAAGCTTTCTACAGAAAATAAGTCTGTTTTCAAAGAAGACAAACATTTTCCAAAGACGATTAGTAGCTCTTCGAAGAGGAAAAAGTTTAGCCTTTGAAAGAGATTTAATTCAAATAACAGTAAATTAAGTTCAAAAAGCTTTCAATCTTCTCACAGAAATTTTATTATCTCTTAGATTACTTAATCTACCTATAAACTGGCACTGGATATGCTTGACCAGGACAATGTCCCACATATATTTCACCCTGCGGAACATCAGTAAATTCTATGCTTTTTGTAGCAACTCTAGGTTTAACATGGCCCACAGGTTCTAAAAAATTTGAGAATATTTTCGAATAAAAACAACTTGAAAACTGCCTGAAGGTTTGAAAAAGAAAACTTTAAGTTTCATTACCTAAACACAGGCATAGGATAAGCTTGAGCTTGACATAAAATGGCAAAACTATCATTTGAACTCATGGTATGTTCCTGTAAACGATCACCGGCAACACGGGGAGCAACACTACCAATGGGTTCTAAAAAAATTTTTAATAATTTTATATATAAAGGCAAATAGAAAACTGCCTTATGCTTAGATACCTAAAAATAGGCGTTGGATATGCTTGTCCCAAGCATAAAATAGCTAAACTATCTTGAGCTTTTCTGGTAACCTCTTGCAAACGTCCACCAGACACTTTAGGGCCTACACTGCCCATGGGCTCTAAATTAAAAAATTGTTCAATAATTAAATAAATAAATAAAACTGCCTGCTTTGAATTAACAAAAACCAAAACTAACCTTATAATTGGCACTGGAAATGCTTGAGCTTGACAAAGCAGTGCAAAACTTTGACCAATTTCTTTGACAAATGTAAAGCTTTTTGATTCACCTGAAAATGTAGGAGCTTTAGCACCAACAGGTTCTAGAAAAATACAAAAATTTACACCACACCTTATTGAATTTATTCTCTACTTCATAAATAAAAAACATCTAAATCTATTAAAGAATCAATTAAAAAGCTTTAAAGCTTTTTCAAACAAAAAAAGCTTATTATCATCTGAATTTGGGTTTTACCTTATAATAGGTACCGGATAAGCTTGAGCTTGGCATAATAAAGCAAAACTTTGACCATAAAAGCGTATAATAGTGGAACTAGCTACATCACTAGAAAACGTAGGAGCTTTCGCACCCATGGGCTCTAGAATTAATGGAAAATAATTTAAAGCTTATTAAAGGAAACAAAAAAAAAAAGAACCAGTTGGTAGTGTAGACACTAGCTTTTTCCTATTTTTTTTTTAAAGTCACCTAAAAATGGGTACAGGATATGCCTGAGCCTGACACAGTAATACCAAATCTTTGCCCTGTTCTTCCCAAAATGTACTACTTTTCATGGCAGAAGGAAAGTTGGGAGCTTTGGCTCCTAAGGGTTCTGTAAATAAATTAGATTATAACCAAAAAAGTTTTTATTTATATCCAAAAATATTAAAAACTGCCTTAAAATCCTTAAAATGTTTCTTTTAATAAAATCTTTACCTAAATAAAGGCACTGGATAGGCTTGAGCTTGACAAAGTAACACCAAATCTTTCTTTTGCTCTTCGATAAATGTACTACTTTTTGAAGAGGAAGAAAACGCGGGAGCTTTAGCCCCTAAAGGTTCTGTAAGTTAAAGCTTAAAGTTTAGTTTTATGATACAATTTATTCTTGAAAACTTTATTGAAAACTGCCGTAATTTCTTAATACATTTTAATTCAATTACCTATAGACTGGTACTGGATAAGCTTGGGCCGGACATAGCAAAACTAAATCTTCACCCTGAGCTTGCCAAAATATACTTCCCTTTGAGAGCGAGGCAAAAGCAGGCGCTTTAGCACCCAAGGGTTCTTAAAACACAAAATGTATATAAAAGATTAAGATAAAAGGAAATTATTTTTATAGGAAAATATTAAAAAAAACTGCCTCAAAGTTGGGTAAAAGAAAATAAAAAAAGCTTTTGCAATTACAAAAGCTATAAAAGCTTTTCAGAAGCTCTATTAATTGTTTCTTGTACAAAGCTTTATAAAGCTCATATAATCAAAAGCTTAATATATAAAGTTAAATAAAATTTTTTTTTTATTGAATGCTTTTATACTACATTTACATTAGGCCGAAATCTTGTAGATTTGATTTAAAATCTTCTTCGAAATCTAGTGCGTTTACATTGTACTTTTTTGACATTAGCGAGATTTTGTTTTTATAACACAACAGCTGACTTAAAGTTTTTTCGTTACACACACAAACACAAAAAGAAATATACATTAAAAAATTTGCATTACCTTTTTTTTAATAATCAACAATATTTATTTTATCAATATTATTCGTGTTTTTAATTTTTTTACAATTTTTATAAAAATTTTTAATATTTTTTTTACAATTTTTGTTTTGTTTTTTTTTTTAAATGTCATTTTTTCTTGTGCAGGGAAATATTTTTTAGTACTATATTGTAAAAACCATAGTTGCATCATTAAGTACTACTAGATTTTGAGTAGATTTCGCCGAAATCTTGTCACGAAGTAGATTTTGTTTTGTATGGGAAATCTAGTCAAAAACAACTAGATTTGGCTCGAAATCTCGTAAGTACTAGATTTTGCGTAGGTGTAAATGTAGTATTAGAACAGAAACATGTGAAAACTTTACAAATTAAAATTTTGATAAAGCGTCTATAGTAAAAACCTAAATGAAGTTTTTGTAATACAAAACGCTATAATAAGACCCCTTATAAAGTTTTTATAACACAAAGTTTGTAACAGCTTTGTGATATAAAACTGTTTTAAACTAATATTTTTAAATGTGCGTTGTAACATTTTTTATATAAAAGTTTATTTAAGCTGTTATAAACAAAGCTTCTTGCAAAGCTTAACGATGATCAATTTGAATTTTTGTTAAGGCTTTTTAATTACTTATTTATTTAGTCCTTTTTGATTTAATTTTATGCTAATCAAAGCTTTTGTTACTAAAAGGCCTGGTAAGAGCGTAAATGATAATAAAGCTTATAATAGCCTTAATCATTAAAAAGTTTAACAAACGTTTTAACATTTAAAAGTCTATTAAATAAAAACTTCCATAACATAAAAGGTTCAGAAAACTTTTTGTACTTTAAAAGGTTAAGAAAGATTTTATAGTCAGAACATGAAGAAAGCCTTGATGTTTAAAAAGCTTAATTAAACTTTTACAAATTTAAAGCTTAGTTAATATCTTAAAGTTAAAAAAACTTAATAAAATTGTTATTATAAAGCAGCTTTAAAACGCTATTTTCTATAAATTAATTAAATTTTCTTAAAAAGAAATAAAATAGCTTTTTCTTGAAAACGTTAATTTTTAGAGGACTTTAAAATCTTTTATATTTAAATATTTGCTTATTTTCGTCATTTATTAAAAGACTTTAATAAAAGGAACCTAATAAAGCTTTTATAATTCCAAAGCTTAACTTAACTTTTATATATTAAAATTTGTTTTACCTCATTAAAAAACTTTTATAAAAGGAACCTAATTAAGCTTTTATAATTCCGAAGCTTAACTTAACTTTAATGTATTAAAAGATTTTTACCTTTAATTTAAAAGCTACTTAAGAAGTTACCTAAAAAATGGTACTGGAAAAGCTTGTGCTTGACATAGCAAAACTATCTCAGCTGAGCTTTTGCCCAACAAACTGCTTATTTTCGAAACAGTATTAAAAGTAGGAGCTTTAGCTCCAAATGGCTCTAAAATAATAGAGAAAATAAAGTTTATTAGTCTTATACATTTTCGTTATTATTTTTTTTATTTGGGAAAACAAGAACGTCTTTAAATTTTTGTAGAGTGTAAAAAGACAATCCACATTAAAATTTGAAGTCAGAACTGTTTTTCTTTAACAAAAAAGTCATAAACAAAATTCAGTTTATGAAAATAAATCTTAAAGAAATCTTTTTTTTAATACGCCTGCCTGAATGCTTTTTATTTTTACCTTATAAAGGGCACTGGAAAAGCTTGAGCTTGACAAAGTAAAGCAAAACTTTGACCAATATTTCTTGTATAGGAAAATGAATTCGAATCAGTGTTAAATGAAGGAGCTTTAGCCCCTACAGGTTCTAAGAAAACAATTTAAATAGATTATTAAAAAAAATATTTTGATAAGGCTCTGCAATTGAAAACTGCCTTTAAAAATTTAACTTATAAAACTTTTTTATTAAAGCTTAAGATTATTAAATGTTACCTTATAATAGGCACTGGAAATGCCTGAGCTTGACATAGTAAAGCAAAACTTGAGTTAATGGCACGTACAAACATGCTAACTTTGGAATCACTGGAAAATGTAGGAGCTTTAGCACCCACAGGTTCTAAAAAGAATTAAAAATACTATTTATAAAAAAAATTAAACTTCACTTAAAGTTACAGAACCAGTTGCTTAGTGTTTGAACAACCCAGTTTTTCAATTATAATTTAAGTAAATAATTTAAGCTTATAAAAAAGCTTTTAAAAGCTCTTCTGTTTTATCTTTTTTTGTTACCTAAAATATGGTACAGGATAAGCCTGGGCTTCGCAAGTCAGTGCTATAGTATCATTTCGGGCTACAAAAACAGTAAATGTTGATGCCACACTAGGAAATGAGGGAGCTTTATAGCCCAAAGGTTCTGAAAATAATAACAAGTCCATAAGGCGATTTTTAAATTTAGAAAAGTTTTGAATTCTTTCCTGAATGTTGGTATACGAAATAATTCACTTATATCCAATTTTTTTCCATTCAATTCCTAATTTATCCATCCCGAATATTTTTGGATGGATCTTATTACAGTTCTTAAATAGAATACAAAAATAGCTTGCGATTTCTTTTTTAAAGAAAGTGATTATAAAAGAAAGAGTACTGAATAATCGTATAATAAGGCGCTACTAATAATTCCTTGAAGTAAAAAATGTATCGGTGTACATGTTAGTGAACGGCAACGTTTAAAAAGTAATCGGTTAATTTTAAAAGTAACCATTATATGCCAAACAAAATGTTACAAACAATATTAAAACCTTAAAAATAACCGTTGTTAAGTAAAAAAGTAACTGCTTATTTTTCATAAGTAACCATTATTCGCTAAAAAGTATCACAAACAATATCATCCCAAAAAACCGTTCTTAAGTAAAAAAGTAATCGGTTAAAATTATGTAGAAGTAACGGCTTTCTTTTTACAAGTAACCGTTTTATTTTTGTTTTTATATTCACCTACAAAATGGCACATAAAAAGCTTGAGCTTTACAAGTAAGCCCTATTGTATGATTTTTAGCAATATAAATAATAAATCTAGAAGCTATAATTGGAAACGAAGGAGCTTTAAAGCCCAAAAAAAAAAAAACAACACAATAAAGTTCTTAGAAGGTAAAATAAAGCTTTACCTAAAAAACGGTACCGGGAAAGCTTGAGCTTGACACGTAAGCGCTAGGGTGGTATTAAAGGCCGTTTCATAAGAAAAAGTTTTAACACCACCAGGAAAAGCAGGTTTTTTGGATCCCATTGGTTCTAAGGTTAAAAATGTGAACATTAAAATCATTATTAAAATTTAAATTATTTATAAGGAAGGTTTTTTTTTTAAATTAAGAGAATTGCCATAATGTTGAGTACAGGGTACCAAATTAATTTTTTAAGCAACCGACTTAAGTTTGGTTTAACAACTCTTTTTTACCTAAAAAATGGCACTGGATATGCTTGAGCTTGACAGGTGAGAGCTAAAGTTGTATGAAAAGCAGCATGATGAGAAAATGTTTGTACTTCTCCCGGAAAGGCTGGTTTTTTCGAACCCATGGGCTCTAGTTATTAATTAAAGGAAATTGAAAATTTAATAACTAACTAAAGATTTTATACAAAATTGCCTTAAACGTTGGATCTTTCTGAATAAATGATATACAGTTTATTATTATTTTTACCTAATTATAGGCACCGGATAGGCTTGAGCTTGACAAAATAGAGCAAAGCTTTGGCCTTGCGCTTTCTTAACTTCAATTAAAGTATATTCCAAAGAAAATGTAGGAGCTTTGGCACCAATCGGTTCTAAAAACATAATAAATATTGAACTTGTTATTTGTTTAGGTTTTTAATATAAAAAACGCTAACGAATAAAGAGCTTTAAAAAACAATAATTTTATTTTTACAAAAATTTTAATACTTTTTATAAAAACTGCCTGAAGTTTAAGGGATTTTTGAGAATAAAGAACATTGCGAAAATCGCTTAAATGATAAAAGATAATGACAAACTTATTTGGCAACAGACCTAAACTTGAAAGGAGACTTGTGTGGCGGGCCAGCCGCCGTATTCTGTAATTCGCTAAAGCTAAATCTCTATCGCTAAAAATCTATAAAGTTGATTAGCGATTTTTTGCTACGAATGCATTCCTGTAACGTGCATAGCTAAATTTGGCAACTCTATAAAAATTTAATTCGCCGCAAATTTTAGCTTTTAATGTCATCGCTAAAATGTTATAATTTTGGCGTTTTAGCGACCGAGAATTGCAGTATACAGCTGAAAATTAAATAAAACACTTAATTCTACACATTTCAACATACACACGTACAGACAGACATAGTTAGATCCACTTCACTACTTATAACAAATTACAAATCGAATGGTCCTTTCCAGCTGTGGTCAAGGGTACAAAAATACCCAAATTTTCTAACATAAACCAGAAAAAATATTATGAGAACACATTTGAACAACCTTCAACTTTTAACCGGTAAAAGGTCAATGTTAATATACGAGGTCAAGAGTGAATGAGACAAAAAATCAAATATTCCAATAAAAACAAATCATTTTATAATGCAACAAGTCACTTACTGCGGTTTATTATTAAACAAAGTATAAAAGAGAATGAAAGAAAACGTATAAATAAATTAACACCATTTAACTAAAACCACCTACCCCGCCCCGCCGCCTTCGCTCAGAAACAAATACTCAGTTAACCAATCAAAAACAAGAATATGTAATCGCTTGTAAACATGACCCAAAAACGTGCTTAAAAAGTTCATTCATACAAAAACGTCAGACAAAAACCTGTTCAACTCTCTCTTGGCCAACAAGATATAGACAGAAATCATTTTGTTACACAGTTTTTGTTTGCTGTTTTGCTCGCTCTATTCTCAACACCTAAACAAAAACCTTTTTCCCACTCCTGTTTATTTAATTTTTAAGAAATTCTTACGAAAAGTAACCGGTAAAATAAAAATATCAACACGTTGTTGTCTTTTTGGGGTTTTAAGGGGCAATTGTTATGGGAAATTTTCTCTCTTAAGACATGCGCTTTTACTTCAAAGAGTAAATGAAATGGCTGATATTAAAAGAAAAGAGATGGTTAGTAAACTAAAAACAGCTGTTATTAAAAAACCGCTATTATTTGTTTCCCTTTTATTTTGTTTACTTCATAAATTGGCACAACAATAACGGGCAACTGGTTAGAGTTGTTGATGGGGGCTTTATAAAGCCCCCATAAACACAAATACACATACTATTGAAATGATACGTGTCTGTGCCCTGCCGTCAAATGAGTAGCTAACTACAAAAAAACCCAACTTTAAGTTAGCTTGTATAGACTAACTTAAAGCCAACTACTACGCAATGCAAAATTTACATTAACCAAAGTGTATACAAACACTGTGTTGTATATTTTAAGTAGTGAGAGCCAAGTCGTTAGCAAAAAAATCAACGTTGTTATTGTTGTTATGTTATGACAATTTAATCTCATATTTACGCTCTTAATTGAGTAATGGCAAAAAACATAGTTTTTTTATTCAAAAACTAGACTGCCCCAGTAGGCTAGCTGGTAGTGAGCAAGTCTATCAGCTCCGAGGTTGCGGGATCGATTCCCGCCAGCGACTCTGGTTAAAAAAAAAGTTGAATAAAAACAACTTTGATTAATAAAATAAAATAAAAGAAATAAAAGAAATAAAATAAAAAAATAAAATTTTTTTATTTTTTTGAAAGTATTCATCCAATGAATAACATTCATAGATCGGCCTTAACTTAAACTAACTTAACTTAAAGCTAACTTAAAGTATTGAGTTTATAGCTAGCTACAAAAAGTTAACTTAAAGTTAACTGAAAGTAATGCAGGGTCGGACAATTGACTACTTCCTAGGACATCGCAATGTTAAAAAAGTTAGTTAATTACATATAAAAGTAATCCAATTGTCAACCACCACTACTTGAGAAATAGTTAGCTTTAAATTAATTGAAAGTTAACTGAATTGCCTGCAGGGTGGGTTGGTGTGCTTGTTTATAAAAGAGGAGAGCAAACACAATGTAAACAATTATTTTGCTTTATTTGCAGTTTTTCTGGTTATTTTGTTGCTACAACAACACTACGAATAAATGACTGGCATAAGATTTGTGTGAGTAAATTTGTGTGTGTGTGTGTGTGTGTGTGTTATTTCATAAACTTTTGCCGGTCTAGAACACAAGATGGAGCAAGCTGCCATAAAACGTGATTTTATAAATTGTTTGTTTTAATTTAGTCTGGGTGTATGTTCTACTTTTTTTGGTGTGTACTATTATTTGTTTGTTAAAAGAGACAGACAAGTTATTTTTTTTTGTTTAATTTCTTTTCTATTTTACTATTGAGTTGTAGAGTTTGCGTAGGAAGTAAAAATACAAAGTGTATGAATGAATTTTCTGAATTCGACTGTTTGAATGGAAAAACTGGTATAATAAAAAAATTGTCGTTTTATTAAAAACAATTTATTGGCCGCAAAATCTAGATTGCACAACTTAAATAAAATTTTATTTATAAAAAAGCAAATAATATTTGGTTTATTCGAATAATTTTTATTGGTTAAGAGGTTTTTTCAAGCATGAAATTTTTTTCTGAATTGTCATCCATATTATGAAACATTTGCTGCAGAGACTTTCTTAAATTCGATGAAACTTTAGTTTTGCTGCATTTTAAGAATTTGGAATGCATTTTTTTTCTCCGTTATCCTTTCGATAATAAACTTACAAAAACTGCTTGTTTCCCCTTTCACAATCAAACTCAAATGTTTCATAAAATGAACGAGGACTGACGATTTTAATCCTGATACAAATAAACGAGATGTTGCCTTGCACAAAAGAGCCGAATATTATTTTTATACGATAGATTAGGTTTCTTGGGCAGCAATCGACACAGAAAAAATTCTGAAAAAATTTTTACCAATTAAATCAGTAATCAAAAATAAAATCAGTTTTAATTAAAAATTTAATTAAGTGAATTAAATGTTTCATCAAGTTAATTAAATGTTTAATCAAGTGAATTAAACGTTTAATCAAGAGAATTAAACGTTTAATCAAGAGAATTAAACGTTTAATTGATACTATTATTTTGCTTACTGTTGCAAATTTAATTAATTTTTTAATAAATATCACAAATTTTTTAATTGAAATCAATTTCTATTTTTTCTGTCTAAACGTCACTGTACAATTCAAGCAACTTATCTTCCTAATGAAGGGAAGAATCAGCCTTTGTTCTATTTTAGTGTGACCATCCAAACGGGCAAAAACTGGTTGTCCCAGGTATCTCTCCCTAATGTCTCGAATTTCTCGACATTGACACAGACAACTTCTGCAGTATTCTTTGAATTCTAGACCCATTCTCCTCGCATGAATCCCCACCGGCCAGTGCCCACTTATCACCTAAACCACTGTTCCAATCTACTCCCTATTAAACGAGCTGGTTCTCCGTTCATTATAGTCATGGATACGGAGCAGGAGAATTCGCAAGCCCACTTAAACTGTGCAAGTCTGTAAGCTTCGCACTTGATAAGTGAGTCATTGGAAAGAACACAAATTGATCAATGAATGTGTCATCTAGACGTCCACCTCGGTTAGCAAGCTCATTTGCTTTGCAATCTCATTAAAGATATCCGACATTAAGCAGTTAAACTAGATGTCGTATAGACAACTGCAATGGTAGCCTTACTATCAGTAAATACACATATAAACATTGATATGCTTTACTACATTACCCAGTTAGCCACCCGCTTTATAGCATAGATTTCCACCTGCAGGACACTTGAGTCATCCGGCAGACGAAACGGAACTTTTATATTCAGTTCTTCTATGAAGAAGCCCCCGCGTCAGTCTGCGAGAGTTTAGAAGTTGATAATTTCTTTAATATTGCAACCTCTATTTTGGAAACGTACTATACATGAATAAAGGGACGGACATGCTTTAATCGTCTCAGAAAGGTGTTCTGAGTCGATTGGTGTTCTTAAAAATTAAAATAATTTCATAGCACAACAAATATCAGCACAAACTGAGGATACTTTTCCTAATGGTTTATGGTAAAAAAAGAAAATATTTTTTTTTATTTAAATCAAACAATCATTCGAGTATTTTTTGTAGACTAACTTCAAAATTGCAACTAATTTTTTTTTAATGTTTCAATAAGAATAAAATTTAGTAAATTTAATTGTTTATATGGTTATCGAAAAACTATTGTTTATAATTTAATTTATTCGAATAATTAATCCATTATTCGAACAATTATTTAAAAAATGTATCAAAAACTAAAACTTTTAAAATTATAAGCATAACATTTGTTGGTTTAGGAAATTTTATACAAGAACGAATAATATTTTATTCGAATCGAAAAATTATTTAAATATTATTATTCAATCGAAATTTTAAATTGCAAACCATGTAAATTAGACAAAACATTAATATTAACTTTTGCATCATGTGCTTCTTTTTATACGAATATATTATTTAAAAATGAAAGTAGTTTGCGATATAAGCAAATTTTCATTAATTAAAAATATTAATTAGAAATAAATTGTTTTTGTCGATTACATTCGAATATTATTTATGACGATACTTGAAAATGTAAACTTGTTTAATAAAAATCTGTTCTGATTAAAATGAAAAAAAGTCAAGCTGTCAAATTATATAGTTATTAACGGTTTATTCGAATAACTTACTAAAAATTATTTGATTATTCTAATAACCGATTATATTTAATAATAACAAATTACTCAGAATATGATTTGAATTAAAAAATTTAAGCTCAGAATTTAAAAAGCTTTTATGTGTTTATTGGAATAATCTATTAATAACTATTCGAATAGGCGAATATATAAAATAATAACTTATTGATTAAAAATACGTTCTGATTTGAATTAGAAAAAGTTCAGCTTATAATTCATAAAGTTTTTGTCGGTTTATTTGAATAATATATTAAAAAGTATTCGATTATTCGAAAAACTGATTTTTTAAAAATGTGTTTAGACAGTTTAATATAAATCTGTTCTAATTAGAAATAAAAAAAAAGTTAAGCTGACAAATTTAAAAGTTATTAACGGTTTATTCGAATAATTTACCAAAAATTATTCGATGATTCGAATAACCGATTGTAATAAATAATAATAAATTATTAAAAATATGATTCAAATTAAAAAAAGTTAAGCTTACAAATTATTAAGTTATTAACGAATTATTCGAATAATATACTGAAAATTATTCGTACAGGCGATTATTTAAAATAATTATTAATTTTTTGAAAATATGTTCTGATTGCATTGCATTATTTAAAATTCAGCTTATAATATATAAAGTTTTTGACGGTTTATTCGAATAATATATTAAAAAGTATTCGATTATTCGAAAACCCGATTTTCAAAATGTGTTAAGACAGTTTTAAAATTCTGAATAAAGGTTATATACTAAAATTTAGATTTTTTTTTTGTCTAATGTAGATAAAAAAAATTATTCGAATAAATCTGTTTAATTTTTTTAAATTTTTAATGTTTTCGTATAATATTCTAAAAAGTATGTATATAATAAATGTTATTTGAGTTCAGGCTATCAAATTCGAATAAAAATAAACGTTTATTAATAAAACAAAATAATAATGAATTATTATTCGAAAAATTATTAAAATCCTTCTAAAATTTAATCAAAATTAATAGAAGAAAATCTAACAAACTTCCCTATTCAAAATCTATTCAAATCATTAGCAATTGATTCGGATAATTATTCGATTTAGATAAAGTTTGACAAATGATTTCGCCATTGAAATGATTGCTCACATATTATTTTTTTTTTCAAACTAAACACAACCCAATTATGAATAAAAACTTGTTGTTTAATAAAAAATCCACTTAATATTTGTTCAACTACCTAAACACTGGCACTGGATATGCCTGAGCTGGACACAGTATAGCAAAACTAACGCCCCCTTTGCGTTCAATACCGGACCATTTGACATCACCAGACAAAGTAGGAGCTTTAGCACTAAGAGGTTCTTGGTGATCATAAACAAAAACACAAATTCATTAAATATCTAAAAAGTTTTATCTAAAATTTTGTTAACCTGAATGCTGGCACTGGATACGCTTGAGCTGGGCAAAATAAAGCCAAATCATGAGATTGCACGCGCTCAATCCATGAACGTTTTATGTCGTGAGACAGTAAAGTGGGTGCTTTGCCGCCAACTGGTTCTAAATATCGGATATTCAAAATTTTTTCAATTCAATTTACAATAAATTTTAGAAAACTGCTTGAATTTAGCCTAAAAGCTTACCTAAAAAAGGGTGCTGGGTAACCCTGGGCTGGACATAATAATGAAATATCATAGTTTTGCTTGAGTTCTAAAGGTTTTTGTTGCAGAGCTGGAGTTTTAGGAGGACTACTTGAAATCGGTTCTAGAATGGCAGGTAATTGTTGAAAATTGATAATTAAAACTTGTGTAAAATGAATTTCCAAACAATTTTGAAACTTCTGAATGTTGAAATACTTAAGGCGTTTTTTTTTTCATTATCTTAAACTAAAACCAGTTGGTAGAGTATTTAAGGAAGTTAGAAAGAAATTGTTTAAGTGTAATTTTCATTATTTTCCGTAATTCCTGAATCGGTTGTATTTAAAAAACTGGATAAACAAAATATTCAAATATTACCCGAACACCTTTGAAACTTGTAAGAACGTTTTAAGTGACTTAAAGATGAGTTATGGAACATTTCATGCCAAGCCAACATCTTTAAAAAATTTCTAGTGATTTCTAGGAACATTCTTTAAAGGGAACTGTGTTAAAATTTTGGACCTAAATCTAAAAAATATCTTAATTTTTTTTGTTCAACATCTATAAAGTTTTAATTGGCAGGGGTTAGGAATAATCAAAAATGGGCTTTATAGGGGAATATGGTCCAATTTTGATCTAACACTATAAAATTTAAAACAAATATTTTTTAATCTAACTTTTTTTATTTTCTTTAAATTTTACTTCTCTAAAAGTGACTTTGAGGAAAGAGTCCGATGTAGTCACAAATGTCGAATTATGGAACTGCTGCTACAGAAATTTTGTGCGAAGGTTTTAAAATATGGGAGCAATAGTCAATAATCAAGGGACCATTGTGCAAAGGAATTTTAGTCTTTTTTCTGTTTTTAAAAATTCTAATTGTAAAGAAACCAATACTGATAACAGCGCTCTTAAAATATTTTGAAAGGAATAATTGGTATTTGACAAAAAAGCGGACCGATTTTAACTCAGTATTGGGAGTATGAAAGTACGAAATACATAAAACTAATAATTGAATAGTCTTTATTTTTATGCCACTAAGTTACGGTTCACACGCTTAAAGTTTTGCTGCTCAACTTTTGTGTTTTAAGGAGAGCGAGAAGAAAGAGGTTTGGTACCAGGGTTGCCAGATTGGAGATTTCAACAATTATTTAGGGACATATATTCGTAGTTTTGTAATATTTGTTTGCTCATACATACGAAATAAAATCAACTTTTTACCATTTGGAATCCCAGTTGGCCAGATTACCGTAGACGACATCGTTGTCATTTATCAAAGTCTATGTGGGACATATTAGCGACATTCACCCTTATCGTGAAAACATTTTTCCCTCGTAATTTGTTCACATTTCCCTTAGATTTTCTCACTTTATTTTTGCTAGAACATGTATGTAAGTAGTTCCTCCTATAAATCGAATATTAAGGGCTAGATCCGTTAAAAAGGCACAAACCGATATATTGGTCAACAAAATGCAGAACAACAGGTCCATTGCCTGCGGATTTGTGAAGCTTTCGAAAGACGTGGTGGCAGAATTTTACATTCACTGGAACTGATAGCGTAAAAAATTTTTCACATGAGATTCACGATTGATTGCTTTTTTTCCTTCGAGGGGAATGAAAATTTCATGGGAAGAAAACTTCCACTTGTTATTCACGATAGGGGGGATTATCTTATAACTTGCCTTTAATTCAACTCAATGTGGGACAGTATAAAGGCTAGTTTACATGGTAATGCAATGCATTACGACGTGTCAAAAAATGATGTAGAATAAAAAAGAACCATGTAAAAAAAATTTATTGAGTAGAAGAGAATACGGATACAAAATTTGACAAGCGGTCTTATAAGTTTTCTTTTATTAAACTCTGTAGGATAGTATGAGCGAAATTGCCTTATAAATTGTCTTCTATCAAATGTGTAACAGCGTAAGGAACATATTCTTAGAAGTTGTCTTGTATAAAAAGATATAGACGACAAATTTGTCTTCTGCCATAGTTGAATGCTTTTCAATCACATGGTTCGGTTTGCTTAAAATTCTAACATTATTTTTTTAATTGTTGATTTAAATACCTACATACAATTTACAAATTAGGTCAAACCAATAAAACCGAAAACATGCTGATACAGGAAGTCGCGGGCTGAAAATGGGATTACATGCGGTTAATTCTTCACTGTCAATTTAGGTGTTTCTTATAAAATATAATATACATATGGGGGATTTCATGTCAAGTGACCCAACTTTTGAAATCGATGTCTTCCGTTTTGGTTAAAGTTTTATTTTTAAGTTTTTGGAAACACTTAAACACAAAAAAGACAACAATTCAAAATAGTGCATATCGTTACCTAAAACGCAAAACGCCCTATCTAACATTTTGAAAATTTTACAGGAGAAGCAAATTACTATTCAAAATGTTAATTGATAAATTGCCTAAAACTGCTTATAATTTATTTTTGTTGGCGTCTGGCTGGTGTAAACCGGGCATTGATGTTTCCCAGTATTTTAATCGTGTGCAACCGGACTACATGTGGTGGTGGCATCTGGCAACACCCCATGGTATATTTAGCCCAGCTGTTTGTTAACGTCACCCTAAGAGTGTTTTTTACTTGCAAATAAAACTTTGTACCATCCAGACGCCGCACACTGGTTCATATTTTGAGAAGGCGGCCAAAATTATTTTTTTTTTTGTTCTCCGATTTTAAAATTTTTTTATTCATGTGAAAGTAAATACTAGTGAACCTCGGGAGCCAAAAAATTTCAACCCTATTTCAACTATTTCATTGAGAACAGGGTGGTCCGAAATGGACTTTTTCAATATTTGGTTATAGTTTTGAATTTCGGAGTCAATTTGTGAAGTTGAAAGGCTCATAACTTTTTTGTTTTTTAAGATTTTTTGACAGAATAAGTTTTGTGTATTAGTTTATTTTATTAGCTATACGTGGTTTAAAGCATTAAACTCTGCGACCTCTAGAACTATTTAATTTTTTTTTTTTTTTAATGTCAAAATTTCCCGGAAATTTCCTACTTTATAGAGCATAAGTCCTGAGCGTCAAAATGCGTCAAAAAAAAATCTATACTCTCTTGTAGTCCAGAATCTAACCTACATTTCTATACCCCATTGTACACACATCTGGATACGGCCTTGCGAACTACATCAATTTCTGTGACCCAAGGTAAGATATTCGGTTCAAAAAATAAGTCCTGCAAGGAAACATTACTGAAATTAAAGAAGATGAATCTTAAAGAATTTTCGACAAATAAAGCAGTTCAGGCCACATAAATTATCTAGCACGTCAGGTTATCAATTAATTTGGAGAAGGTAAAGGTATTGCCATTGTTATGAACTTATTGTGGGTGAACGGATGCTGCAAAACGAATAGGCGACATAAATAGACTAACACGTTAGATTTCTGAGTAAGTTAAAAGGTTAAACATTAGTAAATAGCCGCAACATAAACTACATAGTTTAATTACCTGAAAATTGCAACTGAATTTAAAAAATGAAAGAGCAGGTAAATGGTAAAAAACTAGCACGCAGTTATATTTTACGTGAAAATTACCTACATGTTACCTGTTAATTTATTGCCGGTATGTAATCCTTTTAAAAAGTGTGAAAACAGGGGTTTTTATGTTTCAAAGAAATGCTAATAAAAGATTAAATTTGTATTTAAAAAAGAGTTTTTATGTTTTAAAGAAGTAGTAACAAGAGATCATTTAAAAAAACTTATATCAAGAGTATAAAAGTGCATGCATTCATAATTTTACCTTCATTATTGTTTAAACAATGGCTAAGTTCAGTTATTAAGTTCTCGCAGATATATATTTTCAACAGAAAGATGAAAAAGATTTTGTGTTACACATAATGAATAATCCATTCTTTAAATTATGCAACGAACAAGAAATCAAAATTCATAAGATAAAAATTAAAAATTTTTCATTAACATTAAGAAAACGGTACCTTAAATGTTCTAGAAACAAGAAAACGTTTTACTTACGCAACGAAAAATGGCTAACAAATTATCTGATTTTTAAGAAGCTGTCAATAACCGCTAAGGAAACTGGAAAAGTGGGTCGGCCCGCAAAACAAATTGACAATTGCAGTAAAAGATCACGAAGACGCAAGCATGCAAATATCAATGAAGAAATTTCTCATAGTATGATAAAGGATTCATTTCTGCATCAAATTCAACCAACGCAAAATAAGAAATCAAAAATTGCAATAATTGAAAAAATAGTGGAAGCTAGCCCTAAACGCACAAAGAGGATTTTAAAAAGTATGCCTACACCAACTGAAGAAATAAAATTTACTCCAGAAGAAGCATTTGCACTATTTTTGGATTTAAAACTGACAAAAAATCAGTATACAGAACTGCGAAAGTGAACCAATGAAAAAAATTGTGGAATCTTTCTAGGATATCGAGATTTAGTTTTTGTCAAAAAAGAGTGCTTATCTTCACAAACGGCTATTAGTGTAACTTTAAGTTCAGCAGAAGTAAAATTGCAGGCTCTTCTCGAACACACTGCAGAACGATTATTAAATACACTTGATGCTGACTGTTTAAAAAAAACTTAAAAATTGCAGCATCACTTTATTTTCTAAATGGGGATGTGATGGAAGCTCTGGTCAGAAACAATACAAGCAATGTAATTCAGAAAACTCATCTGATGCTAACAAGAAGCTAAACAACTTCTGGAAAATTAAACCCAAAGCTATTTAGAAGAAATGTTTACTAATATTGTTTAATTTAAAATAGTTTATAGATTATAATTTGTTTTTGATTTAAGTATACATTTGTATTAATATACAAAAATAAAATACACATACATCTCAAACCAAAAATAAAAGTTGAATTACCTAAAATGTTATCGATAGCCAAGAATGCTATTTGGGCATTTTTCAAAATATTCCTTTTCAGTTTTATTCTTATAACAACTCGTCTTTCCCAAAAAAGCCAACCTTTGGCTCTGTGAATATTGGGACTAAAAAATTTACAGGGGCCAAATATTGGCATTTTCTGACAGGATCTAAGTTCGACAATAAAAAATAAGTATCAGTTGTAAAATACAAGAGAAATAATGATAAATTATAAAAAAATCATATTTGAAATATTCATCTTTTACACCGAAACTCAACAAAAAAATTAAAATCCATTTTGAACTCCCCATAACTTTTGCTCCTATCAGTCGAATTTTACGTTTTATAGCGCAAATTAAAGCCTAACATCGCACCTATCGAGCAAAAGAAATCGCATAAAAAAATACCGATCCAGTCAAAAGTTATGGAATTTTGACCGCCTTCTCGTAAAATTTCCCACTGTGCGCCGGCCATTGCCTTATAAAATAAAAATTAAATTAAAAGTGCAAAATAACTTAAAAAACACACAAATAAAGAAAAAAAACTAAATTAAAAGGAAAAAAAGTGTTCTTTTTTTGTTAATTGAAACGGCAAAAGAGCCACAAAAAGTGCCATTGAACCACTAAAATTAAGGGTGGTTTTGTAATTTGCTTTTAAGTGAAGTGAGTGTGTGTGCGCGCCAGCCGCTAACTGACCTGTCTCAACAAGCCGCTCAAGTGAGTTGCCCTTTCACCAATAAGTGCCTTGCAAGTGCCACGGCCATCGTACCCGGACAACAGGTAACCAGCCCCGTCTTTACCCCAACAATTTTCCTTCTATTTTTCTTGTAAAACCTACCAGTTGTTTTGACAATTGACAATGTTGCATATTATGCAAAGTGTTAGTAAGGTCTTTTAGCGTGTATCTATATAATCTTTTGTAGATAGGGCCGTTTGTTTTTTTTAATAAAAGCGCTAATTTTGGTTGAAAGACTCCAAAATTTACTGTGGACATTAGTGTTGATGCAATTCATCAGATTTCATGAAAAAGTCAATTTTTTATTTTTTGTTAGTTAGGGCCTTTTGCGTTTTAGGTAACGATATGCTAAAAAAAAACCCTGGCCTTGAGAAGCCCAATAAGCGACCAAAACTTCCTTAAAAGAAAAGACAAAAGCTTTCTTTTGAGCAAAAAAAATTTCCGCTTAAAAAAAAATACAAAAAAATTAAGAAAATTGTCTTCCAAAAGATTGATAAAATAGCTATCTAAGCTACTTAGGACAAATTTTGCTAACACCAATAAGTAATAAGTTACATGGATGAGAAGGAACACCTGTTTGGCCAAAATGTCAAACTTTGGCCCTCTCTAACTCAGAAACTTTTTGACAGATCTTGCTGCAAATTTCATCCAAATTGGAAGACATTGATTTCAAAAGTAATAAAACCAAACTCAAATTGAAACTATACTTAAAATGCACATAGAAAAATTATCTAAAATAATTGTCGTAGACGACAAAAAAAATACGACATTGTCATGCAAAGAGTCGTCGTCGACAAAGTAGGAGATATTGTCTTGTATATAGTCGACGACGAAATTATTAAAGACAATGTCGTCTTGTGTGACCTTGCCGCCATTTGTATTAAAATTTCGTCGAAGATTTGTATTAAGCTGTCCCCAGTATGTCTTCTACGGCTTACTGTTGTCTGGTATTGTATATAGTCGACGACGAAATTATTAAAGACAATGTCGTCTTGTGCGAACTTGCCGCCATTTGTATTAAAATTTCGTCGAAGATTTGTATTAAGCTGTCCCCAGTATGTCTTCTACGGCTTACTGTTGTCTGGTAACCGTCGTTAAAGATGTCTTACAAGACGTGGCCAACTAGTATTATTAATACGTATTACTCTCTCTAATGCATTTATTTTATAAATGAGCCTTGACAGGTATGGTTATGGGTAATATAAACATAAGTAATCAAAAAAAAACTTAACAGATGTCTTCATGTGACCATTTCGGCAGCTTTAAAAGTGAATTGGAAAGAAATTGAGCAGTAAAAATTGAAGCGTGTGAACCTTGAATAAAAACATTTTTTATTTTTAAAATTGCGATCTGGACCCTGTTATAAATCTACAAGTAAAATACATTGCAAACAAAAACAAAAATTGTTGCTTTTTTGAATGTATTTACTTATAGATTTATAATTTGTAGTTTTAAGAAACAGGGCCCTGTTGTTTTTTATGGCAACCCTCAACCCGACAACTAACTGGAGGGTATATCGGTATATATATTCTGAACATAATTCCCAACCGATTTTAAACTAAAATCACTAGTCTTTAAATATTATTTTTAAGCTTGTAAAATATTTTTTACCTAAAATTAGGAGCTGGATAACCTTGAGCGGGGCATAAAAGTGAAATATCGGAATTTTGTTTTAATTCAAACGGTTTACTCATTATGGAGGGTATACGAGGGGCAGTGCTCGAAACAGGCTCTAAATTAAGAAAAGAAATTAATAAAGCAAATTATTCGTTATAATATCTAGTTGAAAGTTTTTGTATTGAAAGTCCCCAAACTTTTAGATGACTTAAAGTTTTAAACTTCGTTGTTTTTAAACATATTATTAATTTAAATGAAAACTGCTTGAATGTTTATAAGTGCCTTTAAATATTAAACATTTTCAATATTTAGGCCTGTTACTCATTCCCATGGACAAGATTTTATTTTCGTAGTTGCAATTCCGATCGGATTTGTTTAAGCTTCTTTAAATTAAGTTTTGGTTTTCTGGAGAAGCAAAATACCAAATTACTTCTACTTTCGATCGACATTGTTTTTTGCGATTTGCCGAACGGTTTAAACCCAATTGGAAAGTTTGTTTTTTTTATCAAAAAGTTCTTAAAATAGAGCGCCCATATAAAAATCATTAGGAAAAAAAAGTTTTAATTTGTTAATTTAATTTGTTTAATATCTTAAGTTTTTCTAAAATGTTTGGATGAAGTTTCCTGATGATCTGGCCTAAGCAACCAGTGAAATGCTCAAATGAATAGCTTGTCCCATCAACAATAAATTTCAGAGTTTTTATCAAGAATAAAAATTGGGAATAAAGCACGACAAACAAAATCTTGTTAATTGTAAATTTCGTTTTCCCCAAAAAATTACTTTGATAATTAACTGGCAAGTGCATTGCTAAAAAAACTAAACTGGAAACTGTTTTTGTTTTCATTTTGTTTTTTCTTTACCTACTTACAACTACAACTAATAATTATAATAAAAATTGGGAATTAAGCACGACAAACAAAATCTTGTTTTAATTTTTTCTATTAAAAAGAAAAAATTTCTATTTTTTTTTTTTTTATCTATTAAATAAAGAAAAATTGATGAAACTTTTTCATTCCTACCTAAAATTTGGTGCTGGATAACCCTGAGCTGGACATAATATTGCTGAGCTTTCTTTCAAGTCCACCACATTTGGTTTATAAGTCAAGGCATTAATTTTAGGGGGACTACTTGATATGGGTTCTAAATTAAACAAAATATGAAGTTATGAAAAAATAAATTTAAAATAAAATTTGATGTTAATCTTAATTATCTAGAAAACTGCCTGATGTTTTAAACTTCCTCGTATATTTTGTTTAAATCTTACCGAAATTTAGGAGCAGGATAACCTTGAGCTGGGCATAAAATAGAAACACTTGAGTTTTCTTTCATACTTAATGGACGGGCGCTTAAGGGGGGTACCTTTGGAGCTGTGCTAGAAATAGGTTCTATGAAGAAAGTGGACGGGTTTTGTTTAAAAGTTTATAAATATTTATATAAAAAATTTAACTGCCTGAATGTTTGTCAGGGTTGTTCTGGAAATCGAAAACGTAAATCGCAAGAATTTTAAAAGTCGTTTTTTAATAAGATTTCTGTAATAAAAGAATTTTTTGACAAATATTATACAAATAATTCTCTATTACTCAGAATTTTATTACAAAAATTATAAAAATTCGATTAAATCTGTAATCAATTGGCCTTAAGTGGCTTCAAGATTATTAAATAAATAAATAAATAAATAAAAGTGTAGTAAAAACAAATTCTTGCGTTTTGCTTTTTCGATTTCCAGAGCACCCCTGTATATTACAAGTTATAAGTAGTAAAATAATCTTTGGTGTGGTTAACTGGGTTAAATATAATCGTTCATTAAATAGAAATAGATCCTATATAAACCCCCTTCCTAAAATCACTTATAAGCAAACAAATCTCATGTAGATGAAGACATCTAAATAATATTCGGCACTGTTCTGGCTGATCCACGCTTTTTTCATGGTTCCCAAATAGGCTGAAACCTCGAAAATTTATTTTTAAATACTTTGCTATAGGGTCTCGTAAGTCGGGCATAATTCTATAATTTCTGACTTGTTTTACGAAAAATAATTAAAATTTTATTTAAAATTGTTTAAGTAATTCTAATTTAAAAGGCCAACTAATAAGAACTGTGAATAATTAAAAGCTATTGTAAATATAATTGTATTTTATTATCCATTTAACTAATTTTTTTTTAACTACTGTGAATATTATAAACCCATTGTGAATAGTACAAAGCTATGCTAAATAATATTGCTCATTTTTATTACTCCTTTTGTTTTACTCAAAATTTACACTCATACACAGAAAAAATTATTGCTGAATTATTTTCAAACAAACGCTTGTTTGAAATTTTTTTTAATTTCTACAAATTTTTTTACTGATTCAATTAATATTTTTGTTTGATTTTTATTTTAGCCAACAGAAATGTTGACAACTATTCAAAAATATAATAAACGCGTTATTGGCTTCTAGTTTTCATAATTTTGTATGAAATATTTAACGCTCTTTATTGTTGTCGTGTTTTTGCATTTTTTTATTTGACCGTAAGCAACACTTCTTTATGTGACATATAAGAACAACAAAAAAAAAAAAACACATAGTCTATTTTTGGACGCTTTGAAAAGGTACAACTATAAGAAAGATGATAAAATATTGTGGCGAGGTTTGTAGTAAAAAACAACAAAAACAATAATAGGTAAAAAAACGTTTCACTCTTTTTAAACAACAACAACATTAGAAGAAACAAAATAAATTTTTTGTTGGTTTCAAAGTTGGTAAAAAAGAATGAAAAACAAAATCCCGTATTCAATTTTTCAAAAATGTTTAGTTAAATACCTACATCAAATAAAAGAAATAAAATGATGACGAAAAACATGTTGAGTCGGTCTGCTGCCAAGGAAAGGATACAGAACAGTGAGTGAAGAAGAAAAACATTGTGTGAACAAACAAGACTTGGTGCAAAAATTATTCCAACAAAAAAATGTGTCTCAAAGCCAGCCGGCGCCGCTCTGCTCTGCCTTCATCTACTTCTACAGTGCTTGCTTGTGTGCGCGTCATTGTTTGTGCAAAATCTTTTTTGTTTGATTCAGCAAAATTATTTGTTTGAAATTTATATGATTTTCAGTAAACTATTTGTTTGATTCAGTTAAATTATTTGTTTGAAAAAATCAGTGTTTTTTTTCAATAAACGAAATGCAAATAAATTGTTTGAATATGCGAATTTGTTTGTAGGACCGATTTCAGACAAAAAATGTTTTGATTCTACAAATTTTTTGTTTGAATTGGAAAAATAATTTTTTCTGTGTAGAGAAATGATGCATCTTCATTCATATTAATTAAGCCCTAACATCAGAATTGTGATATCAATGTTATTACAAATGGCATCAATGAGGCAAAAACTGACATCAATTCAATGAAAAACGTCATCATAAAATTTTGTTACATTAAATGGGTCATCTATGCTATGACCACATTGACATCAATTTTTTGCAACAATGTGTATTATTTCATAATTTTCATGTTTAAAAAGTAATATAAGAAGCAAAAATTCCCATATTCTATTTGTTTAAACTATTAAGTAAAATACATCAAATTTTCACTGTAGAATGATTACGTAAACCATATCGGGCATATTGCTGTTGTCTTATAATTGAGAGTTCTTCTGTAAACAAAGAGCGGAATACAACAAACATGTGTAACGGGTAAGTAAATAATAATATTCCTTCACTTTATCTTAAGTCAATTCCAATGACAAACTTTCATTAAATTGAGCCTAATGAGACCTTTCTCCGATGTTACTGGATCATCGCACTGTTAACATTTTTTATAAAACTCACTCCTATTCGTAATTTCTGTGATGCCGATGTGTCATCCCATTGTTTACATTATTTCACCTGATGATAATTTGGTCAAGTAATGTTGAGGCTGGCATTACAATGATGGAAAGCTTCATGGGGTCAAAAAACGAAGACACTCGTCATAGTACTGTTGACAAAATACATCAGCGGTATGACGCCTCTTCTCTCAGTGTACAAATTTCTTGTCTAAAATCTCCACAAATATTTATTTACAAAATTTCAGTTCTAACTTTCAGCAAATATTCTTAATTAAAACGAACAAAAATTAAAACATTAATAAATATTATAAAATCATTGTGAATAATTTTAAGCTATTGTGAATGTTTGTTTGTTTCGTTATCTTATTAACTGAAATCATCATACGGCATTCGATACTAACCTAAATTAAAGCAGCGTTTAAAATACTGCAGTCAAAGTAAAAAAAAAAACTGTACATACATTTTCGTTTTTTGTTCAACAGTTTTTGGTTTCGACTGCAGTTTTTTAAACCCTGAATTAAACTACAATTGCATTGAAATTTCGATCGATATCGAATGCCGTAATTTGTGCTCTGGGGCCAGATTCTGGCATTCGTGATCGAGTACTTTCTCGATTCGAAAGCAATTTAATATCTAAATATTTTAGTCAATACTAAACGAATCGGAATTATTTTTTCGTTATTGTAAAGCATTCATTTGAGTTTCACAGTACTGAAAAAATAATTTCGATTCGTTCAGTATCGACTGAAATAAAATTGCTTTCGAAATGAGAAAGTACTCGATCACGAATGCCAGAATTAGGCCCCTGGTTTATAAAATTAGCCCATTGTGAATAGTTAAAACTGTTAAAAATATTTATTTCTTACTTCATTGCATTTGCCAACAAAAGTATGTTTTACCTGAGGGCGTCTTAAAGTTGGGCAGGTCAAACCTTAAAATTAAAATTGTTAGCTGGATTTTTATATTGAAATTTAATTTTTTGAATTTAGGCAATTACTTCTAAAACATTTTATGCAAAATCCTCAAATTAATAAACTATTGTGAGTACTGTGAACCCCTTTTGAACAATTTTAATCTATTAGATTTAATATAATTTTGTACTCTATCACTTTTTTTCATAATTATTTGTGTTTTACCTAAATACTGGCACTGGATAGCCTTGAGCCGGACATAATAAGGAAAAAGTCGAGAGGGATGGAAAGCTTTTCATATCAAATTTAGCTAAGGAATTTACTTTAGGCATAGTACTGCTAATGGGTTCTGTAAATTTTAAAAAAATCAATAAAAAATTAAAAATATTGAAAATTTTATTAAAGAATACTGCCTTTATGTCTGTACACTTTACGTTACGAAATTCACAGCTGATTTATAAATGGTTCACTGAGCGTCAGCTGTCAGTTTGCTATTAAGTGTTGAGCAATTATAAACTATTGAGTTTAAGTGTTGCTTATTAACAAAAATTCATTGCACTATATTTTGTTGGTGTAGAGCAGTTGTAACCGAAAATACACAATCATAACTATGTAGATTAAAAAAGAATTGCAACTAAGTTGATTCTCTTTGATGAAATAATGTATGTATGTATGTAGAACGCCATAAGTACCACGATCCAAAGGATCGCTTGTGCAGCCTGTGTGTCTCACCATATCAGGTTCAGGCTTCGTAAAAAGCCCATTATCTTGTGCGGTGAAAGATTATAAATTTCAGTTGGGCTCATCATTCGCCCCTCGAGAAATTTTCGCCTAGAAGTCCCTAAGGCGGGACAACAGCATAGCAGATGTTCTGACGTTTCGCCATTAGCCTCACAAAATCTGCATATCTTGGTTCTAACATTACCCATTGTATACTGATTGAATCTTAGGCCACAGTGCCCCGTGAATAGGACAGCAAGTAGCCTAAGTTCCCTCTTCTCAAGCAGACGAAGCCAACCTGCCCTGCCGCGGCGCAGGGTCACAAATTGTTTGGATTGTCTTAACCTAGGAAAGGACGTTGATGTGTGAAGGACCATGTCTGGATCGTCCCTCTAAAGTGCAAATGAAAAATATTGTAGCATTTCTGTTAAATCCAACAACGAAAAACACACAGTTTCCGTTTGTTTTCATTAAAGTGCTACGATATTTTGCATTTGCTCTTTTGCAAGACCAAAAATGAACTCCGCTTATGTTTTTACTCTACACCACTGACGCCCATTTCTAATATTCATATACTCGCAAGTATAGGGCAACAAATTTTGCTGCAGCGATGTTGATACACGTCCACTATAAAATTATTAGTGTAAATGCCCATGACGAAAATAAGGCTGTTGTTTTGTTTTTATTTGATCCCATCTACACTTAGGTTCTGAGCCTTTCTTCGGCGTTCCTGCTGGTCACATTAGCAAATGCTACGATGCAAGATCATTTGTACAAGATTGTGTATAGCGCTATTGTTATTATATTAAAACTCTGACACGAAATGTTAATGAAAAATGTTATGAAAAAAGCTATTGTGAATGTTTTGTAAAAAGTTCCTATTGTAAAAAAGTTTCTTTAATTTCAAAACTTATCAGTGCTGCCATTTTTCTTATGGGTCCATTACGAATGGCAGCATATCTGAACTTGTGTTGCCATAAGCTTAAATTAGACAACGCCACTGATGTTAAAATAAAAAAAAAATTTATTTTATTTTTTAGCATCATCGGCGTTGCCTGATTTTAAGCAACTGAACATTTGTTGCTTACCATAATATGCCCATTAAATATTCCCAGACATTTTAAAGCGTATTTACCTAAAATTTGGTACTGGATAACCCTGAGCCGGACACATTAACGAAACAGTTCCATTGATTACAACAAATTCGATACCGGTTTTTTGTATCAAAGCTACACGAGGGGCGGCCCCACTAATTGGTTCTATAATTAAAAGGCGATATGTACATATAAATTTCATTTTAAATAATATTTTCCTAGGAAAACTGCCAAAAATAGGGATATATGAAAGGAAACCTTTCGTTGATTACAAAATTTCGGTAAAACGGTTTAAGAAATTAATATTAATCATAAGATTTAAAAAATATGGAATGGATTTTTTAAGAGATATAATGCATGTTTTTTAGAAAATTAAAACAAGGGAGTTCGTAAGAAATTATATTAAAAACAAAAACAAATTTTGGTTTTTTTTTTTTTTTTTTTTTTTTTGTTGTTTTCAATATAATTTCTTATGGTGTTTTCTTTTCTACAAAAAAGTGTGACATTTTATTTAAAAAAATGCTTTTTGCTGTATGTTTCTTAAAAATTTTTCTCCCGAAAAGGATGAGTTTTTTAGAATAAAACAAGCCACCCTTTTTGGGAGCAAAGTTTTTAAGAAACAGACACCAAATTGCATTTTTTTAAATAAAATGTCGCATTTTTTTGTAGAAAAGAAAACACCATTACTCACTCACTTGTTTTAATTTTCTAAAAGCAGGCAGATTAACATACAAAATCTTTAGTGAATAGTTAATAACAATTTACTAATATTTTGTTTTATAATAAATTTACCGAAAATTTGGAACCGGATATCCCTGAGCTGGACACATTATAGCCACTGAGGCATTCAGTAAAACAAATTCTAAACCGGTTTTTTGCATTGAGGCTACACGAGGAGCAGCACCACTAATGGGTTCTAAGAAAAATTAAATTAATTAGAAATAATACTAAAATTCAAATAAATCGTTAAAGAAAACTGCCTGAGGTGAGACAAGAGACCAAGACATATTTTGAATTCATTTGTAAAGTTATGCTACAAATACAAACGATTTTTTAAGAATACACTTTTAAGCTAGTCCGATTTCTTTTTTCAAATTTCTTTATTACCTAAAAAATGGCACTGGATAAGCTTGAGCCGGACATAGTAGTGTAGCGCTTTTATTGTAATGTATATCGATATTGCGAGTTTTATCGCCAGAAGTTAGTCTGGGACCAACCGAGCCTACGGGTTCTGAAATTTTTTTTTTTTTTTATTAATTTATTTATAATGAAAATTTAAGTTTAAAGAAAACTTATAAAAAAAAAACACTTAACACTGCCTGAATGTGGATATTCCAACACTTTCCCAAATATTTATTTTGCAATTAATTTTAACAATATTTTCTTTTACATTTTTTCATCCATTTGAAAAAATCTCACCTGAAAAATGGCACTGGATATGATTGAGCTGGACATAAAAGTGTAATATCCTGATTTTGTTTGGATCGTTCCATATTAAGTTCATCTTGGGCATTTATCTTAGGACCAACACTGCCCAAGGGTTCTAGAAAAATTTTGTTAAACTTTTAAGATCTTTTCTATAATTCATCATTTGATTTTTACTAAATTATTCAACTGTTTTTTAGAAATTTCGTTACTTAAGTTTAAGGAAATTTAAAAATTGTTATTCTAAAATTTTCAAAATTAAAATTTTTGCCTGAAGGTTGGTAAGTCGGGTAGCTACTTATTTAAATTTAAACAAATATTAAAAGTTCACATTCTTACAGAACATATTGCAGTTATACAAAATTGTTGAAAATTTGGATTATGTATTACAATTCTCATTACTTTTTAAGCTGTTTAACTTACAGCCGCCGCAATAAAAGCTGACGCCGTCAAATTTGTACGGCTTTGGCATTTGAATATGAACATAACAAAGAAAACTGCTTTAGGTAGAAAAGCAGCTTGTGCGTCTGCTTCCCTGCTTTGTTTGTCTGCCTTTCGTGCATTTTGCGTTTCATTTTACATTAGCTAAGGGCTGGTGTCATATAACTGCACCGAATTACCCCCCCCCCCTCCCCCTTTTTACTCACCAGTGGTTTAGAGATCATCTAACGGATATTTCACCTTTTGGTGTTGCATCCTCTAGGGCAAATCAGGTGCAGTCATACCTGGAATTTAGCAAAGATTCAAAATTGATAGGATTCCTGAACTCTTCGTGATTTATTTAGACCGAAGGCTGACTAGAGTTCCATATCAGGTACCACGGGAGTCAGTGGGCCCCGGTGACATGCCACCGGTCTGACTTTTGGCTGAGGCCAACTTTATTTTGTCAAAGAATTAAATTGAAATGGCCAGACTTTTTGCAAATGTTATTTCTCATATCTTTGATAAAAGATTTTTTTCAAAAAACTACTTACATTACAAATTTTCGAATTTTGTTATTGTTTTAAATTAAATTTTCTATGCGAACGTTAACGTTCGAAATCGACGAACAGGCTGTTAAACTTTTTAACACCCAATTTTAACTTATTAAATAACACTCATGTTTCGCCAGCTATTTACCTAAACAGGGGCACTGGATATGATTGGCCGGGACAAAATAACGTTATACTTTTGCTTAAGCCAGCTTCAGCATTTTTTAAACGATTCTCCACCGATATTTTAGGGGCCACACTGCCAAGTGGCTCTAAAATTTAACAAGTTATGTAAAAAAGAAAAAAAGAAAAAACTGCCTGAATGGAAAGCGGAACCTCTTTAAATAATAAAAAAAACTTCAAAATTCAGGGATTAAGCCCCAGGTTTGGATCTGATTTCAATGACTTTAGTTAACTTTTTGCTTTTTTTAACCGTTCTAGAAATTTTTTCAGATTCGATTTAATTGAAACAAGTTTGGATTATGAATTCACAGTTTAATAGAGAATTTAATGCAAATATATTTTATTTAAAGTTTCTATGTTAGAAATAAAAAAAATGTTGTTAGATGCAGCAATCAACTCTGTCTACTATCGACCGAAACTTTATATTACTTTGGCACTTGCGCCCTTTTGCTTTTCAGCCCCTCAATTATATATTATATTTTAAATAAAATGGCCCAGCAATAGTAACGTAGATCTAATGCTTTCTATTCATTTGATTTTATAAGACTCTTTAAAACTTTTTAACAGTAAAGTTTTTTTTTTATAAAAAAAAACATTTTACTTATTTTTTTTTTAATCTGGCAACCTTTCGAAAATTTAAGGAAATTGCTTATACATATATCAAATTAAATTTCAATATCTATTTTTATATGTTTGCAATGTACCTGTAACTGGGCATCGGATACGCTTGAGCTGGACAAAACATGGTAAATGTGGCATTTTCTTTGGCCGCTGCATCTCTTAAACGTTCGCCTACGCTAATTTTGGGACCAACATGACCCACAGGTTCTATAATCAATAATATTATAATATAATATAATCAATAATAATCAATACTTAAAGTGGCGGAATAATTGCCGATTAGGGTTTCTAAAATTTCAACAAAAAAATTTGGTTTTCTGGCAACACAGGCGGCCTTTCTAAACATCTGGTAAGTAAAGCCGTGTTTAAATTAAGATTTTATACTTTATGTGGAACATTTTGTTATTATTGTCGAGCCAAAAAAAAAGACATTAAGTATCTAAAAATACGCTTAAGTTCGTTTGAATATCTCTGTGCGTCAACAAATTTATCGATTTATTGAAAAACTTTATATTATTTCACAACACAGGATCATAATCATACATTTTTCTTTATATAACTTCCCGGTTATTCAAAACATTTTTCCAGAAACTTAAAAACTAAATTTTCCGAACGGAAACCCTATTCCAGAATGCCTTTTTAAACAAAACAGACTCAAATTTTTTAGACTTTCTTGCAGAGATATGGTTCTAACGAATATTTAAGGAATCATAAAATTCTCGCGAATTTTATAAATATTTGCCCTGAATTGTCTAAATGTCAACTCTAGTGTAAATTTTACAAAAAACACAAAATTTTTTAGATTTTTATTCACCCGAATTTGCGAGAATTTTTTTCAAATTGGATTTAACAAAGGAAGCTTATTATTTTGCGGTCGTTTTTGTAGAGGTCGAAACTTAATTTATTAAAGACGCTTTAATTATTTTCTACTTGAATTAGGGATGCCAATCGGGACTGGTTTTCGCAAATCCCGGAATTCGGGATTACAAAAAATCCAATCCCGTGATCCTGGGATTTTTCGGGATCCCGGGATTTTACGGAATATCCGGATTTTCCGGGATTCGGGATTTTTAATAATTAAGAGATAAATGCTTTTTATAGATATTAATTAAAAAAAAAAACATCTTTAAAAGAAGTTTACAAACGAAGGTTTTATAATTAATTTATTATTTTAAAGTTAAATATTACTTAAATTTGTAAAAATTTAAAATTGTGACTTTTCTAATTTAATGACAAATTTAATTAATAATAAAAAAACATCGTACGATTTTAAACAATGTGTTACTTGATTCAATAAAAAAATAATTACCATAAAAGCTATATTTGATTCAATTACCTCAGTTCATTCAAGCTAAATAAAAAAAAATAATTAATATTTCAATTGAACAACGCAACATAGTACATAGTTGATTTATTTGTCGGATTCTTTAAAAATTTTATTAAATGAATAAAAATCAATAATTGAAATTTGAATTCGAAATAATGTTCCCTATCCTCTCACGTGGAATGTCATAATGAATTTCTTTTTATAAAAAAGGTCAAACAAAAAAATTAAGTTAATAATTTCGGGATTCACAAAATCTCGAAAATCCCGGGATTAAAAAATTTAAATACCGGGGTTCGCGGATTGGCATCCCTAACTTGAATTGATTAAATGTTTTACCCTACTTCCGTTTTTTTTTTTTTTGTAGATTTTGTCAAGAAGTTTTCTTGAAGTCCAAAATACATTTTTCCGTTTTTCATGTTTTTGTCCTTCTTTTTCTTGTTGACCTTTTTTAGCAAACCCCTCTGAAGAGATTGAGTGGTAACAATCGAAACATGTTAGGGCAACCTGTCTGCGAAAACCTAGGTTCGATTCCCAGCTCAGTCAAGAATGAAAAATTATCAATAAATTTTAAATAATTTCATGTTGTAAAATTCCTTTCTTCATAAAAATAATTTAATAAAAATTAAACTTAATGAACTTTAGCCTGATTAAAATATCAAAATTTGAATTAAAAACCAAAAACAGTTTCTTTTCTTAAGCAATTTTCGAAAAACAAAAGACAAAGATATTTTATACCGAAAGTTTCGAATGTAAACTTTTACAAATGTTATAAAAGTTTAGATAGCCCCCAAACTATTAAGAAACTTAAAAGACCTTTCGAGGTAAAAAACTTTGAAGGTAATTTATTGACTACGTATTTAAATATATGTAAGTACATATCCAAAATACTTCGAAATAATTCCATTAAAGTTCTAACGTTGTCTAACTTAAAGCAAAATATGTAATGAATTTAAAATTTCCCTTATTTCTTAATTTTCAACAAATATGTATAGCCATTAATTAGTTAACTTAATATATGTATGTATATTAGCTATTAATATTTAATTTGTATAAGGATAATCTCAAATAAAAGTTCTTCTAAAGAAAAAACATCCCTCCTACCTAAAAAACGGCACTGGATAAGATTGGGCCGGACAAAATATGCTTAATGATGTATTTACACTAGCTTCAGCATCTTTACGTCTCTCACCCACACTTATTTTGGGTGGCACACTACCCACCGGCTCTGAAGAAAAGAGAGAAAACAATAGAGAGTATGAATCACTTTCAAGTAAACAAAGTTAAAGCTCATTATAAACTTGTTTTGTGTAACGGTAAAGTTATAGTTTTGGATTCATTGAAAACTTTGATGCCTTTTGATGTTGTTGTTAAGTAACTTAAGTTGTTATTGTTTTTATAAACAAAGCAAAGCCAAACATGATTAAACAGGATTACAAAGTTTATGAATGGTAATTTGCACATAAGAAATGAGAAGAAAATCGTTTAAGAAAAGGTTCAATGTAAGAAAGAAATAGAGGAATGAGTGTATTTTTATGATAAATAGCTTTTGGAATATAAATTTAAAAGAAGAAAATATCATTCATCATAACAAAACTAAAAACTTTTTTAAATTATATGCATTGCTTAAAATCCTTAAAATACTGGGTTGGTTTAAATTGCACCCACCTGTAGGCCGGCACTGGAAAAGACTGGGCCGGACAAAATAAAGCGACAGTGGCATTTAGATTTACTGCCGATTTTTGTAATTGCTCTGATAAACTTACTTTGGGTCCGACGCTACCCAAAGGTTCTAAAGTAAATTTTAAAAAAAAAAAATTAAAGTCAATTAAACAAGATTTACAAGAGATGCCAAATGTTGGGTTTTAAAGCTTGAATTCTAATAACTTTGTTTGAACCGAGGTCTTGAGAATTCTTTAATATTTTTTTTTTTTGATTTACCTATAAAATGGCACTGGATATGCTTGAGCTGGACAAAGAAGAGTAATTGCTTTACCCTGAAACACAGTATCCGAAATTAAACTTTCTTTTTTATTAACACGGGGTCCTACACTGCCCACGGGTTCTAAAATAAAACAAATTTTGAATTAAATTCTTCTCAAGGTTAGAAAATAATAAGCGAAAGAACCTGAATGCTGGGATATGAAGCTTTTAAAATTTTATATTATTTTCATTAAACAAGAAACTTCAAAATAATAAAAATTCTGAAAATAATTCTGTGCATGAAAAGTTCTTAAAGGTATTGAGAAATTTCCAAAAACGTTATAGTCCTAATGCTTATTTTATGCCTTATCACTGAAAATAAGCTTAATAAGCCAAAAATATTATCTTTTTCTAAAATAGATACACAAAATCAAGTTTTAGACATTAAAGCTTGAAAAGCTTTAAAGCTCGATTTTCAAAATTTAAATTTAAAAAAATATCTGTGATAACGTTTGTGAATTTCCCTTTTTATTTACCTGTAAAATGGCACTGGAAATGCCTGCGCCGGACAAAGTAGTGTAACTTCTTTGCCTTGGTAAATAGTGTCGGAGTTTAAATTATCGTTCTTGTTTACCCGGGGACCTACACTACCCACAGGCTCTAAAAAATGGTTAATAAATTGAATTAAAAACTAAATAAGATTATATATAAATGTATGCAAATATATCTATTTTGATCAAATCTAAGAGCTAAATGTTGGAATAAAGTAAATTCTATGTACAAATTCTCCGATCTGTTACATCTGGTTTAAAAATTTACCTAAATATTGGAACTGGATATGATTGAGCTGGACAAAGAACGGCAATACTTTTGCCCACAGCTATAGTATCAAAATCAAAACTATCTTTTTTATTAACTCTAGGTCCCACACTGCCCATGGGTTCTGAAAACATAAAAGTTAAAATATATTAAACTAAATTTTTTCGGACTTAAGACATATTCCTAAAAAGTTGTGGCTTTATTTATACAAAAAACTGCCTGTTGTTACATCATCTTAATTACCTATAATTTGGCACTGGATATGCTTGAGCGGGACACTGTAGAGCCATCGTGCCTTCAATCTTAACCTTTTCATGACTAAATTCATCTTTATGATTTACCCGAGGGCCAACGCTGCCAATGGGTTCTAAACGATAAATTTTAGTTTAAGCAATTTTTTTTTTTTTTTTTTCTAAAAACTAAAAACTGCCTGAATATTTCTTTTAAGAAATATTTTAGATCCAAATTACCTGTAATTTGGCACCGGATAAGCTTGAGCTGGACACTGAATGGCAAGGGTGCCGTTAGTTTTGATTTTATCATGATTAAATTCATCTTTACGATTGACTCGAGGGGCCACACTACCAATGGGTTCTTTTGAAAAAAAATAATTAAATTTAGAATTTCATTTTGATAAAAACCGGGGGGAAACCTGCCTGAAAGTTGGGTTATGTTTAAAGTAATCCGAAATTTAATACAAAGCTGTTTGAAAACCAAAAAGGTCTAGAAAAACCAAAAAGGACTAACAAATTACCTAAAAAATGGCACTGGATAAGATTGAGCTGGGCATATGAGAGCAAAGGAACTATTACAGTTTGCTAAAAATATACCCAGTTTATCTTTCACCTCCACTTTGGGCCCAACAGAGCCCATAGGTTCTAAAATATGGAAAATTTATCAAAACATTAAATAAATTATCGCAAAAACTGCCTGAAGTGAAAATCGGATTGAATTTTACTACAAAAAAACTAATTTTCTTTTCACAAAAAGATTTATTCATTTTTACTTTGAAAACTACTTTTTGCTTAAAAACCCACTTTAAACCCAAATTTAACTTAAAAAACAATTTTTTACTAACAGTCCGAGTTTTAGCTAAATTCAAAGTTTTTAATAAAAGTATAATTTTTACTTAAATCGATTTTTTAGCTTTGGTTGTGGCAAAGTTTCATTTAAATTCGGACTTTCTACAAAAAAACGGGTTTTCACTAAAAATCCAAAATTTAACGAAAGACGATTTTTCACTACGAGTCCGAATTCTGTACTTAAATCCGATTTTTTCACTTTTTACAAAAATTCCAAATTTTTACAAACAAAAAACCGGGTTTTTACTAAAAATCCAAAATTTAACAGAAAACTATTTTTCACAACAAATCCGAATTTACTTTACTAAAATCCGATTTTTCACAAAAAAAACCGGTTTTTTCTAAATAGTCCAAAACTTTACCTAAAACCGACTTCTAACTGCAAATCCGACTTTTTAGTTAAATTCGATGTTTCTCTAAAAATCAGAATTTTAAGTTTAAAATACAAATTTTATTTTGTAAAAAACCGTAAATTTTACAAAAAACCGATTTTTTATTCGTGTATGTTTCACTAAAAATTTTGTTTATTTTTTATTTGGAAAATTCGGACATTTTACAAAAATTTCGAACTTTTAGTCCGAATTCTTTACTAAAACCTGATTTTTTTAATTTTACAAAAAATCCAAATTGTCACTAACAAAAAAACGGGGGTTTTACTCAAAATCCAAATTGAATAAAAAACCATTTTTCATTACAAATTTGAATTCTTTAATAAAATCCGATTTCCTCTTAAAAACCGGGTTTTTCACCAAAAAAAACCGGTTTTTCCAAATAATCCAAAACTTTACCTAAAACCGATTTTTCCCTACAAATCCGATTTTTACTTTAATTTGATGTTTTACTAAAAATCAGAATTATAAGTTTAAAATACACGATTTTTTTTTTTGTAAAAAAAAAGTATATTTTACAAAAAACGGATTTTTTATTGGTGAATGTTTGCCAAAAATTTTGATTTTTTTTTTTTTTAATTCGGACTTTTTACAACAAATCCGCATTTTTAGTCCGAAAGGAAAGGAAACAACGAATTTTCATTACAAGTTTGAATTCTTTACTAGCATCCGATTTTTCACTTAAAAACCGGTTATTCCCAAAGAATCTAAAACTTTTCTTAAAACCGGTTTTTTACTTCAAATCTGAATTTTTTGGTTTCACTAAAAATTACTAGTTTTGCTAAAAACAAAATTAAAGTCGGATTTTTATAACAGAAAACCCGAATTTTTACAAAAAAACCCGATTTTTCACTACAAATCAGAATGTTTACTAAAATTCAATGTTTTACTAAAAAATCCGAATTTTAAGTCAAAATTTTTTCTTTTTTAACCGATGTTTCACTAAGAATCCAAAATTTAACAAAAAGAAAGCCATTTTTTTACGAGTGAAAGAATCACATGTTTTGGGAAAAAACCGATGTCGGAATTTTTACTAAATAAACCGACTTTATACAAAAAAAAAAAAAAAATCCGAAAGTTTACTAAAAAATTCGCAATTTTACTAAAAAACCGATTTTTCAAATCCGAAGTCCGATTTTTCACTAAAAAAAAACCGGGGTTTCACAAAAATTAACAATATCATTAACAGAATTTCTATTAAAATCAGAGTTTAAAGTTTAAAATATATTTTTAGTGAAAAAAAAGATATAAATCGAAAATTTTACAAAAACAAATGCATTTTTTTGCTAGTTAAACATCGGTTTCACTTTTTTTTTGTTTTTAAACATTCGCTTAGTTTTTGCTAAATAAACCGACTTTATACAAAAACAATCCGAACTTGTACTTAAAAAATGATTTTAACCCGGAATTTTACTAAAAACCGATTTTCAATACAAATCCGAATTTTTTCCTAAAGTCTAACTTTTCACAAAAAAAAACCGGTTTTTTCACAAAAAATCCAAAATTGAATGAAACCAAATTTCACTTAAAACCAGAGGTTTAAGCTAAAAATATATTTTTCGAGTAAAAATCCGATTTTTCATTGCTGAAACCGATGTCGGAATTTTTACTACAATAAAATGACTTTGGACTAAAAATCCGAATTTTTACTAATAAACAATTTTTCACTAACATGCGACCTTTTAATATAAAAAAAACAACCAGATTTTGTACTAAAAGTTGGAATTTTTACTAAAAAAAACCCGATATTTTACTCAAAATCTGAATTTTTATAAATTAAAAAAATAATTTTTTACTTTAAATCGTTTTTTTAAGAAAAAACTTTTTTTTGCTAAAAAAAATCGGTTTTTTTCTTGGACATACTAATAACTTTTTCTTACTAAAAAAACCGGGTTTCGAAGAAACCGAGTTTTCACTTTAAAAAGGATTTTTCACTAAAAAACTTATTTTTTCCTACAAAAAAAAAAGAAAAAAAATCAATTGCTACTTAAAAATTCGGTTTTTGTTACTAAAACAAAACCTTTTAAAAAGATTTGTAACAAAATTCCGATTTTTCGCCAAATACAAAAACTTTTTTTTTTATTAAAATTTAGATTTTTTATTAAAAATCCAAACAATTGTATTAATTCTTTGATCTTTTTGGCATTTCTTTTTATTTTTACCTAAAAAGTGGCACTGGATACGACTGTGCTGGACATATTAAAGCCAAAGAGTTATTAGAGCTGGCCCAAAATATTCCCACTTTATCTTTAATTTCAACTTTTGGACCCACTGAAGCCACTGGTTCTTAACGGGGTTAAACAAATAAAAAAAGTTATAAAAGTGAAAAAAATTTGGAAACTGCCTGAAATGAATGGGTGTTCATGAAATAGGTTAGTTGGAGTTTTAATTATCAAAATCAAAATAGCAACCTATTCCAATACTTTTCCGACTTGAGCCCCTTTTTTAATTTAAATTACCTAAATGTCGGCATGGGATAACCCTGCGCTGGACAAACTAAACTTAACGATGAACCCAAGTTATTGGTTGCCATTTTTAGTTTATCATCCAGGTCTACCTTTGGAGCCACGGAGCCCAGAGGTTCTATAAATATAGATAAACAAAATTAGGTTAAATTTGTAATTAAACCGTCCGTTTTTAAAGAAAACTGCCAGAATATATAAAACTTTAAATATTAATTTACAGGCGACTCGAGGACGGCTCACTTGAGTCCTTATAGCGGTCCCTTTGTGATAGCCTGAGCCAGTGACCAGAATCAGCCACTGATCACCAGGTTATTCTCTAGAGATCACTGTAGTCTCGAACCATTATGATTTCCTGCAGAAGTGATAGATCGACATGGCGATTCTGGTCTCCCAAAATGTCTCATCCTAATAACCGCGAGATCATCATGACAACTTCTGTAGTAGTCATTATAACCTAGACGCATCCTCATCGCATGGGTTCCTATAACCAGTTACCCGTCATGATCGAGGTCACCATCCTAATCTTATCCCTAATAAACCCAAGCAGCACGCAGATTTTCCCAGCGCCATAGAAAGGCTACAGTGTCGTGGCTATCGTGCGGGCATTCTCACCCTGCCATCGCTTCTTAGCTCATCTGTCCGACTCACGTTTGATGAGAGTTCTACAGCGAGCCATTTATAGAACATTCACAGTACTAACACTTAATAGTACTTTATTTAATCGGGGTTTCGATTATTCCTGATATAAAAAAAAAAAATTTTTTAACAACACAATTTTAATTACCTAAAGGCTGGCATTGGAAATCCCTGAGCCGGACAAACTAAACTCAATGCAGATCCCATATTATTAACAGATATTTTCACTTTATCTCCAAGATCGACCTTGGGACCCACAGAGCCTAAAGGTTCTATCAGAAGAAATAAAGAGAATTAAATTTTCGATATCGGTAAAGTAACAAGTTAAAAAAAAAAAACTGCCTGAATCTTTTCAAATAAGTAACAACAACAAAAATTACCTAAAAGTTGGTTTGGGATAGGCCTGACCAGGACAGGTGATGCTAAAAGCTGTTTCCAATTTACGGGAAACAAATTTCAATTTCTCATCTGTATCAATTTTTGGCGCCACTGAGCCCAGGGGTTCTGATAAGCAAATCAAAATTTATATGTGAATTATTGTTAAAAATATTAAAAAAAATAATTAAAAGAAAAACTGCCTGAATTTAATTTAATTTAAAAATTCTTAAATTACCTAAAAAATGGCATGGGATACGATTGGGCCGGGCACAGTAAATTAAAGTCTAGACCTTCGGGCTTATTAATCCAATTAATACGATCTTTCTCGTCAATACGGGGTGCCACACTGCCAATGGGTTCTACAAAAAGCAGAAAATATCAGGAATAAACTTACGGATCGTTTGAGATAAACCCTTTAATGTCTGAAGTTTCAAATTTGATACAGGGCTTTAAACCGAATTGTGCACTTGCAATCATTAAATTTTTAATTTTATCAATTAAAAAATTATTCATAGTATCAAATTTGATACTTGCTTTATTTTTGCAATAAAATATGTATATAAAAAATTAATTTTTTTTTTATGGTTTTCCCCTTTATCTGGGTGAATAAAATAATCACACTAATATTTTTTTTTTAAATTAAATTTGGAAAATCAGGCATTTGAGGGCTTACAATTTTAATTGAAAATTTTGTTGAGTATTATTTACTTTTCATAGTCGACTGACTTTAAAAACTGCCTGAATGTTATTTTTTTTAAATTAATTAAACTCAAGCAAACCCCAATAGTGATGTTGTGTTGGTGTTGGTGCTGATATGAGTAACACATAAAAATATTCCCTGTAGGAAAGGTTAATATAATAGTTAAACTGTAACGATTCACTATTGACTTTGTCACCAGTAATACTGACCAACTATAGACGAGACAATGCTCTGTGCTATATAAATTTAAGATTAGCTTGTCATTGCACAATCCACTACTGACCTAAGACCTATTGACAAGGTAGTTCTTGTGGGACCATATGGGGATATCGGAACCAGAGATTCCCTGGTGTTAAATAGTTTATGGTTCTAGTCTAAATGTTTGAAGCTTTTAGAAGTACACATTGTACATACACACTATACTGTTAATCTACAACACGAAAAACAAACTCTAACCCATAAAAATAGCATAAATTTAAACTACTACTACAACCACATAAGTACTGCTACTACTATTGTGTACTACTCTGTGTTTACATTGCATAAAGAGTATGAACCGTTACTATTGCACCTTTTCACTGAGTAACCTAGCATTTACACGTGAAAGTAATTGCATGAAAGTCGCAATACACTCACAATTTTTCACTAACACATTTACATTTTTTTACTTTCAACCCAACTTTCAGCTAACTTTCAATGAAAATTTCAAGAAAGCGATTTTTTGAACATTTCATTAAAGCAAATGACAATAAACTAAGCAGTGTTGCCAATGTAAAACTTTTCACTTGCTTCAGTATTAAGAATCTAATATACCTATATTTTCAACTAAATAGGATTAAGAACACAATTATTCTAACTGAAATGTATAAATATCATGAAAATAATTTAAAAAAATATATTAATTTGAACGAATGCCTATTGTTCGGCGTGAGTAATTGTCTTGGCTACTCTGAAACTTCAAAAAAGCAAAATAATAAAAGAAGAAGAAGAGACATTTTTGTTAGAAGTTTGCCATTTGACGACATTTTTCAAATGAACTTTCACTTTCTTCTGTAATCGAACAAGAAATTTTTAAGAAAGTCATCTGTTTCATTGGAATTTTGATTTATAATACGTATACAGAAATTTCATAAAAGAACTTTCATGTGTAAAGGCAGTGTTATACCCTTTGTACACTTGCATACATTTCAGAGGAACGCATGGAAAGTATTGAAAATGTGAAATACGCGTTCACACTTGAAACATCTACTATCAATAAAAAATGTCACCATTTCTGAAAAAAAATATTTATTTTAAATACTTTTTTTTATACAAAAGTGCCAACATTTTAAATGATAACAGCAAAATGTATTTCTCATTCATTTTGTTTAATAATTTTAGCAAAATGAAGCAAAATAAGGCTTGCAAAAAAGGAAAAACTTGAGAAATGGTAGCGCTGCTTTCAAAGCAACTTCCATTTTGTCAGTGATGCCACAATAATAACAGAATTGATTGCCACTTTTCTAGTGATGACACTAAAAGAATCGAAAAATGTAAAAGGGAACAAAATGAGATAGTAACATTCTGTAAAGATGTTGAAAAATTTTGATTTCATATGGGAAAATTTCCACATCTTCGCAAATTGATGTTAAATGTTGACAAGTGTGAAAAGGCTATAAGTGAATGAGTGTAAACAACAGAATTAGAAGATTTTGATTGATGATGCATAAATATTTTTCTTGTGCGTTTTTTGACGTTACTCTTTTTATATGTATATATCGTTCGGGGGTTATTTTTCAATAAAAATCCAAAACGAACTTAGATCAAAAAATTTGTATCACAAGTTCGATAAATTATTAATCAGAATTACCTATAAAATGGCATGGGATAAGATTGGGCCGGACAAAGAAGATTCAAATTCTCCCCCTGAGGTTTATCCAACCAGGTTATACGATCTTTTACATCAACCTTAGGAGCCACGCTGCCCATTGGTTCTATTTATAAAAAAAATGCAGATAAAATCTCGAAAAATTTCTTTAATTTAAAACTATTGCTGACTGTTGGTTTAGGTTTCGATATTAGTTAAAAAATTTTTTTTTTTTTCAATTTACCTATAAAATGGCACTGGATAAGCTTGCACGGGACACTGTAAAGCCATGCTTTGCATAATATCAGTCCGGGCATTTGTAATTTCATCTTTTATATTGACCTTTGGAGCAACAGAGCCCATGGGTTCTTTATTTTAAAAAAGAGAAATAAAATGTACTATATTTAAGTGATTGTACAAATATCGGGCCTGAATGTGGTACAGGGTGGCGCATTATGATTTAATAAGGGAATTGATTTTTTTTTTTTTTTTCAAAACAAAATTGTGGTTCCAACGAGATGGAGTCACAGCTCACATAGCTCGTTCAACATTACTTGTTTGCCACCCTTTATAAGGTACTCCCACAATCAAATCTATTATTTTGTTTTTAAAGTAAATTAAAAAATAAACAAAATACCAAAATTTTTCAAAATTTTTAATGTTATAAATATAAAGAAGTTTAAGGGTACTCCATCTCATAAGTGAACGCGTGATTAATTATCCGATTAAATTTGTAATTTTGTTTTTTTCTTTTTTTTATCTTACCTAAAAATTGGCACTGGATAGGATTGAGCTGGACATATAAGTGCTTTATCTTGATCTAAACGTACTCGGGCATACGTAAACTCATCTCGTGTATCAACTTTGGGAGCTACACTTCCCATGGGTTCTAAAAATTTTAATTTGTATATAAATTTTTAAACAGGACAACAAGGGTTTTTGAAAACTGCCTGGATTTTGATGGTTATAAACAACCAAATTATTAAATGGGGTTCAACGGACCCAGGAGTTCGCACCAGTATTCAAGAAGGTCCGCGAAATAGAATTAAAAAAATTTTATGGTTAACATTTTTTCTCTTTTAGATTTGGGGAAAACCTTTTTCTTAAGAGCTCCCCGTTCTGAAAGATCGGTTGGTAATAATAGTTTAAATTTAACCTTAAAAACTCATGTTCATCTAAAAAGGTGTGATGATTAAAAAATAAGTTATATAGCATTTTCAATTTTGTGTGTGTTAAAATGTGTAAAAAGGAATTGGGAGTTATTTTGATAAAATCCGCCGTTTTTATTTATAGTTGATATTACTTTTCCGAATAAGAAAAATCTAAAATAAAAAGCAAATCGGCGGCATATTTTAGATGTTAACTGATAAATCAACTACCCACCTCACTAAAGGAACCGGATAGGCTTGGCCGGGACATATCATGGCATAATCTTTACCCAATTTTACTTGTTGAGCTTGAAATTTATCATTAAAACTGATAATTTTAGGGGGTACCGAGCCCAGGGGTTCTAAATATAAGAAAATATATTTCAATTTGCATTTATATGAAAAAGTCTAGAATTTTACCGAAAACTAGCCGAATGTTGGACTTAAATTTACAAAAAAAAAAAAACAAAGCATAAAATTACCTTACAACCGGCACCGGAAAAGCTTGACCGGGACATTTCATGGCATAATCATCTTCTAGCCTAACTTGTAAAGCTTGAAATTTATCATGAAAACTGGTGATTTTGGGTGGAACAGAGCCCAAAGGTTCTAAATTTGAAATATATATATATTTTTTTTACATAAAAATAAATTGTTCAAGTTGAAAATCGCCCTAAATGTTGGTTCTGGAAAAAATTAAAAGTGATTTTTTTACCTGACTATAGGCACTGGATAAGCTTGACCCGGGCATTTCATAGCATAATTTTCCTTAAGCTTAACTTGCACTACTTGAAATTTATCATGTAAACTGGTAATTTTAGGTGGCACCGAGCCCAGGGGTTCTACAGTATTAAAAAAACAGTAAAATTTTAGGAAAAATTAAGGCTTTTAAACAGGTTTTGAAAACTGCAGTATGTTGGGTTTGGAATTACGGCCGCTAAAAGAAAAAAATTACCTGACCACAGGTACCGGATATGCTTGACCTGGACATTGCATGGCAAATTCTAGACCTTGTAAAACCTCAGTTTTTTGCAGCTTATCATTGAGATTAACTATTTTAGGGGCCACCGAGCCCAGGGGTTCTAAAGAAGTTTAGAAAATATACATTTTGAATGAAACTATATAGAATAAAAGCTTAACCACCTGAATGTTTGCTAGAGCCACCTTGATTTGATTTAATTCGATTTTTTTTAAAGGTTAATATGTTTATTTACCTTACTACCGGTACTGGATAGGCCTGTCCAGGACACTGCATGGCATATTGAGAATTTTGCGAAACAATTACAATTTGGGATTTATCATTTAAGTTGGGTATTTTCGGGGCCACCGATCCCAGAGGTTCTAGGATATATAAGTTCAAATAAATTTTAGATTTTAAAAGAAAATTTAACTGCCTGAATGTTTTGGATGAGGAATTTAATTTTATTTGCTTTTAAGGGGTTGATGAAATCGGAGGGCCTCTTTAGGGCCCAATCTATCTATATATATAAAATACAAACGTTTCTACTGTGTCCGTTATAGACTCTGAAACAATCCAACCGATGTGCCGGTTTCATTAGAACTAAAGGCTAAAAATTCAAAACTAGGACCACGATGGGAGTTAGAGGGCGATTTCTGCCTCTTCAAAGCTATCCAACACATTTTAATGAAATTTTACAGATATATAGATTGCTACTTAAATCGACAGATTCGCTATACATATTTTAAAAAATAGGATCACGAGGGGAGGTAGGGGGAAGTTTCTGCCTCTCCAAAACTATCCAACAGATTTTAATGAAATTTTACAGATAGATGTATAGATTTATAATTATGTGGACACCTTAGCTTTAAATTTTTTAAGAAATAGGATCACGAGGAGAGATAGGGGGAAATTTTTGCCTCTTCCTAACTATCGAACATATTTTATATGGACACATTAGCTTTACATTTAAAAAAAATAGGGCCAAGAGGTAATAAAATTTTACTGATATATAGATTCCTACTTATATGGACACATTAGCTTAACATTTTTTAAAAAAAAAATGGATCACGTGGGAGGTAGGGGAAATATCTGCCTCTCCAAAACTATTTAACAGATTCGAATGAAATGTAAAACACAGATAGATCCCTATTTAGATAGACACATAAGCTATGAATGTTTTCAAAAATGGGACTACAAGAAGGGGGAACGTAGTAGCACATACCGGGTATCCGCTGGTTCGAGATATATATCTAACTTAGCCTAACACACCAACCTAAATGAGCGCGCCTTACGTAACATTTTCTTGCGTCTACCCAATAAAAAATTTTATAATTTTCCGAAGCACTAATGGTACATGGGACATACAGAGATGCAGTAAAGTAAGTAAGCAAACTAATACCATGTTTTATAAAAAAGAAATAACATTTCAAGTGCCACGGCATTCTTTTACTACACTGAAAGAATTTTCTCCAGAATACCAATGAATTTTGACATTAATCCCATGAAAAATTGCTTTAAAAATGAACCCATGCAGCGCTTCGTTGGATCAATGAAACCTGCTTCATTAAAATGTATTTAATGAAACATTGCATTAGATCTATGAATGTTATTCATTGGATGAATACTTTCAAAAAAGTAAAAAAAAAGGAGAACATTTATTTGTTCATTACTTATCACATACTATATGTATTTAGGTATGTACATATTAAAGAAAACTAAAAACATACATATTTATGGATTGAAAATTTTTGTTTCAATTCTATAATGACTTTTTTCATTGTCATAATGAAAATCCAAATTTATGAAGGCATGCTTTTTCGAAATATTTTTATACTTTTAATTATTGAGACTATAGAGTTATTTGAATGTTAAAAATATTTTTTTTTTTTTCAATTATTGAAATATGCTGCTTTTATAAAAAAAAATTTGATTTCATGAATTTAATGGCATATAACATTAGATGTATGAAATAATTAAATCTTACATTTTTTAACTAACAATCAAACATTTTTTTAAGGAAACTATAATTTTGTATTAATTTATGAATATAGCTATGTTTGTATATTGCTTTTTATGTTCCCAATCAAAATTGTTTGTTTAACTTGGACAAACTTTAGTTTTCATATATCCAATGAAAATTTTTAACGTAATTACGAAATCCAATAAATCGATTTTAACGAAAATACTTCATTATAACTACGAAATTCCATTTAAGCAATGAAAATTTTCATTTAACCAGTAAAAATTTTTTATGAAAACGATTCATTAAATATATGAAGCATTTTTTCTTTCAGTATACGAAGCAGGTTTGTAAAGAAGAATACTAAAAAATAACTGTAATAAAAAATTCAGTCTGTAAATATTATAGCTACACTCACCAGTTTGAAGCACAATTTTTGATAGGGTAGTTTTAAAGCTGAAATGCCCTACATTAATATTTACGCTCTTTTGTCTTGAAAAGTAATGTTAACTTATCTTGTTAAATAAACCCCAATAAATAGAAATACAAGTCGTGATAAAACCGCTAAATCGACTTTAAAATAGCCAAATTGCCATTTCGTTTTAACAATAGCAGCCAACTGCACTACTTAACCCCCTGTCAAAATCATATTTTCTAATTCCAAAGCGTTGACTCCGCGCTATTTGGGTTTATTTCAAACATTTTGTATGAGAAAGAGAATTTTTGATAGATAGAAAATGCTTGACGCTTTTTTTTATGATGGCCTGTTAGATTTTTTACTAAATTTTGCTTTTACCTGACTCTAGGCACTGGATAAGCTTGCCCGGGACACTGCATGGCATATTCTTGACCACGCAAAACTTCCATGGTACGAACTTTTTCCAGTAAATTCATTTTTGGCGGTACACTACCCAAAGGTTCTAAAATAATTGATAATGATATATTTTCAGACATCAAAAGTCTAAGAAGAAAACTGTCTGAATGTTGCTTAAGGCCGGGAAAAAATTCGAGTAAAAAACTTAAAAAGGAAACCAATTACCTATAAGCCGGTATTGGATAAGCTTGACCGGGACACTTGAGACTTAAACTTTCGTTTAAGCCTACACGAGCATTTTTGAACTCATCGTCAATGCTAACTTTGGGCGGTACACTACCAATAGGTTCTGAAAAAATCGGACTACATTGTATACTCCATAAAAACATTTATACAAAACTTGTAATGCAAAAAAAAACCTAAATGTTGGGTGGCTTTTTTTTAATAAAAATGTATTTACCTATAAACCGGTATGGGAAACGATTGAGCTGGACATTTTAAACTTATACTTTGACCCAAATAAGCCCTAGCATTGGCTATTTCATCGTCTATGCTTACTTTGGGCGGTACGCTACCAATGGGTTCTGAAATATTTTTAAAACGACGTAAAGAAAGTCAAAATTGTTTAATTGAACGTTTTTAGGCTTAAAAATGCAACCCTGTGTCATGTCATTAGTACAGGGTTGCATTTTAATGGTATATATAGATGGACATTTTTAAGTTTAAAATTTCTGCCTTAATGTTGGTCGGGTTTATGTTTAATAAAAAATTCCTTTGATTTACCTAAAAGCCGGCATAGGATACGACTGAGCTGGACATAGTAAAGCGAAATCGACACTTTTCGATATTTCTCGAGTCTGCAATTTATCCTGAACATTTATTTTAGGCTTAACACTGCCCAATGGTTCTAGGGGGAAAATTATGCAAAGGGAAAATATTTTCAATTATGGAAGGTTTTGAACAAAGACATAAAAACAACTGCCTGAATGTTATAAAATTTCCGGCATTAAAATATTTCAAAAAATTTACCTAAACGCTGGCATTGGATATGACTGAGCCAAACATAGAAGAGCATAATTCTGATGTAAGTCCACATCAATAAATTGATGTTTATCTTGAACATTGACTTTGGGTCTGACACTGCCCAAAGGTTCTAAAAAAGGGGGAAAATTAGAATAATTATCGCAAATTTTTAATCAAAGCAAATTTTACCTAAATGTTGGGCTGATTGGGTATGCATGAAAATAACTATACATATTAAAAGAATAATGGATCCAAAACAATTGATTTAACCCTGGATGGTTACTGTTCGTAAAGTCGATCTTTTAATGATCTTTACACTTTATCATATAACTTTTTTATGTGTATTCAAACTACGCTCTTTTTCTCAACAACTGTTGATTTAAGTTTTAAAAAAATAATTAATTTGAAAACACAAAAAATTGTTCAAATTCGTATCAAATTTTGAGAGAGAAGTAGAACTTTTAATTTTTATGTTTTATTTTATTTTATTCAACATTTTTTATTATTCGAATTTATTCTATGAGTTCAATTTCAGTTATGTATTTTATAAAGCTTTTTTTTTGTAATAGTCTTATTCCTTCAATTTTTCAGGAATGACTTTATACACTACCAGACTATTATATTGTATCTTCTTGTTACATTTTACCTACGCTATCCTTTGGATAGCAATGAAGTATATTGTATGCACAGAAAAATTTACAATTATTAGACACCAGCAGAATGTAATGCATTTTCTGGCCCGCTACGGCCTTCGTCAGCATAAAGTAACCTACGAAAGGAAATAATTCCCAGTTTCTATTTATTTTATTTTATTTTATTTAAAAAAAAAAAAATCCTTAACAAAAAAAATTTTTGTTGAGTTTTGACTTTAAAAATCGTTTTGCTAGAATTTTTTCTTAAACTCGACGAAGAAATACCTTAATGTCCAAAAATGGAGAGTAACCTTTGAGGGTTAAAGCAAAAAGGAGAAATAAATCAGGGGTTTTTGTATGTCTAAAGGTACGGTCACATATGCCAAACATTTGACAAAAAATATCAAATATTTGTTTGCCCTAATCTGACCACAAAATATTTTTGAGGGGCAAACAGAAAAATAGCTGATTTTGGGCAAACAAAATTATTTGCTAGCAAACAAAAATGCTCCTAATGTGACCATTTAACGTCAAATATTTTCCTCGTTTTTAGGCAAATAAATATTTGTTCTTACAAAAATTTTGTAAGACCAAACAGCGGCAAATAAAAAGCTTTAAAATAAAAATTATTGAATAAAATTGAAAAAATTAACAAAATTAAATAATTTTTTAATGACGAAAAAACTTATTTACATACATATGTATGTCAAAAAATGTTCCTGTGTTCTGTTTTTAGCAAAGAGTTGCCGCGATAAGTAGGATTCAAGATGTTACAAAATACATTTTTCTAAAGTAAATAGGTAATTTATTTAAAATGGGTATAACATAAGAGCTATGTTACGAATTATGCATTGCAAGCATTGCGTATCTATATAAATATATCAATTTTCGAGAGTGTACCAGTTTGGGGTCAGTGGACAATCATGAACCCGCCAAAATAAAATTATATAATGAATTTAAGATTTATATAAAACTTATTTGTGCCGAATAATTTACCGACATCGAAATCTTTATGAGATTTTTTCGTCTTGTAGCAAGTAACCTAGAATCAATTCTAGGCCTACCAAGACAAAATTTTGACACGACATACAAGCTATTATATAAATTATTGCCAAGGTGATAATAGATTGTCTATGGGCACAAGGACTCTTCTCCAGAAATAAGTTTGTAGGCTATTAATCGATCCTTTCCACCTCTTAAGACAATAAAAAGTAAACACCAAATTTCATTAATATCAGGGCCCTGATTCTGGCAGTCGTGATCGAGTAATTTCTCGATTCGAAATCAATTTAAAATCTAATTATTTCAGTCAATACTGAACGAATTGGAATTATTTTTTTAGTGTTGTAAAGCATTAATTTGAGTTTCACAATACTGAAAAAATAATTTTGATTCGTTCAGTATCGACTGAGATAAAATTGCTTTCGAATCGAGAAATTACTCTATCACGACTGCCAGAATTAGGCCACAGGTGTGTTCCAGGTATTGACTCGTATTGAAAACTAAAAATTTTTTGAATCCGCATAATTCAGAAATTGGTGTTCTGAAATCCGCATGTTTTTGTGTATTCGAAGTTCTTGTTCAAAAAAAAAAAGATTTAATGATATTTTCTTTGATAGTGCCCAGTAAAATAGGTGACTACGGTTTTTATATGGGGCTATCTTAATAATGGTGACGATTGCCGAAAAGATCAACAAAGATACGCGAAATTTGCAAACAATTTGCAAAAATAGCGATCATTTTTAATATTTCAAACAAGCCATAAAATTGATTAAAAGTCCCTAAAACTATAAGGAATGGCAAAAATTCGATAAGAATGGCTAAATTAGCGGATATTTGCAATAATTTGCCAATGGCAACATGAAAGCAAAGTTTAATATTTATTAAAAATTGTTAAAGCTGCAAACAATTGCATCTATCGCGTAAATTCACGAAAAATTGCAAACTTGAAAACAAACCCAAAAATTTATTGGGATGGCTTAATGGTTATAAAACAATTATGTCGGAAAAAAACAAAAAAAATATTTACAAAAATAGCGAAAATTCGCAAAAAATTTTAATATTTCAAACAAGCCATAACATTAATTAAAAGTCCCTATAAGAAATGGCAAAAATTCTGTAAAAATTGTAAAATCAGTAGAAATTTGCAAAAATTCGCAATGTTTGTGTGAAAATACATATTGTTTTCATTAAATTGAATAAAGAACATTTTAAATTAAAATCCAAAATTATGTTTTTGCTAAAAATGTTCTCACATATAAGAATAAAAGTCGATTCGTTTCACTAACCCCTTACTACTTTAATTGAAAACGAATAAAAACATGTGGAGGTGAATTGCAGAACACAAAAAATGCTGAAGTAATCCACTTTTGAGTGAATTCGGAATCTAGAGCACACCCGATTATCTCAAAAATTTTGTAAAAATTGTTAAATCAGTAGAAATTTTGTACTTTGCGAATAAGGTTAACATGGACAGCAGCAGCTGGCCGGACGGAAAGACATTGTTACATCGATTAAGAAAAGGATGCTGACGAAAAATTAAAATTTTAGTGGCAAGTTCGTTCAAGTTCTTTTAAGCAGTTTGGATTGAAATTCAGAATTTGTGGTTCAGAAGAAAAGAGTTATGGACCGAAATGTGAAACAACCTCCCGAAAAAATCGATATTTCTGTTACAAAAACCAACATAATTGGTGGCGGAATGCACCCTTTATCGTTAAATTTTGCACTAACTCAATTTATACGCCTAGAAATCATATAACTAAATTTCGTGAAGATCGGTCTATAATTTACAATAGATCCACTGTCTGAAAACACTTTATTGCTTGCGTCTAAAACCGTATCGAATAATGCTTTAGTTTCATAATTTAGTTAAATTTAGTTGTATAAGAGATTGAAATTACTTCGCCAAATTGCTTTTATCACTTTATTTGTTATCTTAATCCTCTTTACTTTTAAAACTGCTGTCCTCGCTCTTCTGTACCATAAAACCATAAAAGTTTCAATATTTTGCATCAAAATATTAATTTTTAGTTTTAATAAAAAGTAATTTTATTGATTTAATTTTTTATTTTTGACAATTTGTTCATATATTTATTTTTAGGCAAATATTTTTATATGTGAACACAGGACAAACATGTTTTCCCATTCTTTATTTGAAGCTATTTAATATCTGTTTGAACAAACAAAAATGGGCAAATAAATGTGCGCAGTGTGACCAGCAAATAAAATTTTTATTTTTTTAAACAAATTTTTTAAAAATGCCGGCAAACAAAATTTGACAATTGTTTGCCATATGTGACCGTACCTTAAGCCAACTTTTTTTGAAATTATTCCAAAAAGTGTTCTCCAGTCAAACTTATTAAAGAAAAAAATTATAAAATTAAATTTAAATTTCGACTCTTAAGCAATAACTAGAAATATCTCCCCGATATCTGCTAAAAAAAATATATAGTTTGTAATTGAGAAATCGGGTTGTTTACTTGTATATTAATAATTACCTAAAAAATGGCGTTGGATAAGCCTGGGCCGGGCACAACAAACTTAAACTTTGTTCAGATTTACTCTTAATATGTTTAAAATCTTCACCCGTTGATATTTTAGGACTGACACTTCCCATGGGCTCTAGAAGTTTTTAAAAATATATTAAATAAAATCTTAACACAAAAAAAAACACTGCCCAAATCGGGATAAGGAACAACTTGTTGATATTAAATTAAAAATACTAAAAAAAAAAAATAAAAATATATAATACAAACGTTTATGATTCGATTTTTTTCTACTAAAACCGATTCTTTTACAAAAAATACAAATCCGAGTTTTTCACTTAAATCCCGATTTTTCATTAAAAATGGAAATATTTACTTTAAATCTGATTTTTTACCAAAATTTTGATTTTTTTTTTACTAAGAACTTAATTTGTTGACTAAAAGTGTGATATTAACTAAAACGATATTTTTCTTACAAAAACCAGATTTTTCATTTAAACCGATTTTTACTAGCAAAAATATTTTTTATAGAAAAACAAACAACTTTCACTAAAAATCAAAACAAATATTTCATATTTCCAAAGCATAAGATTTTTCTCAAAACATTTTTCATTATTTATAAAAACTTGACTTTCGCTAAAATCCGTATTTTCATTTAAAATCCGAGTTTTTTCACTTTAATTCTGGTCTCTACTAAAAATTCAAAATTTTTCACTAAAACTCCAATTTTTCAAAATCAAATTTTGAACTAAAAATCTAATTTTGCCCTGAAAATTCTTTTGTCACTAAAACAATAAAACTAAAAAAATCCGACTTTTCCACAAAAATCCGATTTTTTTTATTACGACTTTCCACAAAAAATTAGATTTTTTTTTTACTTAAAAACATATTTTTTACCTTAAAATCGATTTTTTACTAAAAGTCCGATTTTTTTTTTATAAATTCTGATTTTTCACTAAATATTATTATTACTTAAAATCCGATTTTTCACTTACTTGACTTTTCCACAAAAATCCGAAATTTTAACTTTTTCTAAAAAAAATATCCAATTGTTTTAATTAAAATCCAATTTTTCACTACAAATCCGTTTTTTTTTCCTAAAATCCAATATACCCAGCAAAAACTTTACTTACAATCCTACTTTTAATGACTTCAAGAATTCATTACTTTGTAGCTTTATTCGCCACTTTTTGGATTATTAGTTATATATTAAATAATAACTTTATTATTATATCTTAAATATACAGAAAAATTTATATTTTCATTATGACAATAAAAATGTCATTATAGTCATAAAACATAGTTTTTTAATGCAAAAACTACACTGCCCCGGTAGACTAGCTGGTAGAGAGCTAGTCTATCAGCACCGAGGTTGCGGGATCAAATCCCGCCAGAGACAGAAAAAAAAATAAAAAATAAAGTAAAATAGAATAAGAAAAAATAAAAATAAAATAATTAAAAAAAAAACAAAAAATAAAAAAAATTAAAAAAAAATAAAAAAATTTTTACTTTATTGACTTTGTGTAACTATATATTTTTATAAAAATTTTAAGTATAAAAAAAACATATTATTTTTTAGATTATAATAGGCTAAATTATAAGGGATTACTTTTAGGACATCTCGAACAAAAATAAGTACTTCTTCTAGTAGAAAAATAAGTAGTCTGTTCGTCAAGTTCTCATTATTTTTCTGCTTATTTTGTAAGCAAAGTTTTTGCTGGGTATCACTACAAATCCGTTTTTTTTTTTACTCAAACCACGATTTTTCACTTAAAATCCGGCTTTTTACTTAAAATCCAATTTTTCACTAAAAATTCGATATTATTTAACATCCGATTTTTCACTAAAAACCCGATATTATTTCACATCGGATTTCTGACTAAAAACCCGATTTTTTTTTACTTAAAATCCGATTTTTTTTTTTTACTTAAAATCCAATTTTTCACTAAAAATCCGATTTTTTTCTAATATTACGACTTTCCATTAAAAATCCGATTTTTTTTTTTTTTTTTTTGCTTAAAATCCAATTTTTCACTAAAAATCCGATTTTTTTTCTAATATTACGACTTTCCATTAAAAATCCGATTTTTTTTTTTTTTTTTTTTGCTTAAAATCCGATTTTTCATTAAAAATCCGATTTTTTTTACTTAAAATCGGAGTTTTCACAAAAAAAAAAAACAATATATGTATATATTACTTGAAATCCGATTTTTCACTTAAAATCCGATTTTTTACTAAAAATCCCATTTTTTTTACCAAATATCCAATTTTTCACTAAAAATCCGTTTTTTTAATTAAAATCCCATTTTTTTCTTACTTATAACCGGACTTTTTACTAAAAACCGATTTCTACTAACAAAAAAATTTTTCCTAACGCAAAAACGATTTATAACCGAACAAGTAAGACTCTGCCAGGCCCACGATGTCGACAAGAACATTACTTTTGCATATTTATATTGAAAACAATAATAAAAAACTAAAATTTGTTTTTGTTTTCAATACAAATATACGAAAGAAATGTTCTTGTCGACATCGTGGGCCTGGGCCTATATTCGGCTATACCGAATCTTATATGCACCTCACAATGCTGCGATAATAACAGAAAGTTATAAAAATACTGTTCTTAAGATCCGATTTTTCACCAAAAATCCAACTTTTCACTAAAATCCGATTTTTTACTTAAATCCGATTATTTACTAAAAATTCGATTTTAACTTAAAAATTCAAACGCCAAGTATACCTTGTTGTTATTGATTTTGTAAAGTTTTTGTTTTTTCAGTAAACTTATATAAAGTGTTGTTATGTTATTTTAATTTTAGGTGACGATATACTTATACTTTATAGGGTCTAAGATCAATATTGTAGAAATTACAAACGGAATGACAAACTTATATATCGATGGCTTAATATAAAAAAGACCTAACTCCATTTCTTTGTTTGTTTACAGAGGAAGAAAAAAACTGAATAAATTTCGTAAAATTTTAGATAAAAAATGTATAATGCAATTTTTATTACAAATATCCAACAAAATTCTTAAAAATTTTTAATCAATATACAATTTAAGCAATTCACAAAGTGTTTTATTGTGTCATATTTGTTGTGTTTGCTATAATGTTATTAAAAATTACAGCATATACAACCAATACGACACAATAGAATACTTCTATATTATTTAATGTCACACTGTAGTAGAAAAAATCAGATTCAAGTTAGATCACAAAAATATGTATAAACAACCCAAATTTTCACAATTTTATTGGAAGGGTTCGCTTTTTTATACTGTAGTACAAAATTGCTTTATTTGACCTGGATTTGTATTAGTTTCATTTAACTTATGGAGCCAAAAAAATATTTTTGACAACTTTTAAAAACATAAAGAAATTTGTACTTAAGAAGTCTGATTCTTACCTAAAAAAGGGCGTTGGATAGGCCTGAGCTGGACATATTAAACTTAAACTTTCAGAATCTTTAACCTTCGTATGTTTTACATCTTCGCCGGTAGAAACCTTAGGACTAACACTGCCCATGGGTTCTTAAAAAAAAGGACAAAGCCAATTTTTCAAATTTATTTTTTCTTATTTATATAAATCTAAACTAAAACTTGAAAACTGCCTTAAATATTTGTTAAGGATATATAAAATTACCTAAATATTAAAACCGGATAGGCTTGAAAAGGACACAATAGAGTAATACTTTGATTTTGATAAACTTTAACCGAACGGGAATCATCACCCGAAGTTAAACGTGGAGCAACACTGGCAATGGGTTCTTAAGGGAAAGAAAACGAGAATTACTTTTTACACAAAACAAAAAAAAAAAAAAAAAAAAACTGCCCGATTTGAATTGGTATCAAAATTTACCTAAAATATGGCACTGGATAGGCTTGAGCTGGACATAATAGTGTTGCTTTTTGCTGCAGCATAACTTTAGGCGTTTTAATGTTATCATCACCGCCCGTTATTTTGGGACTAACAGAGGCCAAAGGTTCTAAATTTTTTTTTTTTTTTTTTTTAATTAAAATAAGATTTTTAACGTGTTTTGAAAGTAAAAAAAAAACATAAATGAAAACTTTTTGAATGTTGCTTAGAATTCTTTACCTAAAATAGGGCACCGGAAAAGCTTGGGCTGGGCATAATAAAGTCGCTTTTCTATTAAAATAAACTTTAACTATACGGGATTCATCGCCAGAGGTTAATTTTGGTGCTACACTAGCAACCGGTTCTGAATAACAAATTAAATTTAAAAAATTACTTAAAATAAGCACTGAAGTTGTTTAGTAAGGAAAAAAAAATCGTTGTCACAAACAAATTTTTTTATTAAGCGAAAGTTGCTGTTACGCTAAATGAATTTTCAGTTAAATCATTTTAAATGGTTTCAAAGAAACCACTAAAAAATTTTCAAATTTTAATTAAAGCAATTAAAATGTTTTTAACACAACTAATATTTTTATTTGTTAAAACAAGATTTTTCGATTTAAGAAAAATTTGTTTGTCTCAAGCAAATAATTTTTTTTTTTTTTTGTGTTTATTTGTAAAACGAATAAAAAAATTATTGCTTGAAAATAAATGTTGGGATAGTTTTATTAACAAGATTTGTAAATGATAAAAATTTAATTCAAATCTACACTCAGGTATTTTTTTTTTAACATTTACCTAAAATATGGCACCGGATAGGCTTGAGCTGGACATAATAGTGTTATAGTAAATGAGGCAGCTACATCTATAACTTTTATATCATTGCCAGTTAAAAGTCGGGGACCCACGCTTCCCACAGGTTCTATAGGATTATACAGAATAAAAGGTTTGTTAAGATTTTAAAAGCAATTGAAATTGAAAAATCTTTTCCAATTATAATTTTGACTTATTTAAAGTTAATCCAGAGATTGTTGAACCCTGCACCACCAGAATGTTGTTGTTGTAGCAGCGAGATTTAAAGACAAGGTGTTGTTGAGTTTTCAGTCCTAGAAACGAAGTTTCTTCACAAAAGCCGATAATCTGGCCATGACTTGAATTCGCCCTTATACTTATGACTGCGCGAAATAACTCTTAAGGGGTCTGTACACGGTCAAGCATTTCTTATCAAGCGGTACGATAGTATTAGTAAAAATGTGTTTGTATGTATGACACCGACAATGATGGATGCAAAATCAAAAAATTTTGTTATGACGGTGAATAATTTTTACGTCCAGCACACGTACACGAGTGAATTCGCCTGCATGACAAGCATTTTGGCCGTGTACAGACCCCTTTAAGCTTCTAGAAAATTGTCAACTACTGCCTAAAGAAATCATGCTTTTATTCTTTATTTATCCCTTATCTTGCATATGAGAACCCCGTCCCGAAATTAACTTGCTAACGCGCATAATTCTTGTAAAAGTTGGCTTGAATAGCTTTAAAATCGCTTTAATCCGTATAAAAATCCTCAAAATTTAATTTCAACGCTGTTAAAATTAATGTCATTCAATATCGGGCACTGATTAAAAATTGTTTAAGCCTCAAGGTATATAACAACCCAGAATTGTGGTTCCAACAAGATGGACCAACAGCTAACAGTGCTCGGTCAACTATGGCTCTTTTTTGGCGATCCTAACGGGTCTTATGCTTCACCCTATAGGACCCGTTCCCGAAGAAAAATCACTTTAAGCGACAAAAATCCTTAAAATAATGTTATACAAAAGACAAACTTTTGTTAAGAAAGGTCCAAGCGAATATGGTTGAAATAGGTCCATAACTTAGTATCCTTATATAATTCATTCCTAAGAAAAGTTTAATCCAAATAAATATTTTTAACGTATTAGCATCAAGACAAAATTGGTCATGCATAACTTTTAAGTGAACCTAGAAGGGTTATAGTGGGGAACATTAGGGCAGATGAGCTTACTACACTCAGGTTAAGGCACCTCTGCTCTCCCGCAAACTCGAACTTCCGCTATTTACTATCGATACTGCTAAGGACAGGTAGCCCACTAACACTGGATGAAGGATTGCCAGGCAATTATGGCCTCGCATCGATGACGGGCTTACCATGTCTCTACTATCGATGACTAAAAGGGACGTATCACTATTGGTATCTATAATCACGGGACAATGTCTTATAACACAGCGTCTGCCAGAAGCCAGACACTATAATTACTGGCACAGCTGCGGTGACGAAAATAGCAAGAGGATCAAAACCTCTTCCTCTGTCATTGTCATGAACTGACAAGAAGGCAACTTGCAAAAATGGGGTCCGTCACCTTTAATGTATTATATGATATCTCTGGCGTTAAACTGGAGTGCATTTTAATTTTCGTTGGATAATCGGTTTTGTTATACGGCGGGAATTATCTTTAGCGGACCTCCATGGAATCGCAATGTGTGTCAGATAAGTACTTTCTACCTTACATAACTAAGACAAATACAAGAAATTCTGTGGGGATAGAACCACAATTTTTTAATACTGCCAATATGGGATGCATTATTGAAAAATCTCTTCAAAATATAGAGATTACTTTAGAACTTTTTTGTAGATATATAGGCTTTTTCGATCAAATTTTATTGGCATAGATCCATTATTGATCTGAGACTATAATTTCAGAAATCATTTTAACCGTAAAAAAAATATCAGAAAACCTCTTTGAATTGATTTAAATCGATTTTTATGCAATACCTAAAGATCTAATAGAACGATATTCTCGAAAATGGTTTCAACACTTTCTTTTCAAATACGTCCATCATAGATCCGAAAAAATATAAATATTGACGATTCGACCATATTTTATTGGCATAGAACTTAAATGGATTTAAAGAGCTATCTTTTCCCGGAATCCGCTTTAGAAAATAATCAGGTATTTGATGAAAATCGATCGATTTCAAAACGAGCGTTTTTGGTAGTTGAATTTCGAGCGATTTTAATATCCATTTCTGAGTTATAGTTAAAAATTTTTGTTTAAAATGCGGTTCAACTATAATTTAGGATACTGAAAACGATATGCGCGGTTTCCAATTGTATTGTTTTCAAAATCGCTTTCTATTACATACCTAAATATTATGCACGGGACAAAATAAATTTTTATAAATAATCGAAGTTTTTAATAACCTCTCCTAAAATTGTTCTCACGAAAATGTACCCCTTAATTTTGTTATAAATTTGGATATGCCTAAAAACTGTCGTATTTAAACTAACAAGTGGTGCAGGATTTTATAAAGTCGGACTAGGCCGATTAAATTTTCTTCAATGTAAATTATTGTTTCGTTTTAATTTAACAGATGTTGGGAAAACTGCCCGATAATTGAGACGATTTCAAAACTCTCGAAACTTAAATGAGTAAGAATTACGTAAACAAATAAGAGAGCTGTCCTATTTATGCTAAAGTCAGACAAGATCCGACTATATTTTCTAAATTGTGAATTAATTGTGAGACGATGTTAAAGTTTAATGCCTGTATTCATGAAAATATTTTAAATTTAAAAAAGGATTGCAAAACAAATTTTCTATGAAAATTTTCCTTAATAAACGTTTCTTAAATTTAATAATCGCTTATGAATATGGGGATGAATCAATAAAAATAACAAAAGCATTCGATATCGACCGAAATAAAAATGCATACAATTTATAGGGGTATGTTGATCGATACACCGTAATTTGGCTCCTGTACCCATGTTCTGTAACTCTCGCGTCGAGTTGCCAGTGAATTTTTCGAAAAAAATACCTACACGTGCTAAAAAAAATCCGATTTTTCCCTACACGTTAAAAAAATTTCCCCTACAAAAATCCCTACGTATTATTGTCATTAAAATAGAATTAAAAACATTAGTAATAAAAAATAAATTTTATTTGAATATGTATATTAAAGCTTTGGGAAAAAAATAAGTAAAAACCAAAAAAAATAATATATAAGGGGGTTTTCATGTCAAGTGACCCAATTTTAAAATTGATGTCTTCCGATTTGGATGAAATTTGCACCAAGGTTAGTCCTATGGTAGTAGCTTAGATACGAATTTTCAACAAGATCGGTCAAAAAGTTTCTGAGATAGAAACAAAGACATCGATTTCAAAATTGGGTCACTTGACACGAAATCCCCCATATGTATGTTTATTTTAATTAATTCAGTTAAATCTTTTAACATTGAATAACATCGCAGTGGTATAAGAAAGAACCATTGCCATTAGTGACTAGCGAATTGGTTGGCATTTTCACTCTATACACCAATGGCGCTAGTGATAGTGTATACTTCGCCAAACCCTAAGCAATGCAAGAAATATATTTTTTTCAATCAATTTTTTATTTGTCACTAAGGCATTGATGTTCATTTCATCAAACAATTGTTTAGAAACCCCACCAATTTCGTTTTTAAGATATCTTAGAAAAAACATATATCGGGTGATTTTTTAGCTATTATCTTTTTGGCAACACTGGTTTAAACAGCTGACGCACGTTTCGTGTTTTGTTTCACTGTCAAACATCTTCACTTTGGTCTATAATTTAACCATGAATCGTCTTACAAACGAACAACGCTTGCAAATTATTGAATTTTATTATCAAAATGCGTGCTCTGTAAAGAAAGTTCATCGCGCGCTTCTTCCATTTTATGGTCAGTTTAATCGACCCACTGTAGCGGCTATTCGGGCTATTGTGACTAAATTTCGCACCAAATTTACATTGTTGGACATTAAACCACTAACACGCTTACGTAGAGTGCGAAGTGAGGAAAATATCGCAGCTGCATCGGCCAGTGTTAATGATGGCCATCAATTATCGATTCGTCGCCGTTCGCAGCAATTGGGCCTCTGTAACTCAACCACGTGCAAAATTTTGCGGAAGGACTTAGGTATGAAGCCTTTCAAAATACCGCTGGTGCAAGAATTGAAGCCGAATGACCTACCGCAACGTAGAATTTTTGGTGAATGGGCTCTTGGAAAGTCGGCCGAAGATCCACTTTTTTTATCGAAAAATTGTGTTCAGCGACGAAGCTCATTTTTGGCTCAATGGGTACGTTAATAAGCAGAATTGTCGATTTTAGAGTGAAGATCAGTCAGAAGCATTGCAAGAGCTACCAATGCATCCAGAAAAAGTCACAGTTTGGTGCGGTTTATGGGCTGGTGGCATCATTAGACCGTACTTCTTCAAAGATGATGCGAATCGTAACGTAACTGTAAATGGTGAGCGCTACAGTGAGATGATATCCAACTTTTTTTTGCCCAAAATGCAAGAGCTTGACTTGCATGACATGTGGTTTCAACAAGACGGTGCCACATCCCACACAGCACGCTTAACAATGGACTTATTGAGAGGCGAGTTCGGTGAACATTTTATTTCACGTTCGGTACCGGTCAATTGGCCACCTAGATCGTGCGATTTAACGCCTTTAGACTATTTTTTGTGGGGCTATGTTAAAGCTCATGTCTATACACACATGCCCGCTTCAATTGACGCATTGGAAGACAACATTGAAGCATTTATTCATGAGATACCGGCCGAAATGTTGGAAAGAGTATGCCAAAATTGGACTAACCGGATGGATCATTTGAGGCGCAGTCACGGTCAACATTTGCATGAAATATTCTTCAAACATTCAATTATATGGACCGTACTATCGATTCAAAAAAAGATTTCATGCATTTTTCTGAATTTTATGTTTTTTTTTTTTAACTTTCCTATAGCTCTTAAAAAATCACCCATTACATACATAAATACATAGTTAGAAGTGTCGCGAACTTTTTTACCACTAACAACTCTGGAAAATAACATTTTTCAAGATTTTGGACAAGAAAATATCATTTATTTCATAAGTAATGCGATATGACGAAAAATGCCTACATTTTGGAGATTATAAAAATGTGTCAGATTTTCCCTACGCTTCTATTTTAGTATCAAAAACTCCCACATGTAGGGATTCTCCCCTACTTCTGGCAACACTGATACTAACATGGAAAAGTAACTTATGTCTAAGTTTCATTTGAGGTTTTTTTGCTTTAAGTCTTTATATTTTGATATTAAAGACAACTTTACAAGATGCTTAAAGTAAATGCTAAAAAAAATTTAGTAAATACTTATTGCCTTATTCATAAAATATAAAATAAGTTTGAAATGCGTTTTAAGGCAAAATTTTCATACAAATTTTTCTTAAAATGCATTTCAAATCTATTTTAATTTTTTATGAATACGGAAATTAAGATTTAACACTTTTTCTAATTTTCAAAACTCAATTTTGTCTTTTGTCGACTTAAGCTGCTCTTTCGTATGACCACATTTATGTATATTGAGGACAGCGAAGCGCTCTTGGTCCAGCTACATGTACACACAGCGTCAAAATTAAGTCGACATTAGCGATAACTTTATACTTCTTTTAACTATAGTTAACATGTTATCACAAAAATAATTTTAACTTTTAGCGCCCATTATTGGAAATCAACTACATACACAGTAAGAAAAAACTCGTACTAAATTTAAGTTTTTTCTACTTACTTTTAGTACGAGTCGTACTTAAAAGTGTTAAAAGTACTTAATTGAAAGAAACCAAAATGGGGTAACTTTCGAAAACCAATATGAGTGCATACGCTTGTGTTTGTTAAAGTTTGTTGTAGAAACAACAACAACACTCCAAAAGATGGTAAAAAAAACGATTTGCTTGTTTTGTGTAGAAACAACAATACTACAAGAAGAAAAACAAACATTATTTTAGTGTTTAAAAAGTAAAATTAGAAGCAAAAATTCCCAAATTCTACTTATTAAAATTATTTAGTTAAATACCTCAAATTTTCAAAGTGAAATGTTTAAGAAAAAACTGCTGGAATCTTATAACTGATAGTTCTTCTTTATGTATAGTAAATAATAATATTATCTCTGTCTCTGGTTTTTTTTATTACATATTTCTTTACATTCCTATACAAATTTTACCGAAATTTTTACCGACATTTTATTATTGGACCCCAATTTATTTTAATAATTTTTCTATTATGATTTCTATAAAAAATATTCTTTTTGCAATTCCTTTTTTTAAAACTTTACCATTGTTGTTTTTTAATACAATTTCCTTAAAACCCACCTAAATAAAGGCGCCGGAAAGGCCTGGGCCGGGCATAATAATGTTAGGCCTTGGGTAGCCGCTGCGGTAAAACTACTGCTTGTTTGTTGGGAGGGAAATTTGGGTGAAACCCTACCAACTGGTTCTGTAAATTTTGGGGTTTTTAAAAATGTAGATGGTTTTTAATAAAGCACTAAGTTTTTTTTTATTAAAAATTTAATTTTCGTATACAATAAAAATTAAAACTTACCTTCTCAAGGATTAGGGTTTCTATCGAAAATTCTCTAACATTTATTTTGAATTAATTTTTTTTTTTTTTGGAAATTTAAGAAGAATTTGCAAGCGCACCATTTACTCAAGCTCAAGTCAAGCATTTTGTTTTTTAATTTATAGAAAAACATTTTATTAAAATTTATGATTTTAATACAAAATTAATGTTTTGAATTTAACTTTTTGGTTTTAAAAAGGTTATAAAAATTTTTAAATTTTGAAAAATTTGAATTTAAAGCGCACTTTTAGGTTACCCTATCCCAACATTCAGGCAGTTTTCAATAAATATATAAGGCTAAATAAGCAACAATTTTTTGATGGACCCGGAAATTTTTGTACTTAATTAAGATTTTTTTTTTAAATATTTTCAATGAAAAAAGTTTTTAATTAAAAAAAAAAAAACGCCAAAGAAAAAGATTTTCTTTTTGAAAATCTTTTTGATTGTTTTTTTGTTTTATTTAAAACATTTAAATTTTATCAAAATATTGTTGCTTTTTCTGGTATTTCATATAACTTATAAACTAAGAAGAAAAGTGTTTAATTTATTAAAAAAATTAATTAAAATATTAAAATTAAATGAATGAGAAATGGAAATGACAGATTTTTTGGGGTTTTTTTTTATTTTAAACACTTTTCTTAATTAAAGGGGAAAAATATTTCAAAAGTTAAAAAAAAGCAAAATTCGATCTACACCACTGTACAGATTGTTCCAGTTAGAATGTTATGACAAAATATTCGTTACGCCTAAAAGTAGGCTTTTAATTAAAGTGAATTAAAATTAAAGTGTCATTATTCTTAAAAAATTGATAATAATTATGGCAGAAGGTTGAAGAACCTACTAGAAGATAAGGGCAAAGGGATAAGGATAATTTAATTTGAGTCTTCGTGTGGTAAAGTTTCTGACTTTGTGGTTTTTAAAGGTAAAAACCGGCCATTTACTGTTAATCGAAATCGAGTGAAATTTAAATCTATTGAAATTTTCATTTTAATTGTTTTAAAAATGAACGTTTTTCTTTTGGTAAATCATCAAATGTAGTCGTTAGACTGGCGCGAATCATTTTAAGAAATCAAAATTTTCAACTTTATTGCGATAATTACTTTACTTCTTTGCCTCCTCTCCTTGACTATTTAGCATAAGAAGGAATTGGAACAATAAGAAGAAGGCGAATCCAAAACTTCAAAGTTCTGACGGAAAAGTTTCGTGGAAAGAACACAAAATTGTAAATTTAGCTTCGACTTTCGTTGGTGAAATATATATTTCTTTAACAACTTATTGGTTAACTTAAACTTTTGAAATATTTTTTCCCTTTTTTTAATTTTTAAACCTTAAAAAAACAAACCATATTTTTTGTTACTCAAATTAAAAATTTTATCACGATTAAATAATTCAAAAAAAATATTTACGGTTACTAGGAAAAACATTCCATATTCGGCTGTGCTGAATGTTATAAACCCTTCACCATACTTTTTATATTTAAGAAATATCTGCGTCAAATTTGGTCCTCCTAGATCATATGTGCGAAAACCATTATTTCGGAAAGAAAAACCAGGTATTTGTCTATAACTCGGTCATTTATATGCCGTTTTTAATTATTTGCACTACTAGTATTCCACTAAGTGAATTCAGGCGAAAGTTAAAAATAAAGTTCAAAGATTATGATAAGATTTGAAGAAGCAAAGGCTTGGTTTTTGCTCATATCTCAGCCGTTTGTGGACTCATTGAGATGAATTTGAATAGCAATTTTTTCTAGACTTTATTTGATATGAAAATATAACAACCTGGTCACTATTATAGCTAGGGTCTTCGGAAAACCCATTTCAACAGAAAAACATACAGAAACAATGAAGGACGGACAGACGGATCCAGAATATATACTTTAAAGGATCCTAAGATTAATAATGTAGCGTAAACAAACGTAATGAAAAACTTTCCACCAGTGGTGAAGGGCTTACAAATAATTTAATATGGACTCCATTTCCGATTTTAAAAAAAAAAAATTTAAAAAAATAGTTCTTTAACTTTTAATTATGGTTTGTTTTTTTTTTAGAATTATTTAGAAAAAATATTCAATATTTAACAAAAATTTTTATAACTTATTCAAAGAATTTAAAAAAAGTTTTAAACATTTTTTTAAAATTGAATATTTTTCCTTAATTTGTATATAGAAAACATCAAAAATAATTTCTTTAAGGACAAATTCAACTTACCGGTAATCACCAAACGTCCTTTAGTGGCACTTAATCTTGTTTCTCCGGTTAATCTGTGTTTGGTGCGGCACTGATACGATTTGTAACCATCTTCGGGTCCAACTTCGCGTATGTGTAATTCTCCCGAGGGCAAAACCAAATATTTGCCATCTTTGTTTTTTATAAATTTTTTTTTTTTTTTTTTTGAATAGCAGTTAAAAGAAAATAGAAAAAGATATGAATAAGTTAGATTTTTAGAAAATGTTTAAAACAATTTTGAACAGAAAACAAACTACTAACACCAAAAAAAAAAAAATTAGAAAGTTTTTTTTTCAAGTTTTCAAAGGAATTTTAAGAATTTTTTTAAATCTCTACAGACTTTAGTCTCTGTTTTTTTTTTTTTTTGTTTTGTTTTGTTTATCATTAAAAATTTAAATAACTTATTAAAAAAAAATTTTCAAAGTTAAAAAAAAGTTTTAACAATTTCCATTTACTCTCATAATTTTACAAAAAATTTAAAAATTTTTATTGAAATTTTTTTTTTATCTGATTATACATTATAAGAACATTTTAAAGAATTTATAAAAAAAAAATTATTTTTTAAATTTTCCAAACTCAAAAATGCTTTTAAAAAAATTTTCAAAAATTTCAATTAAATTTTATCATTTTTACGAAAAATGGAAAAATTTCATAAAAAAAATTTTTTTATTTATTATATATTTGAAAAATGTTAATAATTTTTCTTAAATATATTAATCATTTTTATTTCTCGAATGTGTTCAATGAGTCAAAAATCGGTTAATATTATAAAAATAACTAAAGAAATAATTCTCACATTCTATTTCCTTAAATATTAAATACTCAAAAAAAATTTTTTTTTAATGTGAAAATTTTTTTTAAAAATCTCAATTTTGTTATCATCTTTACAAAAACTGTAAGAAATTTCCTCAAAACTTTGAAAAGATTGATTAAAAATTTGAAGAATTTAAATTTTTAACTTGCAATTTTAAACATTTTTATTTATCAAAATTTAATATTTGTTTAGGAAATTATTTTTTTTTATATATATTTGAGATTTTTCTAAAATTCTTAATATATAAATATTTTTTTTATTTTTAATTTTTTTTAATATTAATTTTTTTAAGTAACTTTGTAAAAATTTTAAAGAATTTTTTTTTTTTTGTTAAAATTTTTTATCAAAATATTTATTAAATTTTATAAAAACAAAGACTAAAAAAAAAAAATTTTAATATAATTCAAAAAAAAAACTTTCTAATTTTCTTTATTTTTTTTTTAAGTTTAACAAAAAACACTAAAATTTGAGTTATAAAAATTTACAAAATATTAATTTATTTACAGTTTGTTTTTAATTATTTACATTTTTTTCATATTATTAATTTTATGTTATTTGTTTAATAAATTTTATTTATAGTTTTTTTAAATTTTTCCTAATTTTATTTATTTTTTCTTTTAATAAGAGTGTTTTTTGTTAAATATTAGTAAAAATATTTTGAATAAAGCATGCAAGGGTTAATTTATTTTATGCATATTTTGTTTATATGTATTTACAAGATTAGAAAAAAAAATCTACGAAAATCTTATGAAATTTTATAAAAATTTCAAGAACTTTTAATTTTAAAACTTAAAAATGTTTTAATTTTATTTTAATAAAAAAAAAATAATCAATTGATTTCCGTCAATCTTATTTGGATGATTCTCAGTCTCAATTTTGTGTTCTTTTTTTTTTTTAACTTTACCAATTTTATTATTAAAACAAAATGAGAAGGTAAAATTCATAATATAGTTTTCGTCCCATTCAATAGATCCTGAAATAAAATTATATTTTTCGAAATATTAACATTTTTATGTACTGAGCGTTACATTTGCTTAAACTGTATTTGCCTAATTATTAAAAATATAAGAAGGTGAAATTAATATTATAGTTTTCGCCTCGTTCAATGGATCCTGAAATAAGCTTATGTATATTGAAATTTTAAAATATTTATGTATTAAGCGTTACACTTGCTTACACGGTTGTTCTGGCAATGACAAAAAGAATTGTTCACAAAAAGTGAGTATAAGATTTAAAGGACAATGTCTCTACTCTTTAAAAAAAATATATGTACATACATATATATTTAAAATAATCGTAGGTGAAAATTAAAAATTATGACCATTTTTATTTATTTTTGACTTGGTATCCCACGGAACAGTGCAATATTAGAATTTTTCAAAATTATTTTTTCTAAAGGTAATATAAATATGAATAAATAGCAGGCCAAATATTCTTTCGACCGACAATGACAAGTTTTAGGCCAATTTCGAATAATTATTCGTACCAGAATGTGATCTATCAAATACTTTCTTTGGATATATAAAAACTGAAGTGAACATTTTGGAAATTAATCTGGTATTTCTAAACGAAAAATCCTATTGGAATAAAATTTTTTATTTTTTTTCATCCGAAATGTTTTTTTATTTTTTGTTTTTTTGCTCAAAAGAAAGATTATGTCTTTTTTGGTCGCGGGATGCGAGTGGCTTATTATAAAAATGACCAGAACTAACTTAAAGGAAAAGACATAAGTTTTCTTTTGAGCAAAAAAAAAACATGCCCCCTAGAAAAAAAATTTTTTTTAGTCTAAAAAAAAATTTTTTTTCAAATAGCTATCGAAGCTACTTAGGACAAATTTTGCTAACACCAATAGGTAATAAGTTACATGGATGAGAAATACCACCTGTATGGCCAAAATGTCAAACTTTGACCCCCTCTAACTCAGTAACTTTTTGGCTGAACTTGTTGAAAATTTGTGTCTACTATCTAATAGGACTAATCTTGGTGCAAATTTCATCTAAATCGGAAGACATCGATTTAAAAATTGGGTCACTTGACATGAAATTTTGTCGATGTAACGTTCAATGCATTTTTATACGAATTTCATATTATTTGACAATACAAACTATATGTTGATTTAAAACCAATTGAGGTGTATAATCTTTTATACGTTTTAACATAAGCCCCTAAAATATATCCTAAAATTGTTCAATAATTTAAAAAATTTTGTATAACACTCAGTACTTTTTTTAGGATACCAACCATGATTGATCGATGAAAAGTTTTACAATAATGTTAGACTATGTACATATTTCAAAAGTTCACAAAACTTTAAAACATTTAGAATAGAGATAGGCAACCTATTTTGCGATTGCATGCGTTGTATAAATTCTACATATGTTGTTGTTAAATTCTCTTCAATGTGTTTGCGCACGTAAGTAAGAAAAGAGAAAACGTTGCGCCCTTAATATGTCTATCGTAGAATTAGAATGACAAATTGATGATTTTATTTAAGTGTTTGTTGTCAATGCGAATTCAACAATTAATCGGCGTAATGAAGCATACTCAAAAATAATAACGCTCAATACTATATGCAGATTTAATTTTTAAATGTATGTGTTTAATAAATAAAATATTTAACCATATTAACAACGGACATTTGTTGAGAATCACCCATATTCATTTTTTTATATTTATTTACAATTTTTTTTTTTTTCTTTTAAATTTTAGTAGATTTTTTTTCTAAATAATTTTAAGAATTTTTTTTTCTTTATTTAAAAAAAAAACCCTTAAAACTGTGCAATATTTACAATATACAAAGCAAGCGTTACAATAATAAGCAAAATGCTTTAATAATTTTTAATAAATTTAACTAATTTATAAAAAAAAATTTACAGATTTTATTGTAATTAATGGAAATTTCATGTATTTAATGCAACCCTGCTGGTAAAAGGTGGGCGTTTTTACACTATTGTTTTATACAGTACTCAAATGTAAACAAACTCATCAAATGTAAACAAAACAACGTGTACAAAAACACTTACACGCAGCTGAGTGATTGTAATTGCTACTTCAAGCCACTGACGACAAGCTTTTTTGTTATTTTCTCTAAATTTTACTAATTTTTATATTAATAAATTTTAAGACAAAAAGTCGTAAGGAGGGAAAAATAAATCGGTTGAACCTCAATTATGTCTCAGAGTCATTGAAAATATGGACCATCCGATAGAGGTTTGCTACAGAAGCCGTCGCGAGCATTTGGCCGATATTTTGTTTCACACATAATTTTCATAGATCCTTCTATCATAATAAAAAATAGTGAGAAAATTTTCAGAAAACTTTGTTTTATTTACAATTACGATCGTGCGTCTTGGTTGGAACACATTTTTCAAAAGAAAATCCAATTTTAGTTGAAGATTCCAATATTTTTTAATCCTGCGTGTTCTTCTAACAAAATTATTCGGCCTTTTTATGAGTGTCATTGTCATAGTCAACAACTCGACATATTTAAAAATTGGTTTGTATGTATTATAATTGTCGTAAACGACATAAGTACGACAACCTTTTTAGGTTAATTTTTATTTTCGTATATTTGAAATGACATCGTAATAAGGTTATTGTTTTTTTTTTAATTGGACCGACCGTTCATTATTATTTTTTAGATTTATTTTAACTTTGTTTGGAAAGTCCTCGATATTTCGTATCGATCTGGAACGGAAAATATTGTTTTGTATTTAAAATAATTTCATTCAATACTTTCTTTTATTTATGTTTATTCAGGGTTGCATTAAAATCCATTTCGAATTATATTTTACCACAATTTGTCCTTATTAAAACATTTTTTTTAATAAAATTTTTTTTACAAATTTATATACAAAATGAACTTTTTTTTAAATATTTTCGCCATAGTTTTGAATTTAAAGAAAATTTATTATCTTGCTTAAAAAAATTCAAAACTTTTTTTACAAAAATACTTTTCAAAAAAGGTTCAACAAGCAAATCTACTTTATAAACTACTTAAAAATGAAGGGGGATTTATTAGGGATCAAGGAAAGCCGGGAATGGCTTATGGATATTTTGGGATCAAGGGATTTTTCTTTTAAGGAAAGGATTATAAAATAAATGAAGAAACAAAAAAAATAAAATAAATGAAATTAAAAAAAGCCTAAGACCCTAAAGGAACTATCAACAAAAAGAAAAAACCTAGACCAATCTAACCTAAATTGTGTTTTAAACGAAAATTTATTTTAAAAATATTTTTTAAATTTAAACAAAATGGTTTTATTTCTTTGGATAAAAATGATTAAAGGAGAAAGGAGTTTTGTATACAAAAGAAGAAACAACAACGTTTTTTACCACTTTGTATGTCCGTAGAGGAAGAAGCAAAAATTTCTCTTTCTTCATCTTCTAACCAGGAGGCAACTTGTATAAAATCGGCCACAAAAGAAGGTATATGACATTTTAAAATTGCACTATTGCCCCGTAAAACCGCCTCATCCATAACATTAACTGTATACGACTGAGGGACAACTGGAATTTTAAGTTTTGGGAAAAAATATAAACAGAAAACAAGAATTAAAGAAAATCTTTTACACAAACCAAAAAAAAGGAAATTTTTTAAACAAATGATTGATTAATAAAAAAAGGAACTTAAAATTACCCCCTTCATTATAAATTATTTTTACTACAAAATATATACCAAGAAAGAAAAACGTTAAAATCTAAATACCAGTTTCGTTTTTGGTATAAACACCGCCCTCAGTATCTAACCAATCGGTAATTTCTAAATGATCGGCCACAAAAGAGGGCGTTTGACATTTAAATATGGCCGCATTGCCCTTAATGACATACTCATCATAGACCTGGGATTCGAAAAATTGCTTAACAACTGCAACAAAAGAAAAAACATAAATAAGGAAATAATTTAGGGAACCAAAACCAAAAGCCAAGTTACAAAACCTTTAAGCATAACACACTGCCAGGGATTGTTTTATTAGCAGGATAATTTGGGATTTTTTAAAATCTTAATTTAAACTAAAAAACAGTTATTTTTCTTAGTGACAATCTTTACCCATCTCTTCATTGGTTTTTGACCTGAAAATTTCCTTGCCCTCTTCATCCACCCACGATTCAATTATTATAAAATCGGCCACAAAAGAGGGTACTAAACACTTCAAAGTGGCCGAATTGCCTCTTAAAACAAATTCATCGATAACCCGAGTTTGATAGAATTGATGGACAACTAAATTGAAATATAAAATTTGCGATAAAAAATTTAATAAAAGAAATTAAAAGAAAACTTAAGAAATGTTCGAAACTTAATAAAAAATGGACATTTTGTGGCTAAACAAAGGGGAATTTTTTTTAATGGGAGTTTTGTTTCAAAGCTGCCGGGCTTAAGATTGTTTAGAAAAAGTTTGTGAAAACCTGTACTAAAAATTTTTGAGGAAAAATCTTTCGGTTGAAAAAAAGTCTTCTTTTTCAAATAGTACTTTTGCGTTTTTTTTTTTTTTTTTTTTTTCAAAAAATTCTTTTTAAACAGAAAATTACGAGGTATTTGGTTAAAAAATGAAGTTTTAGGTAAAAAAGGTACTTTTTCTTAAACTAGTACCTTTTTCTTTAAACAAATTTTTATATTTTTTTTTTTTGCTAAATAGTGCATTGCTATTAATTACTGCTATTTGTGATAAAAAGGTACTTTTTGCAATAAAAAGGTACTTTTTGGAATAAAAATGTACTTTTGGTAATAAATAAATACTTTTTGTAATAAAAAGGTACTTTTTGTAATAAATACATACTTTTTGTAATAAAAAAAAGATACTTTTTGTAATAAAAAGGTACTTTTTGTAGTAAAAAGGTTTGTAATAAAAAGGTACTTTTTGTTATAAAAAGATTCTTTTGTAAAACAGGTACTTTTTGTAAAAAAAAACTACTTTTTGTAATAAAAACTACTTTTTCGAATAAAAAGGACCTATTTGTAATAAAAAAAGTCATTTTTGTAATAAAAAGGTACTTTTTGTAAAAAAAACGATACGTTTTGTAAAAAGGAGGTACTTTTTGTAATAAAAAGGTAATTTTTGTAATAAAAAGGTACTTTTTGTAATAAAAAAGTACTTTCTTGTAAAAAAGTACTTTCTTGTAAAAAAGTACTTTCTTGTAAAAAGAATACCTTTGTCTGGTTCACATTATGTACCAAAGTTTTATTTCAGAAAGCCTTAATTTATTTGTGAGATGGAAAAATAACTAATAAACTTTTAGAAAGTCGTAAACCAACTTTCATTGTATGAAGCCAGACAAAAGGACCTTTTTAAAAAGAATTTTTTTCTTAACCCTTAACTTTACTGCTATTCAAGGAAAGGTATTTTTTTTCTTTTAATTAAAATTATACGCTTAGTTCAAAAAGCTACTTTAAAGTCAAAGGTTTTTGGTTCTTTACTGCATTTCTTCAAAAGGAAAGGTACTTTTTTGTTTAAAAAGAAGGTTACTTTTTTTTGTTGGCAATTGCAAACTTATGTTTAAGAAAAAAGCAGTTTTGCGTTTAATATTTTTTTGGTAGAAACAAAATAATATATGTTACAAAAAGTTTTTTATTGTTCAAAAACAAATATTTTTTGCGAAATTGGTACTTGAAAAAAAAACTTAAATTGTTATTAAAAGAGTATTTTTGTTGTAAAAAAATTTTTTTTATTATTTTTATTTATTTTTTTTTTTTAAGAACACTTTATCAAGGGAAAAAGTACTTTTTTGTTTTAAAGGTAATAAAGGTCCTTTTTTTGTTAAAACTGTAACATTTTGTTAAATGAAGATTAGTTTTGTGTTTAGTAAAGTTTTCTTCTTTATAATTGTTTGTAAGAAATTTATTTGTTTTACTTTAAAATTCAAAAAGGTACTTTAATGTGAGAGGATTTTGGTTCTTTACTACATTACTTTGAAAGGAAAAGTACTTTTTTGTTAAAAGTAAACTTAAGGTTAATGGTACCTTCTTAGTTGAAAATTGTTAACTTGTGTTTAAGAAAAGAACAGTTTTGCGTTTAATAAAATTGTTTTCTCTTTTTTTATAAAAACAAAATAATTTTTGATACAAAAAACTTTTTATTATTTAAAAAAGGACTGTTTTGCGAAATTGGTACTTGAAAAAACTTAAATTGAAGAAATTTTTTTTATTTTTATTACATTCGTTTTTAAGCACACTTCCTTAAGGGAAAAATACTTTTTTGTTTGAAGGGTACTTTTTTGTTTTAAAGTGAAAAAGGTACTTTTTTGTTTAAAATGGCATAAAGGCACTTTTTTGAAAATGTTTAAGGAAGATTAATTTGTGTTTAGTAAAGTTTTCTGCTTTATATTTGTTTGTTAGAAATTTATATTCTTTAACATACTTTTTGTCTAAATAGGTACTTGTTTGTTTTGTTTGTTCCTTTTTGTTTAAAAAGTTACTTTTTGTCTAAGAGGGTACTTTTTGCCTAAAAAGTTACTTTTTGCTTTAAAAGTTACTTTTTGTTTAAAAAGTTACTTTTTGCCTAAAAAGTAGCTTTTGGTTTAAAAAGGTACTTTTTCTTTAAAAGAGTACTATTGGTTGAAAAAGGTACCAGGTTTTTGTTGAGAAAGGTACTTTTTGTTTAAAAAGGTACTTTTTGTTTAAAAATGTACTTTTTGCTTAAATAGGTGCTTTTTAAAAAAGGTACTTCTCGTCTAAAAAGGTAATTTTTGTTTCAAAAGGTACTTTTTGTTTAAAAAGTTACTTATCATCTAAAAATGTACTTTTTGTTTAAAAAGGTATTTTTTGCTTAAAAATTTGCTTCTTTTTAAAAAGGAATAGATTTTAGTTTTTTTGTAAAAACACATGTTTGTTTTAAAATAATAAATTTTTTTTAAAAAGTACTTTTTAAATAGTAACATTTTTTTAAAATTGCTATAATTTATAAAAAAAAAATACTTTTCACAAACTTTTTTAATAAATCAACGAAAACAAAATCCGCTACATACGAGGGTATTTCACATTTCATTACCACTGAATTGCCCCGTATAACATATTCATTATCGGCCTCCGATTCATAAGATTGAATGACAACTAAAACAAAATTAATGATGAAGATTTTTTTGATTTGGAAATTAAATTAAAGGGATAATATTGATTTAAGGATTTAAAGGAACGCGAAAACATACTTTGCAAAGAAATTAAAAGAACAGAATAAGCTACTTCAAAAAAAAAAGTACCATAAGCTTGAGTAGAATTATTACGCCACAATTCTACACCCTCCTCATCGATCCAGGCTTCTATCTGTACAAAATCGGCGACAAAAGAGGGAATTTTACATTTCAAAACGGCAGCGTTGCCTTTTATCACATATTCATTTTCGGCCTCGGTTATATAGAATTGTGAAACAACTAAAAGTTTTAAAACAAAATGAAAATTTTTGAAATTAAAAAACTAAAGAAACTTAGAGGGATTTTTTTTTTAAACAGGGATTTTAAAGGGATAAATTTTTTTCAAAACTATATACAATTTTGTTTAAATGAATTGTTCGCCAACCGTAATTATCAGAAAATGTCAAAACATTGCCCTCTTCATCGATCCAGGACTCAACGCGTACAAAATCGGCCACAAACGAGGGTATCGAACATTTTAAAACGGCCGCATTGCCTTTTATAACATATTCGGTCATAATTTCAGCTTCATAGAATTGATTTACCACTAAAAGTTTTGAATATATTTAAAAAAAAAGTTTAAAAAAAAATTTCAGATAAAATGATAAAAAAATATTTTTGGATTCAAAAGTATTTCAATCCAGAATTTTGCTATAAAAGTTTTTAACAGACCTAAATTTTTTTGAAAAATTTGGTTTTTTTTTTTTTTGTAAATGAAGAAAATTTTCAAAATATTTTTTAAATAATAAAATATTAAAAATAAAATTAAAAAATTTAAGTTTAGGGAAAAAAATTTAAAAAAAAAGGAAAAGTCCACCTTCATTTTTGCTTTACTACAGAATAAAAGCAAACTACAAAAGCAATTCTTTCTTCAAAATCCCACCGTAGTTATCGGAAGGCCTTAACTCAGTGCCCTCTTCATCTATCCATGATTCGACTTTCACAAAATCGGCCACAAAAGAGGGTATTGAACATTTCAAAACAGCTGCATTGCCCTTAATAACATATTCCATTAAAATATCGGCACCGTAATATTGATTAACAACTAAATCGGGAAAGGAAAGTACAGAAAAACAATTAAACAAAATTTTAAAAAGGGATTAAAAGGGACCATAAAGGGATTTTTAGTTCTTATCAAAGCAAAATAAACACTTATTTTCTAACAAAAAAAATTATTTTTTATTTTAAATAATTTTTTAATCCTCTAACCAAAATCTTCAGAAGGCAAATACTCGCTACCCTCACTGGATAGCCAGGCCTCGACTTTAACAAAATCGGCCACAAATGAGGGTATGGTACATTTTAAAACGGCCGTATTACCCTTGATAACATACTCTGAAACCACTTCAGCTTCATAATATTGATTAACCACTGGAAGCACAACAAAAAAAATTCCAAATAAATATATACAAATTTCTTTAAAAATTCAGGTTAAATTATAATTCCAAAAAAAAAAATTAAAGGATCTAAAGGAATAAGGATAATAAGTTTTCGTTATATACTCTTTAATTACTATGCTTTAAACAAAAAAAAATACTCTATTTAAAGTTCCTTGTACCCGTAGTCTTTTGTTCATCTAGTGTGGCATACAATTCACCACTCTCATCTTGCCACGAAATGACTTGTACAAAATCAGCCACAAATGAGGGTATAGAACATTTTAACACCGCCGCATTGCCCCTAATAACATATTCATTATTTACCTCGGATTCATAAAACTGTTGGACAACTGTAAGATAAGAAATTTGTTTTGGTAGCGGGGGAAAAAAATGGGAAGCAAAATTTCTATATGAGAAATTGATGTTCAAATGGAAAAAAAATCAATAAGAAATTTAGGTTAATTGAAGCTACTTATTTTTAATGCCTAATTAAAGCAACATTGCAGAGAAATATCCAAATGTAATGTAAACAAAAGAGGTGTTGCAATTTCGTAGAAGAGAATAAAAGTCAACGTAGAACTAACATCCCTGCGGGAAATTTGTGTCATGTAAAAGTGATTGGTCCCATTCATATAAAGTGTTAGAACTAGGACCGGTCTCTACCACCAAAGAACCTATCATGGGGCTACTTTAGTGCCAGTTCGCTTCCCTCTTCGTATGTAACTAAACTAGAACTGTCTTAAGTACTTAAATCAAAAGAAAAGTCCGACTGAACTAAAAAGAAAACAGAAATAAGCTCAACAAAAGAACTGGAACAGAATAAGAACTCGACCATAAATTAATAAGAACTGAATTAGAACTAAACTAAAACTGACTTTTAGAGTTCTGGCTGGGATCTTCACGGCATTAATGTTATCTGTGGAATGCCGAGTGTAACGACATGAGATTTGAGAACATTCTAGAGTAGGCATTGAAACCAGACGCAGTGGGTGTCTTGAAAACCAAATTGCAGACGGCTTAATCGGCATTTCGATGGATCGCTCTAGAGCTCTCATCGAATGTGAATCGTGCAGGACGGCTCCGGAGAGATGGCAGCGCGAGAATACTTGTTCGATAGCCAGGACTCGTTGGCCTGGCTTTGACGCGGGGCAAACCCGAGAACTACTTGGGTTTTGTAGGGACCAGATTAGAACGGTCATTTCGGTCATTACGGGTCACTAGTTGATAGGGACCCCTGCGATAAGGATGGGCCTAGGTTATAATAACTACTGCAACAGTTGTCATGATGATGGGAAAGAGAAAACGATGTGTCAATGTCGCTGCAAATGATCCGATCTTGGGGTTATTAGAATGAGGCATTTTGGAAGACCACAACTGCTCTGCTTCGATTCTACATTGAATATAGGACTACGATCGATCATTCTTTTCTGCAGGTAGTCGAAATCGTTCAAGGCTGCAGTGATGTCTGGGAAATAGTCTGGTGAACAGTGGCTTGACTCTGGTCACTGGCTAGGGTATCTTAAAGGAACCGCTATAAGTACCTAAGTTAACCGTCTTTGTCTAGGCTGCCCATTGAATCTAACCTAAAACTAACTAAAACAAAACTGAAGTATAACAGAACTAAAAAGGAAATAAATAAGAACTACACTAGAACTGAATTAGAACAAATGTAGAGCTCAATTAAAACTGAAATAACACTAAACTAGAACTGAACAATCACTTAACTAGAACAAGAACTGAATTAACCCTAACTACAACAAAACTTAAATTGAACTGAACTGAACTGAACTGAAGCTGAGCTAAAACTGAACTAGAACTGAAATAGAACTGAACTAGAACTTTTTTTTTATAAATTTATTTCATTTATTCACATTTTTAAATTATAAACATTTTGCTTACTGAACTAGAACTTTTTTTTATAAAATTATTTCATTTATTCCATATTTTTAAATTATAAACATTTTACTTACTGAACTAGAACTGAACTAGAACTGAACTAGAACTGAACTAGAACTGAACTAGAACTGAACTAGAACTGAACTAGAACTGAACTAGAACTGAACTAGAACTGAACTAGAACTGAGCTAGAACTGAACTAGAACTGAACTAGAACTGAACTAGAACTGAACAAGAACTGAACTAGAATTGAACTGGAACTGAACTAGAACTGAACTTGAACTGAACTAAAACTAGAACTTAGCTAGAACTGAACTCGAACTGAACTAGAACTGAACAAGAACTAACCAACATCTGAACTAGAACTAAAAAAGGACACCTAGATCTTAAGAAGAACTTGACTAGAACTCAGCTAGAACTAAAATGGAACTGAAAAGCTCAACTAGAACTGAATTTAACCCATTTTTCGCCAACCGGTGATTGTAATCACCAGCACTCATTCTCTTGTTTTTTGTTGCAACGTTTTTATATTCTGTCAGTTACTTAAAATCTTATTTCGTTATTATATTGTCAGTTTACTTAGTGCGGCGAAAAATTGGTTAAACTGCCCAAAAACTAAAATAGAGCTAAACTGGAGCTGAACCAAAATTCAACTAGAACTTATCAAAAACTGAACAAAAAGCAACTATCTGCTGTTAAACGGGTGTTTAAAAAAAGCAGTGACGCTAACTCAAAGCTTTGAAACTCTAAAAAAACAACGTTTATGGCCAACAACATCGATGGAAGTTTAAGGATCAAAATAGCATTCGGTCATATTCATTACAAGAAAAAAATTGCTTCCCAAAAACGGAATTATCTCTAGTGTCTTTAGCTCTGAAAGTTATTTATTTATTAGAATAATTTAAAATATGTAGTTTGAATTAAAATTATAATTTTTGATGTTGTGTAATCGTGATTACAAAATTTTCTCACCTTTTATTCCCATTATAATTTTAACATTTTGAAATTTCTATGAGAACAGCTTAATTTACTTTTTAATAATATTTTCTTTACGTAAACTTCTAAGAGCAAAAGTGGAAAATTTTTCATTTCATTTTGACGGGAGCCTCCATCAATTTAATTTAACTTCATTAATTCTGTTTTAAAGTTAAACACGCAAAGGAATTTATAAATATTTTTTAAAGATACAAGATAGTCTTCAGATTGCAGGTTAAATTACCACGTAAACTTAAGAATTAATAGGATTTTTTTTAATCTTTTCAGAAACTAAAAGATCAGTGAACTTTTAACTTTAAGAGTTGTAAAAAAGTGAGGAAATATTTTGAAAAAATTCCTTGAGAAAATTTTCAAAGAATTAATTTAATTTATTAAGTTGTTACTTGGAGAGGGGTTCTTTTTAGGTTTTTAAAGTAATTCTTGAAATTTATTAAAGATATGAAGCTGGGAAGGTTGCCTAGTATGGGAAAAATAAAAATGAAGACATTTGTAATCTTAATACTAAATGCAAAAAATTGAACAAATCCGGCATTGGGTACGGCAAAAAGTACAACAAATTCCAAAACGTACTTTACATGGAATACCTTAATTTTATCATCTTTTCCATCTGATTTATCCGGCATTTAGGAGTCGTCAACTTAATGATTTTGTTCTATTAAAAAAAACTAAGGAAATTATGAACTTCACCCAAAATTTCTTAAGGTGTATGTTAATGTAAACAATATTTATATAAACAGCATTTTGTATTTCTTAGGAGCCTAGAAGAGCCTTAAATTTTCTTTGTTGTCATTCGTTAAACCGTTTTGGAAGGGGAAGCAGCTCGCGCGCCATTCTCTTTAGTTTAAGGGCATTCAAGCCGTCCTTTTTTATTCGCCTTTTGTTAGTTTTGCGTTTCATTTCGCCTTGGTAAATGGCTTGTGCGGAATTACAGTTTTGCAGTTTTTATAATTAATAAAATGCAATTTATCTGGTGTAGCACTAAATGAAACTAGTATAAGACATGGTGGAGTACCATATATATAACATAAAAGAATTACTGGTGGAGTACCATTTAAAACTCAGATTGATGACGGCTTTCTAGGGAAAGTTTAGCTCGACCGGTGACTTAGAAGAAGGCTCCTAACTTTTTTAGTATTCTGGTAAAACAACTTTAAAAGTTAGCCAACATAAATATAGGAGAGTATTATTACACCTTCCGGGTTTCTTATTCAAAAGTTAAAAAAAATCAAACAAAAAACTTTCTCTTCTTAATGTCTAAAAGCGTTTTTTTAACCAACTCTCCAAATGAAATTTGATAAAAAAAATTAAAATTTAAAATATTCTTATAAATAAGTAAAAAAATAAAAAAAAATTAAAGGATTTTTTAAGTTTTAAGGATCTTTTAAATATTTTAAGGTTCCAACAGAGACACCCTCTTCATTTTTTTTTTAACTAAAAAAAACTACTTAAACTCTATTAGGAAAAATCAATATCTTTCTCCTTCTCTTTACAAAAACACAAACCATATTCAGTGCCCGGCATAAAATCTTCATTTTGATCTGTATGCCAAGAAACCACACTAACAAAATCTGCCACAAACGAGGGAATTTCACATTTTAAAACGGCCGCATTGCCGCGAATAACATAGGCCTTGTTAACATCGGTGTCATAATATTGGGCAACCACTAAATAAAAATTAAGGAGAGAATTTTTTTTTATATCAAAAATAGCTTGTAAAATAACTAAAAATGTTAAAAAGAAAAACTTCCCTTAAAGACAGAAATTAAACCGGTTGTTCTTTAAAACTTTAAAAACTAAATTCATTTAAAAAAAGGTAGTAAAAAATAGGAGAAAAACAACTTAGAAAGTTTAATGTGGCAGTGTTGTATTTATGTGTATATAGTGTGAAAGAGTGGTGTCAGTGAATGTTATTAACATTAGGGCCTGTAACAGTCTTGGTTTGTTATATTTACAGTAAAAGTTGCCGAAGGCGGATAACGACATAATTTTGTCCGCTTACAGAAGATGTCCGTTTAGGGAATAGTTAGTTTCAATACTTAAAAAAGAATTGGACTTCGAAAGTCTTCTGCCTATGGGTGCTGTCCGACTAAAAGAGCTGTCTAAAAGTAATGCTTTCACTATATCGAGCCCTTACCGCAAAAAAACTTAAGCTTATTATCATCACAAAGAAAATTTATTATTTGTTTTGGAAATTTCGCACAAATATTTCCAACTAACAATTAGAAGAGAATAGATGTTTACGAAAGCCCAGAATATATACATCATAGAGTCTTCCCCAACTTATTTGATGTATTACCTTAATGGCTAATCTATATATGTATTTTCATATTTTTGGGTAGATTGAAATATAGAACTTTAAAACAAATTACTATTTACATATTTTGTCCAAATTCCATCCCTGATATTAAAGGAACTTAAATTGAGTATAACAGTTTGGAGTATAAAGTGGATGTTAAACTAGCATTTTGAATATACCATTTTAATGTATAATATAAAGTTAATAAGAAACAGTTACAATATTAGAAATTGTTATACTACTAGTATAACAGTTTAGAGAATGAAATGAAAATTAAACTGTAAATTGTTGAATATTTGAAGTCTTATTATTATTTAATTTTATATTTGTTTAACGTCACAGAATATTTTTAGTATCAAAATATTTTGTAATGAATTTTTAACTGTTAAACAATTAGTTTAACAGTTCATGGTAGAAACAGAATATAGAACGCTAAAACTCAGGGAGTCAAAAAATAACTATTCATATATTTTGTCAAAATCCATCCCTTATATTAAGTGAAACTTTAATTGAGTATAAGAGTATAAAAGTTTGGAGTATACAGTAAACTTTATACTAACATATTGAATATAACATTTTAAGCTTTAATATAAAGTTAATAGGAAACTGTTATACTATTAGTATAACAGTTTAGACTTTAAAAAGTAAATACATATTTATCCGTTATATTGTTGAATATTTTAAGTTTCATTATTTATTTTTAATTTTGTTATAATTTTTGCAGAATATTATGGAATATTTATAGTATCAAAATATTTTGTAACGAATTTTTTACTGTTATACAATTAGTATAACAGCTAAAATTATAAACTGACTATAGAACGCTAAAACTTTGGGAGTTCAAAAATTACTATGCACATATTTTGTCCAAATGTATCATTAATTGAGTATAACAGTTTTGATTATAAAGTAAATGTTAAGCTAGCATATTGATATAACATTTTTAGGTATATTATAAAGTTAATAAGAAACTGTTATAGCATTAGTATAACAGTTTAGACTTTAAAATGAATATTAATCTGTTATATTGTTAAATTAGGCTTTATTAGTTATATTTTTAATGTTCTTTTAATTTGATTGAATATTTTGGAACATTTATAGTTTCAAAATATTTTGAGTTGAATTATAAACTGTTATAAAGTTTAAAACTTTAATAGGTTTTATGTTAAATTAAGTGATATATACAGTTTTGTTTTAGAAGTAAGATTTTTGTTTGGTATAAATATATTATTTTATATGTCAGTGTCAAGTCTCAAACTGTTATATTTTAATATATGTGTAAATATATTATATCAAATTTAATTGTTATACGTTTAAATTTCTATATACAAATATTATTAAAGCCAATTAAAAATTTATTTCAAATATTACATATGACATTTATAGCTGTCAAAATTATTATAGTGACACTAACACACACTCACTTATATAAAAAAGTATTTAGCAGTGTTGGTCAAAGTGTTTTGGGGTGTCAAAATTTGTGTTCGGCAAAAAACAAACAAAAAGAAAAGTGTTGTAAAGTGTTAAAGGATTAAGGATTTAAATACGATTTTATTATACGTTTTACGTAGAGATTACTGTTGTTATAATAGAGAATATAGAATTTGCATATAAAACTTAACACACCATATTCAGTGCCGGGGAAAAAGTTTTCCTCTTGATCGGTGTGCCACGATATAACACTAACAAAATCGGCCACAAAAGAGGGTATATCACATTTCAAAATGGCCGAATTGCCGCGTATAACAAAAGCCTTATGAATATCCTCTTCATAATGTTGAGAAACAACTGGATTTATTTTGTTTTATTTTCAATTTATAGAAAAAGTTAAAGATGGGAAAAATAAATTAGAAAAAAAAAAGAAAAGTTAGAAACAAAAAAAACCAACTTAAAATATTAGGATATATGTATAATGAAATTTGCTGTAGTTGAGATGAGCTAAAAACGAAAAATTTATGAGAAAAAGAAAATTGGATGAATAATTTTTTGGTGATTTTCATAGTTTAAAGGGTGTTCTAACTATTTAGTTAAACCTTAGTTAACGTGCTTTTAGTATTGAACAGAAAAAACAAAAAATTATTCACTACACAAACTAGACATTTCCGAAAAGAAAAAGTCACTAGTGATGAGTGTGGTTCGCACCATATTCAGATCCTGGATAGAAATTTTCCTCACTATCTGTATGCCAGGATACAACTTCAACAAAATCGGCCACGAATGAGGGTATTAAGCACTTAATAACTGCTGAATTGCCGCGTATAACATGTTCTTTATTAACATCGGCTTCATAGTACTGGGCCACCACTGGGCGGGGGGTTTCAGAGATTAAAAAAGGGGTTAAAAAAATGTAATGAGTTGCAAAATATTTCCAGGAATTAAAAAATTAGTCTACGAATTTATTATGGACTTAAATACCAAATATGTATGACAACAACTTAAGAGAATATGAAATTCAAAACATTTTAAAAGATGTTTCAAGCTTACTATGTAAATATAAACCAAGAAACGAAATGAAATTGAAATTGAAACTTTGTTACGCTCAACAACTTTAATTAATGGATATATGTTGTTAAAATTAAATGGTTTTTTATTATTGTATAAAGTCTTTCAAACATTTCCTTAAGCTTTTCCAATTCCATTTCGTTTCTTTTACAGCAAAAAAGCTGGAAAATGCATATGAAGGTACATTTTTTATATTTTTATAAATTATCAAATGGTGTAAACAATTTTCCTAAAAAAAAAGTAAAAAACGAAACGGAATGGAATTAAAACAATTTAAAAAAAAACCTAAAAAAACTTTTATATGTAACTTATTTTTAAAACATATTGTAATCAAATATTACAACTAGCCACTTAAACGTTTCCTTAAGCATTTGTATTATAATTTCAAATCCATTTCGTTTCTTGTTCTTTACAAGCTTTAGTAAATCTATAAAGTTACATATTTTCATTTTTTATAAATAGTAAAACTTGTTTAAATAGTTTTCCACTTATTTTTAACTAAAAAACAAAATGGAATTAAAACAGTATTTATATTTATAAAAAAAAAAAATAATATCGAAATAATTTTTTAAATGTTATGCTGTTTTTATATTATAAAACCACTTAAACGTTCCTATAAGATTTTCTTATCAAGTATTAATTCCATTTAGTTTCTCATACTCTACAGTAGTAGGAAACTTAGAAGAAAATAGATTTTTTTTAAAAATTTACTCACTTTTACTTTTTATAAATAATGAAATTTATTAATTTTCTTAAAAGGGGGGTTAAGTTTTTGTATACATATTGAGAAACGAAACGGTATGGAAACAATCTAATAAAAAACCTTCAAGAAAGTGAAATAATTTATTATTGAATATGTTTAATGTTTAATATTGAATATAAAACCTTAACCAAGATTCTCTTATGTTTCGAATATAATTTCAAATCCAAAACAATTTGGAAAATAATTAAATATATGAAAAACTAAAAGATCGTTTTATGAATTTTTTTAAATATAAAATACTAAACATTCTTAAAGATTTTTAAGCTTTTAACATCTTAAAAATTTAAATTGATTTAAAATAATTCCATTATTTTTTTGAAATATTGTCTCAACTGCAAGTTGTTTGAATGCATGAATACAAAAATCTTTCTTATATATTTTAACAAAATTCTCAAATATTAAACTTTCTAACACTAACAAACAAAATAGAATTGAAACAATATGTTTAATTTTAAAAATAGAATTTCATTTGTAATTCAATAAAAGTGTAACATTGTTTTAAATCCAATTCATTTCATGTTATTTAAAAAAACGCTACAAATCTATTAGAAACTTTTTTATTGTCACAAATTTATAATAATAGTGAAAAGAAACAAAATAGAATCAATTGCAAGTTGGTTGAATGCATGAATACAAAAATCTTTCTTATATATTTTTACAAAATTCTCAAATATTAAACTTTCTAACACTAACACACAAAATAGAATTGAAACAATATGTTTAATTTTAAAAATAGAATTTCATTTGTAATTCAATTAAAGTGTAACATTGTTTTAAATCCAAGTCATTTCATGTTATTTAAAAAAACGCTACAAATCTATTAGAAACTTTTTCATTGTCACAAATTTATAATAATAGTGAAAAGAAACAAAATAGAATTAAAGCAATGCTAAAAATTATAAGAAAAATAAATATTTTAATAATTTTCAATATCATGTTCTGCCTAACAATCCTTTTTATATTTTCATAAAGAAAAATCCGAAATGGATTTATCAAAAACAGTTAAAAAAGATTAAAACAATGCATTAAAATCTAAAAAATAATTTTAATGAATTTTAACACAATATTTTAACACTTTTATTAGAAAGAAACAAAGTGGAATTTTAACATTTGATGGAAAAATTTAGCAATAAAACAATATATGTATATAATATTTAAATTATGTGGGATTAAAACATTTTATAGAAAAATAAAGCAATGTAGCAATGTATATGAAATCAAAATAATTTTATACTCATATCTAAAAGTGTAATAAATTTTGTTTAATTAAAACATAAAGGAACAAAATGGAATTGAAATAGACTTATTAAAGCAATGTAACAATATATAAAAAAATTAAATATTTTTATACTTAAAAATAAGCTAAAACATAAAAGCATAATATTTTTTTTTAAGTTTCGATCATAGAAGAACTAAATGGAATTTAAACATTTTATGGAAAAACTACAGCAAAATAACAATATATCAAATTTTTAAATGATATCATACTCAAATGTAAAAGACTTATATTTTTGTTTACTTTGACACATAACGGAATAAAATGGAATTGAAACATTTTCTAGAAAAACAAGATGCAATATATAAGAAATTAAAATTATTTTATACTCATATTTTGTACAATATACAGTTTTGAACATAAAGAAACAAAATGGAATTGAAATAGAATTATTTAAGCAATATAACAAAATATAAATAACGTAAATATTTTTATAGTTAAATCTTAAAGCACAATAATTTTTATTCAGTTTCGATATGAGAGGAACAAAATAAAATAAAACATTTTATGGAAAAACTGCTGCAAAACAACAATATATAAATTATTTAAATGATTTCACGCTCAAATGTAAAAGACTAACATTTTTGTACACTTTGACACATAAAGGAACAAAATGGAATTGAGACATTTTTTAGAAAAAAAAAATAAATGTATAAAAAATTAAAATGATTTTATACTCATATTTTTTACAATATTTAATTTTAAACCTTAAAAAACAAAATGGAATAAAAAAATTTTGTGTACAATTCTTTATGAAATGAAGATTTTTTTTACAATTTTCTTATGGCAAAGAATATTTTGTTCAAAATTCAGAGTGAAGGGTTGACAAGATTCGATAAAACCGAAATTACAAATTTGCTTGCTGCTAATTAAATTAAATAAAATGTTTGTGTAATTATTTAAAAAATTCTTCTGGGAATTTTTTTGTATAAAGCAATTACTTTAATTAAAATACATATTGTTAACAATACTTTTTTGTTTAAAAGTGATGCAATTAAGTTGTCATATTTTATTTTAGATTTGAAATTAAATTTTTAATATTGATTAAAAAAAAACCTTAAACATTATTTAAATCTAAAAATTATAATAAATTAACCTAATTTTTGATGAATCATGGAATAAAAAATAGACATGCCCCAAACGGCATGTTAATTGACGAATGAAACAAAAAAACTTTAATTAATTTATTCAAAAAAAAAAAAAAGTAAAACTCAAAACACACCTAATTACCAAAAATAAGTGCTAAAAGTGAATCGCGTTTTATAAGAACTTCTTTGTAGTCTTCTTGTTTTACCTGGGTAATTGCAATTAACCATAATATAAATTATAATAAAACAAAAAAATATTGTCTAAGAACTAAAAACAAGGAGAGACTTATGAGTTTTCTTAAGGCTATACAGAACACAGTGGGATAGAATAAACGATTTTGGCAAAATGTTTGTTATTGTTAAACGGCAGAGGTGTATTTTAGCTAGCATATGTATAGGTTTTCACATTAATTACATATATTATTACTTTACAAATTTTCAATTAAATTTACTTGTAATTTATTACTACACATTAATGCCTGTATTCATAAAAAATTTTAAAATTTAGTAAAGGTTTCAAAAACAAATTTAGTATGAAAATTATCCTAAATAAACGTTTGTTAAATTTAATAATCGTTTTTGAATGCGGGGGTAAAGCATTAATAAAAAAATTAAATCAGTTTTAATTAAAAAATGTAAATTGGTGAATAAATTTTTTTCTGTGTAAATAATATTCTTTCAAATTACTTGAAATTTGTAGTTGAACTCATTTAATTGGCAAATTTGTATTTGAACAATTTTAATGATAATTAAAAGGATTTTATAATTACAGGTATAAATTTTCAACTTTATGTACTTGTAATTAAATTAATTAAATGTTTGCTATTACTTGTAATTTGTAGTTACAGATTTTCAATTACAATAACTTGTAACTAGTTAAAAGTTTTTCATTATATTTACTTGAAATTTATAACAAAATATTTTTTATAACAGTTTCAAGTAAATAGTAATTGAAATTTTTCGATCATAATTAAAAACAAATTAAACATTTTGAATAACTATTACTTTCGTATTACTTCTAAATTCTTTAAGTTCAATTACTTGTAATTTGTCATTGAACATATTAAATTACAATTGCTTGTTGTTTGTAATTGAGCATTATAATTGATTTTAATTTAATAGCAAAAATTTTTAATAAAAACTAGTAAAAATTTAAAAAAAAAGAATACTTCAAAGAGAAAATAACGGGGAAATATTTACAATTACTTATTAATTTTAATTGTACATTTGTAATTCAATAACAATTGTGAAGAATGAAACGTTTGAAATTGCTGATTAATAAATTGGATTTGAATTTTTGTCAATTGTAATTGAATATTTGCAATTCCTAGTAATTTGTTAATTTCAATTACTTGTAGTAAAATTTTGAACACTTTGAACTGTATTTTCTCGTGATTTTTTTTGAAAACTTTTAACTAGAATTCGAAAATGTTTAATAAAAGAATCCCAATTACAATTATGAAAGTCTTGTATCTTGCAATTTTAAGTAAATTGTAATTATTTATATACATATTTAGGATCATAGGGCCATAACAAATCTGTTCCATTGAGTTCTGCCCGCAGCTAGTGCTTTAATCTCGTTCCAGCTTAAGCAGTTTCTGGCAGCTTCCATTCTATTTGCCGTCGCATTTTGTAATTGAGTATCCCTTATTGCTTGTATTTTATCATTGTACTTTTTCAATTACATTAATTTGCAGTTGGTAACTTAACATTTTAAATTCTATATTATTGTATTTCTCTAGTAAATATTTTCAATTACCATTTGAAGTAATTTGTAATTAAAGAACTTTAATTTCTTATAGGAGAGCATCATATTCACACATTTTTTTTATATCTTTTAAACTATAAGTAAACATTTGAAATTACTTGTAATTTCTACGTCCTCAATTATATTTTTACTTGCTATTGGTAAAAAAAAATAAACATTTTTTTAATACAATCGCTTGTAATCTGCAATTCAACATTTTCGTTATAATTAAAAAAAGTCTTTGTAATTTATTATTTTTTTACTATTCTAGAATTACTTTTAATTTAAATTTTTTTTTTATTTGTAATTAAATATTTTTAATTTTAACTTGTTTTCTGATACTTAAAAAAAGAATAACAATTACTAGAATTTAAACTTTTTAAGTGACATTTGATGGCAATATGATTTAATAATTGTTCACATTTTCAATTACATTTCTAAAAAATTTGTAATGGAGACTTTTAATAAACTTTTACGTGCAAAAAGTTAAAGTAGTTGATTTCAGTTTCTTCACCAGATATTGTAACGGCTTATATTTTAATTACATTATTACTTGAAACTTGTTAAAGTAATTTAAATGTAATTTAGAGCCTACTGATGTGTTTTCTTTAGACAAAGTTACTGTAAAAACATTCTCCAAATTTTTAGGTTTTTTCAAGGAAATAAAACAATAAATTAAGTTGATAATTAATGGAATTTATCATCTTGTAGTTTACTGATTATTCCAAGGGTAATTAAAATGTAATTGGGAGCATATGTGATTTTCGCCAACATTTTTACTATGAATGTATCAAATTTTTTTTTTTTTTTTACTTTTAAAGTCCATTTATTTGCTCAAATATAAATGATATCAATTACGTTTTGTAATCAGAAGGAAGATAAAAAACCTATAACCAGATTAAGCCCACACCTATCCACTGTACAGAGTGTTAAAGAGGCATTTAAGGTGTAACTTATAACCAGAATTTTTTTCATTTTCCATATAAAAAGCTATAAAAATGTCTTAAATTATAATCACCCCTATTATAAAAGTCGTCGTCGACGTCGACATTAATTTTAAATTGTTGTCACATCAAGTCGACGACTACATCACTTCGACGTTAAATTGGCATTTTATAAGAATGTTGTGTCGACGTCGACTAGTTATCGAAAATTTGACTGAAATAAAATTCCATCTCTAATTATTTTTTTATTATTTTTGTTATAGCTCACTTTTTAACGCTATTTATGCTATTTTCCGATACATTTTTTTTTTAACCGACTTAGCTATTTCAAATAAAGTGTAGATTTTTAATTTTTTCGCGAATTTTTGCCATGTTTTCGATAAAAGATATTTTTACTGTAAGTTTTCAGATTCTTTAAAGCTTTAACGTTTATTAATAAATATAAGACTTCTATCATGCCGCTGTTAGCAAATTTTTGCGAATTTCCGTTAATTTGCAATTTTCACCGAATATTTGCCATTCCTTATAGTTTAAGGAACTTTTAATCAATTTTATGGCTTGTTGGAAATATTAAAAATTTTCGTGAATTTACGCTATTTTTGCAAACTTTTCCGAATTTTCGCAATTTTGGCTCTTTGAGTCAATCTTCTTATATTAAAAATTTTGGCGAGTTTTCGCTATTTTAGCAAACTTTTCCGAATTTTCGCAATTTTCGCGTTAAATTTACTAATAAAATTTGTGCCCATAACTTCTTTTAAATTTGCATAGCATATTTTATTTTAAACGTATTTAATAAATATGTTTACATTTTATTTAAATTGTCTTTAACTTTCATTTGAGTCGTCGCAAAATTTCCTGTCGACTAAAACAGGGACAATTCTACTCGACGTCGACTTAAAAGCGCCTTAGAAAATATCAATTGACTGTCAATAGTTATCGATTATTGTCAATAACGTCTCAGAAAATACCATTACTGTTCAGGTTCCGTCGTCTTGTGTCGACGTCGACTTTCATAATAGGGGTGAATAACAAGCCTATTTTACATTTTACCTTGTCTTTTTGTCTGCCTTTAACTGCCTTAATAATTATTTTAGTCACAAAATTTTACGAAAATACGTAAACTAAAAGTGACAAAATTATATCAAAAAAAAGTTATAACCAACAAAAAAAAAAGGAACATGTTGCTTCTTCAAAGTTGTAGTAAATGCCGTCAACATGTTTGTGGTCTTATGTCTTCTTAGTTTTGGTTTCATATAATCGAAATTCCAACTGAGAAAATGTTAAATATATTAAATAAAGATATGAAAATATACAAGCAGCCCGTATATAACACTAATAGTGTCATGTCACGTCATCGTCATCATTATCATCATCATAATCATCAGTCGAGTAGTAAAGAAATATCTACGTACGTACAAGAATTTCTATGACGAAGCTTTTATGACATGTCACTAGAGTTTTTTTTTTCCCGGACTTTTTCGATTCCCGGGAAAGCGGGAAACTTTTTTAAATTTCCCGGGATCCCGGGATCCCGCACCATATAAATAATACAAAGTAAATTTTGTTATTAATTAATGAAAAAAACTTTATAATTGAAGATTGAAGTAGGAACTTGAATTATTATTACCTCACGCCCTATTATTATGCTTTTATTCAGTATTATTATGCTCTGGATACAAGATAAAAGATAACATAAACATAACAATTTAATTCATAAAGCAATAATAAAAACAAAATAAAAATTAAGATACTCAAGATATGAAATCAAAAAATTAATTAATAAAATAGTTAAAATATTTTAAAGAATTAGTATTGTGGTTATTTTGTTGAACTATTTATGGTTTTTAATCCAAATTGTTTCATATTTTTAATTAGGCTTAAGTTCATTAAATTTAATTTTCATTAAATTATTTTTATGAAGAAAGGAATTTTACAACATGAAAATTAATTAAAATTGTCATTGATAATCTTTCATTCTTGACCGTGGCCGGGATTCGAACCGCGGACGGCAGGTTACCATGACATGTTTCGATCGCAACCACTCGATCTCCTCAGATGGACTTGCCGTTTTACACTCGCAGCCATCGACGACTGCTGACGTCAATAGTCAAACATCAATCCTTAAACCAAATTGTATTTTAACCTTTGGTAGATCGAAGTTAGCTTTTTTGAATGATTATCCATTTTAATTGATTTTACATGTTCTTCCTTACTTCTGTTTTTTTGTACTTTTGTCAAGAATTTTTCTTGAAGTCCAAAGTACATTTTTTGTTTTTTTCATTTTTTTGTCTTTCTTTTTCTTGTTGACCTTTTTCAGCACAACTTGAAGGACAAATGAATACATAGAGCTCGTGCCTTAGCTTTAACAATAATTAGTATTGTGGTTATTTTGTTGAACTATTTATGGCTGCGAGTGTAAAACGGCAAATCCATCTGAGGAGATCGAGTGGTTGCGATCGAAACATGTCATGGTAACCTGCCGTCCGCGGTTCGAATCCCGGCCACGGTCAAGAATGAAAGATTATCAATAACAATTTTAATTAATTTTCATGTTGTAAAATTCCTTTCTTCATAAAAATAATTTAATGAAAATTAAATTTAATGAACTTAAGCCTAATTAAAATTATTAAAAATTTGGATTTTAAAGAAATATATAACATTTTTTTAAATGCTTAGGAAATAACTTTCTGACACACTCAAAGCGCTTAGTAAGTCGTCAAAAAGTATATTCCTGATTTTATTTACTAATTATCGTGTCTCCGAAAAATTTCGTTCATTTTTTACCGAGGTTGGACAAATAGTTAAAAGTGCATTTTTTTCTTTTTTATAAACAACGTCTATATCAGTCAAATGTATATCAATGTTTATGCAAAAAAAGCAACTGCTTCTTACAAACCTTTCCATTTCAATAGGTCCATTTGTTATCTTTAGGACAATGTGTTTTTCAAGTTGTATGTTGTAGTATCTTACAAGAGTTTCCAAAATGTTATTTTATTTCGGTTTCCCCGAACTTCACGGGTATATAAACCAACACAAATTTAAATTGAAATTGAAAATTTGTGTTTATCACTTAATAAACATATCGATCCTTCATTGCATCATAGTCATATCTTAAAATTTGAAGGTAGTGTAGCAAAGTTGAACCGAAGTTATAGCAAAATATATATTTAAATCGGTACATTTTGAAAACTTTGATCGCATTTTGCCAAGATCGTTTGTTTTTGTAGATATGACTTTGTTGCAATTAAGGGGCGATATGTTTAGGTATCTCCTATTTTTAAGACTTTTTCATGGACAATGAAACTTTACTGCCTGCATCTTATTTTGAATTAGTGTACTTTATTAACTCTTCACTTCACTAAATGTAATAATTATAAACTGTTGCACTGCCCATTCTGCTTTTAGTAGATTTATTGCATCAGGAGACATTGATTTAAATACATGTACTCACTTCTTGTAATTGATCTTATCCACAACCCATCCACAGATGCTAATTTTTAGAGAATATAAAACTAAATTTCAAAGTATAAATAGCTATTTTCTGAAATTATGAGGAATTTTTTATTTCCCGGGATCCCGCAAGAAAAATCCCGGGAAAACGGGAAATAAAATAATTGCAATTCCCGGGAATTCCCGGGACGGGAAATCCCGGGAAAAAACCCTACATGTCACTTCTAACGAATCTCAGAAAATATTTTTTAAAATAAAGTAACTTAAAATGTACTTCAACTGCAGACTAAAGCACAACACAATCTTATCTACATCTAGTTGTACAAATATTATACCCCAGAAGATATTAAAAATATCCACCACCGAAAGTGAATGCGAATGAGAAGAGAAAATAAGGAAAAAATGTCTGCAAACGTACTTAAATAAATGTTAAAACTACAGGGGGGCAAAAAAAAATTAAAACAATTTATTATTTTTTTTTTTTAATTAGATTCATTATGGAAGAGTTCATAACAATTAAAGCTTCTTTCCACTAAACTAGAACTTTATGTCATTTAATTGTATTTGTTTTTTTTTTTTTAATTTGAAAAAAAAAGGAATTCAAAATAAATCCAACTTTTTAGCTTTAAATTTATTGCAAAACATAAAACCACTTTATAGAAGAGCTTAAAGCAGGGCTGAAACGATTTTGGGGGAAAATTTTAAATACTTTAACAATAATTTCGAAATATTAAAAATTTTTTAAGCAAAATTTAATATATAATTTGAAAAAAATATGATTTTATAAAAAAATGTACAAAAAAAAAACATACATATTTTATAAGAAATTTTTGTGTAAGAATTAGGGAAAAATTGGAATTTAGAAAAAATGCCATGTTAAAATCTCGGCTCACACTATAAAAGTTATCTTTCAGATAATCTGCGTTTGTTGGTAAGTGGGGAGAATAGGAAAGGAGTGGAGAAGGGACAGAATTTCCTGTACATATAAATTCTTTTATCTTGCGTTCACACTATGAAAGTTTTATTTCACAAAGTCTGACTTTATTTGTGATACGGCGAAAACATGGTATTCTTCTCTTACCTCCCATACCCATAAACTCAGACTTTGTAAAAAAAAACTTACACAGTGTGAACCCAGAATAAGAGAATTTGAATGTACAGGAAATTTTGCATTTTATGTTAAAATTTTCAATTTAATATGACATTTTTCAAAAATTTCTATTTATTGATAATTTTGCCAAAAAATAAAAAATAAATACTTTATTGAAAATTCTAGCAAAAAATATACTTTAATATAAATATCATTATTTAAATATATTCATTCTTTTTCCGTAAATGGAAAAGGTTTATTTCGCATAGCAGTTTAAATATAATTGGGTTTATATCAATGTTTCATTAGCGCTTTGTTTGAGTTGAGTTAATAAACTTAAAATCTTGATGATTTTCGAAGTCTACTTTTGTTTTTAAAAATATATTATGAAAAAAAGATGTATAGAAATTAACTGTTCCAATTCCAATTTGTTTCTTAAGCTAAAACTTAATGTTTCAGATTAATATTTTGTTTTGTTAATTTAAAGAAGTTTAGTTTTCTTTCATTTGTTGTAGACTTAGCATTTTAAAATATATATACGAGTATTTATTTAAAAAAATACAAAGTATATTAATTCAACTTTGTTCCTTTTAACAAAAAAACAGCAAGAATAAAAATAGTTTAATTCAGCATTGTTCCTTTTAACAAAAACCCAGCAAAAATTAAAATTTGTGTCTGCATATTTGCGGCCCAAAACAAGTATTATTAATGTTTCAATACCATTTTGTTTCCGCAGTCAATTCCACTTTATTTATTAACCCATTTTTTGCCGTTCGGTGATTAAAATTATTAGCACTCTTACTTTTTTTTAATGTTTTTTCTTCTATTAGTTGCTTAGAATCTTTTTTCGTTATTATCTTCAAAATCGATGAACAGGAATGCGGCAAAAAATAGGTTAGGCATAATAAAAAACTTAAGCAAAAATTAAAAAAAAAAAACTTTAGCAAGTTTATACTTATTCTTTTTTTAAAGAATTTGTCAATAGAAGTATAATTATGCCATAAAAAATTACCAATTGTTTCAATTTAACTTAATTACTTTTTACATAAAAACAGTCAAAACTAAAGTTATTAGTCTTCAGATTTAAAATTAAAAGCAAAAACGTAATCAAATTTGGATTTTCTTAAAATGTTTCTTAACCATTTCGTTCCAGTTGTGTTCATAACGTAAAAATATATGTCTATTTTTTGGAATTTTAGTTAAGTAGCAACTTTTATCTTATAATAAATCGTAATTGTCTTAATTCTAAACTACTTTTTGAACTAAAACATAAAAAAATTTTTTTAAAAAGTTTTTCGCTTAATTTAAGCACAAGTTTTCAAAGTATTTCAATTCAAAAAAAAAAAAACACAACCAATAATAAATGATTAATCTAACGAAAGCTTTTAAATTAGTAGCTTAAAAATTGTATGATGTTTCCTTAGATATATTTCGTTACCATTTTGTTCCAATTGTGTTAATAACCTAAAAATATTGAATTTTTTGTTTTCTTTTTAATTTTGCATTCAATTCCAAACTGTTTTTTAAGCTAAAACACAAAAAATTTTGTTAAATAGAAAAAAATCTTTTCTTTAGCAAAATGTTACAAAGTATTTCATTTCTATTTTGGTTCTTTTAACAAAAATCAAGTTATTATTAAATTATTGCTCTGAAAGTTTAAAAATAAAGCTAGTCTGCTTTAAAATATTTCGTTTTCTTTGATATATTTCATTACCACTTTGTTCTAGTTGTGGTAATAACCTAAAAATATTGATTTATTTTTCTTTTTTTTAGTTTTGCTTAAGCAGGAACTTTTTCCTAATAAAAATAATAATAATTTTATTAAAATGAAAAAAAAAATTATTTCCATAGCAAAATTTTACAAAGTATTTCATTTCTATTTTGGTTCTTTTAACAGAAATCAAGTAATTATTAAATTATTGCTATGAAAGTTTAAAAATAAAACTAGTCTGCTTTAAAATATTTCGTTTTCTTTGATATATTTCATTACCACTTTGTTCCAGTTGTGGTAATAACCTAAAAATATTGATTTATTTTTCTTTTTTTTTAGTTTTGCTTAAACAGGAACTTTTTCCTTATAAAAATAATAATAATTTTATTAAAATGAAAAAAAAAAAATCATTTCTTTAGCAAAATTTTACAAAGTATTTTAATTCTGCTTTGGTTCTAGTCTGCTTTAAAATTTTGTGTTTTCTCAGAAATATTTCATTACCATTTCGTTTCTTTTGTATTAGTAACCTTAAAATCATAAATTTTTTTTAGGACCTACTTAAAATTCAACCACAATCTACTAGAATTTTGAATCTTAATCTCTATTATTCTCTTTAACAATTAAACTTTCATGCCCCAACTGCAAAAACTTTTGTCTTTCAAAACTTCGTTGATTTCTATTGAATTTTCAACATAAATCTCATTATGTTGTTGCCATTTAATTGCTAGTAAAGTTTTTGCGAAAACAAAACAATCTTCCTTCACTTACACCAGATTATAACACGTACTCGTTCAAGACAATGACGTTCAGAAAGTTCATTCATGAAAATTTCGAAATTTATTTAAGTATGTACTAGAAGTAAATGAGCGTTAGACGTTTTGTTGAAAGTAGTTTCATTAAAATAATTTTCTTGAACTGCGCGTTGTTTTTTTTATTCTTTTTGCTTTCAATTACACACAATATTTTGTTTTATATTATTAACAATTGCAATTGTTTTTTTTTTTATATGTAATTGAAATATTTTCTCTAGGCTGTTGCTGGCAAAATTTAATTAAAATTCTATTAAGAAAAAAAAAAAAAAGAATAATCAAGTGCTGGCAACTCTCGAAGCTAATGAATGTCTCGCTATGAAGACAGACGCGAATTATTTTGCCTGCCTTGTTGTCATACATATTTGGTTTTGCCTTCTTTGGTTTGGTTGCTGTCTATAAAGTTTATTGTCTTTTAATTGAAAAATTAAGAGGAACGAACAAATCTTCCCTAATTGTGAGTTGAAAATCTAGGCCGTTTAAAGTAGATGACAGAGATGATAGCCAGAAGGGAAACTAAGAAAAATCCTCAAAAAAAAAAAAAAAATTAAGCAAATAAATCAAAGAAATTATTTAAATGATCTTAAATTTAACGACACTTCATACGTATGAGAGTAACAAATTTTTTATTATTAATAAACTATGTAGGTCATAGTTTTCCTTCTGGTTGTATTCTCTGGCATTGAGGGTAGAAAAGTAAAAACCAACGTTGTCAAGAAGAATCAACCAACGATGAATAGATTTAAGCTGAAAATTTGAGAAAAATATTTATAAAAAAAAAACGAGAGAGTAAGTAGGTAAAAAACGGACGGACTTTTTTTAGAAAAGGTATACAAATTTCACAGGTGTTTGTTAAAATTTAAACAAAAGACTTGAAAAAATGTTAATTTAAGACCCGTAAAACTTGTACACCTTATCTTAACTTTTTTTAAAAGAAAACCTCGTCTTTAAACATATTTTTAATTTTATTTAAAAAGTTTTGGTAACTTGATACAACCAAAAAATATTTTTGAAAGGTTTTGAGGGATTTTAAGATTTTTTATCCAAAAACCAGTTAAAAAGTGTCGAAATTTTTTAATTTTATTTTTAAAAAATCTTATTGGTAACATTAAGAAATCTGTTTTAGTTAATTCCCAAAAAGAAACAAAATGTCGCTACAACTTTTTTTTAAATGTAAATTTTTTTAATAATTTTCTTAACAAAAAGTATTTTAAATGTGTTTTTTTTTATTCTTTTATTTAAAAAAAAAAAAATACACTTTAGTTAAACTCGGAGAGCAACACCATTAAATTCCTTAAAAATTAAAAAAAATCCATTGAAATTTTTTTTTTTCATTTTTAAGAAATTTTAACAAAAATAGTTTTAAGCATGTTTTTTTTTAATTTTGTTTGGTAAAAGTACTTTTTTAACTCGAGAAAATCTATTAAAAAAATGAAAATTCCTAAAAGAAATTAAGAATTCCCCAAAATAAGCAATTTTAACTTAAAACCTTTTACATAAAAGAAAAAAATTATTGAAAATATTTAAAAGTGCTTTAGTTTCATTAAAAAAAACAATTTAGAAAATCTATTTTAATAAAATCCTAAAAGAATTTGTAAAATCCCCCGAATTATTTTCTGAGAAATTTAAACTTCTTTGAATTAAAATGAAAAAAACTATTGAAAATATTTTGAAATTTCATTAAAAAAATATTTTTGTAGCATTTTAAAATTTATTTCAATACATTCCTAAATAATTTTTAAAAATTCCCACATTTTTTTTAATTTTTAAGTCATTTTATATTTGAAATTTCACAGAAAAAAGTGTTACCAAGCTTAAAAAGTTATTTTATTTAATTCCCAAAATGTTTTCAAAAATCCCCAGAATTATTTTTAAAATTCGTTCAAGCCTTGATTTTTTTTAAATTTTAATTGTTTCAGTTCGATTTAAAATGTGTTTTTTTTTTTGTGAAGATTTTCTAAGTTCATTAAATTCATAAACTATTTTTAAAAATCCCCACAATATACTTTTTTAATTTAAATATTTTTTAAATCGTTAAATTAAAATCATTTTGTATTTGAACACATGCTGCAAATTTAACGAAAAAAAGTGTTACCAAGCTAAAGAAATTATTTCATTAAATTCCCAAAAAATTGTAAAAACTCCCGAGAAGTTTTTTTAAAAATGTTCACACTTTTAAGATTTTTTTTAAATCAAAAATTGTTTTAGTTCGTTTTAATATGTTTTTTGCATAGATTATCTAAATTTAAAAAATTCCTAAGAGAAATTTAAAAAGTCCCCACAATATTTTTTTTTATTTTTTTAAAATTTTTTTTAACCTTTTCAAAATTTTGTATTTAAGCACATACATACTATAAATTTAACAAAAAAAGTGTTACCAGGCTTTAAAAGTTACTTCCTTTAATTCCCAAAAAGTTTTCGAATATTCCCAAAAATATTTTTTAAAAAAAGTTTTCGAATATTCCCAAAAATATTTTTTAAACATTTTTAAACTACAAAGATTTTGTTCAATTTAAAAAATCGTTTTTGTGCGATGTAACAGGTTTTCTTAAGGCCCATCTTTCTCTCTCGTTTTTTTTTTCATGGTTTAAATGGAATCCCTCATAAATTCCAGACAACTTACCGGCTCTAACATGAACATCACGCGATATTATCGAACCAAATTGATTGCGTGCCAAACAGGCGTAAACTTGAGCATGTACTTCTTGACGATAATCTTCGGCACGGAAAGGAGGGAACACAAGTTTACCATCCGAAGAGATTTGTCGTAAACCGGGAACATCACCAACAGCAGTACCATCGCTACGAATCCAAATAATTTCAGGCATGGGATTACCGCTAGACTTGCATTCAATTTCGGCACCAGTAGAGTTAGAGAAGTCAATGCGATTGGTGGGTTCCTTTAGGAAAACGGGTCCTTTTTGATCAGCATCGGGGGGATTGGCAGCTAAAGCTGCAACAGAAGCTAGAAAGTGAAAAGAAAAACAAGGCAAAAATAGTTAGAGGGTTTCAATAGAAATTAATGTTTTGAGTAGAGTTTTTGGTAATTGTAATTAAAAATTCCCTAAATTAAAATTGGAATTAATCAATTTTTTATTGAGTTGGGTAATTTTAAATCAGTAATCAACTTAATTAGTTTTGATGATTTCCCTTAAAAAAAAAACTTTTAAACGGATGTTGCCATCAAGTTCTTTTTTTTTTGTCTTGTTTATGGAACAAATATTTTTGTAATTTAGTATTGTATTGTTTTATTTATTAACGCCACTGAAAACACAAAGGAATAGGAATCTACACGTACAAACATTAGTGTTCATAATATCGTCATTGGTTTTAATGGTTTATGGTAAGTAGTTGCAGCACACATTACCCGGAGACAAAAAGACTACATACATACATACACACACTTACAAAATTTATTTATTTATTGTTTATTTCATTTATTCTGTTTAAATAAAAAAAGAAATTCTGATGATTTTATACCAAATCCAAAGCGATAATTCTGTATGACAATCGCCCATTTACACAGGCAGTCCATACCCCATCCACAAAATCAGACAAACGAATATTTTTTTTTTCATTGCATTTCCAAGTCTGACTGCTATGGATCAGTGACTTTAAATGCATTTGTCATATAGTTTTTGTTGTTGTTTCTGTTTCTTTGCCTTTTATACTTGTCAAAAAATACAAAATAAAGAGACAAAGAGCATTTTTTTAAAAACTCCCCCCTCTTTTTTTCATTGATATTTAGAAAAATCTACATAGCATTTTCCTGCCATTTTTGAAAACACCCTGAGCTTTAGAATGGCAAACAGGAAGGGAGGAAATAGTGGCATAAAGGCAGAAGCAAAAATAACATGAGCAGAGAAACAAAAAAAAAAACGATGACGAAAAGGTGTCGATGACACTAAATAGTGTCTATATATCCAACAAAGTCTTTGGGAGCCAGCCACTCTACATTAGGCAAATGTGAAGATTTTACTTTTATTTCTAGGAATTTTTAGGAACATTTTAGAATACCTGGGAATTTCAAAATGTTTTGCAAAAAAAAATTTAATTCGAACGAGTAACGAAATATGTTCAATAGTTTTACGGAATTTATTGAAAATTTCAGAAAAAAATGTAGTGTTATTTAAATTATTGGAGAATTTGAGAAAATTTTTAAGGGATCTTCGGAAATTTTATTTCGGTAACTTAGGAACTTTTTATACAAAATCTCAATTTTAATTTCGCTAACTGTTTTTAAAAAATCCTGGTCTTTAGGGGAACATTATAAAACAAGTAGGAATTTGGAAAAATATTATTAGAATTCAAAGGGAATTTTATTTCGGGAATTTTTTAAAGTTTCTTAAGAAAAGTTTTTTTTCAATTCACTAACCGCCCTTGAATTATTTTTTTTTTTTTTAAGATTCTGATAAATTTTAAAACGGGAATTTTTAAAAATTTCTAAAAAGTTCTTATTCAACCAAAAGTTCTGGGTTTTCTTGAATAGTAAAATACTCATATATGAATGAAACGTAGAATTTAAACTTCACACCCTCCCTCAGGGCCCAGTATCGTCCAATTTTACGCCTTGAGAAGAAATGGAAATTAAGATACTAGAGAAAGGACCCAGTAAAAACTTCGCCTACAAAATCATGTTTTTAGTAATCAGGAAAAAGTAAAAATACTACTTCCAATTCTACTTTACATGGGATGGCCCAAAATGAACGCATTTTTATGTTAGTCATTATTTTGTACCTACATACATATGAAAAATAAGTATTTACAGAAGTAATTATAGTAGTTATATAGAAGAAAGTTACTAAATAATGAGTGAAAGAATCTATTCATTTTAAAAAGGTAGGCGAAGTTTTTACTGGGGAGGGAGAAGGCACAATAAATATTGGAAATTATCATCAAATGAGAAGGAAAAACAATTATACTCATCACACTATCTCTCAAAGGACCCAGTTCCCTACCGCCTGTCATACAGACAGGTAATGCTCATAACTTCCCAGTAAAAACTTCGCTTACTTTTTATACCCTCCACCATAATTAGTTGTGAAGAGGGTATACTAAGTTTGTCATTCCGTGTGAAACTTTTTTATTATTCATCTCAGACCCCATAAAGTATATATATTGAGTAATTCTAAGTCGATTTAGCCATGTCCGTCTGTCTGTCCGTCTGTCCGTCTGTTGAAAACACGCTCACTTTCGAAAAACTCAAAAGAAATAAACAAACTAGGTGTCAAATTGCTTGTAGTTATCCTAAGCAGTTTGGGATTGAATTTCAGCAAAATCGGTACAGTAGGACCAGAGCTATGAATCAAAATGTGGAACCACCACCTTCAAAAACTTGATAATTTTGTTACAAAAACTAACATAAATGATGCAAAAATGCACGGAATGACATAATATTTTGCACAAGTCCGTTTTATTCGACTAGAAATGACACTGTAAAATTTCGTGAAGATCGGTACATAATTTACCCTAGGCCCCATATATGCCCTACTCCCGGAAAACAGTTTAGTCTCCTAAAACCATAATTAATAACAAATCGTCACAGTTTAAGATAATAATAATAAAAAGACATCATACAGATATTACTCCTTAAACATTCGAACTGTCGGTGGAGGGTATCAAAGATTCGGCACAGCCGAATTTAGCACTCTAACTTGTTTAAAATGAATAGCTTCTTTTACTCATTATTTAGTAGCTTTCTTCTATAACTACATCTATAACAACATCTACACCTTTTTTTTCTGGATGTATGTAGGTAAAAAAATATTCACCCTTATTGTGTTTGGCGTATTTAAAATACGCCTACGACTGTTTGGTAATAGATTAAAGAGAACGTGAACTTATTTCCTTTAATCTATTACCAAACAATCGTAGGCGTATTTTAAATACGCCAAACACAATAAGGGTGATTGACTTACTTTTGAATGCGTTCATTTTGGGACATCCCATGCAAAAATCATTGGTTCTTTCAGTAGAATTGTTAGTAGTGCTCTTATGTTTTTCTACAAAATCCGAAGAGTCAGATCACAGTAACACCGCCATCTTGCCTATTAATGCAGTTCACCCGTGATAATAAGTATTATGGTTCCAAGGCCTCCTAAGCACCCGTCATAACCCAGTAAAAACTTCGCCTACAAAATAGTGTGTGGAGTAGTCAGAAAAATTTTACTGAAATAACCAATAGATAGGGGACTCCCAAAATTAACGCATTCAAAAGTAAGTCATTATTTTTTTATCTAAATACTGAAAAATAAGTAGTTATTGAAGAAAGCTACTAAATAATGAACGAAAGAAGCTATTAATTTTGAAAAAGTATGCGAAGTCTTTACCCGGAAACGTCAGTGATACTCTGCAGTTCGTTATATTTCCCCAGGCACGATTAGTTCCGTTCAGAATCCATTTCCTTATCTTTCCCAGTTAGAAACCCAGTGGAGGTCCGACTGCCTCGAGTTTCCTAGGATTTCGGCTCAAAATTGTTATTAAGGAATTTATGAAAAAGCTGTTACAAGTAGTTGTATGTCGATAGAACCCTAATGTTGGTCATTTCATGAAAAAAATGGATACTTAAAACAATAAGAATATCTTAACCGAAAGCGGTAATGATCATTTTAGAGATCTCTTCGTATTTTATGTTTTGTCGAAAATTCCTAATTTTTGGAAAGTTTTTATTTCCTAGAAAAAAAATTTAAAACATTAACATCCCAATAACCTACAATATTTACCAACTTGTAGGGTGCTTTAAAACATTTTTTATTACATTCTTACATATTTTTACACTTTTCTTCATTTTTTTTTTTTATTTTTTTATATTTTTGTCATTTTAACGCATCGTTTCATATACGTTTCTTAACACTTTCCCTCTTTACTTCACTCTACCAAAGGCGAACGAAAGAACATACACATGCAAAACCATTTTCAACTCCTCCTTTTGAAGAAGGTTGATAGTGTGATGTCACCTACAGCAAGAAACACGTTAATAAAAGATTTTTTGTATTTCTTTATAAATAATTTTCATTATGCGGCCTCAGGATAAAAACTCACAGAAAACAAAAAAATAAAAACAATAACGAAATGAAGAAAGCACAATTTGTTTTAATAGAAAAAACAAGGACTCTATAAACTTCTAAGGAACGTTTTAGTAGCTGGAGGGGTTATATTATGAGACTTGTCTGGGACATGATGGGAGAAATAATAAATTATTTGGATTTAGTTGGTGTTAAGTGATTTTGAATGTTAAAAATTGTTGGACGGATTTTGGTAAAAGGAAGAAATAAATAAAAACCGATTTTAATCAAATTTAAATACAACTCACTCTCTCTCTCTCTCTCTCTCTATAAAGCTCAAATAAGACGTGACATAACCATACGAAACAGATGTTTGAACCCACCTTATGGGCAACATTGAATTTGATTATAGCTTACTGACCATACAAACCAATCGAATTTTGCTTTCTATGGTCATCGTTACAGCTATGGCATTGTGGTTATGCCACGTCTAATTGGACTTTTAACCCGTTTAACAAAAGCACCAGTTTTCTATTTGTCAAAAATTGGCATGTCCATACAATTTGTATGAATCATCCGTAAATAGCACCACGTCAACGCTTTGTAATTTGCAAAATCCGATTTTAACAGCGCGTTTAATAGTGAAATTGGCCGCTATTGCTAATAAATAATGGCAATTCAGCTATTTCTTGGTCAATCTAGCGGTTTTATCTTTATTTTTTTTATTTCTATTATGTGGGTTTCATTTAACAAGAGAGTTAACACTACCCTTCATGTCACAATGTTGACGCTCTTGTTAAGGTATGCCATATAAGCATTAAAGCGAAGTGGAAGAAAACGATTCGCCTTCCGCTCTTGTTTATATACTTCTTAATATTTCAATATTGGTTACAAAATCTGTCCATTAGACTCGAAGTAGTCTACGATATGTCAAGCATTTCAAAACATTTAGCTTATTCATATATGATCAGTTTAAAGGATTCAAGACTCCATAGAATATACCAGATATAACACTTAACCACATGGAGGCGAAATTTTGGCCATTTCAAGTTGGAAAATACAAAAAATAATGACACATTCAGTTTCTTAGTCTTCTGTGTTCATTTCAAGCCTGTGATCAAGCTACAGATCGAAATTTCAATGATTAATTTATGAAATTGATTAAAAAATCTTTTTTTTTTTTGTCAGAATACATAGAAATAGGTGTAACATCGCCCGACAGCCCCCATACAAGTGATTATCCGAAAGAGATACGTAAAACTTGTGAACAATTTCCAGATTAGAATTTTAAAAAAATTATGGCTGTTTTCCTAAACGTATGTTCACAATGTGTTAATACAGTATTGACAAAATCGTTTTACGATTTCACCTTGTCCCCATATAAATGATCATCCGGACCAGACATGTAAAGCTTATAATTGAGCTTTTTATCATAACTAACTTAGCCTGGTGCGCTTCGCTGTCCTTATTTTACTAAAATAATTTAAATTTAAGTTATATGGGTTGTTCGAGGAAGGCTGGTTATCAGGTTTTATGAATATTTAATTATTTTAACAACAACAAAATTCATTTATTTAATTATTTTAAATATATTTTGTTACTGTTAATATAACTACATAACCATATTATTTGAAGATCCGCCTTCCGTAATTAGTTGTTTTCTTTAATTTTTGTTTCTTTGACTTAACCCATGTTTCGCCAACCGGTGATTATAATTACCAGCACTCACTTTTTATAACTGACAAATAAAACGAAGGGGAGTATGTGGTGAGGCTGGTCCCATTAAAAAAATGATAAACTTTAGTTTTGCTTTTGAATTCTGTTTATTTGATATCTTATTTTCTTTTCATTTAGTAAAAAAAATTAAAACGACCAAAAAAATTAGACAACCAGTCTGATTTTAAGCCTTTGACACCACCCTTGCCGAAACTTCCGGCGATAGGTTCCCGCATTCCTGACAAATATTTGCTTTGAGAACTTCAAGAGCCTGAAGCTTGTTGACATAGACTCGTGTCTAGTCTATAATGTTTAAATACGGCGATCTTGCGGGCCAGTAAAAATCACCAAAACGATAGATTAGGAGACCCGGAAATGCAGCCCTCAAAATTTCGGTTGTAGGTCATGCAGTATGCTTCATTGCTCCATCCTGTTGTTACCACATGTTTTCCAGTCTCAATTCGTCTAGTTGACGTAGGAGTAAGTCGTTGGGCCCGGGTCTTTAGGCCCAATGATGCCTCCAGCGTGAATGGCACATCATCAATAACTTAAAGCGGGTGTAATAGCTTTTCGTATGTAATACATACGCGGGTTTTCGGTGCTCCATAAGTGATAATTCTGCTTATTAACGTATTTACAGAGATGGATATGGTCCTCATCACTCATAATGATTTCCGATGAGCACAACAGATGACAAAAATCAAAACAATTATTTCGCGTTCTCGAGGAGTATAGCGCTCCCTTTTCTTTTTAACGTGTATTTTGTATCTGTTTGCTTCAGCAATGTTAAAGCAGAACAGATATTTACCACCATTTGCAAAAATTCTAGCATCTTTCGAGGACTTGTGTGCTACTTTGTACTTAAATATAGAAATTTTTAAAAAATTGTTTGGAATTTTGGTGTAAATTTTTTATATTGGTTTAATGCGGATTATGATTCCGCCTAATCCCCATTCAAAAGCTGTCCATAATTAGGTTTTGACCAGCATAAACCGTTTAAAACTACTAGAATAGCAATAAAACTAAGTACGAGTAGTGGTTTTATGAACATAAACTACTTTAAAAAAAATTTATTTTCGATAGGTCCATAATCGCTTAAAGCTCTTATATAAGGATTTTACCTAAAATTGCTTTAATCTGCCAAAGCCCTTGAAAAATGGTTGTAAATGGACAACACTTATCACAAATAACTTTAATGTAAACAGAAAAAACCTTTTTTAAACTTCGAAAGCATAGGTCCCTAGCTAACTGTGGGTCCCATAAAGGTCTATAAATCTTTTTTTTTCAGGGAGCAAAAACACATTTTTACGAATTTTTGGTTGGCTAACAAATGGACCCAAGTATATATTTTAAATCGTGTAGCAAAGGTAAAAAGTAGAGTTGCCAACTCAATTTTTCGAAAAAAAAACCAAAAACTGGCAGCCCTGGTAAAAAGAAATTCAAAGAAAGCACAGAACAGACGCTAAAACGCAACTGCAACTCTTTGTTATTTTTGAGTTTCATTTGAGTTTATGCCATAGACTCCTTTGAAAGACCGCACATGACGCGACCATTTTGAAACCGGTCTGAAACTCATTGGAAATCAGTTGCATTGAAATCGGCGTGCTTGAAACTCGTGTTTGCGTTTCATCCGTTCTTAAAGAAAACCGAAATGATTGTGATAATTTGATCACACTGCGGTACAGTTTATGTTGCGGAGCGTGTGGAAACGATTGAAACTGGTTTAAAACCAATAATTACAAAAGGATTTCGTTGCAATTTCATTTCGTCGTCTGTTCTGGGCCTAAACCATTTTATGAAAACCCGTAGCCAATATTAAAAGTCCACTAGCATTCACTCATCTCATCTACAGTGTAGCACATATTCAAGTCGTTTTATTTTGATTAAATTTGAATTTGTTTTCAGTTTTTTGTTTGTTTTAATTTGTGGTTTCCATTTCATGTGCTCACATTTTTTTAAAGGGGTCGCGAAATTCGTTGCTTTGTCAATTCTACAATTGTTGTTGTTGTTGGTTTTGTTGTCTGCAACATGATCAAATCAAAAATTTTTAAGTTTGAACCAAACAGAGAGAAAACTTTATTCTGCTGTGTTAAAAGAACGAGACAGATTTTGTAAAAAAAATGTGTTTTGCAGCTGTCTGCGAACATCTGCTAGTAAATTAGAGTTATTCGTTTTCGTTAATGGAAATAATTATGTATATTGAACTGAATGCTACAGAAATTTAGAAGAAATAAATTTTAAACTAAAATACAAAAATAAATCAGCAGAACAACTGAGAAACATTAAAGTTTTGAAACAAACGATCGGAAATTAATGAAATTCGCCATTAGTACCAAAATAGAAAAGTACCTTACTGAAATAATAAACCAAGTACACTTTCGCTAGCGTCATTTTACCTCAATCGAACTATTCACCTAAAAAACTGAAGATTTATTTTAACGTTTTTTTCCGAATCCCCTGCTAAGAGATTGGAACGTCCAATTTTTGGTCACTTTTTCGAGCAATGCGGGCCTTTTCTCACTTATATAAGAACAATATTGGCTTCCAAGGCATCAATTGTTGCTGGCTCATCAACAAAAACCAGTTTTCCCCACAGGAAAAAAATTTTGAAAGGTGTCAAATTTCGCGATCTTGGAGGCCAATTGACAGGTCCACTTATCTAAATTAAATTATTGCAAAATTTGACGTCCAGTTGAAACCACATCTCGCCCGGGTCAAACTCATACATTGTTGTAAAACAAAAAATCATTGATCATAGTGCGGCAACGATCTCCATTGACCGTAACGCAAGTTAAGAAATAATGTCCAAGGATGCCAGCGTGTAAACCACATAAAATTGTGAATTTTTCTGGATTTAATGGCACCTGTGGGGTCTGCTATGGATAAGTCCCACTCCATATGCCCCAATTTTTTGTTAAATCACAAACCCGTTAGGCCAAAAATGAGCCTGATCGCGGAAAAAATTTTGACAACGATGACAGATTTTCAAAGTAAATTTTGATAATTTGTTAACGTTGTTCAAGCGTGAATCATCTATTCATGATGATTTGTCAGAGTATACTAAATATCGGCCATGTTCGGACAACCGCAGGATTTAAAATCGCAAAACGCCAGATTTATTTCATGGTGCTCTGAAACTCTTGCATTTTTCTTGCGATCTGCCTTAGTTTCTTTAAAATATTCAAGTTTCCTTAAGCATACTTTAGCGATTTGAAGTCGCCAAACTTTGCGATTTCAAACCAGAAACGCAAATGTTAAGCGTTTTGTAATTTTCCGAACATGCCAGTATAAATATCAAAAAGTGAACGCAGTATGACATTTCGTTTGACAGCTAACTACACAAAAAAATTAAAATTGTTTTCAATTAAAAAATTTGTGTTATTAACTTATGGTGTTTTCTTTTCTACAAAAAATGTGACATTTTATTTAAAAAAAATTGCAATATGGTGACTGTTTCTTAAAAATTTTGCTCCCGAAAAGGGTGGTTTGTTTTATTCTAAAAAACTCATCCTTTTCGGGAGCAAAATTTTTAGGAAACAGACAGCAAATTGCATTTTTTTTAAATAAAATGTCACATTTTTTGTAGAAAAGAAAACACCATAAGTAAACAAATTAATAGTATCAATTAAACGTTTAATTTACCTCATTAAACAATTAATTGACTTGATTAAACGTTTCATTCGCTTGATTAAATTTTTAATTAAAACTGATTTTATTTTAGATTAATGCTTTAATTGGTGAACAATTTTGGAGAATTTTTTCTGTGTATTTTGTACGTTTTATCAGGCTAAAAACCAATTTTTACGTATATTTTAGAACCCCCTGTTGAAGGACTAAAAGCATAAGAAATAAAAAAATCACTTTAAAAATGCCAAATTTTATATATGTAGGTATGTATGATCAAATTAATTGGAAAAGATATTTTTTGTTATTGTAATAAAATTCTGTAGAATATTTATTTTTAATTAAAACTACTTGAAACTTAAAGTATGGTCACACTTAACAAGTGTTTGACGAAAAAAGTGTGATCTCTAAAATTGTCAACCATTTACTATATCGATCCCTTATAGCGAAAATTATGTATCCAACAACATTTTAGATTTTTGTGTTTTGATGAAAATCGATAGTTTTTGATCATTTGCATCATCTCTAAAAATCTCATATCTCTGGGAAGTAACGATACGAAACAAGAGCAAAAGCAATTTCAAACGAAAACCTAGACTTGAAGCAAAGATATTTAAAAAAACCTTCTCCTGTAAAATTTTATTTTTGTTGGTTACATCATTTTTGTTATAAGGGCTCGATATTTTTAACAATTTTTTTTATTATTTTATTCAATTTTATTTCTTGAGGAAATCGTAGTAAAATGTAGTTCACAAAGAGTTAATTGATGTTTTATGTGGCAAACGTTGTATGAAATTAAACAAATAAAATAAGATAAACTGGTTACGTGTAGGGCATCAAATGCTTGTTAAGTGTGATCAAAGCTTTAGTTGATTTAAAAGACTGGTTTTAAAAAACACTCTGACCTTTGACCTTCAACCAAACCTTTTCTTTGCAACTTGTGGTTTATTTCAAGTGTACAAGTTGTTTTAATTTGGTTTTAAATCCTTTTTCTTTTTTCTCCGTTTTATTTCGATTCGTTAATGGTGTTTTTGTTTCTTGTATTTTTTATAAAGTCTTTAATGGGGCTTAGAGTTTTTTTACTTTTTGTTTTTTTTATAATTAAATGGCAGGTGTATTTTTCGTGTCAGATTTTATTGTTGGTATTTTTGTTTTGTTATGAATAAAACGCAGGTAGATAAAATTATATTTCTTGTGTTTTTTTTTTTTTTTTCTGGTTAAATAAACGATTGTTTGGGAAAGAAAAGGAAGAGGTAAATGTCTTGTGTGGGGAAGTATACATATTTAAAAATTTTAAAAATATGAACACGTAAGAAAAAACGCTTACAAAATAAAGCCTTTAAGATATGGCAACATTAGAATGGATTCTTTTAAAAATCTCCTGCCAATAAAATATAAAAAATAAAAATTCTTTTTCTCTCTAAAATTCGGTACGAATTTGAACTCCTTTTTTTGTTTTTCAAATTAATTAACTTTTGAAAACAACAAAAACTAAAAAGGTAAAAAATAAATTACTTTTTTCTTTTTCAGTCTTTAAAAATAATCAGTCATATAATACAAAAGAAAAAAATATTTAGTTATTAGCCATATTTTACGCATGAGACAGACACAACGTTCAATTTTATGTTCACAACAGATGCTTTTCTGGCATATTTAACATGTACTTCTCGTCATTCTGAGTTCGCTATAGGGACAGAGACGACAAATTCTACGCTCTTTTGGTCCTTTGACAACATTTTCGACGGATTCTTTTCGATTAGGTATTTTATTTTGAATTTTTTCCTTAATAAAGGCCTGCAAGGGAGGTGTCTCGAATCTGCCTCTTAAATAGGGAGCCACGAGAAATGAATGGAGATTTTTCAGATACTGTCGTCGGTTTTTGGGTTTTCGATCTTTATGGAACATATTGTGAGTATATATGACGTAGCTGTTGACAAAAGTAATATTAAATATTCCAAAAAATTGACACAAAAACTGACACTAAGGTTAGTCTTCGTCGTTGCGACGATTACACACCTCTGAACTTCAACTTAAAAAAAATGAGGATCCAGCGTACGTCCACTCGCTATAAGCTTACGACATCAGCTAACGTTGTTGAAAAAAAGAGCGTCATTTGAATACATATAAAAAAGTTGTATGATAAAATGTAAATGACCTTCATCGATTCGACGAAGAGTAACCGTGCAGAGTTAATCCGGTTTTAAACGCATTGGAATACAGCTGCATTGGAACCGGCGAGCAGAAAACATTTATTACCGTTTCATATTTTCTCAAAGAAAACCGAAATGATTGTAACATTTTCATCACATTATGGTACAATTATGCACTGAAAGAAAAATGCTTCATATATTTAATGAATCGTTTTCATAAAAAAATTTTCATTGGTTAAATGAAAATTTTCATTGTCTTAATGGAATTTCATAGTTATAATGAAGTCTTTTCGTTAAAATCGTTTCATTGGATTTCGTAATTATGTTAAAAATTTTCATTGGATATTTGAAAACTTAAGTTTGTCCAAGTTAAACAAAAAATTTTAATTGGGAACATAAAAAAACAATATACAAACATAACTATATTCATAAATTAATACAAAATTATAGTTTCCTTAAAAAAATGTTTGATTGTTAGTTAAAAAATGTAAGATTTAATTATTTCATACATCTAATGTTATATGCCATTAAATTTATGAAATCAAATTTTTTTTTTATTAAAGTAACATATTTCAATAATTGAAAAAAAAAAAAAATATTTTTAACATTCAAATAACTCTATAGTCTCAATAATTAAAAGTATAAAAATATTTCGAAAAAGCATGCCTTCATAAATTTGAATTTTCATTATGACAATGAAAAATGTCATTATAGTAATGAAACAAAAACTTTCAATCCATAAATATGTATGTTTTTAGTTTTCTTTAATATGTACATACCTAAATACATATAGTATGTGATAAGTAATGAACAAATAAATGTTCTCCTTTAAAAAACACACCCTTATTTTAAACTGTTGTCAACCAAATGATGTATACGAAAAAGCTTGTTCTCTCTTTATATGGTATTTTTTATTATGCGTTAGCAAAAAAAATTAACGTTGTTATTGTTGTTATGTTATGTCAATTTAATCTCATATTTACGCTCTTAATTGAGTAAAAAACGTAGTTTTTTTATCCAAAAACTACACTGCCCCGGTAGGCTAGCTGGTAGTGAGCTAGTCTATCAGCACCGAGGTTGCGCGATCGATACCCGCCAGAGACAGAAAAAAAATAAAATAAAAAAAATTAAATAAAAAAAAAAAAAAAAAAAAACAATAAGAAAAAAAATTTTTTACTTTATTGAAAGTATTCATCCAATGAATAATATTCATAGATCTAATGTAATGTTTCATTAAATACATTTTAATGAAACAGGTTTCATTGATCCAACGAAGCGCTGCATAGGTTCCTTTTTATTGCAATTTTTCATGGGATTAATGTCAAAATTGAGAAGAAAATTCTTTCAGTGTGGTTTCGAGGTGCGTGGAAAACGATTAAAACTTGTTTCAAACCAATTATTTCAAAAGAGTTTCGTTGCAGTTGGGTTTCACTATCTAATAAATAATTTAATAAATATAAATAATAGTAATCTTTATTTTTGGATATTTATTTCATTTACATATTAATTTGTCTAATTTCATATAAATATAATAAAGATAATACAGCTATAACAATAATGTCGTCAGCTGGGGTTTCACTATCTGTTCTGGGACTAAGCTGTCAAACGAACTGTTATACTGTACTTATTTTTTGACATTTATTATCAGTATACTCTGGCAACTCATCCCCAATAAATTCACGCTTAAACAACCTACACAAATCGTTCAAATTTACTTTAAGAAGTCATCGTTTCGCGCAACTTTTAAAAGACTTGATGACTTCACAACTCTCAAATCACTCACTTACAAGGACACAGTTGCCATATTTAGAAAATCGCATAATATTATTAATTAAAACGCTTAAGCATAAATACTTTGTGCGTGTATTACAAACTATTTAGAACGTTTCCGTTGCAAACATGTCCATAAATAAAATAAAAATCTTTAAACACTTGTTTAATAAATAATTAATTCATTTTACAAAAAAAAAATTATCATAATGAGTGGTAGACGTAAAACTGATGATTAAATTGATTGAAAGGCTTGTAATAATAAATCATCAGTAAAAAAAATTATGTGTATACAATTGGTTTCTGTTAAAATAACAAAGACAAAGAGCAGAAAAATTAAAAAATGTGTAAAATAACTTGTAATAGTGATTCGAACATAAAACTCGTAAACGGCATCAATAGCCACTGGGGCCGAAGACAACAAACTAAATTCACAAAAGAGCTTGAAAAAAATCTTTAAGTTGTTTTCGTTTTCAACTGACTTCTACAAAAATTATTTCAATAAAATTTCTAATACACAGAAAATAATATACCAATACATTATTTAACTCAAATTTAAATTCGCTTTGTGCCTTTCGCCGCTTTAACTAGTAAAAGTCTCATACCCATGTGAATATCAGCTAATTTGTTGAGAGACTATGCAATAAAAATGTTTCTAATGTCAGTTGCGAGTTTTTGTTGTTAAGGGGTGATTGAATGCAATACTAAAGTAATTGAGTATGTTGCATTAGGGACGTTCACAATTTAAACTGAAATCGAGCATTGATAGAAAGCTTAAACTTCTTATTTTTGTTTAGTAATCTAAGGTATGCATTTTTTAGTTTTATAATCATCCGAACGTCTTAGGAAATATTTTTTTTACTCGCGAACAATAAAAAAATGCTCGTTGTGTTTTTAGTTTCTTAAATTCGCGAATAGAAATTTAAGTATGTTCATTCGTTAAAAAAATTAACTTGTATAAATCAAATTAAAGAGAGAAATTACTTTTCCATTGATTTAAATCAGATTTCCTTTGCAATTTTATTTATTTGCGAATACATTTTGTTGAAATTTTTTATTTTATAAAAAAATACATTCGTTCTCGGGTCAGATGTTGCATTTTTCATATTTATAAATTTTCATTTTTACTTTTGAGCTCACGAACAAAAAAATCTAAATTTTTTTTTTTTTTTGGTTCGGGAATTAACAAAATAAAAAAAAAAACAAGTTAAATGCTTAAATTTCTTTCGCGATTAACATTAATTTTAATTCACAAATAAAAGTCGCAAGATTTTTGTTCAATTGGGAAAGAATTTGATTCACATAAAATTAATTCAAAAAACTTGAATTAAATGTTATATTTTTGAAATCGCGAATCGTCAGCGAAAGATGTTAGTTTGAATATAGAAAAAATAATCCTCGAATTTCGTTTTCCCGTATAAGCGGAAAAGTTAAATTCGCTTAATTTTACGTTCTTTAAATTGATAAGTTCTTTTGCAAATATATTCCTTTTTAAAATTTGTGGTTCTTTTTCGTTTGCCAAAGAAATAAGTTTGAACAAAACAAAAAATTGTTGGTGAATTTTTGGTTTTTTCCTTTGAATTTAACGTTTTTCGCGAATTTATTTATGTTTAATTTACAAATAAAATTTTCCTGAGTTTGTCCTTCGCAAATTGAGTTAGGTTTATTCGGGAATAAAATTTGCAAAATTTTTCTTCGTTCGCGAAAAAATTTACTTAAAAAAAAAAAAATTAAATGGATGGTAAAGCTGTGCTTTCTTTTATTACTTTTTTTAGCACAACAAACAAAATGTTATTAATGAACAAACTATGTATTCCCAAAAATAACTTCGATAAAAACTTTTTAATATCTTTGGCATAATTATCGTTCGCGAATGAACTTTGCTTTAGTATTTGTTCATTCGCGAAATAATTACAATAAAGTATAGCAAAGTTTATTCCATTCCTTTAATTTGGTAAAATTTTATTTTCGTTTCTTACAAATAAAATATCTTTTTAGAATTCGTATTCTTTTCTTTCGCGAGCATAATCGACTTAATATTTGCTCGTTCGCAAAAGAATTTATTTAGAAAATAACGAAAATTATTTATTCTTTTTAGATTTTGCGAAATTTCTGATTATTTCAATAAAATTTGGCACGTTTTTGAACGTTCCCGAATTAATTTCATTTAACCACAAAAATATTCGCATTTTTCATGATAAAAATTTGCAATATTCGTGCTCGTTCACTAAAAAATTTATTCAGAAAATAACAAAATTTATTTATTCTTTTTAGTTTTCGCGAATTTTGTAATTATTGAAATAAAATTTTTTGTTAGTTCGCGAAGGAATTTTATTTAAAATAAAAATAAATCGCATTTGTCTTGATTTCTTTATAAAAATGTTCTATTTTTTTAAGCTTTTTATAATTTTCGAATAAGCTTTGTTCCTTTTCGCTAAAGAATATAACAAAATTTATTTACTCTTTTTAATTTGCCCGAAATTTGTTATTATTAGAAAAAAATTTGCACCGTTTTTTGTTCGTTCGCTAATGAATTTCATTTTACATAAAAAAAAAGTCGCGAACAAACTTTGTTTAATTTTTTGTTCGTTCGCTAAAGAATTTATTTAGAAAATAACGATTTATTTATTCATTTTATTTTTTGTGAAATTAGAATTTTTAACGCTTTTTTGCTCGTTCGCGAAAGAATTTATTTAGAAACTAATTAAACTCATATGAGGAGGTCCATAACGAAACCATTCCACTTTTACAATTTTGGAATAAATGAACAAAAAAAATTAATTTAAGCCAGTACGATGTATGTATGTATGTGAAATTGTTGCGTTTTTAACCGATTCAAAGTAAATAAATTCGTTAAAACAATAATGACTAAAGATTTTAGTATGTACAAAATGTGTTATTCAGTAAAAAACATTAAATTTCAAAAGTGGAATTGTTGCGTTTTGTTATGAACCTCCTCATATATTCTTTTTAGTTTTCGCGAAATTGTTTATTCGTTCGCTTATAAATTTCATTTTCCAAAAAAAAGTCGCTTTTCATGATGCAATTTTAAGTTTTATATAATTCGTGAATAAGCTTTTTTTTTTGCTTCATCGCTAAAGAATTAATTTAGAAAATATCGAAATTCATTTGCAGCCCAATTATGAATAAAAATTCCCCGCGAGTTTTCTCTCTTCTCCCACTTCTCCCGGGGAACTTGTATGCATAATTGGGCTGATTATTTTTATTTTTCGCGAAACTTGTGTTTTTCAGAAAAAATTTTACGTTTTTTCATGATATCATGATAAAATTTTCAGTTTTTTTTTCAATTCGCGACTAATGCTAAGTTCACACTTAGGTTTTTAAACGTTTAAGCAAAATGTTCATTTAGCTAATCAAAGCTGTTCACATTACATTTGAGATGATTAAGATGACAGATGATTAAGAAAAAAAACACACAAAAAAACAACAAACAAATTTATATTTCTTTAAAGTATTAAAAATGAATAAAAACACTTTTATAAAGTTATCAGAAGATTATTTTAATCATTTTAATGATGAAATTGTGAAAATTTATAAATTATTTAAGGAAAAAAATAAAAACATTAAGCAGAAATCTTGGCCGATTGTACACGATCATGTTGGCGATTCTACATTTGAGGTATGTTCAGTGGATTCTATGTGATTTATAAAGTGATTTAGTTGTAATCATGTCAATTTGAAGTGATTAACAAATCACTTCAATGTATGGGTAATCATCTCGATTTTGAAGTGATTAGAGCTTAATCACGTTCGAACTGCTTTAACGCGTTTAAGAAGCCAAATGTGAACATACTATAAGCTTTGCTTAATTTTTTGTTTGTTCGTAAAAGAATTTATTTAGAAAATAATAAAACTCATTTCTAACTTAAAACTAAATCGAGTTTTTTCTCTTATTGTAATATCCAAGTGGCGATTTTGGCAGTTTTAGTGTCATCTTTTTATTTGTATAGAATAATATTTCCCCTGCAAATAAAATTGGACCACCTGATCCATTTTGATAAAATGGACTACTGCATGACTGGTCCGATGTAATGCAAGCATGGACCATGTCATTTTTAAAAAGTGCTTGTAGTGAGACGACATGACTTCGTTTTTTAACGACATGCTTTCGTTTTTAAACGACTTCAAAACTAATCCTCTTGAGTATACCATGGAGTAGTTTTAAAACTACTCCATAGTAGTCCAAAGGTGGGTTATATGGTCCTCCCCTAGGACATCGCAATGTTAAATAGACCATGTTTTTTCCATGCGTTTGGGTTACTTTTGGACTAGCCCTTGTCTCTTGTGAGTTACTCTTTACACGCGTGTTTGGACTAGTCCTATTATATGCAGGGTCAAGCACCAATTTTTATAGTGCCCTTGCCACTTTACTTAAGGTAGTTTCATTCCATAATACAAGCTTTAAGTAATTTGAGGAAAATAAAACATGACATAAAAAGTTGTTAATGTTGTTTTAAAATTTTCAAACATTAATAAGAATAAAATACTTAAATACTTAAGACTTGTGAAAGGGGCTTTATTTATTACATTAATGTCGAAACATGTAGAAGTCGTAAATTAAGTCATATTTCGTATATTTTATTTTTGGTTTTTGTGTTTTCTTTATTTTCTATTTAAAATTCTATTTGAATAGAATTGTAACATTCAATTATTTATGAAAACAAAAACTACAAATAATATGAAGAAGGCCGGTCTTTGCTCTGAATTTTTTAATTGTGTTTTTATTATTTTAAGCTTTTGAAATGGGCATAATTTTTTATTTATAAATTATGCGGGAGGGATCGTATGTAAAAATTAAATTGTTGACACTTTATTTTTATCAAGTTTATTTTTTTATCGTTTTAAAGAATAAACAATTCAAAAGACTAGAATTGTGACAGTAAATTGGAAACAGTAGCAGTTTATTGTGTGTATTAAATTCCCGCTTTTTTTTTTAAAAAATTTACTGACTATTTATTTATTTTCTCGTATGACTGACTAATCACCCCTTACAGTATTGAGTGATTTAAAACGACTTTTTTGGTTTCTGTTATGCAATTGGTTTAAGTAACAAATTGTTATTTATAAAAATTTTTTATGCATGATAAATATGCTTAAAATGAAATATTAAATTACTAATTTTGTATGTATTTATTATTCAAAAGATATTATTGAGTGCTCTTGAAATATTTACAAAAAACTTTAATAATTTATCATTTTTGTCTTTTAAATAAGACAACCGATTCCTTTGTTTTATGATTGATTGGTTAACAAGTGCTTAATTGAAATAAAGAACATGAATTGCAGCTAACTTCAAGTATTAACCTAAAAAATTGTTTAAATGTAAACACTACAAAAGCAATTGGCAAGTTAAACATGATATTTACTATTGAATGAATTATTAATACGCTCTTTTTCCACATTAATTTAATACAATTAATTGAAATAAGAGCGGAGTTCAATATTTTGTGCAAATGGTCTTGCGAAAAAGCAAAATAACGTAAAATTTTCGTTTAATGCAACAGCAAATTTCACTGAGTTTCCGTTAGATTTCATAAACGAGTTGCGATATTTTGTATTTGCTCTTTCTCAAGACCATTTTTACCAATCCGAATTTACTTTCAAGGTGTCGTAGAAAACATAGTCAGGCTACTTTCCAATGCGAATCCACTAAAAGGTGGCAGTAAAAGCCCAGCTAACTATTTTTTATACGTCTTTACGTTTTGTTTCTTTCAAGTGATGTTTATTTATTTACATTTACATTTTGTACATGTTTTTGACTGTGCCGGGCCGATTGAATTCGCTTTTTTATTACCAAGGCCCACTTATATGAATTCGCCTTGCTACTTTCTTTTCTTAAGCTAAGATCGCCGCATCGCTTACAATAAGTCGTCTTATCGCAAGCCACAACTTGGTTTTTAGTCTTTTTAGTGTTTTTAATTGGGCTTCTGCATGCAAAAAATTCAATTGACCCAGAAGCTAAAAATAAACGACGCGTGTTTGCTAAATGGGCCCTGAAGCAGTTGGGAAATCAACCCTAGTTTTCTTCCTTCAATTATCCTTAGCAATAAGTCCAATTTCTGTGGATGAATGGGTACATCAACAAACAAAATTGTTGAATTTTCAACGATACCAATTCAATGCATTACAAACTTCTTTTGACCTGAATTAAATGATATGGAAACTAAAGACTTGTGGTTTCAACAGGACGGCGCTGCGTGCCGAAAAGATCATTCCGCATTGGACATTCTGCACGACGGCATGGCCATCTTAATCACAGGTGATGTCAACTGACTGTTTCTTGTGGGTTTTTCTTAAGTCCTATGGTCACATTTTCCGTGATTTTTGCCATTCCAATGCTCACCCCCACTAAAGCGGATATTTGCGCTTAATACGCAAACGAATTAACTTTGAAAATAACAAAACTTTTGGCAGAACTTCGGTTTATTTGTGTAATTTAAATTTCTTTGGAGGAAATTTAGGAAATAAATATTTTAAAAAGTTAATTTAAAAAAAAAAAATCCCAAGTTTTTCTTAATATGAGAATACTAACATTTCTAATTACTGGTTTACACATATTAAATTTGACTCGTCAAGTCTTTAGTTTTTAGGAGAGAGGAGTTTTGTTTTTGTATTCGTAATATGCTTGATGATTTTAAGTTAGTGGTAAAGAACAAGAAAATTGACGACTTAAACTGACTGCATATGAATTTACACGCAGGTTCAAAAGAGAATTAAAGAAATCCGGTTGAGCTAAACCTGACGTGCCTGAACCAGAGGTTTTCGAATATTGGTCCCACATGAATTCCAATAAAAAGCTTAATTTAATTTTTTAATTTTTTTTTTTACAAGCAATCAGCTCGACAATAAAACATAGATTTGCATATAAGTTCGGCCCCTATTTATGAAATTTGGCAACGTTCAACCAAAGTGCAAGATTTAAAGATCAAATGTTTTTTTTTTTATTCTTCTTTATATTTCCCTTTGGCTTGTCTTCTCGTCTCCTACAATTTATTTTCCGCACTTATCATTTCTGCAATATTTTTCTTTTACAAAAAGTGAATTTTTTTATAATAATAAATATTAAAAGAGAAAAGAAAAGAAAAAAACATGTGTACTTTGTGCCCTAATAAAACTGAAAACGCACATTTGCAGCATAAAAATAAACAGAAAAATGTGTAAAATAAACATTTAATACAACAAGAAAAGGCAAACAATAATTAAAACATAAACAAATAGAAAAACTGTGCAAAATACTGAAGAAGCTAAAAAAAAAGTAGTAAAATTAATGCCAAAGCACGTTCCACTGAGAATAGACGCGCATTTTATGCCTCCAATTTGTTCTCTTCTCACTTAGATGTGTTCTAAAGGGTGGTTAAATTGTAAGGGCCGATGTTGAATGTGAACCACACCTAAACGCCAAGTTTTTTTCCGAATTTTATTTGACATTTCTCTATTTCAGACTTACTCAATTTGAACCATGGAGAGATACACAATCCAACAACGTGTTAAAGTTATCCAGACTTATTATGAAAATGGATGATAAATTTCGAAGAAAATCATCTTCAGTGATGAGGCACATTTTCACCTCAGTGGATTTGTCGATAAGCAGAATTTCCGCATTTGGGCGAATAATAATCCAAGAGTGATTGTCGAAAAACCAATGCACCCACAAATAGTGACTGTTTGGTGCGGTTTATGGGCTGGCGGCATCATCGGGCCGTATTTTTTCCAAAATGAGGCCGGTCAGGCAGTTACTGTGAATGGTGTTCGCTATCGTGAGATGATAACGAACTTTTTATGGCCCGAATTGGAAGATATGGATGTGGACGATATGTGGTTTCAGCAGGACGGTGCCACTTGCCACACAGCTAACGAAACAATGGCTCTTTTGCGCAACAAATTCAATGGCCGTGTTATCTCACGTAATGGCGATGTCAATTGGCCGCCAAGATCATGTGATTTGACACCGTTGGACTTTTTTCTTTGGGGTTATTTGAAAGAAATAGTTTGTGTTTTATTCAAAATCAACATCGGCCCTTGAAATTTAACCACCCTTTATATGGAACAGGGTTGGCTAAATTAATATAATTGTAATTTTTTTTGGTATTCGATCTCCAAAAAGTACAATGGCATATCGATATCTAATTTACTACAATTAAGGCAAAATTCTTTTCACTGCACTGGGGCCAGATTCTGGCAGTCGTGATCGAGTACTTTCTCGATTCGAAAGCAATTTAATATCTAATTATTTCAGTCAATACTAAACGAATCGGAATTATATTTTCGTTATTGTAAAGCATTCATTTGAGTTTCATAATACTGAAAAAATAATTCGATTCGTTCAGTATCGACTGAAATAAAATTGCTTTCGAATCGAGAAAGTACTCGGTCACAAATGCCAGAATTAGGCCCCTGGATATTCTGCTGTCATGTCAGGTGACTGAATTGGCTAGTAACCGAAAGTTGCCTTTATGGCTTCATGAATTCCCAAAAATTTTTTATTTTTTTTTACAAAAACTTTATTCTTCACTAATATTCTTACATATATATTTATCACTAGGGATGCGATTTCTATGCAAATGCATGTTTTTTGTCGATAGTCAAAGAACGATGTCGACGATCTTTCCGAAATATCAAATATTGTTGCATATTTTGGTGAAAATGCATATTTTTGCATATTTAGGTTTTTAATTCATATTTTTGAATATTTTAACATTTTTGAGTGATTTTTTTTTCCTTTTCATATTATAAAAAAACTTCTTAAAAAAGGTTTTAAATGCACAAAAAAAACCTTCCAAAAAATTTAAAATTAATAAACAAATTATTTTGGAGCTTTGCTTTAAATACAGATTTCCAAGATTTTTACAAAAGATGCTTCTTTTTTAAAACGATGCAGCACTTTACATGGTTAAGGCTTCCAATGGGTTTAAATTATTATACGCAAAACAGTTACAAGTAACTTGCTTGGCACATGGGTTATACCGCGTTGCAGACAAATTTAAAAGCCAATTTGATAATATTGCAACTTTTAATGACATGTTTCCTTTGATTTCCCTTCTATTGCAGCCAGTAGTAACAAGATGGGAGCCCGTATCTAGCGCTTAAGGAGCATAAAGACGACATGTTTTTGTCATCTGACATGTCAAATTTTCAAGTCACATGTAATTGTGCATGTCTGTCAAAATCGCTGTTTTACATAAGCTTTATAATATTCGGTCACAAACGTACATGTAATTTGCTTCTGACATTGTCTCTGTTTTTTTTCGCATTGTTATTGCAGAAACCAAAGTAGTGCTCGGTTTGAAAATAGCTTGCTGCCGCCACGAAAAGTTTTATTTGCGCCGTAAAATAGTTTAGCCATCTTAACATTTTTTTCTTTTAATTCAAAGATACCAATTTAGGATTTTATAATAAAACGGTTTTTATATATATATTCACATAAATTCTATTCAATGGTAAGATGATCAAACATATCTCGGTATTGTAAAAAATAAACTTCAGCCGGCTAATGATTCCGTCAATAGTGGACGCCGCTGCCGGTTTCTTCCCGGCATAGCTTTCTGATGTCAGATGGTTTGTCAGAAGAAAATAGAGCACGTTCTAATTGAAATTTTGTCAGAAGACTTTGCGTCTGACTTTTACAGAAGCAAAGTTAAAAAGGTAACACACGACATGTATGTATTTTGCAGTGGGAAATTTGACATGTCAGATGACAAAAACATGTCGTGTACGGGCGCCTTTAAGAACTCTATTAAAAAAACTTTGAGTAATTTAAGAATGTTAGAAGAGCTTGTTGAAACCGATGATTGTGCAATTAAAAAAAGTAAAAGAAATATTTAATTTAAATAACATCAGAAGTCAATTAGCATTTGTATTTTCCAATTACGGATATATTGGTGAAATATAACTAATTCGGGGGGATTTAGTTCACTTAATGCTCAAGTCAAATTAATTGATATTGCAGAAAGTAAAATTAACAATGTTAAGTTAACAAACTCAAAAAAAAAATCCAAAACGTTTTGCAAAAAAAAATTAAGGACTTAAAAAAATAAAATAAATTACAAATATTTTTGATCTGATCTGAAATTGAAGTGGGATCTAAAAATAATTTTTTTCAAAGTGCATTGGCATTCTTCAAGTACAAGATAAAGTTTTACTTTTAATCAAACAGTACATATTACTTAAACAAACAAAAATTTTAATTAGTTATTTAAGTTTTTTAAATATATTTGAATAACAATTAACTGAATTTTTTATATTTTTGTTTTTGGTAAAATTAAAAAACCATTTTTTATAGAAATTTTTTAAGTTTTTAGTGCATATTTTTTTATTTTTTAGAGCATATTTAAGCGCATATTTTCGATTTTTTAGTGCATGAAAACTTCATCCCTATTTATCACCTAAACCTTAATTTTTTTCAAAAATACATTTTATTTATTCGTGTGAACGAAAAGCAATTTTTCCCCCTCACTAAAATAGACAAAGTAAAGAATATTAGAAACCCTAAAATCAAAGCAAATTTGTTATTAAACAGGCCAACTATTAAATTAACATAATATTTTTTTTTTTTCATTTAAAATTGTAAACCACTTGAGACTAAAGTGTTAAAAATAATCACTTTTTGCAATTTGTAAAGCAAATCAAACAAAATCTCTGACCTTATCACCCAATTTAAATAAATTTTCTTATGAAAATATTCTTATGATTCCCAGTAGCATAAAAACTAATAAAAAAAAATATGCTTTATTAAATAACAACGACTGCTACTTTATGATTTTATTTATATTAATTGAAATAAATTGAAAATTATATCGCACTAGCAAATAAAAAGTGTATGAACAAATTTCTTTTTTCTTTTGTTAGAAAATAATTTATTTGAAGTAGAACTAACTATGTGGGTTCGGTCTACTGTTTATCTCAAACGATTTGAAATTTTCGTAAAAAAATGTATTTAAAAAGAAAATAATAAAATATATTTTAAAGTATGTGGTGTAATATATGTTAATTAAGTAGAAAATATCTTAGACAATAAGTTAGAAATACATATAATTCCTAATGTATATTAAGTATTGGTTTCGAAGGACTATTTTTTATATATTTTTTTAGCCAAGCTTTAAAAAGCGCGCTATGCCAATGCACTTTGAAAAAAATTATTTTTAGATCCCACTTTAATTTCAGATCAAATCAAAAATATTTGTAATTTATTTTATTTTTTTAAGTCCTTAATTTTTTTTTGCAAAACGTTTTGGATTTTTTTTTTTGAATTTGTTAATTTTACTTTCTGCAATATCAATTAATTTGACTTGAGCATTAAGTGAACTAAATCCCCCCGAATTAGTTATTTTTCACCAATATAGGTATCCGTAATTGGAAAATACAAATGCTAATTGACTTCTGATGTTATTTAAATTAAATATTTCTTTTACTTTTTGTAATTGCACAATCATCGGTTTCAACAAGCTCTTCTAACATTCCTTAATTACTCAAAGTTTTTTTAATAGAGTTCTCAAGCATCTAGCCAGGCTCCCATCTTGTTACTACTGGCTGCAAAAATTGCAATATTTTCAAATTGGCTTTTAAGTTTGTCTGCAACGCGGTTACTTGTAATAGTTTTGCGTATAATAATTTAAACCCATTGAAAGCCTTAACCATGTAAAGTGCTGCATCGTTTTAAAAGAGAAGCATCTTTTGTAAAAATCTTGAAAATCTGTATTTAAAGCAAAGCTCCAAAATAATTTATTTATTAATTTTAAAATTTTTTGGAAGGTTTTTTTTGTGCATTTAAAAACTTTTTTAAGAACTTTTTTTATAATATGAAAGGGAAAAAAAATCACTCAAAAATGTTAAAATATTCAAAAATATGAATTAAAAACCTAAATATGCAAAAATATGCATTTTCACCAAAATATGCAACAATATTTGATGATTCGGAAAGATCGTCGACATCGTTCTTAGACTATCGACAAAAAACATGCATTTGCATGGAAATCGCATCCCTAGTGATAAATATATATGTAAGAATATTAGTGAAGAATAAAGTTTTCGTAAAAAAATAAAAAATTTTGCAATTGTTTTTTTTTTTTAATTTATTTGTTAAGTTTATCCATCTTATTATCGATAATTTTGAAAAACTTCTTTGCCGTATTCATAAAAATATTTTAAATTTAATCAAGCTTTTCAAAACAATAAAACAATTTTTTCTATTAAAATTTTCATTAATAAACGTTTGTGAAATTTAAAAATAAATCATTTATGAATACGGGGGTTACTTTTTAAAATTTTCAATATTTGAAATGATTTTTTTTTTTTTTTTTTTTTTTTTTTTTGAAATTCCTCATTTTATTTAAAATTTTTTTTTACAATTTTTGAAATAATTTAAAGATCTTGAACCAAATTTTATTATTATTATTTATATCGAGGCATTAACGCAAAAAAAGCTTAAGCGACAAAAACAAAATTTTACAGGGGAAGGTTTTTTATTTTATTTGTAAAAATAAAACATTTTCTTAAAATTATTATACTCAAAAAATGGGAAATAAACTTTTTTTCTCTCAACTCTTTTAAAAACTTAACAGTGAACTCTTTTTTGTTATTTTGTATTTTTTTTTTGCAGTAATTAAAATAAAAAACAAGCACAGAGAGTTCAAGGCAGTGTTTCCGCTGAGCTTTGTCTCTGCCTCAAAAATCCTGCGACACGAGTTTATTGGCGAGAGGTGTAGAGAAGCTAGCGGGGTAAACAAAGTAGCATTGAACGAAAATAAAGGGGCTAATTTTGTCATTTCTCTTTAACATCTTTTGTGATATTTTTTTATAAACAGTGTTGCCGGCTTGGCATATTTTTTAGTTTTAATAAATGGATGGATGATAAGATAGTCATATACATATTTGTATTTTTTAGTAAATTTTGTTGGGTTAGCTTAGGTAAGGACAAGTGGAAATGGCAATCAGTACTCATCTGACACACTAAGACGCAATGATTTATTGTGATACCATGGAGTTCCAATAAACAGAACACCCCCCCCCCCCCCCCCCACAGAACCAACCCAAAATTCTAGAAGTTTAAAATGCGCTCTAGTTAACGTCAGAGACATCATATAATCCGTGAAATATGTACCATTTTGATCAGTCGCCTTCTCGCCAGTGCAGGACAGTGACAAAGAAGATGCTCTACGTCATCCTTCTAAATATCATAATTGCAGCTGTGGCAGTAATCATAGTGTCCGGCTCCCAGACGGTGTGCATGCCTACCTAAGACTTATACCAAAAGTAATACATAATTTTTGGTCATCGATAGTGGAGACATGGTTCGCCCGTCTTCGATGCGAGGCCACAATTGCCTGGCAATCCTGCAGCCATTTTTCGCGGCCCATCTGTCTTTAGGCTATATCGATAGTTGATCCCCGAGGTTCGAGTTTACAGGAGAGTAGAGGTACCCCAACGCCTCACAAATCTAGTTCAACCCGTGAGGTAGTTCCAAGTCTAGCAAACTTATGCACCCTAATGTTCCCCAGTTTTTCCCTGTGCCTTGGGACTCATATGATCGTGATATCAAACTGTTCAGCCATCTCGTGGTAAGCGGCAGTCAAGGGCTGTTCTCGTTCTCAGGGAATGGGAATCCAAAGCCATAGCGGCGGTGTGATTATCAGTATAAATCAGCGTTTAAAAAACTGCAGTTAAAATGAAAAACTGCCATTTCTTCCAGTTCTGTATTTGTCATTAGCCAAAAAAAAAACAATTGCTTTTATTTTGGATTCGTTAAATGTAAACAGTCGCTGTCAAACTAACTCAAAAACCGAAAAGTTGTACATACATTTTTCGTTTTTTGTTTTTTTAACCCTGCTATAAATATCCACATCAGTCGCCGACACAGCAGTTAGTATGAGCCAGTCTATAGCTTTCTTGATTGCAAGTATCTCCGCCTGGAAAACTCTAGTGATCCGGAAGTTTTTGCGATAAATTGAGTTTGAGCTCCCCTGAGTGTTCTTCGAAGCCTACTCCTTATCGTAACTAAGAGCCAATCGTGTAGAATTTTACGCCACTACTCCTGCCTGAAACAGCTTTTTTCTTTTTTTTTAATATTTAACGATTAAACATAAGCAACTACGACTAGTAGCTTGACTGGTTATCTGTTAATTTTTGCATATTGCAGAATAATAAGGTATGTGCATACATGGCAACACTTATTAAACATTAAAAAGTTCCGATATTGTTGAAACATAAAGTGCTAAATGTAACTGCATAAAGGATTACCAAGGGACACCAAAAAAAAACTAAGTTTGTGGCAGCGGCAAAGCGCAGCGTGTAAACTGGCTCTTAATTAACAACAATAAATACCAAAAACAATTTCACATGACATGAAAAACACAAACAAAAAAAATCAGTAATGCCAATTAGGTAAAATCAAAAGTAAATTAAGAGAAAATGTTAAATAAATATGTTTTACTAATCATTTTTTCAAATGTGCTTCTATGAGTCAAATTTCAATTTATTAAGCTTTTTACAATAGGCTTATTCCCTTAATATTTCACATACTTTTTGCTTGAGCCAACTTTGGTTCACATTGAAGCTATAGATATGAACTTAGGAAGCACATTCGAAAAAATTGTTAATATAAAACACAGAAATGTCAAATTAAGTTGGCAAAAAACTTGACGTTAAGTTGTGACCCGTGCTGCCAGAAGATTTTTGGAAAAATACCTACGCATACTAAAATAAATCCGATTTTTCCCTACACGTTGCAAAAATTTTCCATACAAAAATCCCTTTGCTTTTTAGTCATTAAAGTCTTAGAAACAAGAGTTACAACAAACTAATTTCATTCGCATATGTTTAGTAAAGCTATGACAACAAAAATAAGTAATAAAACTAAAAAAATGTATGTCAGCTGTTTTCGGTTAATTGAGCCTCGCTTAATTGAGTTTCCCGTTTAATTGCACTAAAACTCATGTAACGAAATCATTCAGTAAAACTGTCTATGTAAAAATACCCATTTAGTTTAGTTCCGTTTAATTGCGTCACCCGATTAATTATTTCGCAAAATAAGACCGCATTACGAAAAACAAGAGCGAATGTTTCGGTTAATTGTTTCCGTTTACTTATTAATGTGTTTTTGCTCCACAAACGTAAAAAAAATATTTTGCGGCAATAAAGTCATGTTTCTGTTGTACATATACTTAAATAAATGTTAAATAAAATAAATAAAGAAATGAGTTTTATTTTCTATCTACACATGGGAGTTTCGGTTTATTGCACATCTTGCTTAATTAAGCGATTTTCGTTTTAATTGCGTCGGCGATTCAATTAACCGAGTACTGTTTAATTGCGATAAAAGTCGTGCATTTTTAGAAACTCAATTAAGCGGAAATGACGTACTTTTAATTTAATTCAATGAAAAAAACCAGAGGTTTTAAAAAAAATATGTACCCCGTAGCCATAAACATTTATTAAGTTTAACAAATGTTTTTTAAGTAAAATTTTCATAGAAAATTTGTTTTGTAAACCTTTATTAAAATAATATTATTTTTATGAATACGGCAGGTAATCTTTATATGATAATTTTAATTTAATTCAGGTACAAAAGCAACAGGCTATTTTATAAATCTGTGGTTTTCACGAATAATCGCGTAAGTCGGTTTTTACCGAAATTGAGATAATGAAGTCAAAGTGCTACATTTTGCATTATGTTTTTATAAGTATTAAGCTTTTTAGAATATAATGTAGTATTATTAATTTTTTTCTGCTAAAAACAACTTAAGTTAACTGTTTAATAAAATATTTTGCTATTATAACGATTTATGTCGACATACATCGCCAAAAATTGTAAAATTGCTGAATATGTTTCCAAATAAAAAGCATATGTGATGTTATGTTGTTATTCGTGCAAAAAATATGAAAGTATTTTTTGAAAATGTTTCTATTAATAACAACTTATATGTACATGTGCGTTTATTGTTGACTTCTTTAGTTGCAACAACAGCAGATGAGCGGTTGTTTGTAATTTTAAGTCCATACGTTGTGCTATAAGTATCAAAAACTCTGAATATGTCGCCAACTTGTGTGCTAAAAATAACAACGTAAGTCGTCATGTGCGATTAAAATGATAACATTTATTTTCACAAAAAAGAACTTATGTGGAGATATGATGTTATATTGCACACACTTAATTAGTCAATCAAACATATGCATTTTTAATCCTTTTACAGATTGTGATCCTGTGAGGATTTTTTCATGAAAACTATGTATAATACGTAGAAAGTCACTGTTAAGAGGATTGTAAAGAAAATAGTTTAAAAAAGCATATACAGAAGCCGCAATTGAAAAAATAATTGTTTTTGCTCTCCTGAAAAGTTTGGTTTTATAACTTACGCGATTATTCGTGAAAACCACAGAAATAATCGGCCATGTCATGGAAATCAAAGTCACGTGAAAATGAAATCAAACACATTTTGAAAACTCTCCCGTATTCAAAGTTCAAAAATAATATTTCCTTTTATATTCAATTTCAAGTGATTTCGATTTCCATGACATGGTCGAATATATGTATTTCTTTTGAACTGAACTTTCTAAAGTGACCATACGTGTATTCGAACTTAATGCCGCCTCTTCTATTGTTTTGCGAAAATAATCATCTAACACAAATTAAACTTCAAGTTGTGTGGGTCAATTTGTTTCGCTTTCTTGTGGTCTCTCTGCGTCACCAGTTTTGATAAAGTTGGAAATACAACCTCGTCATTATAGTTTTTCATTTTACCATTTTTTATCGAAAACTGTTCCAAATTCATGTTTCAAAACAAATTAGTTCCACAATTTCAGAAAATTAATTTTATGCGATTGTTCTACACTCATTCAAAAGATCATTGAGGCTTAAGTTAAATTGTTAAGACAATAATTGAAATTTGTTCTCATCTTTTTTTGTCCAAAAATATGTTCTGGACTTAAGAAATCCATTTCTTTAAATATTAAATCATTATTAAAAATACATTTTTTAGCATTTATTTCGTATACAATACAATATGAGAAAAAATACCTACACTTTGGCGGATAATAAAAATCTGTCCGATTTTCCCTACGCTCCTATTTTAATAACAAAAAACGCTACATGTAGGGATTTTTTCCTACTTTTGGCAACACTGGTTGTGACTCGCAATTAACATAGTGCATTATGGTTGGGCCACCCTTTATTGCGGCTGCTCCGCAAGCTTTGTGTTGTTTTTAGCTTGCTTAAATAAATATATATAAATAAATAGAAAAACTAAAGATATTAAACAAGTAAAACTGTTAAAGCCCTTATGACACTACATTTTTAATGCATTGTTCAAGTTTTGGTGAACAGTACAAATATAATGTAATACAAAAATTTACCAAGTGCAAAGAGTTAAGCAGTATTAAGATAAATGGCAAACTGTCAAAAATTTTACTAAAGTTATCGATAAAAAATGAAGTTATGTCAAAAAAAATGTAAAATTGTTTAACTTAAAATTGACATTTCAAGCTTGAAATATTAAAAGTGTTGCTGAATCTGCGGTTTATGGGCAAATTCAGCGATTTACCGCTTTTTGTTTTTAGGTTTCTCATAAACAAAAAGTTGGCAGCATTTAATAAAATAAACAAAACAGGGATGGCTAAGTTGTTTCAATTGTTCTTTTTTGTTGATACTTTTTTAACTAAGATTTATAATACCTTTTTGTGGTGTTTTTTATGAACATAATTAAAATTAATTTCAACTAAAAAAAATCTTTTAGTACAATTAGGGTAAAAAACTATAATTTTTAAAGGTTGTTGGTACAATATTAAAAATTCTCAACGCCATCCCTGAAACAAAAACATAACATACATATAGTTTGCTCTTTCTTACATTTACTGTTTCTTTCTATCAATTCTATATCAATTAATGAATAAAAAATGTAGTGTCATAAGGGCTTAAGTCTGCTTTCACACGTTTCATCTTTTGATGCTCAACTCTTATGTTTTTAGGTGAGGGAAGAAAGAAGAAAGGGGGTTGGTACGGAGATGCCCGTACTCGGTCAGTACGCTTTGTGTTTTTATTCGTTGGCATATGCACAAGGATGGCTGTATGTAATTTTTTTCTTTTCTTTTTCTCTTTGATTCGCTGTTAATAAAATTGTTGTTGTTTTGAACCGAAAAAAGTTGAAACCGATTGCTACGTGTGAATATATTGGCATCTTCAAAAGGGAATTGAAAAGAAGTTGAGCATCAAAAGATGAAACGTGTAAATTTAGACTAAGCGAATAATAATTATAAGCAAAAGTCTTACTTGTAACCATATCAAAGATAATAATTCTTATTCGCTTAACAGTTTTACTTGTTTAATATCTTTAGTTTTTCTAAAATCTTTGGATGAAGTTTCCTGACGATCTGGCCTAAGCAACCAGTGAAATGGGCATAGGAATCATAGTTGGGGGTAGTGCACTAAATATTGATTTAAATCAACATGGCACTAACACTAAATAAAACTGCAAAGAAATTAGTTTGCACTCTTTTTTACCAGCTTTAGTGATGATTGTTATTTTTTAACTACCACTAAAATTTTTTTAGTGATATTGCAAATTTTTTCACTATTTTTATCACTAAACGCAGATTGAATGCAAAAATCTGCACTCAATTCAAATAGTGCAAAATTTGGACTTGCAATCAAAAAAGCTGCATACAAATATTGTATCACTAAAATTTAAAAAATTTAACTTTTTATGTGCATGGCTTTTGATTTTTTTTGGAGGATATGGGCAATTCCAAAGTGTTGAACGTGACAGTCGTACGCATCAAAAATGCAATAACATTTAAAACAACAAACATTTTTACGTTCCTTTAACCCTTAAATTATAGCACCAAAAAAGCACTATTATCTATGGTAAAGTTTATGGGGGGCGCGATTCTAGGTCAAAGATAATGGCAAAAGAAGTAGCGGTTCGAACGTGAAAAAAATAGAAGTAGTTTTTGTGGCAATGCATAAAAAGGCGTAATTCAGCGAAACCTGGCGCAATTTTTTAGTCAAACTACTTTCAGAATTTAACGTAGCAATGTAACGTTTAAATGTCTTTGGTTTGATTCCAAAATCTTCTATATTTTTTTTCGTTTAAGCCAAAATCTGGTTCGATACGTGACATTTCGAACGTGACATTTTTTCCATAATAATTTAACTGAATAATGATTAAAAAAAATAAAAATTTACCGTTTATCCGAATAACATATTTCTCTTCGAACTCTTCCTTAGATTACGGCCCATGTAAGAACATTTTTTTGGAATAATTTTCATCAAATATCACCTCTTTTAAGGAAGATAATATTAAAGAAAACATACAATAAAACATTCTCACAAATAAATAATTACATTTGCACAACTTTGCAGTCTGATTGTTTATCTAAGTAAACAAATTTATGGGTAAATTTATAAAATTAGTAAGATCTAAATATTTCTCTATAACAATATCGTAAAATAATAAGCTTTTTATAACTTTTAAATTTTCGGTCACAGTGGACCTTTTGACGGAAATGCCCATATACATAAGCAAAGAATATTAAACAAAATGAAATGTGTTCAATAACGGTATAATTATTGGCTTTAATCATGAAAAAAAAACAGTTTTTGATTTTAAATTGAGTGCAACAATTTTAGTTGCACTCAAATGAGTGAAGAAAAAAAAGTTGCAATAAACTGATGATTGCTTTTTTTTAAATCAAACTATTTTTTTTTTTTTTTTGAGTGCAACATTTTTTAACATCACTATCACTCATGTTTAGTGAGTCTGCAAATTTTCAATTCATCACACAACATCAACAAAATGATTGCAATATTTTTGCACTATCACTAAGTGTGAGTTGAAACTGCAAAATGAGTGCACTACCCCCATCTATGATAGGAATAGCGTATCCCTTCAACAATAAATTTCAGTGTTTTTATCAAGAATAAAAATTTGGAATTGAGCACGACTAACAAAATCTTGTAAATTAAAAAAAATTTTGTGTTTCCAAAAATTACTTTGATAGTCTTAATTTTTTTTTTTTTTTTCTTTCTTTTGGATTTATTGAAAACTTTGCTTAGCTGTTTTTTAAACACCAACTAGACATTATTTAAGTAGCAAAATATACAATTTAATGTCTGATTTGGAATAAATTTATTTTTATTTTTGTCTCTGCTGGTCGCGTATCATGTTCGACTTACTCAATGACTTCATGGCAGAAAAAAGCAGATGCCATAAACCGGTCAGTCATGTATTTTTTTATTTATATTTTTCTTTAAAAATGTTTAATAATTTATTTTACTTATACAATTTTGCATTCAACAAATAAATCCAACTCTTAATAATTCTTGAGAAAAAAAATATGTGTAACTTTATTACAGAATTCCTTAATTTTGAATATGCAATTTAAAATAAAATTGAAATAAATCATAACAGGAAGTTATTAAAAAATCATAGATTTTCCCTTGAAAGATAAATTTAATACTTTCCGCTCTAACACCTGAAGTGGCATGGGAAAGGAAGGTGCTAGAAAATTAGGCATGTATTTTATTTATTGATAAAATATGAATCATGTGTCATTTGAACATTAAAATCGAACTTTTTACTTTTAAAGGCAAACAAGTTTGGACACGCAATCGAAAAACAACAAAAAAAAGTTTGAACCAATTAAGTTGTTTAAGAAGTTTAGTTTTGTTTATTTTCTAACACAAAACTTTTTAATATATAATTTGTTATTAGTAGGAGAGGGGAAAATTGTGGTCAATTTTGTTTTAAGGCAGACATACAAACAAATATTTATGTCTGTATGTTTATGGCTGAGTGATTAGCAATCATTCTATGAAAAGGGGGTGTGGACTTTTGGTCATTGTTGGGGTGTCAGGGTATTGGTTTTTCAATAGTCTTTAAAATTATGAACAAAAAAGTCGTTAAAGAACGGGTTTTATTTAATGACGGGGGATGTTTTACTACAATTCGAACACAAAACTAATTAACATTAGTTTCTTGTGAAATAAATATGTATGTATACCTTAATCAATGAAAACTTATGAATTAATTAGAAACAATGAAAGAATAAATTTGAAAGCACAATTAACTTTAAATATTTTGAAATTTGTTTTTAAGCAATTCATTACATTATAAACAATAGACATTATCCCAACAGCAAATTCTATAACTTACCATCTAGAAAGCCGTGATTTTATATCAAAACCTGTTTATTGAACTCGTTATAAAAGGTGCTCCAACCATAATGCATGATGTTTATTGTGAGTCACTCCTTAACGTCAAGTTTTTTGCCCAACTTAATTTGACATCTCTTTGTTTTAGTGTTTGAGAATCTCAACCATGGAGCGTTAAGAACAAAATGCATTTCCTGCACTTCGTGATTTTTTTGGTCAGCATAATCGTCATCGTGGGGTATTTCTTCGAAAATAAGGTCGGTTCACTATCACGAGATTTTAACGTACTTCTTAAGGCCAGAAATTGAGAATATAGACCTGAACTTTCCACACACCCAACAAAACAATGGCTCTTTTGCGCGAGAAATTCAATGGCCATGTTATCTCACGTCGTGGCGATGTTAACTAGCCGTCACGATCATTTGACTTGACACCGTTGGACTTCTCTCTTTGGGGACATTTTAAAGAAAAAAGTGTACGTCAATAAGCCAGAAACAATTCAAGAGCTAAAGGATGAGACAATTCGGCACATTAAGGACATTGAACCCCTAATTATGTCTCACGAGTTATTGAACATATGGAACATCAGATAGAGATATGACATCGAAGCCGTAGTGAGCATTTGGCCGATATTTTGTTTCATACATAATTGTCATAGATCCTACTATCATAGTAAAAAATATTTAAATAATTCAACGCAAACTTTTTGTTTTATTAACAATTAAAATCGAACGTTTTGGTTGGACCAACCTTTACCATGATAGTGGAGAGGGTCCCAGTTGGCCAGATTGCCGTTGACGGTGATGTTTGCACGAGTTGCCCACTATCGTTTAGGCTTTTTAGAAGAAAATTGAGATGAAATTGTCTAGTACGTCAGTATGAGCGACAACGTCTTGTTTGGTGTCCCCTATAAGACTTTATGAACGACAGGATGAGCGACATTGTCTTTTAAGTTCTCTTCATCAAAATCTATGCGGGGCAGGAAAATACTGATAAAAGTAGTCATGTGATGGAATGGATTATTTGCAGTTTATACTCGACGGTCAATTAAAGGATTTCGTTTAAAAGTCGAATAAAACATGAAATAAAAATTAAAAAAGCGAAATTAAATTACTGCACACTGAACCAAAAATCCAATGAAAATGCACTTTAAGCAAACGAATTTACGTTTATTAAAATATGTTCGTTGGCTTAACGAATTATTCATTAATATAAAATAACATAATAATGAAATAATACCTAAAATTTTCATTATATTAACGAATAATTCGCTGAACCAATGAAAATATTTTAATAAACGTAATTCGTTTGCCTAACGTACATTTGCATTGGATTGTTGGTAAAGTGCAACTATAAAAAAACTTAAGCTTTTACTTCTGATTCATTAAATGTAAACAGTCGCTGTCAAAACAACTTAAAAAGCGAAAAGCTGTACACATATTTACGTTTTATGTTCGACAGTTTTTGGTTTCGACTACAGTTTTTTAAACCCTGGACGTGGACGACAAAATAGACGACATTGCCATGCATGAATTTGTTGACCACAAAGTAGGCGACATTGTCCTCCATGTAAACGTTGGAATCGAATGAACGACAAGAAGAGCGACGTTGTCTTGCGTCGAGGAAGTCTACAGGCGTTGCCAACTGGGGTATTAGACGTTTGTTTTAATGTGTGTAATACTAAAAAACAATGGTACTTGACCCACCTTTTAGTATACCGATCGCCTCAGAATTTCTCAGTTGATCCGTCCGGCTAACTGTCTGGTTGTCTGTCTATGTAAATATGTGCGCATATTACAGGTCGCAATTTTAAAGCTAATTTTATGAAATTTGGTACATAAGTTTTAATTGTCATGACGACGAAGCCTACTAAAAATGGTGAGAATCTGTCAAGGATTTCATAGCCCCCATACAAACTTCTTTCCGAAATAGTCCTTGTTCCAAATAACAATTTCATTATCTCGGTATTAATATTAAATTTGATCCAAACTTATTTGATTGTAATCTTAATCGTCTTACCAAAATTTTCTTCAATTATTTTTCATAAGATTTCAGTCAGATATCTATCAAAAAATGCCGGCAAAACCCCAGAATTTTCCAAGGCATAACTGCTAGAATTCGTATCTAGCACTTCAGACGTTTTTGGGCCAGAAATCTGAGAGAATTAGTATACGTATCTGACTTTTTTGTCGAAGTTTCTCTTAGATTACTAAAAGGCCTTGGACTATTTTGCTGGCTAAGTTTTCAACATCTTCCATGCGTTCTTCCAAAATGTATGCAAGTGCTTTTTAAAGCAAACATTTGCGTTGTTCGATAGATTTAAGTAACTTTTAGTTAAAATTGTATTTGTTTTATTTAATTTAAGGAATTTGGCAACATTACATTTAAAAATAAAAATAATTTTTATTTACAGCAGTTTGTTACTTTTGTATTAAATTGTAACGTTACTGACTGACTGACTGATTTATCATCCTAAACTTTAAATTTGGACCGGAGGTTGGTCTCTCCCCAAATCGATACACTAAGTCAGGATTTTGGGAAATTTGAATGTTAAGGGGGTAAAAAGGGTAAACTCGGTAACCTTTTATCTCCAAAACTAAAGAGATAAAAAAAATGTAAAAATTATCGTTGTTCTTAAGCAAAATAAGCGGACAGATGCCTGGTACTTTTTTTTAAATTCGGTCCTTTTAGAGAGTAAACGGGTAAAAACACCTTTATTTAAGTACACTTTTTGTCACCAAATTTATCTTTTAAACCAATAAACATAAAAATAAAGATTAAATCACATTTGAAACTTATCTAAAAATACAATTACAAATTTGGTACTTTTTTGAAATTCAAACATTTAAGGGGTGAAAATCGTAACTATTTTTGGTACTTTTTTACAAAACCTTTTTCTCTATTTTTTGACATACATATACGTATTAAATTATCGTCTCCCACTACAAAATTAAAATTTGTGATGCTTCAATGGGGAGATAAAAAGTACCAAAAAGGTAAAAGACGGAAAATTAAATTTCATTCTTTAGCTTTATGGTTCTACAGCTGGTAACTTTTTAATTATCGTACAAATTGGACCTAGAAACCATAAATTCAACATAGATAAAAATCTTTAAGAGGGATCTTTTTGGGTTTCAAGCTGGTACTCTTTGAATTTCTGTTAGTTTTGGACGTAGAAGCATAAATTTAAACATGCAAGGTCCTAAGTGAATGATAATCTGAAAGAGGGAAATTTCTGGTACTTTTTTTCTTCACGTAGTACTTTTTGAATTTTCGTTAGAATTGTCTACGGAAGAAAGGGAGACGCTAACGAAGTAGCGGGCTATAATGTTTTAATGTACATATTTATATATCGCACTTAATCAACAAGAGGGTATGAGCTCAAAATTTTAAAATTTTTAGTAGAAGCAAAACAGTTTATAATTTTACATTAAAGGCATATGAAAAATAATTTTTAAGCCAACCGTTTCATTACAAAAAGTTAAAAAAAAATAAAGCACGATATTTTTACAGCAGGTAGATATGAATATTACACGTCGTTTTTTTCCAAGAAGTGAAAAAATGAAAATTTTTAGTTAATACCATCTTGTTGATCAAGTGCGATATGCATGTATAAAAGTTATTTCTATCGATTTGTTTTAATAAACAAAAAGTTCATGTTTAGTTTTATATATTTTTAAGTGCATTGCAAGGATATCTACGATTGAAGGATTATCAAAATTTGTGATCCTTTTGAAATTATTTTTTTTGTTTTCCTAGGAAGTAGGTATGCATGTATATGTTGTTAGTTGTATTTAATTATTAAGGGTAACGAAATACAATACATTAGAGAGAAGGCACATACACACAAAGTTTTTTTCATTCAGCAAACAAAGGAATTGGAATAGAAAATAGAAAAAGGGGATTTTCCAGAGACAGAGGGTTTAAGTAAAATGTATTGTACTAGAGAGTTTCTTTTACAAAGTATGTATGTATCTAGTTGACAGGTCAGGGTGTTTGTGTATGTAGGAATAAAAAAAAAATAATAAAATTTTTGAAATACATAAAACATAAATACATACTTTTAAAGATAAGGGGTACTTTTCCTTCAAAAGAGTACGTACCATTTTCCTTTATACGCCTGAGTTTTATTTTTATTTAAAATACTACAACAACACAAGGTTGCAAAGCTGCTGTAGTGAGCGAAAATTTAGAAGAAGAAAAAACACAAGGAATTGCGAGAGTTTTTCTTTCTAACCCACAAAGTAAATTTAAGTCAACAGTTTAAAGCACTGTTGTCACATTTCATAAAAAAATGTTTTAACTTTAAAAATTTAGATTTTTTTAAGATTTCAAAGAATTTATGAGGGTTACCTTTATTTCAAAAAAGGGAGTTTCTTAATTAATTTTATTTATTTATTATTAAAAAAACTGACTCATAAATGGCACAAATTTTTTTCCCAAAAACAAAAAAAAAAACATTTTTTCCATAAAAATTTTTAAGAATTATTAAATAAGGAATTCTTTTTGAAAAAAAAAATTATAAAAAACATTGTAAATTGTTTACCATTTTAAGAGGCAGGCTACAAAATAAAAAAAGATACTGAAAAAGAGGAATTATTCAAGAATGTTTGTTTGGGAGACCGAAAATGAAAAAATTTTTAAGTTAATTAAAAAAACAAACACGATTTTCTTTTCATTATTAACATAGAATTTTATTTCTTTTTGTTGGCTGTTACTTTTAAATCAAAGATAGGCATAAAAGGAATTTCATTTTTATTAAATGAAATTATTTTCAAAGTCAGAAGTCAGGAAAAAAATTTTAAAAAAAGTTCGCTCCGCACAAATTAAAAAAATATGTATTCTAACAGGGATGGAAATATTGTAGCGATCATACTAGTTTAAATACATTATAATGTATAATTATTTAATTTAATAATTATTTATATTATATTACATTATTATATTATTAATAGTGCATAGAAAATATTCCTGGAAAATTTTGAAGGAATAAGACTATTAAAGTATAAAAGCTTTTAAAATTGTTATTTGACTTAGAATACACATTCGAATTAATATGAAAATTTATAAAAATAAATATTACTCAACATGAGAAATAAATTCACAGATTTTATTTATATTTATTTAAAACTAATTGGCCACCCCGGCTTCGCTCGGTAGCTGATTACTAATGATCGATGGAGCCGATTTCTGATTTTAGGTAAATCAAAAAATGTGGGCGGGCAATATTTTCTTTCCGTAAAAACCTAAGTTGGACCATGGCGATCATTTTAAAGAAAAAATCGGTCAAATAAATAGAAAAAGTGGGCGTAAAAGTAGGCGTGGTAAATTTTTCCTTCGATGAAAACTTAAAATGGATTAATACGAGCATTTGAAAACAAAATTAGTCAAATCGATAGAGCCGTTTTCTGATTTGAGGCTTAAAGTGGGCGGGGCAAAATGTTCTTTCCGTAAAAACCTAAGTTAGACCATGGCGATCATTCTAAAGAAAGAAATCGTCCAAATCGGTCAAGCCGTTCTCAAGTTATGCGATCAGCAACACACAACCTTTCATTTTTATTATATAGATAAAAAGTACCATTAACGAAATTTAATTTTAAATATCTATTTAGGCCGGGATTCACTATCCCACACATTGACAAAAAACTCTGACAGAATTACAGAAATGTGTGCAAAATTCTGATATCAATGCCACACTATCATTAAAAAAAGATGCAAAATCTAATACTTATCAAATTACATAAAAAAAATGTAGCAGAAAAAAATTGATTAAATAAAAAAAAAAAAAGTTAAATTTGCACCCGTAAATAAATTAATAGTATGAATTAAATATTTTTTGATACTAACAACATTTTCTGCAGTTATGTTGTTGATATAAATAATAAACTTTTAATCCACTTTATTTAATTTTAAAATTTTTAATCAAAACTGATTTTATTTTCGATTAATGGTTGAATTAAAAAAAATTGCCGAGAAAATATCATTTTATGAAAATTTAAAAAAAAAAAACATTTGCCAAAAAAAAATCTCTTACTCAATTTCAAGTGGAGTCTTTAAGGTCTTGCATAGGTGTGTCATGAAGACCCAAGTTATGAGTCAACTATAGGGTTCCTATTTGGAAAAAATTACTCGAGAATACAAGGGGGGAAAAAAATTTTGAAATTTACGAGAATTTTTAGAAATTCCTCTGCAAAGAATTTGGATGGAATTTAGGGTTGATACTAATAACCAAAGTATCTTTTTAGTTAAAAAAAAAAAAAAATGTCGTGACAACGTAACATACCCACAAAAGCCTCCTAAATTTCGCAAAATATTAAAAATTAAATTGAAAATTTTTAGACGTAGACGCATTCATCAAGATGTAGCGAATTTTAAGCTCTACAGATCGATCTCAGATAATACAAACTTCTCAGTTTGTTCTGATTAAGAATATTCTATTGTTCAAAACTATAATTCTCAATAGCAGCAACAAAAACTTTTATATTAGTTTTTGCAAAAAAAATACAGAAAATTAAAAGAAACCATTATCAACTAGCAGGAACAAGTGAGTAAGTGTCTCTGTTCGAAAGGAAGTGGATGTCTTTGATATCCATAACGATCAAGTTCGTCTGAATTTCTAAAGGTCATACCGTTTTATATGGAAAATTTTCTCCGAGTCTTAATACCATTTACCACATGTGAAAAGGTGTATATAAGTTTATTTTACCCTTCACTGTTTTTAATTTCTATAATTCAATTTAATTAATATATTCAAGGTCCTAATAATTGATTTAACGATGTCCGTCTGTCCGTGTGAATGTTGAAATGGGGTTTGAAATTCAACCAGATCGGTCCATAAATGGGATGGGTAGGATTGGAGACGTGGTCGTAGCACCTGCCGTATAAAAACATTATAGATTTCTATATACCTGGAGAATTGCAAGAGCCAAAGTTTCCAAATAAGATACAAGCATCTTGGTTATCAATACACAGCATCGGACAAAATTTGGGCGGGATTGGAAAAGCCGGCGTGGTACAAAATAGATGAATTTATATCTAAAGGATGGTATTTATATAACTTGCTGTTCTTATTGAGCCATGGTGAAGGGTATATAAGATTCGACATAGCTGAATATGGCAATCTTACCGGTTTTTTCTTCATCTACGCAGATAGTTAGTTCCCTAACTGAATTTGAAACCCAACATGTGTCCAGTTATCGCCGAGATACCGCCAGAAATGTGCGAGGAAGATTCGAAAGCTAAGTTAAAAGAAGTGACTGACTGCTTGAACAAATCTAGGGGCGGTCATTTAAATGATATTGTATTTCGCACGTAATGGCAAGATCCAAGCATTATAATGAAATAAAAGTTTCATCGAAATCATAGCTTCATGTGTGTTTTATTTAACTTTACTTTTAAAACCGAAAAATGGATAGCCTGTTACTTTCAAAAGTTCGGCTTCATAAAACTTAGTAAAATCGAAAAACTCTTAGTCGTTGAACAGGCTTTTAGTTTTTTTTTACTGATAAATAAGATCATATTTCTTCCTATTATAAACTTTACGGCTTATTTTCTTTAAGAAAGAAGAATATTTCTTCTCTATTTCTTTCGAAACGTTCCTGTTCCAAAATATCCCATATCGGAAAATAGAACGCTTATTTACTTTCTATAAATCAAATGGACCAATATGATCTTAAAAAGTAGGTTCTTTCTTAAACTTAAAATTAATCAAGAAATTTATTTTAGACAAATTAAATGGTTCAGTTCTTCCAATAAGTCTCTTATATGCAAATTATTCTTCTTTGACAAATCAAAAAACTTGCAGACATCTGTTAGAATGAGATTTTGAAAGTAGCAAATTTCCAACTTCAATGAAATCCAAACATTTCAATGCTTGAATGCAACTTTAACTCCCTTTAATTAGAATGTCAGCTCACTTGAGAATGCAAGTCACAGACAGAATGTCTGTTCTGTGTAGGATCGATCATAAATGTGTTCGCAGCTGTTTATCAATCATATATATGTATGTCATTATACTCCTCTTTTATTACTTGTTTATTTTTCTAATTTAAATTCCTAACAGATTTACCTCTAACCGCAGGAATATCAGATGTTGCCGAGTTCATTTACCACTCAAAATCACTTTGCACTCTTCTAATGAGAACAACAAATTGTTTAAAGTTTTTTTACAAATTCTGTATGACACCTTTTTCATTCTTATTTATTTTTTTTTTTTTAAATGTTTTAAATGTTTGTTATTAAATACATTTAGCCAGGTTTTAAAGTAGATGAAAAGGGAATAACTTTTTTACAAACCACAAATTTGTCTATCATCTTGGCCTGTACGAGTGCCTTCATACATTCGGAGAGCATTTAGGTAAATGTTGAGTATTACATCTATACACTGTTTACTTCTCTTGTTATTTGGGTTTTTTTTTATTTACTCACTTTGTTTTTATATTATTTTCATGTTGTTGCTTTTACCTTTTTTGCTTGTAATTTGAACATTGTTAGTTTATGGAAGGTTTTGTGGGTACTCCCTCCCTCTCACACTTCTTACTGGTTTCTTTCAAGCAGTGTTGCCACCTCACGTGTAATTACACATATCATGTGTAATTTCTTTTTTCATGTGTAGCCCATCCCTTCTCAGTTTGTGCTTTGTTGTGAAACGGACGTGTATTTTCAACCCCGCATACGATTTTAATTTATTATTAATTAAATTTGATTTTGGAATATAAATACTAAGCGAATGGACGCTAGAAAATATATGATATTTTTTATTTAAATTATTTAACATAAAAGTGAACAATTAAAACGAAAATTAAATAAAGATAAATAAAGCAAAAATATATACATATGTACGTATGAATGTTCATACATGTGTATGTATACATATTCTGTGCACAAACATTTTAGTTTAAATTTCTTATTTTTGGCGTTGTTGTAAAATACAATAAATAATAAAAACATTAAAAGCACAGTAAAACGGTGAAAAACAAAAACAATTTCTTGCATGAGTAAAAACAATGTAACAACAATAAAATTAAATGATAGAAATGCTTATGTGACAGTGTATGCCAACGAAAATAATGTTGAAATAAATAAAACAAGACAAAACAATATTAACTACCTAACGGCTAAGCCAATCTTTCGTACTCGTTCCCTCTCACCCTCTTTATTTACACAAACGGTGGATAGTGACTCATTAAAAAAACTAAAACTAGACCTTGAAACAAGTGTTGCCAGGCCAACAAGTATTGCCGCGTCGTCAAAAATAAATTTAGTGGGAAATGATACCATGAACCAAAACTCAAATGCAATGGAAAACCCCCCTGTAAAAAGTTGCCAAAAGCCTCAAGTCCAAGTTGGTATGGACAGGTATATAACAGTCCTCAAGCGGGGTCGCAGCCCTACCTCTTCAGCTGTTGCTTCGGCATCAAAAGTGCCATCTATTGACAAAATAAATTCCCAAAATCGCTTTGCAATTCTGGAGGATGAATCGTCTGAAGCACCAAACGTCATAAGATCGTCCAAGCCTCCCCCGATATATCTTAGGGAGCATAACTCAAATGATCTAATAAAGAGTTTAATTTCGTTGATTGGTGAAAATTCGTTTTATGTAGCCGCAATAAAGCGAGGAAGCATAAATGAAACGAAAATCCAAGTGAATCATGAAAATGATTTTCGCAAAATTATTAACAAATTTGAGGCACTTAAAAAAAGTTTTTATACATACCAACTCAAGAGCAGTAAAGGTCTCCAGGTGGTGATCAAGGGAATTGATTCATGCGTAGACCCAGAGGAAATTAAAACTTTCTTAGAAGAAAAAGGCTTCAAGATTAAACACGTGGTAAATATTAGAAATAGAGACAAAAATCCACAACCACTATTTCGAGTAGAATTAGAGCCCGGCGACATTAAGTTAAAAAAAAACGAAACGCATCCCATTTATAGTTTAAAATATATTCTACACAGAAAAATCACAATTGAGGAGCCGCACAAAAAAAATGGACCTGTTCAGTGCTTAAACTGCCAAGAATTTGGCCATACAAAGGCATACTGCTACTTACCCCCTGTTTGCGTAGTATGTGGTGAGTTACACGGTACAGTTTCTTGCGATAAGTCTAAAACCGACCCCAACGTAAAAAAATGTAGCAACTGTGGCGGTAATCACACTGCCAATTATAGAGGATGCCCTGTATATAATATCGTCAAGCAGACGGTTGGACCGAAAACAAATGCCCCTCAAATGCAGGTTGCAAATCAAGTTATCACAAATGCAATTCAAGCCCCCCAGTCTAGTAATAACAGAACCTCTTATGCTAACGTCCTAAAATCAAAACATGAGCCAATGCAAGGTGCCTCGCCAAGTAATGATGAAACTCCAGTTTCTAATTTAAGTCGTTTAGAAAAAACAATGGAAACATTAGTGCAAACAGTTAATAATTTTACGAACACAATGGGTAATATGATGCAGGAAATTCTAAGAATGCAATCGATGTTATTGCAAGCTGTACTTAACAAGCCATGAACTGTTTAAAAATCTGTTTTTGGAACGCAAACGGCATCCGCCAACATAAAAATGAATTAGAATACTTTCTAAAAAATAAACAAATTGATGTCATGTTGGTTTCTGAAACTCACTTGACCTCAAGAAATACGTTTAAAATCAATGGTTATATACTATATGATACTAAGGACCCTCGAGATAGAGCTTGTGGAGGCTCTGCCATTTTGATAAAAGCCCGAATCAAACACTACTTAATGTTTGATCATTGTGAAGATTATCTGCAAGCAACGACTATTTGTGTTGAAGAGCTTAATCGAAACTTAGTAATTTCTTCTTTATACTCTCCACCTAGATTTGCCATATCAGAAAGCCAATATTATAAATATTTTAAATCATTAGGACCCTGTTTCCTCGCCGCTGGCGATTATAACGCTAAACATACCTTCTGGGGGTCACGACTTATAACACCAAAAGGTCGTGTTTTGTTTAACACAATCTCTAAAATGGGTTTAAACGTGGTCGCGAGCGGACAACCAACATATTGGCCTACTGATCAGCAAAAAATTCCAGATGTTATCGACTTTGGCGTGGTTAAAAACATCCCCACAGAAACGATTCATGTTGAAGCTTCCTTAGAATTATCATCCGACCACACACCTACAATTGTTACTATATCGAACCCAAATAGAATTGTATCTCCGTCATGTTACTTAGCGACGTCAGCCACACAAATAAATTGGTTAAAATATAAAAAATTTCTCAGTGCCCATTGCCTAGAAAATATTCCGCTTAGTACACCGGAGGATGTGGATCTCTCTATTGTTAACTTTGACAGTTATCTTAAACTAGCTGTTCAACATTCCAGCGTTACCCCCAAAAAAATTAAAAATAATAAAATATATTCTTCAGATGTCGAGCGGCTCTTGACTGAAAAAAGGAGAGTTCGAAGAGAGTGGCAACTGTACAGATCCCCGCAACTTAAGAATTTATTAAAAGAGTGCACAAAAAGGCTAAGAAAGTTACTGCAGACTCAGAAAACGGCTTCTCTAGAAAAATATCTTAAGGAACTTGATGCAACTCCACAATCTGACTACTCATTATGGCGTGCAGCTAGAAATCTAAAAAGGCCAGTTATATCTAAGCCACCATTGAGAAACTTGAATGGTAGTTGGGCAAGAAACGATATTGAAAAAGGAAATCTGTTTGTTAGTCACTTGAAAAACGTATTTACACCAAATATATCTCACAATATTGCGGTCGAGTTACCACCTGTTGCTGCTAGAGCAGCTATTCCCCTCAGATTTGAGATAAGAGAAATCGAACAGGCTATTTGTGACTTAAACACTAAGAAGGCACCTGGTATTGATAAAATCAGTAATAAAATGCTTTTAGAGCTACCTCGCACAGCAAAGAAAATTATTCTTTTTATTTTTAATGCTATTTTACGCCTTGAATACTATCCTCAAAAATGGAAGGTTTCCTTAGTTACCATGATACCAAAGCCAGGTAAAGATCATACAAAAGTTGAGTCATATAGGCCTATTAGCTTATTATCAAATATGTCAAAGCTATTTGAGAAATTATTAGTTTCAAAATTAACACCGATTTTAAGTGAAAATAGATGTATTCCAAACCATCAGTTCGGATTTCGAAGAAAACACAGCACAATCGAACAGACTCATCGAATAGTAAATGTCATAAGAAAAGCATTTGAAGAAAAAAAATACTGCTCAGCACTCTTCATCGATGTTTCGCAAGCTTTTGATAAAGTCTGGCATGAAGGCTTATTACATAAATTGAAGCAAAATTTACCAGCAAACACACACAAGCTGCTAGAAAGCTACTTAGTCGGTCGTCAATTTATTATTAAAGAAGGAAATTTCTTAAGTTCACCTCAGCCCATTGGCGCTGGAGTCCCACAAGGCAGCATCCTGGGCCCTCTATTATATTTAATTTATACTTCGGACATGCCAACAAGCAACTACACCCAAACTTCAACATTTGCAGACGATACAGCATTTCTAAGCGTCCACGAAAACCGTTATGAAGCATCTCGTTACTTACAGCATCATATATTTCAACTAGAAATATGGTTAAGACAATGGAGGATAATGGTCAATGAGCAAAAATGCGTGCATATAACATTCACCTTGCGCCGGGAATCTTGCCCCCATATTACAATCAACAATCAAATAATTCCTCAACATTCGCATGTAAAATATCTCGGTATACATCTGGATCGGCGATTAACGTGGAAATGCCATATAGAGGCAAAATTAACTCAAATGAAACTAAAAGCCATTCAAATTCATTGGCTTATTGGTAGAAACTCTGTCCTTAGTCTCGACTGCAAACTTCTTCTTTACAACTCCATCTTAAAGCCAATCTGGTGCTATGGTATTCAGTTATGGGGCACTGCCTCGGCCTCTAATATAGAAAAAATTCAAAGACGCCAAAATAAAATTCTTCGAATAATCACAGCTGCCCCTTGGTATGTAAAAAACTCAAATATTCACAAGGATCTCAATGTTCCATTAGTCAAAACTATGATTACGAAATATGCAGTAAAATACTTAAAAAGGCTCGAATTGCATCCAAACCCACTAGCACGAAATATTTTAAATGACAGCGGCCACACTCGCTTAAGAAGAAGAGACACTGCAGCACTTATCCAATTAGATGAGCGACAAACACCTCGATAAGTGAACAGAACCCGTGATGAAGAAAATTTTTGTCTGGCACTGGCAGGACATAAAATAAAGTATTAGGTTAAGATTTGATTAATTATTGTTAGTTCATATTTAAATGTATGAAGATTCAATAAATAATATTGAGAAAAAAAAAAAAAAAAAAAAAATGTGTAGCCCATGTGTAATGGACTCCATGTGTAATTCATGTGTAATTTAAAATTTTAACGTTTTGTTGCACTGATTTTTGTTATTATTTTTTCACAAGAAGTAAAAAGGTTTATCATTCTTAGCAAAACTTAAAAATGTTATTAAAAGAATGGAAGCGTTAAAAGAGCTGAACTAAAAATGGTTGGATCATTAACTACTAACCATTTGGCACTTAGATAGCTTTTGCCACAATTATTTATAACGACGAAACATCCCTGGGTACATTATTTTTATTTTATTATTTAATAGAGAGTCGATCATCGACTGCCAAAGAAAAATTATAAAGCACAATTATAGAAAAAGGGATTCTATTTGAAAATCTAGTTGGATTTGCATCAGATACAGCTAATGTTATATTTGGACAGTATAATTCAGAAGTTAAGTTGCTAAAAGACGAAAAGCTAGTTATTATTTTGATAAAATGCTCGTGCCGCCTAATACATTTCGTAGCGTCGAAGGCCTGTCTGAACCTTTCAACATATTTGAAAGTTTTACTTTGTAATATTAGATCTTGTTTTATTAGAAGTAATGCTTCGCAGATAAAACTTAAGGAGTTTCCAGAATATTTTCGTTTTTGAAATAAAAATTCCTTTGGAGACAGATTATTTCCTACTTTGCAAATAGTTATTTTTGTTTTAATCTTTTAAATAGTAAAATTAAAATATTGTTTATTTGCATTAAATATAGCAACGATACGATTGTTGTAAACAAAAATGCAAATAAAGAGACATTTGAAAAATATTTTTGTGCTGGATAAGTAAACAATATAAAAATGTCCGGCATATCCAATGTTGCAGCAATAGAGGAACTGAATTAACATTCCGTTGAAAAATTGAGTCGACGACACTTGAAGGATGCATCAGATTATTTATCATACCCAAATAAAATGTTAGTTATATATTGTCACCTAAAATGCAAAAGGGCTTAGCAACAAAAAAAAAAATTCAAAATAAGAGTTTTTGATTGAGTTTTGTTCGTTTAATAAAAAAAAAATTTTTGATCAAAAGTGGCGCCTTTATTAAAGAAATTCAAGCGCCAACTATACCTTGTTGTTATTGATTTTGTAAAGTTTTTTGCTTCTCCTGTAACAAAATAAAAAGTGTCGTTACGCCCTTTTACATTTTAGGTGACGATATTAATGTTTATTTGTTTGCAAACAAAAATTCTTCACATTAGTATTATCGCTTTTAGAGTCAAAAATTTCTAGTGGTTTGTACAAAATAAAAAGGTGGCAATAATAAGTTTTTTTGTTATATATACTGCTTAAAATATCAATTCTACTTAGAAAATTGAAATTGGTTTACGTTTTATGAAGAAGCCAAATACGATTTTAGTTCCACTTTTGATCGAAATTTGTTTCTGAGACATGCGTAAAAAGATAGCATGTGTAATTCGTATTTTCATGTGTAATTTTGGCATGATCCATGTGTAATTTAGCCTTTTGTTGGTGGCAACACTGCTTTCAAGTCATATCCCTCTCTCAAAATATTTTTTTTTTTGTTTGTTTAGCTGTCAACTTGAAGATTTTTTCTTTTGCTGCATATGTGACATGTTGGTGGTGTTGACAGTCTTGCTGTCAGTTTGTGTGTTTAAATGTTTAACTTCTTGTATCTCTACAGTACCTTTATTATGACTGTCATTCAGTCCGGTCGTATGGTCTGTCTGCCTGTCTGTCCGGTAGTTAGTGTGGGTGAGTTTTGTTGTCATATTTTATTAAAATGGATTTATTTTTAGTACCCACTTAAAGGCAGGGTAAAGTTAGAGAGGGAATGGAAATACATATTCTCTTTAAGTTTATGTGATTGTGATAAGGTGGATAAATATTTAATAAAGTCAGTGGTTTGTTTAAGTTTCGAATGCAGGTAAATATGTATGTACAACAAATTCCAGGAAACTAGTTCATAAATTTGTTATAAATTGTTAGAAAAATTCTTAGGAAATCTTAGATTATAAGAAAGACGTTTTTGTATAGACGTCAGAGCGCAGCTAAGGAAAATCCAAAACGCCCTTTTTATCATTTCTGGTGTACTCTTACCATTGTTGCCAACTTTTTTTGAAGACTTACCGTCAAATCGTACTTCAAAAACCGCTAGAAGCCGCTAAATTTTTAACTTTGCGTAAAATGTTTTAAAATATCGCTAAAATCTCAATATTTTGCAAAATGTATATCCAAACCAAGATATAGGGTGCTTTTTTAAAGGTATACGACTTTTTATTAAAATTATATAAATAGTTAGGTTTTCAATATCCCTGACTTTTTTACTCCCGGGAACGTACAACAATGTTTCTTTTAAAAAAGTTCCTAAAAGTTGGTCAAATATATTGAATAAAAAGGTTTTAAATTTAAATCCATTTTAAGGCATTTTCTATCACGTCTAATTTTGTATGGGCTGGTGATGCTAATATATTTCAGCACAACTGGAAAATGATTTCTCCGATTTTGATTTAATGATTGAGATCAAAATTTACAAATGATTACGAATAAAATTTCCTTTAAATCATCCAAATAACATTTTTTTTATATTTATAACAGTTTCGGAGCTATTCAGAAGAAAGTTGCGATAAATTAGGTTTTTATGCAAAACAAAAAAATTTAAACAAAAAATAGTACTATTTTTTGTTTTCAGAAATGTATAAAAAAAATTTTATAAGGACAAAAGTTTTAGATTTTTATCATTTATCAAAAAGCCAGATATGTTACAAATAAAATAATAAATATATTATAAAAATGACTAATATTTCGCTGGATTTATCCGACTTGGACGAAATATTAGCCAAAAGCCCATAAAAAACCAAACGTAAAAGAACAGCGAACAGGTTTGAATTCAGCACGCTAAAGTGTAATTAGCAAAATCAACTATAAAACTACGAAATACTTTTGTTTACTGAACATAATTTGACAGAATTACAGTTATTCCTAGCCAAAAAATAATAAAAAAAATGTTGCAAAATGCAAAAATGGAAGCGAATTCAATTTCGAAAAAAAACAATTTTTATTTCTTCTAACTTTAAAATTTTAATTAAAAAAAAATACATACTAGAAATCTCTTATATTATGAACAGATTTTATATTTTCAAACTCCTAGAAAAAAAATTTTATATTCTATTTATATTAAAAAACCGCAAGATTTTCCGCTAACCGTCAAAAAGGAAATTTTGCCGCGATGGGCACATGAAAACCGCTAGAATCGCGGTAAAACCGTCAAATTGGCAACAGTGACTCTTACAAACCGAAGTAAGAATAAGTATAATTGCTATATTCGGCCGTGCCGAATCTTATATACCCTTCACAATAGTATTTAAAATCGGACCAAAAGTTCTGAGTTCTGAAGCACACATTTTTGGGAGCCATGTAAAATAAAAAACCAGTTAGTCTAATTTTTTATATTTAATCTCCCTATTTATAAGAAATTTAGTCGTTTTAGCATATATGGTATATGCGCTATTGTGCCAAAACATTTAAGTTTTACTACTACTATTCCACTTAGTGTATTTCAGGTAAAAGTTAAAAAATAAAGTTCATATCTTAAGAACTAAAGTCGGTCATATCGCAGCCATTTGTAGACCGATCTAGTTGAATTGAAATAACAAAATATTCTTATATATATTTAATTTAAACAAATAACAACCAAGTCCCCATCATATCTGGGGTCTTCGGAAAACCCATTTCAACATATACACGCACACACCAACTGACAACGGACAGGTGAACATCGTTTAAATGCTACTTATAAGGATCCAGAAAATATATGGACAGCTCCGAGCAAAATCCGTTACCTTAAGAACGAAACACTTTTTTATTTAGTCTGTAACAGAACTGGGGGATTTTTTCGATTCGAAAGCAATTTTATCAATACTGAACGAATCGTTATTATTTTTTCAGTGTTGTGAAAACTCAAATAAAGGCTTTACAACTTAAAAAAAAAATAATTTAGAACCGTTCAGTATGGACAAAAAGAATTAAAAATAAAATTGCTTTCGAATCAAAAAAGTATTCGATCACGACTGCCTTAATTTGTTCTCTCGATAGAGTTACACTTTTTGGAGAATTTTGCAGCAGTTTTGAAATACATATATTTTATTTTATGACTTGTTTCGGTTCAGACCTGATCCCTTCCTATACCCTTTTCACCTGTGTTGAAGGGTTTAAAAAGCTCTTAAGAATCAAACTGCTTAGAAATTTTATCTTAAATATCTTTGACAAGTGATCAATACATTTTAACATGATATATCTAATTTATATGTTTGGTAAAGAAACTCTATTATCTTCTCTTCTAAAATTGTTCAGGTAACACTTTAATTAAGGTTTTTACTTCTACTAGGGCAACTTTTAACCTCTCATTTGGTTCTAATCCTCGATAGCATCGGAGCTTTAATGTAAAGGCATTCAAATTTAATTTCAAAACATTTCATTGTATCGAGCCCTTTACCGCAAACAAAGCTTAAGCGACAAAAACATAATTTTACAGGAGAAGGTTTCTTATTTTATTTCATTAAAATTTTGTATGACGGTTGTCGCTTAAGCTAAAATTGTTTTTCCTATAAAATCGATAAGATGCCCGTATGTGATCATGACATTAAAGGAGATGATGCCAATAAATTAATTTATTGAAAATGAGCTCGATATATAAATAGTCGATTAAAGAATATTGGTCAAATGCGGGTTTTTGGATAAACTGTAAGGTATAATAGGTCGACTTCTTTTTACCATATAGTAAAATAAATTCTGGCGGTGTCAATTTGAAACTTAAAGCCGTTCTGCTAGTGCTTTCTTAATGCCCGTAAATTCTACAAAAAGAAAGCTGATTCGTACTTAACAGTTATCTTTTTCTATTTCAACGTTCATTTGGCCTTCGTGTTTTACCTTAAGTATCCTTCTAAAATATGGAATCTTTTACACCATAGATTTCTTTACACAGCTAGATTTCTTTTTGTAGAAATTACGGGAATAAGTCAATGGCCATAGTATTTAGCTCGGCGCAAAAACAGTTTTTTATAGTTGATCTGTAGAGCCGATAATGGTAATGTTATCATTAAGGCTATTTTGGGATTAAAAACAAAGATGTTTCAAGTCTTTTTGACGATCTTCTGCTTTAGATTAGAAATTAGAAAATTGTTAACATAACCGATCAAACTAAATCTGACTAATTTTTTAAAGCATCGCTTTAGCCTTAACAACAATGAAAAAGGGAAATTTTTATAAGTTGACAGGTATAGATCTCTTCTGATTCTATTTCAGGAACTTGAACTCATATTCCCCTCAGAGTTCTTTAAGAAGTCTTCCTTAATCATGACATCACTTTAAGTAAAAAAGGTTAACTAAATTCTGCTTCGTGATTATTAGAGATCTTATTCCTATATCATCTGCATTACAATCAACATAACTGTTGTCACAGACTTCACACAAAAAATTGTCCAACATTGATCACCCACTAAAGCATTAATCAAAGGTAAAATCAGTTTAATTACAAATGTAATCAAGTTAATTAAGCATTTAATCAAGTAAATTAAACGTTTAATCAAGGGAATTAAATGTTTAATTGATACTATTAATTTGTTTACTGGTGCAAAGTAAATAAAGGGTTTTATAACTATCACAAATTTTTTAATTGAAATTAATTTTTATTTTTTTCTGTGTTATTTCTCTTTTAACATGTATTTTTTTTTTAATTCCTTAAAATTTTAAAAAAATAGCAAAATAGCACGTGTGTGAAGATAAATATGAAAAGTTATATTCATTTTTTAAAAATATCGCATGCGTTAAAAAATATATTAAAAAAATATAGCATGCGATAAATAAATATTATAAAGAAAATACGACTATTTACACGAAATTTTAAAGTTTTTATGAAAAATAAATCATTTTTTTTTAACATTAAAAACTAACTTGACATTTTTTAGTTTATATTAAAATTTATAGTTTTTGCAAAAATTGAGAATTTCAGTCTATTCTTATGAATGAGTTCCGAAAGGGATATGATTACTGTGTGAAAATCCTTCGATCTCAGGGAATCAAACCTAATAGAAAATGAACACTATGGACAATGCTACAATAATCTATTTCCTGAGATCAAAGGATTTGGACACAGTGGCCGCCATATGCCTCACAGAGCACTTTCATGAGAATTTCACTCTGAGTCAAATTTTTAAAAAAGGTATAAAAATTTTTACCAATACAATTTGGATATAGTGCTTATAGATTATTGTAGCCTTGTCCATAGTCTTCATTTTCTTGATTCAGGCTTGATTCCCTGAGGTCGAATAATTTGGACACAATGGTCATATCCCTCACAGAGCACTTTCATGAGAATTTCAGTCTGTCATATTTCTCAAAAATCATTAAATTTAATATAAGAAGACAAATAAAATTTCAAATTAGTTCTTAATTATCAAAGTAATTTTTGGGAATACAAAATTTTTTTTAATGTTAAATAAAAATGATTGATTTTTCATAAAAACTTTTAAATTTCGTGTAAATAGCCGTATTTTCTTTATAATATTTAATTATCGCATGCTATATTTTTAATATATTTTTTATCGCATGCGATATTTTTCATTCACACACGTCAAAATAGCAAAATTTGAACTTTAATCAAAATTCATGATTAAAACATGACATTGATATTTTAAATGATTTTTGGCATAAAAGTATACTGCGGCGGATCTGGGACGTCCAAAAGTGGACATCAAACAATTTTGGACCACTTTTTAGAGTACTGCTGTCACGAATAACACAACAAAATAACAGTTAACCTGTAAGACATTAATTCTTGCTAGTTCATCACAATAAGCCAGTGGCTTAACGTAGTCCCAGATGAAATAATATATCTACAAATCGCACCATCTTAGAGTTCAATTGACAGGTCCATTTCTAAAAACCAACTTATTGCCAAATTATAGTTTAAATAAGTCAATGGCTGCGATCGAAGTATGACACGTAGCGCCATCCTGTTGAAACAATACATCGCCCAGATTAATATATTAATATATATTTGAAGAAAAAACCAAAAATCAAAGAGGGGTCACGGAGATCGTTACCATAACGCGAGCTCCGGCTTAATTTTTGAAGAAAAATGTCCGATGATGTCACCTATTTTAGCGTGTAAACCGCACCAAACGGTGCATTTTTTGGATTTATTAAAGTGTCTTTCCACTATTCAAGATTTTGGGAATTTTTTTAGACAAGATCTGTGAAATTAGGATTTTGCAGTAAACGATTTTACATCCGAACAAAACCGCTTAGTAATATGAAATATTTCAAAATCACACTTGCCCTCTTTCCCTTAAAACTGAACGTTTGCAATTTTTCATTTTCAATTGCCAAAAAATAACATGACTAATCAATGAAAATTCGTATATATTTCCGAGGAATACAAAATTTAAACATTAAAAATGAATAGCAAATTATTTTTCCATACATTTTCATACATAATTAAGCATATTTCAAACATGAGTTTTTATTTCAATTTTTTTAATTCTTTGTCTCTTTTCAAAAAAAATATTGGCCGATTATTTTATTATTTAATTTTCCACATTCGCACGCATTGAAATTGTTTATTTCCTGTTTAGTTTAAAATGATTTCGCTGTGTAATGAATGAGTGAATGAATGTGGCGAACAACGATTCATACTTTGCCACTGTCTGCTGGTCTGTCTGTCTGTTTATTTTGTCTCTGTTCCCGATCGCTAAAGATTTTAACCTAAAATTGCAAACAGAGAATAATACACAATCCTTCTTCCGTTTAGGAAAAAAAATATTAAATCTCACAGACCTGCCTCTTTTATCCGCGATAATCTAGAGAATTTTTAAATGTGGTAGACAGCCTGTAAGAAATTATATTTTGTATGTGGAATAATGATGCATTGGACTTTTGCTTATAGCAGCTTTTTTGTTTGTTGTTCAGATATTTATGTTTAATTTACAGCAAATGTCTGCACATTTAGATCAATTAAATGTAAAAATATTCGATGAAAGAAACGTTAAAATAAATACAGTAGAGGGCAAAACAATTTTTAAAAGTTATAGCAAAAATACGTGAACAACTTTAATTCAAAAAAAAAATATCATGGATTTTGTGGATTTACAAACAAGTTTGAAAGTCTTTCTTTTTAAAGGAAGTTTCTGAAGAAAATTGTGGAACGATGCGTAGTGGTAATGTTCTTTATTATTTAATATTTTTCCTTTTATCATCTAAAATATATTTCCCCAAAAAGAGTTTTTAAACGTTCATTTCTGGTTTATAGTTAAAATCCGGAGCTCGTTTTGTTTGAACAACTCATACAATTATTTGAACTAAACCAATGCTTTTAAGGAGAAAGAAAAATCTTTGATGCATCTTTTTCTTTTAAAATAATAGACCTCAACAAAATATTCAATTTTCGTCATTAGTCAATTATCCATTGTTGTTTCATGGTTTTAATCTAAACTTTCAAAGTAGTTCCCCCTTTACGAAAATGTGTTCGGTTGCACTCGCATAATATTCAACTTCTAAAGCTATCCAGTTTTCTTCACCTTGATCGCTTAAGCCAATCGTGTCACGTCCAAGAGAGGAGCCATAACCTCAAAAATTTATAATGACAAAAATCCCTTCTGGCGTTCGCAATTCAAAACCTTCTGACGTTTAACTACAATAACATAATGTACATGACTAAATTGTTCAACTCGGTGCAAAAAAAATCACTCATCAAGCACGTTGGTGACATTAATAAGATCGTTTAAAATACTCTTGTTAATTTTTAAGTCCTCCAGAATGTATGTGGGGCGATTCACCTTTTGGTGTAACATCTTCTGGAGAAATTCGTTGCAGAGTTTAAAATTTCGAGATTGCGACTGATCAGAGACCAGTTCTGGTTGCACGGGCGTTAGGATCCGCTTAAATCTCGGTTCTAGCCTGGCTGTAGGTGAGGCCCTTTCGGGTTTAAGACCAAAGTAGTGGCAAGGGAGATATTAAAAAGTTATCTTCAATGGTTTATTTTCCATGTTCTTGTAGGGAAGTTCGGCCTGCTGGCAGATCTCCCTAGGTGTTGTTGCTATTCAACAGATGCTGCTTGCTTCAAAACCGGAGCGGAGGTAAGATTGTTCCAGCTCCTAAACATTGAGCGAATTTATAATTCTTCCGAACACTAAAATTGCTACCAGAGTGTGCGCATTGTTTGTTTCGCGGTGCAGAGGTAGGTCAACCGCTACTCACGTAAATTGTTGGCATCATTGTTAATTTTTAAGTACAAAAAGGATGTTTTTTTCAGACTTAAACTCATTTGACCTATGGCTTTTGGCTAATCGTTAGCAGAGCTTCTCAATCCGGATCTTATCTTATCTTAAAAAAATTGTACAACCTTTTCTTAATTCAATAAAACTTTATGTTCTTTAGATATCGATACATTTACAGTAGGGTTCCAAAAATCCAAAATTTGTTCCATTTTCATTGAAATGCCGATAATGAGTTTATTGGATAATAAATTTTCCAAATTTCGGGATCGATTAACTTTTTTATTACCTGGAGTTTGCAACACTCTGTTAAGTATTTATTCGAAATTCAGGAATTTGCGAAGATTAACTCTTAGTTTTTTCTTCTCAGCTCCAAATGCATTTCTTTATTTAATTTAAAAATCGATTGTCTGGCAGATAAAAAAAAAAACTTGAAACGGACACTATTAAAAGAAATTTCGCCTGGACAACAGGCTTGGCTTGAGACTAAAATATTGATTTTTACTGCTGACTATAGATTCGCCTATTAATTCGAAAATAAACTCGACTATAAACGAAAATACGGATTGAAAATATATGTATTATACTTTTGTCGGGTATGCTGAATCCAGTGGTGCTTACCGTTTTTTTTATGTAAGCTTTTGTTTTCGGGATATACCGTTATTTCGAAAATGGAGGAGGTTGCACAACATATATTTGCGTAACTCAAAAACGGTTTAGTTTGTTGAAATTACTAAAAAAACCAAAATTCCGCAATAAAATTACCTTTAAGTAAGGCTTAACTGCGCAGTCGTTTATTGGCAAAAAAAAATTGGTTATTAGCAAAATTCCGAAATTTTTGTTTTTAAAACGGCATAAAAATTGGAAAATGCAGCTATGTTTAAAATTTTTTCTACACGTATAGAAAACAAAGTGTCAAACAAAACAAGCTATAAATGATTATCTGTGTACAACTTTTGATTTTATTCCCAAAAGATAAAAAAAAAATTAATACAATTTAAGAATTTCATGAAACGCCATATTTGTTTGGGAGCCCCCAAGGGATACAGATAAAGGGCAAGTATGTTTTGAGAAAATGTTTAAGACGAAGAACTAATGGAGGTCGATCATACATTTTATCTCCCTAGGGTCGACTCCTAGGCAGTTATGGGACTTTTTCAGCAATATATATTTAGCCTGTATTGAAAATTTTGTATGGGAAAATTAAGAAATGGAGACAGCGGGTAGAAACAAATAATGCGGATGAAAAACATAGTGGGGTTGGTCATACGTTGGACCAATCTAGGGCGTCCTAGGCGTTGCAGGAGCCAAACTTAATGAAGAATATAATTCATATATACCAGGGTTTTCAATTCATCGTTTTGTATTAATCGATTAATCGCGCGAATAATTATTCGAAGTAAAAATTTAATCGAAAAATTTTATTTTTTTTGTTTTTTTTGTCTAGTTAAGAAGTTTAAAAATAAAACCAAAATCTATATTTCTTAACATAAAAGTTTTATTAAAATAGAAATAACAATTTAAAAAAATGTTCTTCAGGTAATAAAAGAGGATTTTTTTTAATAAAAATAGCATCAAAATTTAAGCTAATCTTCTAAAGTAATCTTTTAAAAAGAGTTTAACATGTTTCAAACGATTTCTTTCTTTTGTTTTGATAAAACTTGATTTAGAAAAGATTCTTTCACTTATTGTTAATTTTCCCTGAATTTCCCTGTTCATTTTCTTTTATTTTCTAATAATTCGTAGTCTTCCATTATACCACTGGTATCTCTTTTTGATTTTTAAACAATTTTAATACTTCTAATAGTCTTGTTAAGGTTGTTTTCGTTCATCTCAAAAAATCATCTTCTTTATCTAAATCATTGTGGTAAGGGTCTGTTTTAAACATTCTTAAAAGTATTATATTTTAAAAAACTGTTACTCGAAGGATATGTTCCTGAGTTAAGAAACAATAAAAGGGTATTTTAAACGTATCGGCTTGTTTTTTTACCATAAAACAAAATCTAATACTGTGAAAAAACAAATTTTCGATTAATCGATTAATCGACATAAATTATTCGAATTATTCGGTAATCGAAATTAAGCAATTTTAAATTATTCAAACAAATAATCGCTCAAAATTAATCGATTAATCGAACAACGGTTAATCGTTTGAGTACCCTAATATATATTGAAGAAAAAGTCCCGTAACTGCCTAGGAGGCGCCGCTAGGGGGATAAAATGTATGACCGACCCTTATTGGTTTTTTGCTCTTAACATACTTGCCCCTATCACCATACATTAATTAGTTAGTACATATGTATCACAAGTAAAAAAAAAATTATATTCAACAAAAGTAGCAACTCCTGAGGAACAACATAAAAATTTATTTGTTTTTAAATGTATGAAACATTTAAATAACAAGTCGCTGCAGGACCGACCGATTTTAATGACACCTACACATTGGTTCAAATGCTAGTAAATAATTGTTAGGATAATGCGCTTATTTTTTGTAAAAGCAACTCTTGTTGAATAGCAACACCACTATGAAACATCTGCCAGCAGGCCGAACTCCGCCCTTATTAGTTGACATTTGACCCCAGAGAAATGCCTCTCTTATAAACACTTCAGCGCCTTTTTAGGTACTTGTTCCTATGATACCAAAATCACGTTTTAGGTATCCTTAGAATTATCTACGCCAAAAGACCTAGCAGACTGTCGTAAAGGTCCCTTCTTGATAAAACACATTTCCTTTATCTTTTTCTCCCTAAATCCCTGTTGCATCTTAAAATTTCAGCCGGCTGTCATAAAATAATTTATAGTTTACAAAACTTATAGCGGGTACTTCTCTTTAAACATATTTTTCTTATAAAATGCAATAAAAAAATTAACACAAAAACTTCTGAAAACTTCATAATAAAACATTAAACTTTTGTGTACATATGGTTTAACAAATGTGGTTTTATTATTTTATGTATTTCTAACCTAAATATGTCATATTTTTACAGTTAAAAAAAAAATAATTATTTATTGAAAACATATTTTAAATTCAAACGAGTCCAATTCAACCATAATATTTAGATTCAACGGCACATGAACTGTTGTTCCATTTTAATTTAAACAAAAAAAAATATGTTAAAAAGATAAAATTTTATAAAAAAAATATTAATTTGTATGAAAAGAAATATTAAACACATTTAAAACACATTTTAAATTTAAAAAGCTCCTCATATACAATTAAAAACTAGATAAATACTGTTGTAACCATTTGTTCCACATTTCAGACGAATTCATTTCGTTCATGTTTTTTTTTTTTTATTGTTCGTAATCGAGATTGTGTAATAAATATTTTTACACGACCAACAGTTACGTCTCGTTAATGCTTCAAAATAATTTTGAACCAACAACTTTAACGAGCACGCATGTCACGCACTTGCGACCGATTTCGAAGTGTGGCATGGCTTAACATCATGTGTGTGTGTATCTATAAATATACAAATGCATGTATGAGATCTGTTAGCTAGACAGGAAGCACAAGGGGTGGTGAAGTTGGGCGGGGGACTTTATTTCATTCTAATATTTCCGCCGCTTTTAATTCTGCTTTAGTAATTTATTATTCTTCATTTAAATGCCATCAGAACAGTAGAGACAAAAAATGTCACTCTAAATTCTATTTAATAAATGTTAGTTTCACTTTAAAACAAAAAAAATCTTTAGAACTGTCATTTTTGGAAGTGCATTTAAAATAGCAACATAATAAATACCCAATAGAAAACTTAAATTCATAGAAAATAAATTTAAATTTAGAATTATATACCAATAAATCTACTACAGGTTGGCGCAAAAGTAACCTTATGATTTAAGTATATTTAAGTAAATCAATTTTTTTATTTTGTTTCTCAGAATTAACTTTGAATAATTTGGAAAATTTATGGTGACAAGACTCAGCACAAAACAAAGAACCAAAATTTTATTTTAAAAGACAGCATTCGATTTTTCAAAGACAAAGATCATATCGAATAATGAACAAAGAGGCCCATTTTTGTTGAACATTAAATGCACCAACCTAAATTAACAATATGTTGTGGAATAACTTCAGAAAAGATCATTGGACCATATTTTTTTCGAAAACGACGAACAAGTTGCGGTTAAAGTGAATGGCAATACCGGGCAATGATTGCAAATTCTTTAAGGTCCAATGTAGAGAACATTCCAGAATTGTGGTTCCAACAAACTTAAGCCACAGCTCACACTACTCGTGCTGTTTTTTGGTGGTCGAATAATATCACGCGTTTGTGCTTTCAACTAGCCACTGCCCTTGACCGATTTAACGGCTGCCGATTTTTTTTCTTTGTGGTTACTTAAAGGGTCCGCCAATAAGCCAAGAACCGTCCAACAAATTCAGGCGAATAAAGGCCCAACTATAATATGCATTAGCTTCCTTAAGCTACTGTCAAAAATTAACAAAAAGTCTCTCAAAAGCATTTAAAAAAACAAAAATTAAATAAAAAAATATTTGATTCCTTACGGAACGTGCGACCTGTTTTGTACTTTGCTTAAGCAAATGACAGTTTCATAAAATTTAACAAAAAGTTTTCTTAAGTTCAATATGGTTCTACAAATATTAATCTTATGTATTCGCACAATTGCTTGAGCCAACTTAAGCATATTATAGTTGGGCCTTAACCGTGAAGAAGTAAGGGTGCTGTAAGCTGAAATTCTAAAAAAAGTTATGGAAAATGCTCTGCACTCTTTGAAAATGCATCTTCATATTGACGAACATCCGAATTGTGACATCAATGTTATTACAAATGGCATCAATTAGGCACAAAGTGACATCAATTCAATGACGAACGTCATCATAAAAGTTTGTCATATTTTATGCGTCATCTATTGCGACATCAATTTTATGCCACATTTTGTGTAATGTTAACGTTATTTTTATGTTTAAAGATTCAAATAAGAAGCAGGAATTCCCATATTCTATTTTTTTAAATTATTTATTTAAATACATCAAATTTTCAAAGTAGAATGATTCTCCGATGTTACTAAGTCATCGCACTGATGTCGTTTTTTATTAATCTGACTCCGATTTGTCATTTCTGTGATGCCGATGTGTCATATTATTGATGGCATTATTTCACATGATGACAATTTGGCTAAGTGATGTTAAGCCTGACATCACAATGATGAAAAGTGTCATGGGATCAAAAACGAAGACACTTGTCGCAGAACTGATGTCATAATACATCAGCGTTATGACGCCTTTACTATAAGTATGGAAAGTGCACGTTAGGTCGAAGCAAACAATTGGCACCAAACTGTAATCTAAATTTAAATAAATGCCAACGTTAAAAAAAATCAGAAAAAAAACATTATTCTTTAAAAAAAATCGCAACTTATGCACCACCCTGTAGATTCCTTTACATCTTTCATTCGTTTGCAACACATGTATTTAATTTTCTTAATCTTTCAAATGTTGATGGAGTATGAAAAATGAGGTTTTTTTATATCTGGAATATTAAAAAGAGAAAAGGAGAAAGAGATAGAGATTTTAGTTTCTAACCCCTTTTACAGACATACATACATAAATCTTAAGAAATACATATGTAATGGATAAAAATGATATATGACTGAAATATTTATTATCAAAAAAATTTTGAAAGTAGAAATTCTATTTAAAAATATGTAGCATTAATAGTTTCTAAGCGAAACCAGGCGATATGTCAAAGAAATAAAATTCTTTGGTGACAAAAATAGTGACATATGTTAAAGGGCCCGTTCCGAAGCAGCTCTTGCGATGTCACTTCAAGGTAGACGCAGTATGTGACCTATCTAGTTCTATTTTCGTTTTGTTATTTCCGAAGCAACAGGGGACATGTTTGACATTAATATTAGCTTGTCATTTTGTATCCAGTTTGGTAGAATATTTTTTGTATTTGACGAAGGCAGCGATTGATAAAAGTTTGCAGCTTGGCCGTTTTATTATATAGTGAAATTTAGATTTCTATATACTCAACTACATACAAAAAAAATTAAGAAATATTGGCATGTCACAGAAATCAATTCCGATCGAAAGAGATTTCGTTTAATGTGCAGCAAAATACGAAATCGCTCCCTCTTTCGATTGGAATTGTTTTCTGTGGCAAACCTGATAGTCACGACAATTATTCTACTACCGACTTGTCGATAGAATCTAATACATATACATAAAGTAGGTTATAGACTCAACTATAAACTCAAGAACAATCTAGACTATTTTTAATATACATATGTAGTTTAAATAAAGATTTATGGCTCAGCTATAAGTAATACTGACTTAGCTATTGACTCAACACAGTATTGGCTATTAGTGCAGCTATAGACTCGACGCGACAATAGAAAATAGCCTTAACTCTAGATTTAACAACAGATTCGACCATAGATTGAAAAATATACTCGGCTTTAAACGAAACTTTAGACTCGACTATAAATGCGCGCTAAAAAATCGATTAAAAAGTTATAGACTCAACTATAGACCTGACAATAGTCTCAACTTTAGAATCGACTATAGAAGAACATTTAACTATTAACTCAACTTAAGACTTGACTTAAGAATTGAATCTAGACCTGACTCTAGACTTCACCATACTTCCGACTGTGAAATCGACTCTAGACCCGACTTAAACTATATCCGCCATTATATCTTTTTTTACATACTTAAGTATAGACTGGACTTTATAATAGACAAAGACTCGAAAATAGTCTTATTTTAAGATTTTAGACTCGAGAAAAAATATGATTATAGAATTAACTTTAAATACACTCTAGACGTTGCACTAGACTTCAACATAAATCAGACTGTAGATTCAACTCTAGACTCGGCTGTAAACTCAACTATAGAACCTATTAAAGACTTTAGTATAGATCCAGCTTAAGACTACACTTAGCTAGATTATAAACATTTGAAGAGCAGTAAAAGCTGACCTCCTCTGTAAAGTAGTACCGAATAGAAGTTTCGCATGAAGTAGAGTAGATGCCTATCGTTTAGTACGTAGAAGCAAAGGCGAATCGTACATGTTTTTCGGTACAGACTGAATTCATCTTTTTACTTAAAACCTGAGACTTGAATACAGAGTAATTACAAAATCGACTATAGCTTTATAGCTATACGGATTTATCACTTATATGCATTTCATAATTTCCACGTTTTTTTGATGCGGTTAAACGAGAAATGCATTTACAAAAACTCGCTTATATGCATATACAGTGCTTTAAAACTCGATTCACTTCATCACTATTTCGCTTGCATCAAAAGTGCAAGAATACAATTGAAATTTAACAATCTTAAATAAAAAAGAGTTTGAGGCTCTTTTTAATGACCCAAGTTTAAAACGGTGCTTTTATGAGCTCATTATTTAAGGCGATTTATTAAAATTGTATTTTATTAACGGATGTGCATATAAGCAATAAATACTGTTCTAAAGATTTGATCTTTACAAACTACTGTTTTGAAAATTGACAATTCTAAAAACAAAACTACTAAAAATAACTTGTATTTGTTTCGCGTATTTTTTAAAGCGATTCGTTTACAAGAATTTTTTAAAGCGATATAGTACACAGACAGCAAAAACTTGTGCTAAATTTAGGGTTTTTCTACTTACTTTTAGCACGAGTCTTACTTAAAAATTTAAGTACAAATAACACTAAAAAGTAAACAATCACAAATGGGATGACTTCATGATACAAAGAAACCAAGATAACGCATTCAGCTTTTAAAAATGAAATACTACTGCGCCACCACGTCACATCAGCGAATAAAAACAGCTAAAATATAGAAACACAAACAAACAAACATGTGTATAATACGATGTGGTGACGTCATATTAAGCAGTTGAATTTTGAAAACATGCGCAATGCGTAATCTTGTTTTTATCATTCTTGGGATAACTTTTGAAAACCAATTTGCATGTATACGACGCAAGTGTTTGCAAAAAGTTTGTTGTAAAAACAACAACAACAACACTACAAAAGAAGGTAAAAACCGATTAACTTGTTTTGTGTAGAAAACAACAATAACAACACTACAAGAAGAAAAACATACATTATTTTAGTGTTTAAAAAAAATAACAGAAAAATTCCCAAATTCTATTTGTGAAAATTATTTAGTTAAATACATTAAATTTTCAACGTAGAATGACTATAAAAACCATATCGGGCATGTTACTAGATGCCTTATAATTATGAGTTCTTCTGTAAACAAATGGAGATATACAACATAAGTGAAACAAACCTGTGTAAAGGGTAAGTAAATATGTAATAATATTATCTTAATGGTAAGTGTTTAGGTTAGAATTAAACTCACATTCGGATTATTTTAAATGCGAACTCGAGATAAAGCCAACTAAGAAATTCTTGAATTTGTATCTCACTTTTACTTAAGTCATTCCCGTTTTCGGATTATTTTAAATACGGTGGATTTGAATAATCTGTCCTTGATTCTGTACTTGATTTTAGGAAATCCGTAATTCCTGTGCTGTTGACACCGCTTTGGCTTGATTTCAGTACGGATGGATTGATTGATTGATTATCTTAATGGTAAGTGTTTAGGTTAGAATTAAACTCACATTCGGATTATTTTAAATGCGAACTCGAGATAAAGCCAACTAAGAAATTCTTGAATTTGTATCTCACTTTTACTTAAGTCATTCCCGTTTTCGGATTATTTTAAATACGGTGGATTTGAATAATCTGTCCTTGATTCTGTACTTGATTTTAGGAAATCCGTAATTCCTGTGCTATTGACACCGCTTTGGCTTGATTTCAGTACGGATGGATTGATTGATTGATTATCTTAATGGTAAGTGTTTAGGTTAGAATTAAACTCACATTCGGATTATTTTAAATGCGAACTCGAGATTAAGCCAACTAAGAAATTCTTGAATTTGTATCTCACTTTTACTTAAGTCATTCCCGTTTTCGGATTATTTTAAATACGGTGGATTTGAATAATCTGTCCTTGATTCTGTACTTGATTTTAGGAAATCCGTAATTCCTGTACTATTGACACCGCTTTGGCTTGATTTCAGTACGGATGGATTGGTTTTTCTTTTTAGTATATTATTATGGGTGATATGCATAAAAGCGAATTCTTCTTAACAAAATAATCTCGGCGATTTTAAATAGCAAGCTATAATTGCACAAGTTAAGCGGTAAATGCTTTTAACCGATGTGCATATATACGATAAATACTGTATTATAGATTTTGTCATTACAAACTACACAAAGAAAATGTGCTTTTTTCTGAGTGTTTTTTTTTTTAGTAATTTTAGCAAAAATTATCAATTTCTAAAAAAACTTTTTATTTTGTTTTTCACAGCGTAAAAATTTAGCTTTCTGTGTTTTTTTTTCTTTTTTTTTTTTTTGGTATTTGTTATCATTTATTGAGAGGGGTCATCATTCAATTAAATTTTATTAAACGAATAAATGTTACGAACGGTAAAATGTGTATTTGAACATACGTGGTGGTGTATCTTTGTAGTGGAAGTAAATTATTATGATTTATAGTCGGTTCTATATATTCTATATGTTTTGACGAAAAGCCGACATTACAAATTAAATTGGCAATGACCATATTTTATAATGTTCTATGTCTACATTTTTAGAATATATATTAAGGTATGTTTAGACGATTTGATTACCTAAAATCGTTTACAACAGCAAATCATATACCAATTTATATTTCAATTCGCCTTAAAACTTCGTTCAGAATGTAAGCAACAATTTTGTTTTTTTTTCTATCTTATTTCTTCCCAAAATATTTCATATATTTTCGAACAAAATTTTTTTTTAAAATTGAGGGTACTTCTACTTCAGCAATAATTTTTATGAAATTGTAAATGACGTTTATAATAGTTTTTTTTTAATTTTGAATAAAAATTTTAACAAAATGTTTTAAACAATAATAATAAATACGTAATATTGCTCGGTTCAAAATTTACAAACGTTTTCTTAATTGAAATTGATGAAATTGATTGTGAACGAAGCTTTAATTGTATTTTAGTTTATAAAAAATGTTGTTTTTTACAAAACTATATGCAAATAAATACATATTCTAGTGTATATTTGCCACCAGAAACAAATAACTTCCAAAACAGCTGATGTCAAAGAGTTTGTCAGTTCAAAATAGAACACGCTCTAATTGAAAAATTTAACGCCGCAAATTAAAGCTGACATTTAGCTGACATTTTTTAGGCTTTTACACGGCTTGTATGCATTTTGAAGTGGGAAATTTGACAAGCAAACTGTGAAATAGATATCGTGTAAAAGTACCTTAAGGTCAACGGGGAAAAGAAGGACGAAAATGGAAAAAAAAGACAAAAAATGTACTTTGGACTTCAAGAAAAAACAGAAATAATGAAAAACATGTAAAATCAATTCAAATGGATAATCATTCAAACAAAGCAAACTTTGATCTAACAAAGGTTTAAATACAATTTGGTTTAAGGATTGATGTTTGACTATTGACGTCAGCAGTCATCGATGGCTGCGAGTGTAAAACGGCAAATCCCTCTGAGGAGATCGAGTGGTTGCGATCGAAACATGTCATGGTAACCTGCCGGCCGCGGTTCGAATCATGTCATGGTAACATGCCGGCCGCGGTTCGAATCCCGGCCACGGTCAAAAATGGAAGATTATCAATAACAATTTTAATTAATTTTCATGTTGTAAAATTCCTTTCTTCATAGAAATAATTTTATGAAAATTTAATTTAATGAACTTGAGCCTAATTAAAAATATTAAAAATTTGGATTAAAAAGTACCTTAAGGTACTTTTAGACGATAAGTATTTTGCTATTTAAAAAAGAAGAAAATGGATACATAGCCAGAGTTACCAATAGCAAAATCCAAAATTACACTTATGATGAAGCAAAATTACCCGATTTAAATACAATTACACCTGAATATCAAATTAACGTTTTATTTTAAAAATCATTTTTACAAAAAATAAAAACTCAAAATAATTCATTTCAAGGAGATCAATATTATTCTTACTTTTTAGATTTGTACAGTGACATAAAGAAAATTTCCGAATAAAAAGCATTTCAAACTAAAAATAAATTAATAAAAAAAAAAAAACAAAAAACTTAAAATAATGAGTTCTACCTCCATATTTGGTTGCATATATCTAGGGAAGAGGGGTACTCCACGAGCTGTGAGAAGGAGAGGACATAATCAAACACATAAGGGCATGTTACGTGAATGGCATAACGCTTAAGGTGCTGCTAAAAGACGACATCAGTTGTTTTAGACGAAGAGTACGGCCAAGAACGAAGAAGACCTGATACTCAGGAATATCCTTAAAAATCCGAAAACAGAGCAGAATGGAGGAGACCAGTGGCTGGATTAAGCTTATCCCGAGCAATAACGCTATGAGAAGAAGATATCTAGGGAAGGTTTAAAATGTTCGTTGCCGTTTCTGTGTATACCATCTTTAGTAAATAAAATTCCTGCTATAATTATAGGTTCTTTATATTCTCTGAACTGAATAAAGCATTTAAAACTGGCAAGACAAAATTTATTGTTTATACTTTAAATACTTTTTTCTAATAAGCTTTGGGTTCGAAATCTCTAAACATATATTTATAAAAACCTCAAAGTCCATGCCGGCGTCATTCCAAGTTTTTTATCGAGCCCTTACCGTAAAAAAGGCTTAAGCGACAAAAACACAACTGTACAGGAGAAAATTTTTTTTTTATTATATTTTACAAAAATTTTGTATGAAGATTGGCGCTTAAGCTTAAATTGCTTTTGCTTAAAAATCGTAACGGTACTTTATGTAACAATGACATTTAAAGGCCGATATACATTGATCAAAATACTCATCAAGCATTGTGGTAGTATTAGTGAAAATTTGTTTGTATGTGTGACACCGACAACGCTTGATGAAAAATCCAAAAATTTAGATATGGCGGCGAATATTACGTCCAGCACACGTACACGTTGAATTCGCCGGCTGGACAAGCATTTGACAAGTGTATTTGGGCCTTAAGGAGATGATGCAAGTATTGCCCATAAATTCATTTATTAAAAAAAGAGGGGAAATTGAAAATGAAATCATTTTTTAAAAAGAAACTGTGATTTTTGTTGAAAAGATTGTGCATTCTTTTAAATCAACAATATCTTAAATGCTGTAAATTTCATCAACGAAGTCAAATCTTGATTTGGGTACATCTTCAATATAAGATTCTCTACAGCTTTTGATGAATAATTGATACAGGAACAGAATGACCAAGACTCATCTCATGAAAAACTAATACATATAGCTTCATTTACGTTAAAAAAAACTTGTATCTGCACCCAACTCTGAAAATTTCCCACGAAGAGGCCAGAAAGAAAAACGAATGCTTATATAATCTGGCGTTGAAGGTATATATTTTTATAAATTCAAAAACATTTTAAATGACATTAAAACCTATTTTTCACGCACTTATTGTATCTCATTTGATGAAATTACACAACAAATTCTTACCTCCGAATTCGCCATGCTATGCGAAGTGTGTCTTTACCACAATGTAAAAGTTTTTTCTAAATATTAGGGAAATTTTAATCTAAAAAAATAGACGCCAAGGCGAATTCACCAGAAGGTGAGGTCAATTCTACAACAACACTGATTTTGTGGTCGGATTGCCAAAAATATTGTTAGTAAAAAAAGTTTGTTTACATAAAAAAACTGTTGTTCGTATTCAAGCTTTGACCACCGAAAAACCCATATGTTGACTCCACCTTCTAGTGAATTCGCCTTGGTAGACGCCATTAATTTTTTTTTAAATAATCATTTAACGACCGCATTTTTTATGGATATCCGTCCTTGTCTCTATTCCTTTTCAAATCCCCCCTTTTTTCCATTTTGGTCAAACTTCCTCTTTGTCTTAAAAAAAAAAAAACTTTTTTCGGTAAGACCATTTTGTAATTAAAATTCTTTTCATAACTTTTAATTGTTAACTAAGAAAAAAAACTTAACATAAAAAGCAAACCAATAATAAAACATTTAAACTAATATTGTGGTTTATTCGTGTTCTTTTTAACGATAATAGTTGAGACATTACGAGAATTTTAATTTAAATAGTGAAAATTTTGCAGTACAAAAGCTGCCAAACACGTTTAATAGTTGTTTGTACATTTAACGAAAATAGTTGAAAGTTTTTAAACAAACACTAAGTGGCTTTGTTTAAATATTTTATAGCAAAAGATATAAAATAGCTTTTGAAAAGATGTAGCGAAATCACGTGTTTTTTCTTTTACAATTCTGGCTCTTGTAAGTTCAAGTTTAATGCAAACAATTAAGAAAAATCTTAAAGATTAATTTTTTTTTTTTTTTCATTTAAAATGTTTACAATAGTTTTTTTTTTTTTTTTGTTTATCTTAGTATTAATACAATGTGCAATTATTTTTGAGAAAAATAAATTACACTTGAATAAGAAGAATGTTTTATTTGAAGTATGAGTCATGAACTGGTTATTGGTATTACACAGAGAGAAATTAAAGGTTTTTACATTTTAGCAAAAAAAAAAAAACATTATTTTTAGGATTTCAATAAAATTATATGACCTTGTCTCAGTTTTTATTTTTAAAAAAAGTCAATTTAATTAGCTGAACCAAATGTCGAGGTCGCTTTCTTTTCCTTTCATTTTTATTTATTTTTTTTTTTTTTTTTGTGTTAATTTATTTGTTTACTAAGAAATCAATATGAAATGTCCTTGAGTCTAAGTAAACTAAGTTAAATTGTTACAAGAATAAAACCAATTATGTATATGCTATTTTTATATTTTTTTTTTAATTAATTAAAAGGGAAATTGTAAAATAAAAAGACGTAAGAATAAAAATAAAATGTAAAGACAAGTGACGAGTGTATACAGTCGTTTCTTAGTAAATGGTGGGACTAAAGTTTAGTTTAAGACGACTTTTTAGTGGAATTTATAAACTCATAGAAAATTGCATCGTCATATTAATGATACCCTAATTTCAGATTTGTGACATCAATGTTATTACAAACGGCATCAATGAGGCAAAAAGTGACATCAATCCAATGACGAACGTCATCATAAGATTTTGTCATATTTTATGCGTCATCTATGCTATGACAACAGCGATATCAATTCGATGCCACATTTTGTGTTTTGTTAACATTATTTTCATGTTTAAAAAGTAAAATAAGAAGCAACAATTCCCATATTCTATTTGTTGTAATTATTTTGTTAAATACAACCAATTTTCAAAGTAGAACGATTACGAAAACTATATTGGGCATGGTATCTTTTAATTAAGAGTTCTTCTGTAAACAAAGGGCGGAATACAACAAAAGTGAAACAAACATGTGTAGCGGGTAAGTAAACAATAATATTATTTCATTTTGACTTAAGTCAATCGCAATGACAAATTGTCATTAAATTGCGCCTAATCAGTCCTTTCTCCGATGTTACTGAGTCATCGCACTAATGAAATTTTTTATTAATTTGACTACGATTTGTCATTTCTGTGATGCCGATGTGTCATCCCATTGATGACATAATTTCACATGACGATAATTTGTTCAAATGGCATTAAGGCTGACATCACAATGATAAAAGGTGTCATGGGGTCAAACACGAAGACACTTGTCATAGAACTAATGGCAAAATACATCAGCTTTATTACGCCTATTCTATCAGTGTAGCCGAGCCTGTTTTAAGTCTATTATCAATATTACAGCCTCTAGTATTTAGTTTAGTCAAAATTTTAATCGTTTCTAAGGCTGTAACTGAGACACTAGCTTAAGGTGCTATCAGACGGGATGTATTTTACATATGTACTGTCACTTTTCTTACCCATATGTAATTCCGTATGTATGTCAACATTTTCTTTAATTTTTCTTTACAATATATTTTTCCATACAATTTCGTTTCAAAACAAACCAGCTGTTTTGTTTATGTTTGTCGCAGGAAAATAGAGCGTGTTCTAAACGAAAAAATTACATATGTATTTCCACATGTATTTTACACATGCAAAGTTTCATATGTATCACACGATGTGTACAACTTTTACAGACGGAAAATTTGACAGTACATATGTAAAATACATCCCGTCTGATAGCACCTTTAGTCTGTGGTCGAGTCTTTAGTTCAGTTTATAATCGCATCGATATTAAAGTCAAAAGTCGAGTCTGTAGTCAAATTTATAGTCGAATTTAAAATCGAATTTAGAGTTTAGTTTATAGTCGAGTCTAGCCTTTTTTAAGGCGAATCTGTAGTTGTATATAAGTGAAAGTTTACAGTTTGGTCCATATTGGAGTGCTTAGTCGAATATATAATCTGAACATAATCGATCCTGTAATCTAGTCTTGATGTGTGTAACACCTAAAATAATTGGTCCTTTTCTGAGTCGATCTAACGATGTTCGTCCGGCTGGCTGGCAGGCTGGCTGACCATTTAACTCTGTGCGCAAAGTACAGGTAGCAATTTTGAAGATAATTTGATGATATTTGGTACACAAGCCTATTGAATCGGTCCATAATTTCATACAGCCCCGACATTCTGCTTTCCGGAATAGGGGCTTTGTGCCCACTATCAAACCAATTTTTATGAAATTAAAAACATAGATTGATCCATATTTATATGGAAATATATGACGGCGAGGAGAGGTACGGGACCATTTCTGCCTCTCAGAAACTATCAAACCGATTTTAAGGAAATTTAAAACCTAGATAGATCCCTATTCACATAGCACCATCAGCTATGCATTTTTCAAAACTTGGTCGGCGAGGGGGGTCAGGGCCAATTTCTGCCCCTCCGAAACTATCTAAAAAATCCGAAAAATTTAAAACATAGATAGTAACATATTTATATGGACACATAAGCTATGCAGTTTATCGAAACTAGGAACACGAGGGGGGTAGGGGTAATTTCTTTCTCTGCGAAACAATTAAACTAGAGAAATCGTGAATGTTTACTAAAGGGGGGTGTACACTCTCGAAAATTTGTTTGTAAATACTGTGGTGTAGGGTATCATATGTTTGAGCTTGACCGACTTTACTTTCTTACTTGTTTTTAATATAAGCTATCTATTCTAAGGCCTTACTGTTAATCTTTTATTTAACAGACTTTTAACGTGGGTTTTATGTAATTTTTGATTCCACCTTCTTACACTCGACATGCTATTGCCGTTAATTATTCTTTCGCAAAACTCAATGTCAATTAGCAGCACTTTGGTAAAAATCAGTTTAATATTTAAGAGCAATTGCAAATGTATTAAGTAAAATATTTAAATGTAAACTGTAACTGTAACAAATGTAATAGATATATTTAAATGTTTAAATTATACTTACAATAAGCTGTTACCACAGCCAACAATGTCAGCCATTTAATTATATTTGTAAATAGTCCCATCTTGGTTTTTATCATGCGCTGTTTGCTTTCGGCGGTTGACAAATACAAATTTAAAATTTTCAATATGAAAACGTCAAACTGGGGCGGGGAATGGCACGAAAGTTGAGAGTTTTTGTTGTCGTTGGTGGTTTTGTTTTTTATTCTGCTTTTGACAGAATAGAATTTAATTCGGTTTAAGTGAATTACACACGTTGGAATATTTCACGCGTTTAACACAGTAATATCGATCTTCGTTTCTTTTTTTTTCTTTTGGTTAATACACAAAATTATTTGGTTTTTACACGACAAAAGCCACCCTAAAAATTAAAAGATTTCTGAAGCGTTAAGCAAAAATTTTTAACTGACCAAACGTGGCGACACGCTTGCACTTTGTTTAGGAGAAGAAAAAAAACGCCTTCCAGTTGAGTGCTAAAAGAAAAAAGAAAATAAAAATAATTAATTTTTTTTTGTTAAGTAATTAATTTTAAATGTTAAATTAAATTCCAACATTCGAGTCCTTTGTTTAGCATAAATTTAAATTTTTAATAAAAGTTATCTTTTTAGAAAAAAGCGGAAACACTTCCGTTTTAGTTCACATATTTGTAATTTTTAAATAATATTTTATTGTCTCATAATTTATGTATAAATATTCGTTAGAAAATAATAATGAATAAAAAAAAGACTGCATTATTTATGGTACAATAAACAAATTACAATACACCCTGTTAAAAAAAGAACATTTACGTTTGAGTTAACCAAAATGTTCACTGTATCGTTTGCAGCTTTAATTTTAGCCAAATAAAATTTAAAGAACCCCAAAATAAGAAATATTGTAAAAGAAACTAATTCGTTCATTAATTCATTTCTAAATTTTTAGGACCATTAATAACGAAATTGTAAAGGTACGTTCAGACTAATGAAATATTGACGAAAATATTTGTTCTAATATTTGCTTCAAAAGCTACGGCCAGACTTATCAAATATTTGACGAAAAAAACGGCACCAACAACCAAACTAAAAAATCATTTCGCTTAATATCAATATTTATTTTGATTAAAATACCACATCTTACGAAAAACTGTTTATTGCTATGTCTAGTAGTATAATTAGTTTTTTTTTTTTAAATATTAAGACCATTTTAAATCTCACTAACTATTAACAAAAGTAGGGGTTACGCTTATTTGATCAAATATTTAATAAGTGTGACCGTAGCTAAACTATGTGAAACAAAAAAATATTTTGTTTAATGTTAAAACTAAGCTCAAATATTTGACAATTTTTGTTTGTTAAAACAGTTGGCAAATAGTGTCAAATAAAATAAATTAATTCATGTTTGCCATGCGTTCAGACTAAAATAAATATTTGCATCAAATAATTATTTAATGAAAGTGTCTAAAAATAAAAATATATTTCCCAAATAGTAAAAATGAGCGCAGAAGTTATTTTATTTGTTTTATTCTGTAGAGCAGCATCTCTAACTTCTAACACTAAGAACAGGAGAATGTAAAAGGAAAAAAACTGGAAGACAATGGGTAACGGCAACATGGCTAAAATTTGCGAAAAATTGCAAACTTGGAATCGCTAAATCGGTTAAAAAAACAAAATGTCGGGAAAAAAGAAAAAAAAATTTGCAAAAATAGCGAAAATTCGCGAAAAATTTAGATATTTCAAACAAGCCATAAAATTTATAAAAAGCGCATAAAACTGTAAGGAATGGCAATGATTCGATAAAAATTGCTAAATTAGCGGAAAATCGCAAAAATTTGCGAATAGCGGTATGATAGCAAATCCTAATATTTATTAAAAATCGTTAAAGCTGTAAATGTTCACAGGGAAAAATAACTAAAATTTGCGAAAAATTGCAAGCTTGGAAACAAACTCTAAAATTAATTTGAAATCGGTTAAAAAACAAATTGTCGGCAAATAACAAAAAAAAAAATTTTCCAAAAATAGTGAAAATTTGCGAAAATTTTTAATATCAAACAAACTATTAAATTGACTAAAATTCCCTAAAAGTATAGGAATGGCAAAATTCGGTAAAATTGCTAAATTAGCGGAAATTCGCAAAAATTTGCTAATAGCGGCATGATAGCAAAGTTTAATAACACTGTGCATGAAATTGACACTTTTTTTTCGTGACAAGCCGGGCACATGGCGTTTTAACATAATTCGGGGACGCTGAATCCAGTGGTGCCCGCGGCTTTTTCAGATTGGCTCTGGTTTTCGAGATATACCGTTATTTCGAAAATGGAGGAGGTTGCACAACATATATTCGCGAAACTCAAAAACGGTTTAGTTTATTGAAATTACTAAAAAAACCGAAATTCCGCAATAAAATTTCATTTCAGAAAAGTAAAACTCATTTTCTAATATAAGTAGTCGTTATTGAAACATAATTTTTTTTTTGAAAAAAAAATTAATTTTTTTATCAAAATTTCGAAATTTTTGTTTTTTAAATATTCATAAAAAATTAAAAAATGCAGCTAGGCTTCTAATTTTTTGCAGACTTATAAAAAACAAAGCTACAAACAAAATAAGCCATAAATGATTAAAATCTGTTCGCAACTTTTGATTTTATTCACAAAAGTCGACAAATTTTAATTAATTAAAGAATTTCATAAAACGCAATATTTGTATGGGAGCCCCCTAAGGGAAATTCTTAAATTAATGAAAAATTTGTCGACTTTTGTGAATAAAATCAAAAGTTGCAAACAGATTTTAATCATTTATGGCTTATTTTGTTTGTAGCTTCGTTTTTTATAAGTCTGCAAAAAATTAGAAGCCTAGCTGAATTTTTTTATTTTGTATGAATTTTTAAAAAACAAAAATTTCGAAATTTTGATAAAAAAATTAATTTTTTTTTCAAAAAAAAATTATGTTTCAATAACGACTACTCATATTAGAAAAAGAGTTTTACTTTTCTAAAATGAAATTTTATTGCGGAATTTCGGTTTTTTTAGTAATTTCAATAAACTAAACCGTTTTTGAGTTACGCGAATATATGTTGTGCAACCTCCTCCATTTTCGAAATAACGGTATATCTCGAAAACCAGAGCCAATCTGAAAAAACCGCGGGCACCACTGGATTCAGCGTCCCCGAATTATGTTAAAACGCCATGTGCCCGGCTTGTCAGTTTTTTCAACTAGCATAGTGTAATTATTAAAAATCGTTAAAGCTGCAAAGAATCACAGGAAGTAATCGCTGCTATCGCGAACATGGCTAAAATTCTCAAAAAATTGCAAACTTGGAATCAAACCCAAAAATTTATTTCAAATCGCGAAATCGATTAAAAAACAAAATGTCGGGTAAAAACAAAAAAAAAAAAAAAAAAAAAATATATATTTTGCAAAAAATATCGAAAATTCGCAAACAATTTTAATATTTAATGCAAGCCATAAAATTGATTAAAAGTCCCTAAAACTATAAGGAATTGCAAAAATTCGACAAAAATTGCTAAATTAAAGGAAATTCGCAAAAAATTTGCTTATTTATTATAATTATTAAAAATCTTTAAAACTGTAAAGTTCGAAAAAATTGCTTCTATCGGGAACATGACTAAATTATTGGTCGTTGTTTGCTCTTACAATTTTTTTTGTAGTATCAAATAAATGTTTGCTCAAAAATAACTAAAATATTTGATATTTTGTGTTCACACTATGTTCACAATGGACAAATATTTGTTTGCCGGCAAATACTTTTATTTGCTCAAAATCAGCTTTTATTTTATTTGACACTCAATAATATTTTGTGTTCAGACTACGTTAATGAAATATTTGATGTTTGCTTTCAAATATTTCATTAGTCTGAACGTACCTTAACTTAAATACCGATTTACATCAAAAAATGTGGTATGTCAGACTATCAACTACACTAAGAAGTAGGGTGACGGATAAAGACGAGATACCAAAACCCAGACTGTAGACAGTAGTATGAAGACAATACTGCAGATCTATAAACAAATGACAGCTTTATTCAATTTCGGCAATTAAGAGTATGAAAATATACTTGTAACCTGCAGAGGTGGTACTAGTAAAGTGTACTTTACACTATTAGACAAGTCCTATGTATTTGATCGAAAATGCATACCTGATCTTATTATGGTTGGAAAATTAAAAAAAAAAAAAAACAATCATGACAGGGATCAAGGCAAATTCATACACGGTGGTCTTATTTTGAAAACGGATACAACACTGTAAAATACTTTAACGTTGTGTCAAAATAATACAACACTGTAGTAAGTAATTTAAACAAACATTTCATTTTGTTTTTAATTTTAAATTGTGTTTTTGAAATTAAATATGTAGCTGAAAAACGTTTTAAATTTCATAATTATAAGTGAAAACAAGTAAGAAAGTAAAGTCGGTCAAGCCCTACTGTATGATACCCTACACCACAGTATTTGAAAACACATTTACGAGAGTGCACCCTATTCGGGACCCATGGAGAATCATGCTTATCTCTCCATATAAATATGAATCTATCTATGTTTTAAATTTCATTAAAATCGGTTTGAAAGTTTCTGAGAGGCAGAAATTGCCCCTATCTCCTCTCGTGGTTCTACGCTTCGGCCCATTTTCAATAGGCTTGGTCCTTGTGCTATAAGCCAAATTTTATCAAATTATCTCCAAAATTGCGACCTGTACTTTGCGCACATGGACATCCAGCCAGCCTGCCAGCGTAACAGCCAGCAGGACGGACATTGTTAGATCGACTCATAAAGTGGTGTTACACACATCAGCACAAATTCATAATACCCTATCCACTACTGTGGTGTGGATATAATTATTTAATTTATGAACGATTCCCCAGAATCTCCAGAACGGTATATCGTTTTTTAGTTATCAGCTGTTGCTTACGTAGCAAGCGATGGCTAAATTGCAAACATAGGGAGGTTCAGTACCACCTTACGCAGTTTCTCGCATTCCATAGCGGTTATAGAAGCTACCTTCAACACTTTGACCACCGAAAACCGGTTTTTTTAAATATCAACTATCGGAATATTTGAAAACCGGTTGTTGAAAAAAGTCGAATAATCGATCACCCTAGATCTATTGCGGGTTTTCTTTTTGAAAATATAAAAAGTAAAATAAGAAGAAAAAATTCCCATATTCTATTTGTTTAAATTATTTAGTTTATAACATTCAAATTTCAAAGTAGATTGATTACGAAAACCATATCGGGCATGATGCTGGCTGGTATGTTATAGTTAAGAGTTCTTCTGTAAACAACGGACGAAATACAACAAAAGTGAAACAAACATGCGTAACGGGTAAGTAAATAATAATATTCTCTCACCTTGACTTAATTCAATCCCATTGCATCATTTTAATGACAATTTGTCATTAAATTGAGCCTAATGTGTTCTTTCTTCGATGTTACTGAGTTATCGCACTGTTGATATTTTTTATTAAACTGACTCCGATTAGTCATTTCTGTGATGCCGATGTGTCATCCCATTGATGACATCATTTCACCTGATGACAATTTGGCCAATTGATGTTAAGGCTGACATCACAATGATAAAAAGTGGCATGGGGTCAAAAACGAAGAAACTTTTCATAGTACTGATGACAAAATACATCAGCGTTTAACGCCTTTTCTATCACTGTACAGACACGACTTTAAATCCATCTATTAACTTGATTATGAAGTACTTGACTAAACCGTTTAAACTGGAATACAAACTCGAATGTAGACTAGTCTTAAGGCTCCCCTATAGGGTTGTCTTTACACTTAATTATATGTTAAACTTTTAATTTTAGCAAAAGCTTTATTTCCAATTCCGCCCAATATTTACCAAAGAAAATCATTTATGAAATTAAACTTTTATTTTACCACATCTAAAGGCAAATAGCCGGCAAACTTCCACCCTTAAAAAAAAAATAAAATAAAAGGGTTTAAATTCTTTTGCTGTCGTCGTTGTTGTTTTCTGCCTCTCAAGTGGAGATTGTTGTCACTTAAACTAAAATAAATCTATACAAAATTTGCTTCGGGTTTCCGTTTTACAAAATACATATTTTGCAAAAAAAAAAAACAAAAGAATGCTTGACAAGAGGAGCAACGATAAAAATAAAAAGTTTTGTTTTTAAACGGAATAATACTGATGAGGATTTTCAAAACTCTAATAAAGTGGAAAATTAAGGACATTTGAACAAGAAATGAGCAATAAAGAAATAAATAAATGAACGAATGAATGAGTGAATATGTGACGGCAGACTGAAAGGCTTTATTGGAATTGTTTTTTACTGAAAAGAAATTTGATATTTGAAATTTAAACTACTTTTTCAATATATTTAATTATAATCTTTTAAAAGGATTATGAAATAGAAGTTTACTGATGTAGAATTTTAGTTTTAAAAAGATGTTTAGTAAATTTTAACAACTTTTAATATCGAGCCATTACCGCAAAAAAAGCTTAAGCGACATTATTTAAAATTTTTTTTTAATAAATATATAATTTTATTGACAACACTTGCATCATCTCCTAAAATGTCATGGTCACATAAGGTACCGTTACCGTTTTATAGCAAAAACCATGATGAAATTACTACAAGGTGGCATCACTACGGCATCTGGTAATTTTTTGCTTAACTGTGGTGAAAACCCAAAGATGTCATTTTTTTTGTTTATGTTTACATTCTTAAAAAAATATTTAAAAAAAATCATTTTTGTGCGGTTTTTAAATGAAAATTGTGCATAACAATTAAAATATTTGCAAAAAATAAATCGTATGTGGTTTTTATATGTGCGTCTTTAGTTGTGCTAACAGTTTTTTTTTTTAATAATAAATAGAAACAGAAATAATTGTGTATGTGACCACGTCGTGTGTACGTTGGAAAAATGCGTATATTTTTGATATGCGCTTGTGCGCCACTTTCTTTAAACCTCCAAAGGACTTGTAGTGAAAAAGAAGTGGAAAAACAATTGTTTTTAATTCAAAAACCATTAAAATTTTAAGTATGAATCTTTTAGTAATTTTTGTCATAATATTTTTCGTTTATTTGTTTCAGATCAGCGTTGCCACTGAAAATTTTCTATTCGACCAAACTTATTAACCAAAATCCTTTGGACTCGACCAGTTTTCTATTTTTGATACATTTAAGCAAGTTTAGTTATAATTAACTAACAGTTATAGCTGTTAGTTTAAAACTTATTTTTTATATACCTTTAATATAAAATTAAAATTTGTTTTGCTTCTACTGAAAATTTTTAAATTTTGAGTTAACATGGAGCCGTAGGTAAATTATGGACCGACCTTCACCATATTTGGTGTCATAAAAAGGTTTTTGTTGAAATTTAATGACAATCAGTGCATTCCGCTACAAATTTATGTAAGTTTTTAGGGGGGTAGTTTCACATTTGGGAGCTTAACTCTTTTTCTAATAAAAACATCTTTGAAGAACTAGATACAATTTGTAACCCAAACGGCTAAATCGACTTAGAAGACCCAGAATATATATACTTTATGGGATCTTCGATGAATATTGAAAAAAAAAAATTCACATAGAATGATAAACATAGTAATATGATAAATTAAATTTCTCCTTAATGCACAATTTGTTTAATAACGAAATGGTTTCAGAATTCCTACTTCGTAATGTTTAGCTTTCTGATTCTATTCGCCCTTCCAGAAATAGCATTCCACTTATACTTCAATATTTTCATTCTCATTACGCAATGTTTATACGTATATTGATTTCTATGATCCTTTAGCATTTAAAATGACCACTTTAATATCTTAAAATAGCTTTAATCTTAAGTTTTTTCGATTTTGTTATATATGTATTTATTAAACGTGTGGCATTGCCCTAAGGTTTAGCCTACCATCCTACCAAGCGAAAATTATCCGACCAAATGTTGTCGGAAAAGACAAACAATGGCAACATTTTTGCACATAATTTTTGACAGCACGGAGTTTATTACACAAACGAATTTGCCTGTTTTTGTTGTATTGTTGTACAACAACACCTAGTGCTGCCACCTTGTAGTAATTTCACCATGGCAAACACAATTTAAGCTTAAGCGACAATCTTCATACAAATTTTTTATGAAATAAAATAAAAAAAACCTTCTCCTTTAAAATTGTGTTTTTGTCGCTTAAGATTTTTTTGCGGTAAGTAAGCGATATGTTGAAAATTTATTAATTTTAGTTTATGGTTTTAAATACTTTTTTATTTTTGGAAACACTCAATTTTGGTTACCAAATCGTTAATGCATTTTTAACACCCTCTTTTTTTTGGTGGCCCCACAATCATTTCCATTTCTCTTTCAGTTGGTATTTTATCGTTATTTGATATTATTTTTCTTACAAACTATTTCTGGTTGTCCATAAAAATTTGTTACTTGTGCATGGCTTGACATTTTTAAAAAAGCTCCCGAACATCTTTAAGAAAAAATATTTATAGATTTTTATTTTTTAAAAAAAAATTATTTTTTTTAGTTAGAAATTTATTTGTTGTTTTACAAAATGAGATTTTTAATGGAATTTTCCCCACAATTTATGGAGCTGCTCAGCAGCTTGTTGTCTATTATTTTTTTTTAATAATATTTCTTGATTTTTTAAGAAGTCGCGTCAAATTATAAAGAAGAATGTCAAAATATAGACAAAAAGGGGGAATTTATTTAAATAACGAAAATACTTAATGTTTATTCAAACATTTTAATTGGTTTTATGGACACTCCAGTGGGAGTATAAAATTTTATGAAAAGGAAAAATATTCATGACCTTAAAAATAGAAAAAATACACCCCTTTAAGATTTTTAATTAACGGGAAAAAAACAACGTTATAATTTGTTCAGTTGGAAAAGCGGTAGCGGTAACAATTAAAGTCAATAGTAATTTTGAAAATTTTGAGGGTTGTTGACATGATTTGACATGACACATACACGTGACCAGGGTGGAAAACTTATTGATCATTTCTCCGGCTAGCAGAAATGTCTACTAATTGAAATTGGGTTTTGTCGTAAAAGAATTTGTCTTAAAACGAGAAGAGTTTTGTTTAGTGGAGGAACGAATATTGACTCGATTGCAGACTGGATTAAAGACTTGTTTAGTCACTTTTTCAAAGCCTCGACTGTAGACTTGATTACACTTTTTCAAAGCCTCGACTGTAGACTTGACTACTCAATTAAATATAAACTCCAAAAAGTCGAGTCTAGACTAGTGTTTGAAAATAAACGGAACATTATTTAGCGTACAGCTCACACACCCAAAAACGATATCTATTGCTGTTAGTGTTTGTGTATACGAACACAACCCTTGATACCGTTCGTAACTATTTTCAAAAAAGAGCCAAACATTGTGTAGTGTTCTGTTCTTCGTTAAAAAACAGAACAGTTGTAGTGAAACTGTAGACAAACATTATATTTTAATGTTCTATAATGTTTCTTTTTTTACATTGTAAAGAAATGAACAAACCAAAAATTTAGCAACGACCGCAGCACGAACAGCTTTTGTGTGAATTGTGTATATGTTTTTGTATAAAAACATTTTGCAGGCTTTTTGTTTTTTTCGTATGTGTTTTTTTTTTTTGTTTTTTTAAAAAAAGGTTTGGTTTTATTTCCAGTCAAAAGGGCGCTAAGCACAACTAAAACGAACGAACACTAAAGCCTATAGTACACGGAATGTAAAAAGTCACATGCGCATGTGGTTCTGACGTTATTTTGTCGTCATCACACTACACGAACTTGCTATTGCGGCTTTGTAGTCACCTCAAAATTACGTCGGAACCACATGCAAATGTGGCTTTTTACATTCCGTGTACTATAGGCTTAATGAGCTGAACCGAACACAACGAAGTTTGTGTTTTTTTTTAAACCCGAATGGAATTAAATGTTCTCATCTTTTTGTTGAGTTGGAGAAGAACAGTATTATTTTTGTCTTCGAAAGATGACAAACAGGGAAACGTTATTTTTTTTTAATGATTTTTACACAAGCACTATTAGCGTTTGTGTTTTCCACAAATCTACCGAACCGAACACTAAGGAGCGATATTTAGTGTTTTTTTCGAACACTGTTTATAACGTTACGTCGTTATCTCTTTTGATAGTTTTCAACATGAGTTACAGACACACTTTTTTCTCACTTCTCGAGAAACGATGGAATATTTTATTTTACATCTTGTCGATGCGAAAAGTGCTCACCAAAGTTACAGAACATGGGTACAGTTTTTTTTTATAGAATGACTCGCTTAACTAAGACTTTTTTTATTTATTAAAAAAATTTCTTAATTGCAGGCGGGTTTTCTCTTTTAACTAGGGAATACTTCCCCTCATTTTAATTTGTTTACCCCTAAATTTATGCATTATATTTCATGAGAATTTTAACCCCTTTAATTATGCAGATCTTTAGTTTGATAAAAACAAATATCATTTAGTGAATTCCCCAAAATAAATAATTTAAATTCAGTTTTTGGTTAAAAAAAAGAAGCTACAAAAAAATTTTCACACTCATTCAATTCATTCGTTTATTATTTTTGGTGGCATAAAAATGTTTTTGAATTTATTCGCCAACATTTTTTTGTTTTTTTTTTTTTTTATAAAATTCACATGCATTCTCCCCCTTCTTGAATTTTGTTTTACACAATTATTTATAAAGAGTAAAACAAAATAGTTCCGAGCAGACAAAAAAATTCTTTAGTGATTATTGACCGTTAAAAATGGCTGGCTGCCGCAAAACTCTAAGGAAACATTAAAATGTGCATGCATATATAAAGAAAATTTAAAAAATTTTACGAAAAAAATGTTCAATAAAAAAATTTAATAAAGAAATAATTTTTTCGAGAGCTCATCCAATTATTATGTTTTTTACAAACAAAATTAAATTTCTTTCTTATTTTTTGTAATACTGACTGCAAATATTTGTAAAAAAAAATTTGATTCATATTAAAAAGTATCGATTTATTTGCCTCTAACCCCAAAAACAATTTTGCACTTGGCAACAAATAAATAGAAAAAGCTTTATTTTTAATACATTTGGAAATGTCAACAAAAAAAGTGTATGAAAAAGAAAAAAAATACATCCTTTTAAAAAACATCCTCGAGCAAAAAATTTTAAGTCTTCTAAAACAGTGAGAGGCAATAGTAAATAGAAATAGAAACAATTTCTATAAGAAAAAGTCTTTTTAAAATTATCAAATTTTCTACAGAAAAATGTCTTAAAAAGTGGCATAATTTCCACAACTTCTATAAAAAATACATAAAGGAAAATTTAAAAAATACACACCATTTCTATAGTAAAAGTATCTATTAAAGAGCAAAATTTTTTTACAGTAAAAGTATTTTTAAGAGAGAAATTTTTTAAAGAAAATTTGTCTTTGAAATGTTGAGAAAGTCTTTCTAATAAAGACATTTTTTTAGATGTTTCCCTGAAACAATTTTCAATAGAAGAAGTGTTTCTTAAAAAAGATCTCGTTTAGGGAAAAAAACTTCATTAAAAGAAAGAAATTTTCTAGAGACAAAATATTTTTTTAAGAACGAAATTTTCTAATAAAAAACAATATTTCTATCTAAAATGCCTCCTTAAGGAACCACATTTTCTATAGAAAAAGTTGATTAAAGGAAATTAATTTTATATAGAGAAAATCTGTTAAGCAGATTGATATTTTCCAATGAAAAAGTATCTTTAAAAACAAATTCTGCAGACAAAACTTTTTCAAAAGACAAAAATTTTCTTTTAAAAATTCTCATTTAAAGACATTTTTATAGAAACATTTTTTTTAAAAAAAGAGAGAATTTTAGTAAAAAGAATTTTTACAGAAAACAGCTCTGTAAAAGAGAAACAGGTTCTGAAAAAAGTTGTCTTTATAAAAAACAAAATTTTCTTAAAAAATTCTTTCTAAATGAAATTTTCTTCAGAAAAATTTTCTTTAGCAGAAGTCTCTCAACAAAGAAAAATTTTAAAAAAAAAGTTTTTGTTAAAAAAAAAAAAAATTTTTAAAAAGAAAAAAGATTTCTCAAATGAGGAAATTTTCTAAAGAAAAATTCTATTTAAAAAAAGAGAAATTTTCTTATAGACCACTTTAATTTTTTAAAAAAGAAAAAAGATTTCTGAAAGGAGGAAATTTTCTATAGAAAAAATCTTTAAAAAAAAAAGAAAAAATTTTGTAAAAGAAAATTTTTTTAGAAAAATTCTAAATACTATTTCTATATAAAATGTCTTCCTAAAGAAACCTAATTTGCTATGGAAAAGATGTTGTAAAGAAAACAAATTTTCTATAGAAAAAGTTTGTTAAAAAACGATATTTTCTATTGAAAAATTATCTTTTAAAAATACTCTATATAAAAAATACTTTTAAATACAGACATTTTCTATAAAAAAAAGTCTCTTTTGAATAGAAAAATTTTTTATAGAAGTGTTTTATTAAAAAAATATTTTTAAGAAAGAACTTTTTTATTAAATATAAATTTTTTTAATGAAAAGTGTCTTAAAATAAGGAATTTTCTACTGAAAAGGTCTCTCTAAAAGAGACATTTTCTTAAAAAGAAACAAATTTTCAATAAAAAAAAATTAAAAGAAATATTTTTCTGATAATAAAAAAGTTTTATTAAAAGAGAAAAATTTTCTGAAAAAACTTTTCTGTTTAAAAAACTAAATTTTCTATAAAAAAGTGTTACTAAAAGAAAGAACATTCCTACGAAAAATATCTCTTTAAAACAACTAAATATTCTAAAAAAAAATTTCTTAAGATATAGAAATTTTTTATAAAAGGTTATTTTTTAAAAAATTAATTAAAATTCTAAAAGAAAACTTTCTACAGAATAATTCTCTCTGATAAAGATTATATTTCTTTAGAAAATGTCCTCCTTAAGAAACCAAATTTTTTATTAAAACGGTTTCTTAAAGAAACCAAACTATCTGTAGAAAAAGTCTGTTAAACAGAAATATTTTCTATTTAAAAAATCTCTCTATTTTTCTGAGAATTAAAAAGTTTTATTAAAGAGAAAAATTTTCTGAACAAAGTTTTCTATAAAAAAAGTCTTTCTTGAAGAAAGAACATTTCAACAGAAAATATCTCTTTAACACAACCAAATTCTTTAAAGAAAAATTAACTTTAATAGAAAAAAAATATTTTCCTTAGCAGAAGTCTCTTAACAAAGAGAAATTTTTTATAAAAAAATCTTTTGAAAAAAGATGAATTTTTTTAAGGAGTAAAAAGTTTTCTAAAAAGACATAAATTTTCTAAAGAAAGTCTTTTTTGATCTAAAAGATTTTTTTTCTATTAAAAAGTCTCCTTGAAGAAATCTTCTAAAGAAAATGTCACTTTAGAGGAAAGATATTTTATAAAAAAAAATTATCGTTAAAGGAAAAATAAATAAATAAATGTTACTCACCATGAGAAATAAATTCTCATATTCTATTTGGTAAAATATTTTCTATAAAAGAAATTTTTTGAAAGAGAAAAATTTTATAAAAGAAAAGATTTCTTTTGAAAAAAATTTATTTAAAGAAAAGATATTTTTTAAAGAAAATGTAAAACAATTTTGTGCTTAACTGTGCTGCACTCTATGAAACATTCCACGAAAAAAAAGAAAGAAGAAAAATTTTATATCAACACATGAGTATGATAAACATCTGTACCAAAAACAAATTACATATACGATAAAACCTTTAAAAATGAAACCAAAAACAACAAAACTTAAACTATAACAACAACAACTATAAATTTTAAAAAGAAGTGACTACATATTATAGCGAGAGGTTAATATCCTAAAACAAATAATAGTTTGAAGAGGGAGGGATAGAGAAAGAGAGTGTGTAAAAAAAATAAAAGAGAATTCCCAGTAAGGACACCAACAACACAATGCAGAACCTGCAATACAACTACAACAAACAAAAAATCCATTAAAATAAGACACAATGATTTAAAAAAAAAGTAAAACACCCCAAAGGAATACAACTAAATAAGGATGCTGTTACGAAACAAAATCAAACAACAACAAAGGAAGTAACAAAGACAAAATCAGGAAAAACCCACATGTTTCGAAGAAATACCAAAACACATTTAACCAAACTGAGACTAAATAAAGTACATACATCTTAAATCCACAGAACCTACTTAAAAACTACTTTATAAACTAAGCCATGTGCATTAATTTGAGCTAAAAAAATTCCCAGAATCCTTAAGCTCCATACATGTGCTTGTGTTTGTGTGTGTGTGTGGGTGTAATTTAAATATCTATGGTGTTTGCTACTGTTTTATTAAAAAAAAGAGTGGTAATTTGAAATGTAATAAAGAAGGACAACTAAAACATTAGAAAACGATTTTACAGTATCATTTCCTTCAATTCTTGTTCTTCTTTTTCTTCGTTGCCACAATTCTTCTTCTTAGTTTGACAGTTGTTACAATTAAATTTGACAGCTCTATATTGTCTGACATGCGCATTGAATAATTGATACATTTAAAAAAGGAACAAGGAAAAAAAGACATCAACTTAAAAAAGGAAATTCCTTTAATAAGGATATTGCAAAAAAAAACAAGATATTGGACAGAAAATTCTATTAAATTAATTTATATTTTATCAAATTTTATTTTTTTTTCTTTTTTGTTCCAAAATTTATTTAGTTTTAGTTGTTTGCGTTAATAGTTTTCAGGTTTTATAAAAATATATGCAAAGATCAATGACCACAACCCATATTCTGGTTTTACATGAAACTTTTTCAAGTGTTTAAACAAGCAGCTACATTTTTCGAAAAGGCAATTTTAGTTCGTTAACAAGTTGACATGCGTACTCTTAAAAAAGAACTAGTTTCTTTAAATCAAAATACTTTTCTACAGAAAATACATATATTCATCAGGACACTTTTTCTATAAAAAAAAGGATATTTAATCAATACATTTGGTCTATAGTAAAAATCTCTGTAATCAGGACACGTTTTCTACAGTAAAAATTTCTTAAATTAGGACATTATTTTTATAAAGGGTGGTCCATAATACATGATGTAATTGTAAGTCACACCTTAACGTCAAGTGTTTTGCCCAACTTAACTTCTTTGCTTCAGTGTTTGACAAATTCAATCATGGAGAGGTACACGTCGTGGCGATGTTAATTGGCCGCCCCACGATCGTTTGTATTGACCAGGGTTTAAAAAAACTGCAGTCGAAACCAAAAACTGCCGAACAAAAAACGAAAATTTGGGTACTATTTTTAGCTTTTTGAGTTGGAATGACAGCGACTGTTTACATTTAATTAATCAGAAGTAAAAGCAATAATTTTCTTTTGGCCAAAGACACATGAAGAAGTGGAAGAAATAGCAGTTTTTTCACTTTGACTGCAGTTTTTTAAACGCTGCTATTGACACCGTTGGACGTCTTTATATAAAAGAAAAAGTGTACGTCAATAAACCAAGAACAATTCAAGAGCTAAAAGATATGATAATTTAACACATTAACGACACGGAACCTCAGTTATGTCTCTGAGTCATTGAAAATGTGGACCATCGGATAGAGGTATGCCACCGAAGCCGTGGCGAGCATTTGGCCGATATTTTGTTTCATACATAATTGTCATATACTTTTTTTAAAAAATATATTAAGATAATTCTCTAAAAACTTTTTGTTTTATTTACAATTAACATCGTGCATTACTTTATTAAGGTGTTATATATTAAGGCACTTTTTTTATAGAATAAAAAAAAATTTCATCCAGCATCTGTTTTTAGAACGTCTTTTTTTTAATTCAGACACTTTTTATAGAAAAAGTCTCTTTAAGCAAGGCGTCTTTTCTATAGAAAGTTCCTTGTATCAACAAAAATTTTTTATGTCTCCCTTTTATCAAATTACTTTTTTCTAAAGAAAAAGTCACTTAAATGAAGATAAATTTTTGTTTATAAAAAAATGTTTCTTAAATCAAGACAATTTTGCTAAAGAAAAACTTAAATTTAGAAAATTTTTTCGTAGAAAAACTTTCTTCAGTCAAGATTATTCTTCTGTAGAAAAACTTTCTTAATTGAAGAAACTTGTTTATTAAAAACTCTCTTGATTCAAAACTCTCTTAATATAAATCAATTTTTCTATAAAAATAAGCTTCTATAAAAGAACTCTTCTATAGAAATACTTTCCTAATTAAATTGAATTTCTTATAGAAAATCTCTCCCTGTACTTAAGATACTTTTACTTAAAAAAAAAAACTCTCCTCGTTTATGACAGTTTGTTTTTAGTCCAAAAACTCTTTTAAATTCAGAAAATTTTTTTATAGAAAAACTTTCTGTATTCAAGATTCTTTTTCTGTAGAAAAACTTTCTTTATTTAAGAAACTTGTTTATTGAAAAACTCTCTTTATTTAAAACAATTTTTCTTAAAAAAAAACTCTCTTAATATAAAACAATTTCTCTATAAAAATCTGTTTCTATAAAAGAACTTTTCTACAAAAAAAACTTTCCTAATTAAATGGAATTTTTATAAAAAAACTCTGTATTTATTTAAGATACTTTTTCTTTAAAAAAAACTCTCCTCGTTTAAGACACTTTTTTTGTAAAAAAAACTTATTTAATTTCTTAAAAATTTTATAGAAAAACTTATTTCATTAAGGACAAGGTTTCTGTAAAGAAATTTTTTTCATTTGAGAAATTTTTTTAAAGAGAAACTCTCCTTAATTAAAACCATTTTTCTTAAAAAAAAAACATTTTTTATTTAAGACAATTTTTTTATAGAAAAACTATTTTCATTGAAGGCAATTTTTCTATAGAAAAACTCTTAAAAGATAATTTTTTTATAAATTACTATTTTCTCTTAAGACAATTTTTTTAGAGAAACCTTTTTTCATTTAAGACAATTTTTTTACAGAAAAATATTTCCCTTAAAAACAATTTTTTTATAGAAAAACTGTACTCAGTTTTGAAATAGAAAATTTCTTTAATTAAAGACACTTTTTCTTTCGAAAAGGTCATTTTATTTAAGACATTTTTTCTATCGAAAAACTCTCTTAATCAAAGACTATTTTTAATAGAAAAAGTCTTCATAAAGGAAGATATTTTTTAATCGAAAAACTAATTTTAGTTTAAGACAATTTTAAAACAGAAAATACCTATATCTAATATAAAACACTTCGAAAATACACTTTTTCTGTGGTCTTTTTAAGTGAAAAAGTCTTAATTGAAAAGATTTTTTCTATGGAAAAATTTAAAACACTTACTTTATTTGAAAACTTTCTTGTCTTAAAGACCGATTTTGTAAAAAATTCTCTTAATTTAAGACTATTTTTGTAAAAAACAACTCTAATTTTTAGAAAAAGTCATTTAATATTATTTAAAATCTTTTAATTTAATTTTAGTTTTTTTATAGAAAAAGTCTCTAAATTTGAAAGTCTGTTTTTTCTATAAAAAAAAGTCGTTGTATGCAGAGAAAGTTTAATTTTATTAAAAACCTAGGTATTTAGCTTTCAACTAAAGTCGCTAATGTCTGAATTAAATTCTAGCATTATCGCCAGAAATTTACTCCCCACCGTCATTGTTCACTCAGTCACTCATTTAGCCACATGGACATGAATCATACAAAAATAAATTTTACAGTTTCCTTGTTTCAATAGAGCGAATGTAATGAATATACACAACAACAACAACAATGAAAACTACATTGAAACACAAAAAACAACAATATGCTGTAGTGAATATGTTTGACTCTCGCGCACTGTAGAACAACAACAACATCAGCAAGAAAAATAACAAATTCACCCAGTACACACCCTTTTGCACAGGGGTGGTGGAAATCCACACACACACACACACACAGTTACACATATACACACTAAAACGCATTTAAATAAACTCTAGCGCAAATTTATTCAGAGAAAAAGAAACAAATACAAGAGAAGAGCACGAAAAATAAGGAAAAATCAATAAAATACATGGAGATATTAAGGAAAATATTACTAAATTCGAAAGGAAAATGAATTTTTTCCATAAAGAATTTGTGAAATTAATTAAAGAAAACCTAATTCATTAAAGGATATTCTTCGAAATGCAAATAGATTCACTAATACATAGACAGCAAGCAATCATTTAAAAGACAATGCAAAGTAACAAACAACACTAACAACAACATATATAATTGTTAAATAGAGAAAAAACTAACGGAAAAACACCACCCAAAGAATGAGATTGTTGTTTTCGTGCACCCAAATGTACGAAAATGTGTGCAAATTAAAGGAAGTAGATAAAGTACTTTTTTTGGATTCTACTTTCTCTTAATAGGAAAAAACGTACTTGATAAGAGGAAAAAATTCACTAAAAATCTTTATCGGCACAGATCGAGACAGTTGTTTTTAAGAAAAAGTCTTCGAAATCGAGACATTTTTTCTACAGCAAAAGTATTCGATATCAAGACAACTGTTCACTAAAACAAGTTTTCGAAATAGGAACTCTTTGTGTTTACATCTTCGAAATCCAAACCACATTTTTATAGAAAAAGTCTTTGAACCCATTTTTTCAATACACCAGTTCGAGACACTTTTTAGATAGAAAAAGTATTCAAAATCGAAATATTCGAAAAATGTTCCACTAAAAAAAGTCTTCGAATCGAGGCCGGAAATACATTTCAAAAGGTCTAGCTAGAAACTATAATTTTGAAAATTTTCAAAAGATTTTTAAGAAAAGTCTGGGATATTGCAAGACGGGATTTTAAATTTTGAATCTCCTTCTGAATTCCTTTTATTTTGCAAAATAACTTGAAAAAATAAAATGACAAATATAGACTTGACACAGAAATTTATTCACTTTTTCGATGAAACACACAAGTTCGAAAATATTTCAAAAAAAAAATAAAATTGTGTTAACTACAAACGTTGCATACTGGGTCTCAAGCGGTAGATTTTATATGTAGTACAATCCGTGTTGCCAGAAGCATGGTAAAATCCTTATAACAGTTTTTTTTAAATTTTTTATAATTTTTTTTTTTTTTTAATTGGCATTTTTAAACTAGAAAATTATAGTCGATTTACCAAAATTAGCGAAGCCGGTATTTGTTATACCATAGAGGTGGAAATCCATGCGCCCAGCCAAGGCGAATTGACTAGAAGGTGAGGTCAACTCTACAACTACAAGGATTCTGTGGTCGGGTTGTCAAAAAAATTGCTAGTAAAAAAAATAGGTTTGTTTACATAAAAAACTAGTTTGTATACAAACTTTGACAAGTCGACCACAGAAAAAAATCACCATATGTTGACTTGACCCCACCTTCTACTCAATTCGCCTTGCGCCCAGCCGAAGGCCGGCTACGCAGAAGAGCTTTAGTTATCGAAGCGGATGATTGGCATATCATAGAGGAGAAAATCCTTGCGCTCGGCCGAAGTCTCAACCATGCTATCTATCGCATGATTCTTTAAACCAAAACTGTACAATGAATTGTTTTATACATATTGGGGTATTATTTCATTCCAGAAATTGGGGTCTTTTTTCATATGAAATAAGCCCCCAAAAATTAGGGTATTATTTAATTTCTGTTTAGGGTGTTATTTCATTGCATTGGGAGTTTATTTCATTTTCTAAATTGGGGGTTTATTGCATATATATAAGGCCCCACACTTTGGGGGGTTATTTCATTATTTTTTTGGGGGCTTATATTTTGGGGGGTTATTTCATGCCGCCGTTTTTCGGTTTTAAAAGTAAAATTAAATAAACACACAAAGCAATGATTTCTATTAAACTTTTTTAGGCCTTGCCATTACGTACGAATTACAACAAATACAATGTCATTTAAACGACCGCCTCTAGATTGATTGCAGCTAGGGATGCAAACGATACATCGATGCTTAGAAAACATCGATGTTTCGTTCATAAACATCGATGTTAACATCGATGTTTTGATTTACGATACATCGGCGATACATCGTCGTCAAAACTCAAAAATATCGACATCGTTCATTTAATACTTTCATTAATTTAATATTTTTTATAATATATTTGCCAATTTAAATTTTTATTTTTTAATTAAACCTTTTATTTAAAATATATTTTTTATTTATTTATTTATAAATTTATTATAATTTAAATTACAATAAATCTTAAAAACTAAAGGCACTAGCAGCATAGGCTATCGGCCCGCTAATTTAAAATATAAAAAAGGGTTTTTTCAAAGCATACGTTTAACGCAAGAATTTGAAATATCGGGTTTTAATAAGATTTCTGTAATATAAGAATTTTATGACAAATATTATACAAATATTTCTCTATTAAACAGAATTTTAAAACAAAAATTAAAAATATTTTATTAAAAGTGTATTAAAAACGACTTCCAAATTCTTGCGTTTTACGTTTCGTTTTCCGGCACACCCCTGATAGCCGTACAAAGTATGTACATTAGAGCGACTCAAGTTGTATGGGAAGCAAAATTTGTGCTCGATGTACCCTCCTAAAAATGAACCTTGGACTTTTTTAAGATGACATTTTAAATATTTCGACTCCAGCTTTGACCTCTCGTGAGCTGGACTATTTTGAAAAAGAGTATATTTTTGCATGTTTTGTTGATTTGATAATCTGTTTTCTTTGGTGAGTCGCTCTTATGTACATGCATGCATACTGTGCATTGCATAACTATATGCATTATTAAGTTCCTTAAGTTGGCTCAAGCAACAGGGCGAATACATAAAAATCATATATGTCAAACCATATTGCACTTATGGAAACTTTTTGTTTAATTTTATGAATCTGCGTAACTGATTGCACTTTGTTTTTGTGTTTTTGAATGCATTTGACAGGCTTTTTGTTAATTTTTGACAAAAGCTTATGCAAGCATATGTATATTATAGTTGGGACTTAATATTTTCAGTAGCAAAGAAGAATTAAAGCAGTCCGTAAGTATAATTGCAAAGCAGTTTTAAACATCGATGTTAAACATCGAAGTATCGTTTTTTTACCGATGTTTTACCGATTGTGGAAACATCGATGTCTTCAAACATCGATGTTTTTCAGAGCGATGTTGCATCCCTAATTGCAGCTGTCCATCCTTTTGAGGTAGTTTTCGACCATTTTTTCGCACATTAGTGCTTTATCTTGGTGATAACTTGACAAATATTTGTTTCAAATGCTTCAAAGTTTTTTCATTAATTTTTCACAGTCAAGATTTGCCTTTCGAACTTTAAGTTTTGGTAACTTTTAACGGTTTCCATCACAGTCAAACTTGCTTTTAAACCCCTGATTTTGTTCACTTTCCATGGCATGTTCTCTTTCCCTCTCAACAATAAATATAAACTATCTGCAAGAATAATTTCATAGTGTGAACCTAGACTTACACCATATAATGTTTAATAATGTTTAACTAAAACTGTCACATTTGTTTTAAATTTCTTTAACTTTTGTTTTTGGGTTATTTAACAAAAAAAAGTACGCAAATTCTAGAGATTTTATGTAGATTAATTTTTTTTTTTTTATTGCGCAACTTATTGAATAGTGATGAGCAAAATAACAATTCAAATAGCAATAATGTACTCAATAGTATTGGGCCGACTGAATAAAAAGGTAGTTTATGCTACATAGTAATAAGTACTAGCACTAGCTTTTACTTTTCAGTACTAGCTATGCTGAAAAGTTTAAACTACAAAAAGTGTGAACAATTCTTTGCTAGTGCTAGATAGCTAATGCTCAAAAGAGGAAGCAAACGCTGGAAAATGCGAATATTAAATTAAAAGTAATTACAAATTGCAAAAATTTCAAAAACTAAAATTTTTTTAAATTTATTTAAAAAAATATAATATAAGAAAAAAATGTGTATTTCCTTTTTTATGTCTTGAATCGTTAAACAAGAACTGTGCATTGATATTAAAAAAAAATCCCTGTAAATGTTTTAGTTTGTATATGAACATAAATAAATATATTTTTGTATATTTATCTGTTTTTTATAAATTTACCTATTAAAAATTTTTTTATTTTATTTAAAAAATGCAACACAGACTTTCTATGGCAAAAGTCAGGACCTTTATGCGGTATATCATAAAAAAATTTAGTGGCAACGTCAATGATTATTTTTTATTATTGTTTAGCTTGTTTTACAAAATTTCTAAAATATTTTAAAAATTATGTAAAAATGCTTTTGTAAACTGAAACATATGTACATATTTAAATGTATTTGTTTCATTTAGAGAGATTTTACCATTTTAGGTATTTTTCCGAAAAATATACAATTTGAAATAATCTTCAGGATGTTCATAAAATTAAACATACATACTAATAAATATTTAAAAAAATAATTTTATTTCTATTTAAATATTGTAGCAAAACACAAACTTCAAGCACCCCAATCAAAATCAAAAAAAAAAATTAAGCAAAAACTAGTCTTTTTAAGCATTCACTCGTTTTTATTCACACATTTTTTGAGTCAACACTGGAAGAACTACCTTCTACTAGTCAGTATAAAGTACTAGCTTAAACTCAAATTTTTATTCACCTCTAAGCTAGTTTAAACTTCAAAATTTCATGCATTAGCTATAGCTACCTTTTTATTCACGCGGCCCATTGTGTAGAAGATGGGTCCCTATGGCATTAAGTTTGTTTGCATCAAACAGAACCAATCATATTGAATTTTAAAAATTTATGTAGCTTAGGCTTGTAAAAAAAAACATTTGGGTGCTGTTTTTCTGCCGACGCTTATGATCGGAAATAAGTACTTCGTGGGATACGTGCCTTTAAACATGCTCATCCAGTTCTTTCTTACTACAGCAATTAGTAAGCTCTAGCCATTGCAAATATGGAATATCAAATAGGTTTTGCAAGTTGAATTCATTCTATCAAAGCTATTTGTTTGATTTGTGTGTGTAATTTTGCTTCAAATGTGTCATGTGCAATTTCCAAATTCTTTATTGGCAACACTGATAACCCTTTACATCACCAGATATTAAGACAATTATATTGTCCCAGTTGTCCAAAATTTTCTTAAAATAGATTTTAAATCCAATTTAGTTTTTTTATGAATACGGCAGAAAGTGTCTTTGTATGGGAGGTATCGTGCCTTATTTTGCAATTGAACCTATTTTTTGACAGATGTTGTGTTTGAATTTCTAAACTATTGTGTACAACACTTTCACTGTTACCGTTTTTCATATAGAAATCTATGAATACTGTCTTTGTATTGGAGATGCCATGCCCATATTCCAATATAGCTTACTTTTTGACAAATATTGTGTGTTGATAACCAAGCAATCAATTAAGTAGTTTAGGAAAGTCTAAGAGTTTTCTCTTTAGGACCTTAGTGGGACTTCCTTCCGACATCCGAACTTAAGCACCAACCAGGATGTGCATAATCGTATTTGTCAAACGATATTAAATCTAAGTTTTATGAAAAGTTAATTTGCCTAAGCAAAGTGTGAAACTTTTTTTTTATGTATTTTGTTTTTTAAATGCATTTTCTCTAATTTTTGACGGTAGCATTCTGGTTGGGCCTTTAAACTTGACAATGATTCTAGATTTTATCAGCCACTGTGCAATGAACCTGATTTATTACTTTACTATCATTTCTTATTTCTCTATTAACTTTATAAATTTTATATTTTAATACCATTAAAATTTATACTTTCCTGCATAAAAAGTACTTTTTTCGCCAAAAAAATAATAATAATACTAAATCCTAAATAATTCATCCCTGCCACCCTTAAATGAAGTTTAGTTACACAAAAGCACAACAATGACAACAAAAACAAGGAGAGCAGCAAAGCAAAAGCAACAAAAAAACTTAAGTTGGAAAAAGAAGATGAAAAAAAATCCTACAAATTACAACAAAGATGATGAATTTTAAACTGTCTGGCTTACCAATTTTTTTTCTTAATTTTCGAGCAGCAAGCAAAAAAACTTTAAAACTTTAAAATTTTCTTTCTTTTTATTAATTTAAAAATTATTTTATTGTAAATTCACACAAAGAACACTTTAGGTTTTGCAAAATATTAAGAAAAAACTGCCACTAATCCTGGGGGGTGGCTAGAATTTTCTTAAAAGATTTTGCAGAACTTCTTTTTTTTTACCAATTTATCACCTTTTTCTTATACTTTGCTTAACTAAAGTCTGCTTAAATGCAGCTTTAGTTCTTTTATTATTATTTATTTATAAAAAGACAAGCTGAATTAATTAAAACACTTGTTTTTTTAAGCACCCACGTTTAACCGACCGGTTTTCTTTGGTTTAACTATGGCAAATGATTTTTTTATACACTTTTGCTTAACGCTTACACTAGCGACGCGAACTCGCTTCAGATAAAAAGCAAACGTACCGCACAACGTCTAAACGATGACTGTCTACTAGCGCCGCATTAAAACTTTAGTAGACCTAAAATCACCCCTAAAGTGGTTATTGTTGTTTGAAAAGGGGGAAACTGGGTTATTTTGGGCATTATTGAACATTTTATTTTGATTCCGCTTATTTAGCGTTGCTTTTGTTTTGCTTATGATTATTCTAGGAGGTAGAATGGAATTAAATTTAGTAGCATGCGATACACCTGTTGCTGATTTTGTGGCTAAAAGAATATTTCAAAACATATTGGAATTAGTTTAGTTGGAAACTATGTAGTTGAATCTTAAGAAATTAAGAAAAATTTGCAAAAATATTATTATTGTAAAACAATGTTACCAGCATGCAACAAAGTATGCGAAATGAGTCGAAGTTGTATTGAAAGTAAGCTTAAGAACTTGTTAGTAATTTCAAATTTCAATACAATTTGAATGGGAATTTCGATCGATATCGAAATATATCGTCGCAGGAATTAAAGAACGCTGTAACTGACAAAACATAAAATGTTCACCAGAGCCAAAAAACCTGTATGAAAGAAAGTAAAAAAAAATTCATATCACAAAACTATACAACTAAGGAACATGATTTTAAAAACTTAATTTTATTTTTGCTCGCTTTATATATTGGCTGTAAACATTTCCTCTCAAGTCTATTATTCCCGGTGATTCTGAGGCTTACAGCGAACGATTTTTTTTTTTTTTTTGTGTAAGTGAATTTTTTTCATCATACAAATATGGGACCGGATCCAATCGACGAAGTATTTTTTTCTGATAAAAATGATGCAAAAAACGTATTTTCAATTTTTTGTCAGTTACAGCGTTCTTTAATTCTTGCGACGATATGTACTATGTAGTTTTCAATGTTGGCAACCGAGACCGTTAGTAACAGAGAAACCTAAAATATGCAATTGCATGTTTTATCTTGTTTGACCAATGAAGGCAGAAACAATAAATTTATCCGTTTTAGAGATTTATATAAAATTTGGCATCGATTTGTTAGTGCAATTTTTTTTGCATAAACATGCATAAATGCTGCTTTGCAGCATTTTTTCCATAATTTATTCAAAAGAGTATTTTTTTAGTTTAAAGCGCATATTTCACCTTGTGAAGAATAGTGTTATTTGTTTTCGCAGCATACTAAAGATATGTGTTATTTTAAACTATCAAATGTTATACATAAGCAAAAATTAAGGAAAATAAGGACTTATATGTATATAAGTCTATGCTTATGTGAGTAATATGTAGATATATCGACCCATCTTTTGGTGAGAAGCGGTCTCATATATATGGTGTATCTACACGGAAAAAATTCTCCAAAATTGGTCACCAATTAAAGCATTAATCAAAACTAAAATCAGTTTTAATTTGAATTCAAGTGAATTAAACGTTTAATTAAGGGAATCAAAGTTTAATTAATACTATGTATTAATTTGTTTACTGGTGCAAATTTTATAAATTTTTTTTATTTATATCACATATATCCGATTAGATGAAGTAGTTTGTCCCGGAGAAGGGCTGCCAAGTCTAAAAGTCCATAAGATTCGCGATATTTTTATAAGAGCATTGTGGCAAGTGAAAGGCAGATGGACAAAGTTTGTAGGCGAGAGAGGAAAAACGTAAAGTGTGTCACGCATACAGCGTCGCTCCCTTACCAACGAACTTCGTCTGTCTGCCTTTCACTTGTCACATTGCTCTTATAAAAATATCGCGAATCTTAGGGACTTTTAGATTTGGCAACCCTTCTCAGGGACAAACTACTTCATCTAATCGAATAAATGTGATATAAATAAAAAAAAAAAAAATATAAAATTTTCACCAGTAAACAAATTAATACATATGTAGTATTAATTAAACTTTTAATCCCCTAATTAAACGTTTAATTCACTTGATGCTAATTTTTAATTAAAACTGATTTTAGAAAGGGAAGGGTACGTTCGTAAATGCAGTTGTTGCGCATCAGTTGCGCATTATTAAAGTTGAATGTTCATTAATGCATCACTTGTAAAAAACTTGGCATTACTTTCATGTGTCAAAAGTTTTTTTTTTGCAGTGATGCCGCAGTCCTGCAGCAAATATTGGCAATTATTGCATCAGTTAATTTTCTGATGCAATAACTTTTAACTTTAAAGAAATCGTTTTATATTTCTTTTTTGATGCATTTGCTTGTAATTTATAAGAAAACTATTACTTTTGGTTAAATATTTTCAATAAAATTTGCAATCGCCATTGTTGATAACATATTTTTTTATAATTTTATGTTCGCTCATTAAACTTTTAAAATTTAGGTTGTGTTCAAAAGTTTAAACTTTGCACAGCTGTTGTGCAGTAAAGAAGCATCAGCATCACAAGTGCAACTGGTGATCAAGCATCAGCAACAAAATTTTGCATCACTGCAGGAGTGATGCATAGTTTTGATGCATTTACGAACGTACCCGAACTTGAAGTCACGCATTAAACAACAAATATTAGCCAATAGAAATGCAGTTCGCGTGACATAATTTGTCCGACATGCGCAGAAGATTTCAACTTTGATTTTGGGAAAGCGTTATCATTCATTTATATCATACTTTATGAGCACACACGATTATGTCAAAATTTTGTTTGTACAATGATTTTACAAAAACAAATTGATTGTGGTTTTTTTGCGAGTTGTAATTGAAGCACAGCCGCGAATAACGTTTTTAGTTACAAAATAATTATTTTTCAGGTAAGCAAAAAAAAGTTTTTAACAGGCAAGACTATTAATTTTTAATTTTTTCTTTATATTATTAAAAATAATAATAATAAAAACTTTTATTTAGTTCATAACGTTTTTTTTTGTGAAAAACCTGGAAAAACGTTTCATATCCACGAATTCACAATTATCTTCAGTGACGAAGCTTATTTTGGGCTCAATGGGTTCGTCAATAAGCAAGGGCTTAAGATCAAAATTGTACAAATTATAAAGTAGTGACACACTTACATAGTATATAAAAAAAATGTTTAAAAATTTTAATATATGTAATTTCGAATATTCTAAATATTTACATACATGTGCTTATGTGTCAAAATGCCTTTTTAAATCATCGAAAAAGTAAAAATACAATTTTCTGATATTTTATTATATATTTAATGTTTTCGAACATAAAAATTTTCAAAGACTATTGAAAATTTTGTTCGAAGCTTACAATTTCCAAAGTAACTTACATAAATTTTCTTTTTTAGACAATGTTCGAAAATTCGAATATAACTTCGAAAATGGGAAAAATAAGCCAAATTGGTTATTTTCGAATGCTACTTTAATGTATCAAAAAAATTAGTTATTTTAAGCCTACAAATTTGAGAGAACGAAATTATAAAAACATATATGTCACCTTTTAGGTTTTTTATTTTTTAAAAACTTCTTTTTTAAAAAAAGTCTCAAAATCTTGCTTTCTGATTGCAAATATCGAAAATAAAATAATATAATTTTTTTTAAATTTGTTCGTGTTCAAAATTCACTCGAATTTGTTTTCCAGAACATGGCTAAATGTTCAAACATTGTAATATACTGTTGAAAATTCCAAACATACAACAAAATATTGATTTGTGGTTGAAAAATAGAAAGTGTAAATTATTTTCGAACATTAACATTTTGAAGGAGTTTAATATAGTTTGCGATTTTTTTTATAAATTATAGATTTGAAAAATCTTACAAAAAAATTTATCATATTTATATTTTTTCCTATACATATTATAGTTTTAATTAAAACTTCAATTTGTTTTGCTTAAATATGTTCTTTTATTTGTTTATTTTATTTCTTTTATGTATTGATGTAATTTTTCTTTTGTTTTGATTTCTCTATAACATTGATTATATAAAATTGTATTTATTAAGGTATGTATATTATTTTATTATGTATCAATATAAAAGTTTTTGAAAACTTATTAATTTTAGACGTAGCTAAAAAATGCAACTAGAAACTTTTAAATAAAAACAGCATTAAATTAAAAAAAAAATACAAATAAATAATAAAGGCTTAAAAAGATTTAAATGCTTACAAATATTTCCCTTTTTTGACATTGTTTGAACATTTAAATTGAATTTCGAAAAACATTCCAAAATGTTTTAATATTCTTGCCTTAAAGGACAAAAAATATATATCAAGTACTTTTCGAAGATAAACATTTTCAAGATATAAAACCTTTTTTATAATTTTCAAAGTACTAAGTTGCTATTTGAACTATATGTATGTCAAAATGTTACTTTTCGCTTTTTTCTATAATATCTAAAACCGAATAAAATTTTTGAAAACTTTTGATATTTTTATATATTTAGGATTTTAAAAAAAAATTAAAAAAATATTGAAAATTATAATATTTTAGCATGCTTTTGCAAAATTAACCTTTTTTTGACAATGTTCGAAAATTCGAAATTTATATGAATGGTTTATATATAATTTCTGACCAAAAAAATTAACGGAAATATCAAATTTTCTGGTATTTATTTATTTCGAACATAATTTTTTGTTTCTTAAAAGTATTTTTCGATTTTTTTCCACGATGTTCGAAAAGCTACATACTTTCAATTTCAAAATTACAATTTCTATAGAATTTTCTTATATTTAAAGCATTTTGGAAAATGATAATTGTGAAAGAAAATTTAATAACATTTAAAATTTTTTAGAAAATAAAAAAACTTGAAAAATTTGGTTTCGGTTATTTCTGCACATTGATCAGTTTTCAATATAGAAATTAAATTTAATAACTTTTTTGAGACACATCGAGCTCCTTACCGCAAAAATATCTTAAACGACATCAAATATGAATTTATTGCCAACAATTGGTTTTGGATCTCTGGTTTTCCCAGTTATTTCTTCCTAATGTCCTGATATAAATGACATTGACACAGAAAATTCTCTTCTTCCTCGTCATGAGAACTTCTGCAGTAGTCATTAAATTCTAGGCCAATTCTACAAGCACAAAAATGGTTTTAATATTTTCACATGGAACAAAACAAATATTCTTTTATAAATACGATTTTAGCACGATAGGGCGACACGGGTAGGGCGATTAAATTTGGCACAAATATTTTGTATATTGAAAATGATTCGAAAATTATTCAAATAAGCTGTTTTTTTTTACCTATAACTTTTATAAAAATTGTCTACCGGTAAGATTGGCACGCTCTCGGTCATACGGAATGAACTAGGGCGACGAAATTGGCCATACAGTATATCTCTCTTGCGTACAAAGTTTGTTTCACACTGAGTTCGAATATTTCTTCCAATACCAAAATCTAGCCATAACAATGTGTCACAATTTAAAACTTAAACGCTCGATATATTTCTTAAACCTTTAGTTAACGTACAATGTATCTATAACTAATAATATAAAGTTGAAAACTTTGTATGTTTCTATGTTTGTAAGAAGTAATCTCCGGAACTGCCGGTCCAATTTTAAAAATTTCTTCAATAAAATGAAGAATAAAACCTCCTAACGGACAAAGGTTAAAGTGATTAGGATAGGCTCCAGGGGTGCTTAACCTCCTATTCTAACCTCACCCATATCTCCAAAACTAAAAGAGACAAGAAAATGTAATACTTATCGTTTTTCTTTAGAAAAATAAGCGGACAGGTGTCCGGTACTTTTTTTAAATTCGGCTCTTTTAAAGAGTAAAGGAGTAAAACCTGAATTTTGGTACTTTTTTGTCACCCTGTCTTTCTTTAAAACCAATAAACGTAAAAATAAACATTTTATCACATTTGAAACTTGTCTAAAAAATACAAATGCAAATTTTTAGAAATTAGAAATTCTACACTTGCAATAAAATTGTTCAATTTTACGTATTGTACAATTATATCGCCAATGTGTATGTGATATTCGAAGGTGGTACAATATATTGGCAACAATCAAAAGACTTTTGATTTTTATTGCGCAACGAAAAGAAAGTGAAGTGTGTTGGCAACATTGTACAATGCTGTTTATGTTATTCCTATAGGTTATGTTCTCCTTTTTATTGAATGAATGAAATCATGGTGCGACTTATTGCATAATATAGGACAAAATGGAAATAATACGGCGAATATCATATACAATAATATTGCAAGTGAAATTCTTAACTATTATTGTTTACAAATTTTTTTTCTCCATTCTTTGGCTAATACGTATTAAATATGCTCCCACTACAATATTGAAATTTTTGATACTTCAATGGGGAGAAAAAGTACCAAAAATGGGAAATACGTAGGTTTTTGGTTCTACAGTTGGTACATTTTTTAATTACCATTAATATTGGACCTAGAATCAGGGTTGTGAACTATTTTTAATCAAAAAGCGCCGTGCCCCCAATCAAAAAGCGCTAAAAAGCGCTAAATAATATTTAAATAACAAACTTAATGAAATGTTTAAGAACCAAGTTTTATTAATTACACTGGCTCTCAAAAAGTTTTTTTATGCGAACCTGCGAAATGCAGGTTTATTATGAATAAAATATGACATGAAATCATGAAGATCAGTAAACAAAATGTTAACTAGGTAAAGTCAATTAAATCAAGTTCTCTACCCCGATTTTTTTTTTTTTTTTTTGTTTTTTCAGAAAAAGTAAAGTAATATAATTTCAAATATACACGGAAAAAATTATTTACTAAATCACCAGAAAATATGACTTGAACCAAGAAAGTCTTGCAGCATTCTCGTCCAAGCCAAAAATTTCTTATTGTAAACATGTGTTGCCTGGTTTAAGCAAAAAGTTATAACTCAAAGCGAACTAAAATTTACTTAAATACAACTAAAAAAAATCCATTTTAATTCTTTAGTTACTTAAATCAAGTTTTCGTTGCTTTTTAAAAAAAGCCTGAATTTTTTCATAAAAACGTGTTGCACTAGTTAGTTTAAGAAAACTTACTATAAAAATAAGAAACTTTTGACTGATTTGTTACCATGTCGATCCAAATAAAAATTAATTGAATCAAACCAAGTGTTCTTGCGCATTTTCTGAAAAATTTAAAAAAATCACTTGCATTTGTTTTTTGATGCAAGAAATTCGATTCTATTAAAAAATCAAGAAAATCAGACTAATATTAAATAAATGCCGCTTGATTTCAGAAATATCTTTATTGTTTTTTATAAAAATAAGCTACTTTTGTATTTCTTGTTTTAAGAAATTTTTGATCATATACCAAAAACGTGAATTTTTTAACCATGAGAAAATGTTTCTTTATTTAGGAAAATTTTTCTAAATACGAACAAAATAAGTTAGAATCAAGAAATTACTTTTGAATTTTCTTCTTTTAAAAAACGAAATGGAAAAGTTCTTTCCTTGTATAGTATGCATTTCAGAGTAAAGTATTTAATAAACGGAAACAAATTTGGTTTAACGTGTCTTGATTTTAATGTATGCAAATAAAAGTACAAAAATGTTGGGTATCAATAAAAGCGCTAATTTAGCGCTCTTTTTAAAAAAAGCGCTAAGGAAAAAATATGCGCCTTTTCGACAGGTAAAAAGCGCTAAATCTAGCGCCAAAGGCGCTAAATTGGCAACTATGCCTAGAATCATAAAACTCAAAGTGCAATATCCTGAGTGATAAGACTCTATGGGTAACTTTTTCGTACTTCTTGGTCGTTAACTCGTACTTTTTTAATATTCATTAGTTTTGCACCTAGAAACATAATATTAAACATGCAATGACCTGAGTGAATGTTAATTCAATTGTAAAAGTAGGAAAAGGGAAAAAACTCCCGGGGAATTTTTATTCATGATTGGGATGAGAAAGAAACATCAAATTAAACATGCAATGTCCTGAGTGAATGAGAATCTGTAAAAGGAATTTTTTTTTTTATTTCTTTAACTGGTACTGACTTAGGATAGGGTTTAGGGCCGCTAAACTCTCTATATTCAGAAAATATTAATTTTCGTTTTAGAAAGCAATAGTTTCCGTACTCAAGAGAAAATGAAAACAATTTTAACGCGAATGTGCCGCTCATCCTCCATTCCGCCTCCAGTCTAGCTCCGCTCGACCGTCCCCTGACCGAATGCGAAAGCGACGAAGAAAGGACATACGGAAAATTACTGCCATCCCGAAAATATCTAACAAATTTTTATAAAATTTGAATAGATAAATCATGGTAATTAAAACACACAGGGTTTATATGTTTTTCAAAGCTAGAAATGTGAGGGACAGTTGGGCATTTTCGATTTTAATGAAATTTAACACTAGATCGATTTGCACACAATAAAACACACTGGCTTTATATTTCTTTAAAGTTAGTCAAAAATTCATTCTGGGCGGGCAACGACCCGGGAACGGCTAGTTTTATACAAAAATTAAAATGAAAAAAAAACAAAAAATTATTTTTAAATTATTAATATAATAAAAAATTAATACAGTATGTTTATTAAACACAAACTCTTAAAAAAGAAAAAATACTTGTTAAAAAAACTTATACAAAATATAAGACACATACTTATTTTATAAAATTAAGAAATTAATACATCTTTAAAGAACAAAAGACTAGTGTTTTCACTTTTTTGTTAAGTAAATACATTTGAAGAACAAAAAATAACAAATATTACAAATGAGTATTCAACGAATAAGCAAAAAATATTCAATGAGTATTTAATATTACAAAATATGTATATGTAGTTAGTTTAGAGATGAGAGATCAAGATTTAAAAAAAAAAAATTTAAAAATATTTTATGATTGTCTTTGAAATATTTGCAATTGAACTTAAAAACTTTATATAAGTTTTTAGAAGAGAAAGGAAAGAATATGTATCTCATTTTCTCTCTTTCTTTACAAATTTAATACTAAAACTTTAAAACTTGCTTTGTGTAGACTGGATATTAAAGTTGGCGAGAGTTATTAAAAAAAAAGTGAAAATGAAAAATCATTTTTTTTTTTTTTTTTTTTGGTATCAGGCGTGTCACAGAAATCAATTCCGATCGAAATTGAAAGTGATTTCGTATCTTGCTTCAAATAAAACGAAATCACTTTCGATCGGAATGGATTTCTGTGACAGGCCTGTAGATTTAAAAATTTCAAAAAATTTCATTAAAGAAAATAACAAATAATATAAAAAAATTTCGCGATATTAGATTCACCTAAAAAAATTCCTAAATTAAATACATATAAACAATTGAAGAAAATGCAATCAAAAAGATATGAAAATTGAAAGGAAAGGAAAAAATTTTAAATTCTTAACCGGCCAACTTTAATAAAAGCATTTATAAGTTTTTGGAGCTCAAAACCACCTCTCATTTTCCAAACAATTTATAACAAACAAAATGAGCGGTTTACTTTAACTCCGTGCATTTAGAAAATTCGACTTGATAGATCGTTTCTTCGGATTGTTTCAATAAAATTGTTTGGGCAAGAGATTAATTGATATAAAAAAGGCTTGCCCGCGCATGGTTAATTATCCCTTTATACAAAAAGTTACTTTAAGCATTTTAAACGAAACCAAAATCTGTTATATTCTTATAAGTATGTAAAAATAAGAAATATTTTTTTGTAAACACTATTGAAAAACTATTTAAAATTAGTTAAAACTATTAATTAATATAACTAAGCAAATATTTAAGGTTTTTGTTAATTTCTCTTTCATTCTATATTCTGTACAAACATTTGTATTAGTTTTTTTTTTTTATTTTAAATAAATGCCTTTTTTAAACTTATTAATAAAATAAATGTCCGTCCGACTAATGATTTTAGATTTAAAATTCTATGTTTAAACTTAAAAAGAAAAGTTATATAAACAATCAGGGTTCGAGCAAAATTTATCGGAATTTTTATATTTTGGTATCATGACACTCGATATCGAATGAAATGTATCGTAATTTGAGAAGATAGCATTCGATATCGAGTAACCAAAGACATGACATCTCTCAAGTTTTCATTTGATACGTCAGTGTCTATCGTATGAAGAAAAATACTCGATACTATAGTTTACTCGATATCGAATGCGGTGGTTAGACCTCAGGTATGTGATGAAAATCGATAGATTGCACTACGATCATTTTAAGCAGGTGAGATGAATTTCGAGAGACTTTAAAATCCATTTCTAAATTAAAGTCTTAATTTTTTGTTCAAAATACTGGGATCTAATCACCGCATTCGATATCGAGCAAAATTTATCGAAATGTTCTATTTTGTTACCATGACACTTGATATCGAATGAAATGTATCGCAATTGGTGATTATAGCATTTAAGATCGAGTAACCGCAGACATTACATCTCTCGAGTTTTCATTCGATACGTCAGTGTCTATCGTATGCAGAAAAATACGATAGTTTACTCGATACGCGGTATTAAGTAAACTATCGTATCGAGAAAAACTTACGATAGTTTTTCTGCATACGATACACACTGACGTATCTTATGAAAACTCGAGAGATATACGGCCATGTTCTGAAAATTGAATTCAAGTGAAATTAAAATCGATAAAGATTTTCAATTGAATTTTTGTAAAAATTAACGTTGCTTTTCTTGATTTCAAAAGAAGTTAAGGTAGAGGAAAGTGGTTCTCAAAGTATGATGTATATAAAAGGAAATATTTTTACGAACTTTGAACACGGGAAAGTTTTCGAAATTTGTTCGATTTCAATTTTACGTGATATCGATTTTCAGTACATGCCCCGTAATGTCTTTGGTTAATCGATACATTTCATTCGATATCGAGTGTTATGATACCAAAATAAGAAATTTCAATCAATTTTGCTCGATATCGTATGTGGTGATTAGACCCCAGGTCAATTAGCATACATACATATTTAATATAAAACTTTAAAAAATATACAAATACAGCAAAAAAAGAGGAACATTTATTTAAAATCCATGTCTAAAGACACTAAAGATGAGATTACCGGTTTCGAAACGTTTTGCTTTCAAAATCATTTTCCATCACATACCTGAATGATTAAAACTTAAACCATTCATTTCATTTTGTTGTCTTAATTTAAAAATATTAATTAAATCACTTAATTGAAACAAGCACAAGAATACATTAACTATTAATGTAACTGATTAAAGTAACGTAATTATTAATAAATAAACTTAAATTAATAGGAATTTAAAACGAGTATTAATTATGCATGACAAACAAAAACTTTGAAAAGAAAAATGAGTTACAAATTGTTTAAAGGGAAGCTAAGGAGAAGAAAACATTTCGAAAATTCTAGAACAGAACATAAAATAAACAAATATTTCTCTTTTACTACCAACCAATTTTTTATTAACATCAAAGTAAAAAACTCTTAAAAAAAAGATTAACAAGCCTGTTCTGAATATCATTTTAACTCAAATCACATGTGCCTTTTGAAATCACACGTTTTTGTGTGTTTCGATGTGATTTTCAATTACCGAGACACACAAAAATGGTATGACTATCAGAACACAACAAATTCACACGTTTGATTTTAAAAGCACCTGATTTGAAATCATGTGATTTTCACAACAGACTGGTAAATTACAAAATTTCTAAGAAATTCGATAAAAGAATTTTGTAACTTTCAAAATATTGTTTTGTTTTATTTATAATAAAAAAAAGATAAATTATTGCAGGCTAAAAATGTTTGGAAATTTTTTTTAATTTCGAATATTTTCGAAAATAAAAAATATTGAAAAATTGCATTTTTATCGAATAAAATTATTAATTTTCTCAGGAGTTATTTTAATTTTAAATCAAAAGACAACATTTTCGAATTTAAACGCTTTACACAATTCAAATGTATTACACAATAATGAAGTTTTCAAATGCAATTGAATTTCTCTTTCTAATGGATTTTCTAATACGCAACTTTTTAGGTATTTTAAAAGTTGTATTAGTTTTGTCTGATTTACAAAGTTTTTGTTTTCATGTTTCCTTTTTTTTGTTTTTTTTTTTTTTTTGATAACGATTTAATTTTCGTATCTAATTTCGAAGTATAAATAGTTTTTAATCTTAAGTTAAGTTTTCCAATTAATTTTTTTAATTTAAAAAAGGACCTTTCAAATACAATAACACACAAATTCGAATTAAAAAATATACAATAACTTTTAGAACTGTAAAAGATAAACGAATTTCTAGAGAATGTCATAATTTTAAGGTTATAAATTATTTAAACCGGTGGTTTTAGTGTACTTTTGCTAAACTGTTTAAAACCTAATATCAAAATAGAACTCACAGCAAAAAATTGATTAAAATAAGAAAAAAATTATAAAAATCTAAGCAAAAAATAGACAAAATTAAATTCGAAAAAGAAAATTTTTACCTTAAACTCTAGTTTGAATTACTAATTTTAAAATACTAATAAAATGAGTTTTTTTTTCAATATTTCTCTAAAATAAGGTTAAGTTGATTTTTGGAACTGATTTTTTTTTACTAAAAATATGTATTAAAGTTCGAAAATTGCAAAAAACCGGTGCAAATGCTTTTAATTTAAAAATTATTAATTAAGACATAACCAACCTCCAAAAATCCATACCTAACCTCAAACTATATATATTCTAAAAAAAATAAACTAAAACCTAATTTAAAATACCTTCTTGCGTCTTGATTTTAAAATAATTTCTATCTTAATTTTTCCTTGAATTATCTTGAATGATAATTTTATTCTTTTGTCTTGTCACTTTTGTATTTGGCGTATTTGTAGATAATTTTTTAAGATTTTCTTGAGGTATGACCGCCAACATTTGATCTTTGTCTTTACTTCGTTTACCGCTTAACCCAGCTGCAGCAGAACCCAATTGTGTAGAAGTGGAAGAAGTTGAGGGTGGTCCTGAAGTATCATCTGTATGATTATGATTGTGATGACTGGCTGCGTAGCGTGTTAAGACTTGGAATTTTGCAAAAAGTTTATTTTTCGTGTCCCGCTCTTTATCTTTAAATTTGTCCAAGGGTTTGTATTTGGTCAGGGAAGAGGACTCGGTTAGGGGACACATTTCCATATCATTGAGTTTGTTAAGCATTTTTTGGCTATGATGCGAGGGCCATTCATACTCAGAGTCTGTGAAGCAAGTATTAGCTGGGTTAGTCTTCTGTAGAGCCAAATGATTGGGCGGGGGTTTATTATAGTAGTGGGGCGTGGCCTTGTTAAGGGAGTGTTCTGTGAATGAAGCAGAACTATTGGAGGTTTCATCGGCTAAATGTCTTAACATTAAAGTTAATTTCATTTCATGTTGTCTTTGCAACAAAACAGCATTACGTTCACCTTCTAGTCTGGCCTGTCTAACAGCATTTGATAGTACGCGCTCTTTCCATTCCCAGGCATCTTTTTCCCTTTCTAACTGCATCAATTGTATTTCCAATTTCCGTGAGGAATCTCTCAAGTCTATAACTTTGGTAAAGTATTTATAAAGTAAAGTACGCATTTCCTCAGTGGATAGTTTATTTAAACGGGCCATTAACATTTGTTCGCCCTTTTCTCTTTGTATACGTTCACTTGTGTCTATTGATTTATGGCCACAAATTAACTCATTTTTAAACTCTATTGCCGCATCTATGGCTTCTATTGCTTCGTCACATTCTAATAGTTTGCGTTCTTCTTTATGACTCAAAATTTTGTCTCGCTTTAATTTGCGATCTAATGAACATCTTTGCTCTAAAAGATGGTCCCTGGTTCTTCTTAAATTACGTATTTCATGCCTCAAGCCCTCACGTTGCTCATCATCGTGATACAGATCTAAATTATCGGATTTTTCTTTTAAAACATGATCCAAATGGGAAATGCGTGCCTGAACCTCTTTTAAATGTTTGCCTTTTTCCTCAGTTAATGGCTGATGATGTTCTATATTGACCAAGGCCTTGGAATTCTCTTTTTCCTTTAATGATTTCAATTCATTCTCTAAAGCTTCCTTAAGTTTGCGTTCCTTTTTGATTTTCTTTTGTAAATCATCTATAATTTTTTTCGATTCGTGTAAGGACTGTTGCAGTTTCTTAACCTTTTGGCCACTTTCTCCCGCTATATGTTTAATGGAAGTAAGGTCATTCAGCCTTTGTTCCAGATGTGTAGTAATCGCCTTTAAACGCTCTATTTCCTGTTTATCTTTATTTTGTACCATGGCTTTGGCTAATGCCTTTTTAGTCTTTTCATATTCAGCCTCTAATTTGGATCTTTTCTTGTGGAATCTTTGTTTGGCTGTAGTACGCGTGTCACTGTTTTTAATTAAATCTGTTATGATATTTTGTTTCAATTGCATGGTTTCTTCCACTTCTTTGATTTGTCTGAGCCTGGCTTCAATATCTGTATCCAATTTGCGTAATTTCTTTTGTATCATGTCCATGGGTGTATTGAGATTTTGTCTTATGTTGTTGGCCATATCAGTGGATGAGTCCAGAAAGTCTTCAGTTTGTGTTTGCAATTGCTGCGTTTGGAGCTGTTGCTGTTGCTTTACGCCCGCCACTCTATTAAGCATTGCTATTTCTGCACTTGATAGGGTAGCCCCTGGTTGTATAGATCTTCTACGTCCTCCGGTATTTACCGATTGTCTTCTTTCCTCTAACTCCTTTTCCTCCTCTTTTTTCTTTAGCTGAAAACTTTCTTGAGATTCCATTACTGCCTTGGGATGATTCTCCATGAATTCTTGATATTTAGTTTTCACCAAATTATCAGTTTTTATTGATAAATCTTCCATAAGCAATTCAATTTTTTCTTCTAAGTCGGGTCTTTGAGATTCTGAGTCTGATTCATTGTCGGAATTTTGATGACATGATGTTTCTGGTTCACTGTTGGTTTCTTCGGGTTCTTCGGCTTCTTGTATGGGTCCTAACTGTTTTTGACTACGAATCACCTCATTGGAACTCAAGCACTCTTCGCATTCTTGTTTGAGAAATAACCATTCTTCGATTTGTTCTTTTTCGGCATCGCTTATGGCGTTGGAAGAGATGAGTCTAGATAAAAATAAATTAAGTTAAATAAATTAAATCTTATATAAAAAAATGCAAATATTTCCTTTAATTTCCCAAAAATTTTCAAAAAAATTTCATGTCAAATCGACCTAGAGTGGGACCCGACCCCTTTGGATTTTAATGAAATTTGGTGAGAAGGCTCCTTTTATCCTATAAGGAACATATATGAACGAAAAAAAATTGAATTTTTTTTTTCAAAGTTATGTCATATTCAAAATGTCTTAATTTCGCCGAATTAGCCGAATGTGTTGAGCTTATTTCTTCAATATCTCGAAAACTACTATACATACAAAGATGATCTTTATGTCATTTTAAAGAGAACACTTGGGGCTACAAACAATATTTTGAAAAAATTTTATTGCGGAATTTCGGTTTTTTTAGTAATTTCAATATCCTAAACCGTTTTTGAGTTACGCGAATATATTCTGTGGAACCTCCTACCTTTCCGGAATAACGGTATATCTTGAAAACAAGAGCTAACCTAAAAAAAACGGTTAGCGCCACTGGTTTCATCGTGCCCCAATTACGTTAAAACGCCAGGTGCCCGGCTTGTCTGTTTTTTGCAACAAGCACAGTGTATTTATTGCTCAAAATAACAACATTAAAATTCTGTTTTAAGATTATTTTTTAAAGGTTGCGAAAAAAAATCATCTTAAAAAATAAAAAAAAAACACCTCCTTCAAAGTTTCAGGATTTTTAAAGAACGGTTTGAGGTATTATATAAAATAAATCAGCCAAATAAAAAAATTGGTTTTTGACTTAGTCCGTTTTTAAAATTTAATATTTTGCAGATATTACATTTTTCAAAAATCAAAAATTGGCAATATGTGTGAGTTTTCTGAAAAAAACACGGAATTTATTTGCAGAAATACAAAGTTTTCGGAAAATTCCCAAAATATGTATACGATATCTTCGCAAAATTTCGAGCATGTGAAATTTTCAAAAATTTAAGTTAAAAAATGTTTGCAAATTAAATATAAAATTTTCGCAAAATTTTAAAAAAAAAAAAATTTTTTTTTGAAAAATTCCCTTTAGACAAAATGTATGCAAAAAAGCCTATAAAAATGTTCTTACTTTGAAAACAGTCCCTCTGCATTGGAGACCAATTTAAACCACTGACTAGCGGCAAACTGTAGGCCGAAATGTGTATCCGGTACTGGAGGGGTTAGACCAGCAGCAGTAACTCCACCACCACCTAACTCTGGTAAAATTCCCTCAGGCGATAAAGGAGTATTGTCATCCGAAAATGTATTCATCACCACATAATTGCGAACACATTGAACTTTAAAAGCAAATTGCAGATTGCACAGAGTCTCATTAATATCACGTTCCAGGTGAGAAATGCACAAAATGACCAGAGTTTGAGCACGACCGCCAAAAGAATCTTTCAAAAGCGTAGTAAGTGTTGTTTGATTATAGGGAATATTACCGTTGGCATTATACATAATAGCTGGATCGGTTAAAGTATTCACCACATGCTCAAGCGACTGCAAACCCAAATCCTTGGGTAAACTTGAGGGCTGATCTAGGGAATTTAACATAAATAAACGTTCTGTGGCACAAAGATCTGAGAAAGAGGCTGTTGAGAGACGATGTTGAATAAGGCCTTCTTTGGAAACCCATTGCTGTTCCAGTGTTAAGGTAAATAGTGTATGAGCCATTTCCATCTTTGAGTTAGCCAACGATTGTAAGCCAACATGTAGCCAATGGAAAACGTCCGCGAAATTCATACAATGTACGTTTCCAACACCCAAAAGATCGCGTATAACCTCACCACATATTTCTACCCAACCTATATTGACGGCAAATGTACGCTCAGGATGGTTGGTCATGTGTGTGAAAATCTCTCGGACACAACGTTGCACAATACCTTGATCTGCTTCACTATAGGCGCAATCAAAACCATAGCCATATAATGTATAAGTCTTGCCACAATTCTTTTGACCATAAGAAACCACTGAGGCGTCGAAACCTTCCATAAATAGACTTATCAAGGGAAATACCGTTTGATGATACACTTGATTTTGGGCACAATTTAGAGGTAGAGCATGTGTTACGGGAAATGAATGGGGACCCACTTGTATAAGGCCCGCAGATATGCCAACACCATTATCCAATACTCCAACTCCGGGCGTCATACTATTTTGGGCCATATAACCAGGTTGCGTAGCCGCCAAGGGTATAGTTTGAATACAGAACTTGGTATCCTTTTCATCGTCATCCTCATTGTCAATACACTTAGTCTCTTTTAGCTCATCCTTTAAATTACCATTATTATCCTGTTGTCTGTCTGATGTTTCCAAATTTATTGCAGCATCTTGTTGTTTTTGCAAACCCTTAGGGCTGATACGCACAGCAACTTGTATTGGTATTTCCATTATAATTCCTAATTTTTACCCATTAGTCTAATTTTAAGTAATTAATCTTAAAATACATCCATTTTGTTTTGTTTTTTCCCCAAAATTAAATGGTTTCTATTTAATTGATTTGCCAATTTTTTCCCTGCTTGTTCTCGCGAAAACAATAATTTTTTAGGTGTATTGACCAGAGTTGCGTTTTTTTGGTAGTATTTTTAAACGAATTAAATTAATGACAGGAGTGAAGTACAGGGAACTGCATATTAAATAATTTTAAACAGTAGGGTCGTGATATTGGTTACATTATCAATATTTCTTTTTATATAATTTTTTGTTTAATTAAAAATATTTTTAATTTTTACTCTAATATAAAGTTTAATTTTTAAAAAATAGAACAATATATTAAAAAAATAGAAGTAATACTCCAATCTCTTTTTAATCATTAAAAAATCTTTATTTCACATCCTTAAAATTAAAAACATAAAAAGCTAAAAAAAATAAGATAAAAAAAATAAAGTCTTTTATACGCCAACGTTCTCTAAATAGGAGTCTGCGCACCGGACCCCAGTCTATCTGATCTTACATTATCCATAAGTATCAATTGCACAAATATCACGGTTTAAATTACGGCATTCGATATCGATCGAAATTCCCATTTAAATTTTATTGTAATTTCGATTGACCAGGGTTTGCATTAAATAGCAAATTTTTATAATCGCGACTACGAATAATTTAAAGCTATAAATATATTCTCTCTCCTTGTAATTTTTTTTTTTTTAATTTTCAAAACCAACATATTTTGCCTTTGTTGCATTCTTTTATTAAGAGTAAATGCCATCTTGCCATAAGAATAACAAAATACACATATAGCAAGTATTTTGTTATTCTTATGTCAAAATGAAAGCGAACATTCGGGTTGTATTTGCATCTGATATACGAAGAACTTCATGCCTGAGTTCAAAATATGAATCCAATCACATGGTGTCTGGTATAAACAGACTTATATGTTGTTTTATAAATCGCGATGTACACTTTTTCTCGTGGTTAATATGAAGAATATATTAACTTGGTTGTTTTAAAGAAAATTTTCGATAATTTTTTTTTTTATATAATAGAGTCATTTTGTTTCATTATTCCTAAAAAGTTTTCAACTACTTTTTACTAAAACTTATGGAATAATTTCTTAAAAAACAGTTTTCTATAGGGAAAAAATACGTTTAAAATATAGTTGCATTAATTATTTTAAAAGAAAAAAAATATTACAATTAATTCGGCTTAAGTTCAATTAAAATATCAAAATTTGGATTAAAAAACCATGAACTGTTAAAAAAAAAAAAAAAAAAAAAAATAAAACAACACTACTATTATAAAACTTTTTCTGTAGAGAATTTTTTTCATTATTTATACAGGGAAAAATTCGCTACAATTTTTTGCAGTCAAAAACTAATTGAATTTTTCTGTTGAAATTTTTTTTTGCGTAAATTGTTTCTCTTCAAAATTTTTTTTGTTATGTACAAGTTTTTTTATAAGAACAATTTTGTTTTAAATATTTAAATATTTTCTTTATATAAAAGAAAATTCTCCATTTTTTTGTATTAAACATATTTTGTCTTATAAAAATTTATTGAATTTTTTTATTGGAAAATTTTTTTGCACAAATTATTACTTTTTGAAATTGGTTTTTGTGTTGTATAGGTTTTTTATAAGAAAATTTTTGTTTTAATGTTTCTTTTTAAAAATATTATGTATAAATATGCGTAATTTTTGTTTCTTAAAAAAATCTATAAAGAACTGTTACCAGTTTTCTATAGAAAAAATACGTCTAAATTTTTAGCATTTCTAATAAAAGTTTGGGGTTGGTTAAGTTCTCTTTAAAAAATATATATGAATAAGAAGGGCTAAAATTTAGTTTACCAACGCAGCTCTAAACGGAACAAAATTCCATAGGGTGATAGACAATTTAAAAATTAAGAGAAAATATTAAATCGAAAAAGTCTCGGAAATGTATAGTTTTTGAGCTATAAACATTCTGAATGTATATTGTCAATATTGTTATAATTTGAAAGCTTTTGAATAGATTTTTCTGGATATAAAAATACTTAACCCATTAAGAAGCTGGAATGAGTTTGCGAAAATACAAGAGTTCTTAGTAGTTAGCGCAGCCGGTGTTTATTATACCATAGAGGCGAAAATTCTTGAGATGCTTTAGTTAGAGAAGACAGTGTTTTTTATATCATTAAGGTAGAAGTACATAACACGCGTTAGTTCGTCGACGTGTGTCGTGCGTTTATAAACTTTAGCGCATGACAAATTGCAAGTTATACAACGCGCATTAAAAAAGCCATTTCTGTCAGCTGTTTTTTATTTGTTTACTTATTGTACATTGAAAACGGATTCGAAAGTATATCAAGATTTTTTTATTTTATTGAATTTATTCTTTTTATATAAATATTGTATGTTTTTTAAGCTATTCAATAAGTTTTTCTTTCATGATTCATAATTTTTTTAAATTATTCTTTTTATTGTCAGCTGATTACTTGTCAAAAATACACAACACGTTAAAAAGTTCAAATCTAACCAACTTTCTGGCGCAAACGCGTCAAAATATTTTGCGTGGTTCTTGTTCTGTGAAAATACATTAGTTTAACTTTTTTTTGACAGACGTCTACAGAGCGCACGCGCACTGACGCGTGCTATGTACTTCTACCTCAAGAGAGAAAATCTTTGCGTCGGACCTTAGGCCGGCTATACAGGGAAGCTTAAGTTAGCGGTGCCAGTGTTTGTTATACCATAGGGGAGAACCTTTTTGAATACGGCCGAAGGTGTTCTGGTCAGAGAAGCTTCAGTTAGCGAAGTCGGTCTTTGTAATTTTATTAATTTTTTTGTACACTTATTGAAAAAACCAACAAAAGTATTTACCTAGTGCACTTCCGTAACATTTTGCATATTTGTATGAACACTTCAGAAGTCCATAGCTCGAACACTATACTTTTCCGATAATTCTATTTTCTATCACTCTATGCAATTATTTTGTTTAGAGTTACGTTGGTAAACTAGATTTGACCCAAAAATTTGTATATAAATATTTGTAGCCAAGAAGGCCCATTTGTTGTAAATCTTATTTAAAGTACCTTTTATATATCCCCCAATGCACTTAAAACCAACTGCGCTTTTTTTATTTTTCTTGGGTACTGAATTTAGCAACGCTATTTAGAACTATTATTTTTTTCCTTTTTCACAAACGCTGATAAATCGCGTGCGAATTCACGCATGTTTTAACAAATTTCTCCGTTTATTTAAAGAAAAGTTAGTGAAAACTAAAAGATTATAATTTTTTTTTATCGAATTCCCACACAAAAATACTTAAAACATGTCGAAAAGGCGCATTGAAGTTGGAGAAACCTACCAACAAAAAACAAAAAAGTAAGTACATATATAATATGTAAACGATAGAGACCGAAAACAAACGAATAAAAAATTTGTATCTAAACATGGCGACTTTTATTTATATATATATTTTTTTATAGAGCTGACACTGCTACAACCTCATCTGAGGCTGCTGCCGGAATTGCAGCAAATATAGCAAGTGGTCCACTTGGAAGTTTGGTGGGTTCACTATCAAGGTCGCCGGGCACAATGAATCCCTTTAATTTAAAGCCCTACTCGGCACGTTTTCAACAATTGTATAAGAAACGTATAACTTTGCCGGTATTCGAGTATCAAACAGATTTCATGCGCTTGTTAAATAATCATCAGTGTATTGTGCTGGTGGGTGAAACAGGTTCCGGTAAGACTACCCAAATACCGCAGTGGTGTGTAGAGTATGCTGTATCTAAGGGAAAAAAGGGGGTATCTTGTACTCAACCTCGTCGTGTGGCAGCGATGTCAGTAGCTCAACGTGTCTCGGAAGAAATGGACGTTAATTTGGGTGAAGAGGTGGGCTATTCTATACGTTTTGAAGATTGCTCTTCGCCGAAAACTTTATTGAAATACATGACAGACGGTATGTTGCTGCGTGAAGCCATGTCTGATCCCATGCTGGAACAATATCAAGTCATTTTATTGGATGAGGCTCACGAAAGAACTTTGGCTACTGATATTTTAATGGGTGTTTTGAAGGAAGTTATACGTCAAAGAAATGACTTGAAATTAGTGGTGATGTCTGCCACCTTGGATGCTGGTAAATTCCAGCAATACTTTGATAATGCGCCTCTAATGAATGTGCCCGGTAGAACACATCCTGTAGAGATTTTCTATACCCCTGAACCAGAACGTGATTACTTAGAGGCTGCCATACGTACTGTTATCCAAATACACATGTGTGAGGATATTGAGGGTGATATTTTAATGTTTTTGACGGGTCAAGAGGAAATTGAAGAGGCTTGTAAACGAATAAAAAGGGAAATAGACAATTTGGGATCAGACATCGGCGAACTTAAATGCATACCTTTGTATTCCACCTTGCCACCAGCTTTGCAGCAACGTATTTTCGAACCAGCACCACCACCCAGTTCTAATGGAGCCATAGGCCGTAAAGTAGTAGTGTCTACAAACATTGCGGAAACCTCTTTAACCATCGATGGCGTAGTTTTTGTCATAGATCCTGGATTTGCAAAACAAAAAGTCTATAATCCTCGTATACGTGTTGAAAGTTTATTGGTATCGCCCATTTCTAAGGCTTCGGCTCAGCAAAGAGCTGGTCGTGCCGGTCGTACACGTCCCGGCAAATGTTTCCGTCTCTATACTGAAAAAGCGTATAAGAATGAAATGCAAGATAATACCTATCCAGAAATTTTGAGATCTAATTTGGGTAAGTGCAACTACGGTTTTAATTTGAATTTTTTAATTAATTTTTATTTTAAAATTTTAGGCACTGTCGTTCTACAACTCAAAAAACTGGGTATTGATGATTTGGTACATTTTGATTTTATGGATCCACCAGCACCCGAAACCCTTATGCGTGCTTTGGAACTTCTTAATTATTTGGCCGCCTTAGACGATGATGGAAATTTAACAGATTTGGGTGCTGTCATGTCAGAATTTCCTTTGGATCCACAATTAGCCAAAATGTTAATAGCCAGTTGTCAACATAATTGTTCCAATGAAATCTTATCCATTACTGCAATGCTGTCGGGTGAGATTACTTTTATAACTTAAATACTTTTTTTCAATTAAAAATGTAGGGTTAAAAAAAGGAATTTTGAGAAAAGTTAGGTTTGATCTTATTTCATGTGGAAAGTAGGTTTAGAAAGCAGAAACTTAAAAAAATACGTCTAAATAGTTTAAAAAATTAGGGATTTTGAACATTTTTTGAAACTTTTTAATAATGTTGTAAAACAAAAATATATATTAAAGTTATAAATACATACTTTTAATTACTTTCAAAAAAAGGAAAAAGCTGAAATTTTTATGTTTAAATTTGTATTTAATATGTTTTGTTTAGACAGACAGCCTTTTAGCATGACTAGAATTTATCTGCTTGGCTGCAAATATCTAAGTTTATGTTTTTAATTTTCCTTGAGGAAGTAGATATACATATCTTTTTGTTTGCTTAGACTTAAAAATCAAAAATTCTATGATCTTTAGACTTTTTAACTTAAGTTTTAGTTTAAATGCAAAAGAAAAATTTTCATAAATCATTTGTCTTTTGCATTCACCACTGAACCTTCAGTTTCAATAGCGTTCTATCAAATACACAAGTTTATCAAAAACTTTTAACCTCTTTTTATATTTTTTTGAAAAGTTTTATTAAAATGTATTTAAATTTTATTCTCAAAAAATTTGTACTTGTGTTAAGAAATCGACAACGTTCTTGAAACTTTTTGCTAAAAACAAAACCTTTACAACACCTTTTCCTTTTATTGAAAATTTAGTTGACTTTAGAAGTGTTATTTCTATTGTTTATCATCACTATTTATAAACAAAACAAAAAAAAATACTCAAAAACTCTTAAGTTTAAACAATGAAAATCCTCTTAAACAAAAACCAACTTGTGTCAACGGGTAAATGGTGAATATTTATGGTTTGTTCTCAAAAAAATAAAACAAACTAAACCAAATACCCCCAAACACAAAATGCTCTTCTTTTGTTTTTATCTCGTAATCATAAAAATAAACTAAAAACCTGAAAAACAAAAATGATGATGATGATGTTACTGGTGGATGACCGCTACAGTACCACAATGTTTTGTAAGACCCAACGAGGCTAAAAAGGCAGCAGACGAGGCTAAAATGAGATTTGCTCATATCGATGGTGATCATTTGACTTTGCTTAATGTCTATCATGCTTTTAAACAAAGTAAGTTTTTCTTTAAAATGGATTTACATATTTCAATACTTAATTTATTAAATAAAATATTCTCTAAATAGGCAGCGAAGATCCCAATTGGTGTTATGAAAATTTTATAAACTTTCGATCGTTAAAATCAGCCGATAATGTGCGCCAGCAATTGGCTCGCATTATGGATCGTTTTAATTTAAAACGCAGCAGCACAGAATTCACTTCTAAGGATTATTATGTTAATATACGCAAAGCTTTAGTTCAGGGCTTCTTTATGCAAGTGGCGCATTTGGAACGTACTGGCCACTATCTTACTATTAAGGATAATCAAATTGTACAATTGCATCCCTCAACTTGTTTAGATCACAAACCCGATTGGGTTATTTACAATGAATTTGTATTAACAACTAAAAATTATATACGTACAGTAACAGATGTGAAACGTAAGTTTTTTTTTTTTTAATTCTAATGGAAAAATATTAATATTTTTTTATATTTCAAGCTGAATGGCTTTTAACTCTTTCGCCTCAATACTATGATATGAACAATTTCCCTCAATGTGAGGCCAAACGTCAATTGGAAATGTTACAACAGCGCTTAGAATCTAAACAATATCAAACAGGTTTTTAAACGCACTTTATTTATTTTCTTTTTTTAATAATTTTTAAATTACTTATTATTAAATATTTCTTTTTTTATACGTCTTACGAACGTACATAGTTTTATCTGTAAATTACATACTTAAGTTTTTGATTGAATCACTATTGTAAACTGAAAGAAAACTAAAAATTTAGACTTTTCCAACAAGTTGTTCCAAAAAAAAATTGCAAAATACAAACAAGTATAAGCGATATTATAGCAAAACCTGACCGAAAGAAATTTAATCAATAATTATATGTTATTATTAATTAATTAAAACGAAAATCTAAGGAATTTTTATCAACTTCTTAATTTTTTATATTAAAAAAAATTTTTCTTTTTCAGCTACAAAAATAGTTTCTTTTTATTCTCAATAAAATTAATATGTACTCAATAAATCTTCAAATCGTAATTTTCTCACAATAATTTTTTCATTTTTTTTTTTTTTTTTTTTGAATTAAAACATAATTAAAAACCATTTTAAATAAAATTATTTTTCAGCTTTATTTTGATAATTTTAATTTTCACATCCACATTAAAAAGTCATGAAGAAAGTAAAGTTATCCAATGTTGACCAAAAACCGCGCTACATCTGTAGCGGGCTTTTGTTAATTTAGTTGTCCTGAATATTGAAATACATTTGAACACAACAAAATTTAACCTTTACTACTTAAAAAAATCTAAAACCTTTTAATTATAATTGCTCTAGCGAACTAAATTTATCGAAAAAATATATGTATGTATATACATATTTGTTTAAAGTCTGCTTCGGGATAATTTAAAGCAGGTCATTCTAGTTTATTAATAAATCGGGAAATCAAAATTAAAAAAAAACCAACTAGAGACATTGCAATCAATAAACTCTCAGCGATGGAAAGTGAATGTAGGCACGAGTCTGTTTAGATTCAAAGAATAAGTATTATCGAGATTATTCAATGTTGCTCACTGCAATATACACCAATACTCCGGTTTGCGTCGCTTATTGGGATCGGAAAAACGCGACGCAAAACGAAATGACTCAAACTGAAGCACGAATTTCCATACATTTGTATTGATTTTCATTTAATTGGTTCCGAGATTCATAATTTTAGCTAAAAAAATTAATTTTGACTTGATAGGCTTCATAACGGATAAACTTTCTTTTAGATCTTCAAATACAGTTAAAGCATTCCTTTGAATTACCATTTGTTTTAAGGGCATTCTTCAATCCAAATGATAAGAAGTGGCTTCATTAATTAAGGGGCTGCACATTCTTCATTCAGGTTTCAACAATTTTTTATCATCGTCTCTGGAACAACAAATGGATTTTACTGTAGCAGGCTCTGGTCCAAGGTTTCTTCCAATATCAACAGCCTTTTCCCCTGATTTAGACCGCTTAAAAATGTCCAGTGGGCTAATTCTGGCAGTCGTGATTGAATATTTTTTTGATTCAAACGCAATTTTATTTTTAATACTTTTAGGCGATACTGAACGAATCGAAATTATGTTTTTATGGCCCATTTCATTACTTATATACTAATATAGGTTTAAAATTCGGGGTTTTGCTGTATTACTAAATCGTGAAATCTGAAAAACCCAACTATAAATAGATGTTCAAGCTTAGACAAACTTCATACTGGCCTTGCAATATACTCTGACCGATGGAAGATAGATGTAGGTATGGGTGCTAGACACAAAAGACTGGAAAAGACGACTTCTTGATGTCTGTATTTCAGAAAGATTTTAGATTTAGATTGAACGCCAGAAAATTATTAGCGTGTAATGAAGAAAATGTCTAAGAGGTTACTCTTAATATAGATAGTCAGGTAGTGCTTAAAGCTTCCTAAACGGTTATTTTGGAAGTTCTAGTCTGGTAGACGGCGCAGAAAAGAACTCAGAGACACAAACCCCAACATTGCTTTGATGGAAACGGCTGACAACGAATCGGCTTAGCATGTCATTGAACAAATAAGTTAATGATGTCTAGACGGTATCAATCAAGCGTGTAAAGGTCAAAGAGAGTAACAAGGGCAATATGATTTAAACTCATGAACAAAATACAAAACTTTTTCTAGGCATGAACAGGAGGATATGATTAAGAAGCACGATAGATGGCAGACAAATGGCGAGTTGGAAGCTTTAACTTCTGTGGCATCGGTTTAGCAATAAAAAGTACTGTTTGACAAAAAATAGAGTAGTTTTAAACTGTAAATTTGAATACTAAATACTTTATTACTTCATTTTTAGGCAACTAAAATAAATTTTTAACTATAAAAAAAATTTTAAGGTTATGAATTATTTATTTACAAATATTTAAATTTAGCCATTGCTTTTTTGAAATTGTATAAAAATAACCAAATATGTAGCGATTGCTGAAGCCAACTGAAAAAAAATAGAAAGAATTCTGTTAAAAATATAATTTATATACATTCATCTCTATTATGAAAGTCGAAGTCGACACAATTCGACGGCAACTGAACAAGTATTATGTTATCTTAGCCGTTATTGACAACAACCCATTAATATTGGCCACTTGGTATTTTCTACGGCGCTTTTAAGTCGAGGTTGCACAGTTTAATTAGAGATGGGATTCTTTTTTGTCCAAGTTTCGCTCAATAGTCGACATTAAGACAACATTTTTAGAAAATACAAAATTAACGCCGAAGTGATGTATGTAGTCTTCGACTTGATGTGACAACAACTTAAAACTGACGTCGCCATCGACCACGACTTTCATATATAATAGAGGTGAATATTTTAATGTCTCCGATTCCCACTTACAGAACTCAAAAGCTGACGTTTTACTTGGCATAGACCACAAGCTGTGAAAACGCTATCAAACACCAGTAATTGTTGCCAGAACTTGTTTACCTTTTAAAAATATTGTGAAAAAAATTTCTTTAAAGTTTTCTTAAATCTTTTCTTAAGTTTTCGTAAAATCTTTTACCTCTTCTGCTAAAATGGGATCATGTACTGTACGTTCTATTTTACATATAATATGTATCGTTTTTCTTGATTCCCGGTTAACACGATGACAAGGTTCCACAACCATTAGTAAGCGACCTGAGTGAAATAATATCCATAAAACTTGTATCCAAAAATAACCTTTATCGTTAGTAATAAAAAGTTTAGTAATGAGGAAATAAGAAGTTGCCACCAGGTGTAGAATACAGGAGATCAAAATAAATAAAACAGCCATACCATAAGCACTGAAAAGATTTAATGATTTTATTTTTTTTTTTTTTTAAATTATCCTTAAAATATTTTTTTAATTTATTCTTTTAACGTGTAAAAAAGCACCTACCTTGATACTATAGTTACACATTTGCCCAAAGTGTCATGGCATTCGGCCAAAACTTTTAATAACATGGATTGGTTTTTAACTTTAAAAATAAATTATTATAATATTTTTTTTTTTTTTTAAATTAAAAATATATTATTCACCTGGATTTTGATAACTTTCCGTGGACGATTTCCATAAACTAGCGGGTAAATTGGGCTTATTTAGGGTTGTCGTTTTATTTGTTGTGATCTTAAGTTTTTCTTGATTTTGTAAAGTTGTATTGCGATCAGCTTTAATTGATAAACGTTTTTTATTACCACTTTAAAAAAAGAGCTTTAAAATTTCAATACCTGGCAAATATGAAGTTTCAAGCATAGAATTTAAAGCTTTAAAACGTCTGGCCAAGCCCAAAGATGTATTAGCAAAATTTATATGTAAACCAGTTAATATAAAGTACAAACTGTAGAATGGTATATTCAACTTGACATTAAAAACCGCTGCAATGAAGTAAAAGATTAGACATTTTTAATATACAAATGATCGTTATTCAATTAAAAAAATCAAGCTAAATTTTAGTTCTTCATACATTCCCTAAGAATCCAATTAAAAAAAACACACTCCTATCGTGAAATTAATTTGTTTTTTTTTTTTTTTTTTTTTTTTTTTTTTTTATGAAAAAATTTAAATTTCGAGGAAAATACTATTCACTCTTTTCACAATAGTCGTGACAACTCCAGTGCGAGACTACTAATTATTTAGAAATATTCCTTAGTTAATTTAACGAATTCCGCTCCTTCCCTTTCCATGTACATATTTAGATAAAATATGTGATCAAAAGTTCAGGTCCAATTTCCAACTCTATTATGATCTTAAATCTTGACCAAAGTTTTAAAGTAACAGTCTACAGTCGACTTTAGTTGCTATATAGAAACCGCTTTCAGATCACATTAATCTGTTCTAACCGAATCATTAGTCTGAATTCAGACGTTTCATCTTTTGATGCTCAAATTATTTTGAATTCCATTTTTAAGATGCCCATATGATCACAACATCAATTATAGTCACAGCCTATCAAAGAGAAAGAAAGAAAAGAGAAAATTTTAATGCAGCCATCGTTGTGCATATACCTACGAATAAAAGCACAAAGCGTACTGACCGAGTACAAGCATCTATGGCATCTATACCCCTTTTATTTTTCTTCCCTATCCTAAAAAAACAAGAGTTGAACATCAAAATATAAAACGTGTGAATTCAGACTAACAAAACTTTACACTCGTAATTTTTACGTAAGTAAAATTTCATTTGTAAAACTGTTTAAAGCGTGGAAGAAGCTTACGCGTCATTTGCGTTACCTTTTAAGGGCAAACAGGTCTTCCTTGTTTGTCTGCCTTTCGTACGTTTTGCGTTTCATTTCGCCTTCACTAATAGTTTGGCGCCGTATAACTCTACCAAATTGTAATTAAAATCCTTTTATCTGGTGGATAACCAAATAAAACTCGGATTTGACTTGATGGAGTACTACATATACATAACTCGAATAAATCACTGGTGGAGTACCATTTAAAACTCAGATTGATTAATGCTTTATGACATAATACTCATGGTTTTGGCGTTTTAGACGAAGGCTTAGGTAGAACGCTTCTTTAGGTGGAAGCTCCTATTTCATGTTATGCCTGTTAGTCGCTTTTTACTATAAAAGTCTTTGGAATATTGTCATAATTGGTTTTTGTATGAGATTCATAGCTGAAAATCGCTCAAAACGGGGATTAACCTTGTACAAATATTAGTTCCGGAGTATTAAGCGGTAAACCGATCAATAGCAAAATTAACCGATTAAACCAAAACTTCGGTTAAATAATCGAGCGATTAACCGATTAAAGCAAAAGCCCGTTTAAATGAATACCCTAATATTAGTGTAGTAAAGTAAATTATGTTGTGCTATTTTGTATTAATTTTTATATAATAATCGTCGATTTTTTACCAGGGACCCGAAATAACTGTTATTATTTTTTAAATATCCAATAGGTTATGGAAAAAATAACTAAAAAAAATTGATCCTGTAATAATAATTATAAATTACTCAGAAAATTATAGTTCTGCCATAAACATTATGAAAGACTATTATTTTTTTTGGTCTTTGATAACCGTTATGAAAGATTATTAATTTTTTTGGTCTTTGGTAACCATTATGAAAGATTTTGATTCTTTTTGGTCTTTTATAACCATTATAAAAGATTTTTATTTTTTCTGTCTTCTATAACCACGCTACAGTTCGCAAATCTTAATATTTTTATAAAATTTCGCACACTGACTTATATTTGCACAAGGACGAACTTTTTTTAATGATTTTGGTAAGGATCCGCAAATTTTTTGATATCTTTCTCATATTTGTAAATAGAAACCAATTATACCACACAATCATGGTGCTGATTTTAAATAAAATCGCTCCAGTTTTAGGCATATTTTCCCGATTTTTTTTTAAATACAAGAAATTTCGCACTTAATTGTATTTATAGTAGTCAGTGCGATAGGACCCGGATTCGATTCCTGGCTCGAGCGACCAAAAAAAACATTTTTCAAAAAGAAATAATAATTTCTTAACATCCTCAACTATCGGTTGGCTTGAGCGAACTAATGAAAGTAATTTCAAATGCAAATATTGCTAGTAATACAAATGTTAATAAAAATGATAATTTAATGAAGCTCTTTTTAGGAATGACTTTTATGAAACTGTTTCATAGATTCTATAAAATGCTTCATTACCTGACGATTTATTGTTTCTGTAAAGATTTTCATTAATTCTATGAAGCTTTTCATAAACACTGACTGTAACGAAACCTGTTTCATAGATTTTATTAGGAGTGTCATTGGCTGAACTCCAACGAATATTTTCATAAAACTTGTGTGAAATTCGATATGGAAGACCGAAAAAAATAAAAATCTTTTGTAATGGTTACGGAAGACCAAAAAAAATTAAAATCTTTTGTAATGGTTATGGAAGCCCATAAAAAACAAAAACAAACTATAACGGTTATCAAAGACCAAAAAAATATTGGTTATTTGTAACAATTATTCAGAGATCAGGTTTTAAAAATTCGTGATAAATTATTATTTCAGGATTTTTTCAAATATTGGTTATAACTGTTATGTCCCTGTTTTTTACACAATCGAAATTACTAAAATTTTTGCATTGAAATTTGACTTTCCCTTATGACTGCAACTGTGCCTCTGGATTGTACCGAGAGTGTCAGCATCTTTATAGACCCTACAATAAAACAAATCCTCTTAAATACTCGAACGTTCATATATTTAATTAAAAAAAAGCTTAATATTTACTCGACATATTTACTTATGCTGATATGTTTTTAATTATTGCTTGCCGTATTCTGTAATTCGCTTAGCTAAAGCTAAATCTCGATCGCTAAAATGCCTTTGAGAATACAAAATTTAAAAATTAAGCGATGACATTAAATGCTTAAATTACGGCGAATTACATTTTTATGGCATTGCCAAATTTAGCAATGTACGTTAAAGAATTACATACATTTGTAGACAATAATCGCTAAATCAACTTTATAGATGTTTAGCGATAGAGTTTTAGCTTTAGCGAATTACGGAATACGGCTGCAGTATTCAAATTTTTCATTTTTTTTTATTTCTTCCATTTGTCTAACATTTTCCAATAAAATTCAAATTACATATTGCAATAAATGAAGACAGTATATGTGTATATACATATGTATGTACATATATTTCGTCATCTAAAACATTATAAATTGTTAAATCGCCTTTAACTGTTTTTAATTTACTTTTCTTCTATTTTCTTGTAAAACCTACTTATTGTTTTGACAATTGGCAAACTGTTAGTATGGCCTTTCAGCGTTAACCATATTATCTTTTGTATTTTTTTTTTGTGATTTGCGTTGATGCAATATAACGGAATTAATGAAAAAGTCGATTTTTAATTATTGGTTAGTAAGAGCCTTTTGCGTTTTAGGTAACGATATACTAGATTAAACCATTTCATTTCAACATCAAACAAATAATGAAAGTAAGAAATTAAAGTAAGAAATGTTTATTAAACAATAAAAAAAAAAAAATGGTGTATGTATATGAAATGAGAAACTCCACAAAAATATCCGTCGTAGTTAGAGATTTGCGCATGAATCTTTTTAGACGCATACTCACGCGTCCATCACGCGTTTTTCGACTTTTACCCATCTCTTGTTAAACTTAAACAAACAGACGATTAGATAAGATTTTTTGGTATTCTGTAAATCGCAAATTGCAAAAGAGAACTAGAATATTTGTAAAAAAAAAACTATGGCAGATCTCAAGCTTAACGCACAAGTTAAAGGATACCATAAAATAAATCTGGCGTTTTGCGATTTCAAATCGTGCGATTGTCAGAACATGGCCGGACATCAAAAAATCGACTGAGACTCCTCAATTCAGATATGGACTTTAAAATCACTCAAATTTCAACACACCTGCTAATAAAACTATCGTTTTGAAATCGATCGATTTTCATCACATAACTATATCTAAAACAATTATTAGTATTGTGGTTATTTTGTTGAACTGTTTATGGGTTTTAATCCAAATATTGATATTTTAATTAGGCTTAAGTTCATCAAACTTAATTTTCATTAAATTATTTTCATGAAGAAAGGAATTTTACAACATGAAATTAATTAAAATTTATTGATAAATTTTCATTCTTAACTGCCGTGGGCTCGAACCCTGGCTTTTACGGACAGGTTACCCTTACATGTTTCGATTGGAACCACTCAATCTCTTCAGAGGGGTTTGCCGTTTAACACTCACAGCCATCGACGACTGGCAGTCAAAAGTCAAACATCAATCTTTAAACCAAATTGTATTTAACCTTTGGTAGATCGAAATTTTCTTTGAATGATTATCTATTTTTTTTGATTTACATGTTCTTCCTTACTTCTGTTTCTTCGTACTTTTTGTCAAGAATTCTTCTGGAAGTCTAAAGTAAATTTTTTCTTTTCTTTTTTTTTTTATTTATTTTTTGTCCGTTTCTTGTTGACCTTTTTCAGCACAACTTGAAGGACAAATGTAAACATAGAGCCCGTGCCCTAGACTTTAACAATTACATATTAGTATTGTGGTTATTTTGTTAAACTGTTTATGGGTTTAATTCAAATTTTGATATTTTAATTTGGCTTAAGTTCATCGAATTTAATTTTCATTTAATTATTTTTATGAAGAAACATTTTACATGAATTTATTGAAGTTGGACATATTATTTTTTGCTTAATTTTTAATAAAAAATTGTACTATACCAACCAGCCTTTTCTTCACCAACTTGCATATTTTCCCCAAATTGGAACCAAGCCGAGACATTCAAACCTATTTTTAAAGAAATTTTATTCACAATTGAGAAAGAATTAAAGAAATTTTGTTCACTCATACCTAATAATAATGTTATAGCTATCATGGGTATTATTAGCAAAAAAATCGATTTTAAACGTTCCATTTTAAAATTTTTTATCGGGCCCAAAGACTCATCTACCTAAAAAAATTAAAAAAAAAAAACATCAATAATACCTTGAGTTAATTTTTAAACCTTTTCGATTTACCTTTTTCAATTTCATATTCAAATCTCGGGTAGCATTTAAACCCAGTAAGCCACATATAACACCTGCTGTTACGGCCATTACCACCACCGATACATCCAAAACTGTTACCACTTTTGAAGTGGCCGAATTTATTTTCAATGATTTTCTATATTTGTGAAATTTCAGACAATTGCAAATAAAATTTATAAGTTTGTTACAAAAAGTATTTTTAAAGCCGATTTGTTTTGCATGTTTTTTTTTATAGTAACAGGAAAAATATAAAAGAAAGTTGTAGAAAAGTAGAAAAAAGAGAATATAAATTTAATAGAAAGTAATAGGATAGGTAAATAATAGTTGTAACTTCAATCATGGAAAATTATGTTATGGACTGTATATATGTGTGGTTGTGGGATGATGAGGCAAAATATCTACCAAGTATTCAAACAACGGTGATATTCCAAAAAAGAAATAAAAAGGACACTATAAGGAAATCTATCACTGCCCTGCATCTGAGGCGCAGCGCGTTCGTTAAAGCATTACTGCAAATCTCAGCTGTCCCAAAAAACATAACAAACAAATCTAAAATACCCCAGCAAAAAAAAAGACATGCAAAAAAATTAGTAAATGCATGGGTTCCAAGGATAACGCACTGGTTCTTTTTAGTTATGGAGTCGGCCTTTCTCTTTATAAATAGGAACAAAGCAGTGGCAACACTGCTGAACAGTAGGCTTCAACTTAACAATTAACGTTGCTTAGAAATAAACATTGGAACAGACTTGCAATTCCATGCTTTCGTTTCTTAACTTTTTTTTTAACGATCTGCAAGATTGGACTTCAAGTGCAGATTTAATAACAAAATATAGAATGCAGGGTTTAAAAAACTGCAGTCGAAACGCAAAACTGTCGAACAAAAAACGAAAATTTGTGGACAACTTTTCGCGTTTTGAGTTGGTTTGACAGCGACTGTTTACATTTAATGAATGTAAAGTAAAAGCATTAGGTTTTTTTTGATCAATGAAAAATAAAGAAGTGAAAGAAATCGCAGTTTTTCTATAGATAGATAGAATGCACATTCCCTAAAAGTAGTTAGTATGCGAACAATTTTTGGTTAAAACATTTTTTTACGACTTCTAAATAAATTTTTCGTTAGTAAAGTACAAATAAAATAAAACATAACTCGTATACATGTTTGTTATATTTTATATATATATATATATATTTTTTTTTTGTTCTGAAAAATATATTAAAATTAATTACCTTACAGGAGTTTTTGAATTGGTTTCGAAAAGCAAGCCGCGGTATGTAAAAAAAACTGAAAAAATAATTTAGGTAATAGTTTAGAAAGCAATTAAAAATTTTATAAAACAGGGCCCAAATCGTCGCAGTCGTGATCGAGTGACTTTGATCGAAATTTTACTTTTTGAGATTATGTCATTCGATAACGAGTAGTCGATCGAATGACTTTACTCGAATAATCATTCGATAGGTTAAGAGCTTTCGTAAAAACATTTAATTGTTTTTTTACAAACAATTTACACACTTTTGGGAATAAATATTAGATTTCTTTAACAAATAGCTAAAAGTGTAAGTATTAAACTTTTTTCAGCAATAAAAAATAAAATAATAACATTCAGTTTTGCAATTTTTCGCAAATTATAGTCATAGATAGAAGCGATTTTTGTATTGAAAGTTTTTTGATTCTTTACAGCTTTAACGATTTGTAATAAATAGTACCTTTGCTATTATGCCGCTGTTAGCAATTTTTTGCGAATTTCCTCTAATTTAGCAATTTTTACAGAATTTTTTCCATTCCTTATACTTTTATCGACTTTTAATCAATTTTATGGCTTGTTCGAATTATTAAAAATTTGCGCGAATTTTCGCTATTTTTGCAAAAAAAATTTTTTTGTTAATTATTGACATTTTGTTTTTTTAAACGATTTCAAAAAAATTTTAGGGTTTGTTTCAAGTTTGCGATTATTTGCGAATTTTAGCCATGCTATAGCAGCGATTTTTTCTGCAAGTTTTCTGATTCTGCACAGCTTTAATTTTTAATAAATACTAGACTTTGCTTTCATGCCGCTGTTTGCAAATTTCCGCTTATTTACAATTTTTAATCGAATTTTTGCCATTCCTTGTAATTTTAGGGACTTTTAATCAATTTAATGGCTTGTTTGATATGTTAAAAACTTTCGCGAATTTTCGCTATTTATGCAAATTTTCTGAATTTGTAAAATGTTTTCCGAATTTTTGCCTTGCTTTGTTGCTCTTTTTGGCAAGCGCCGCCGTTATAAAAAAAAAGCCAGATAAATAAACCGGTCACCTATTTTATAGGGCACTATCAACATTGTTGATTTATATGCGGCGAAAAGTGCAATGCCTTATGCCATTAGTATACAAGCATAAAAATCTATTACATTTTTTAAACAAATTTCGATACGAAAGCTTTCGAATGCCGCAATCCCGTTTTTGATACGTCACGAAGTTTTATTCGATACGAAAGTTCATTCGATCACGTGTGCGACGATTTGGGCCCAGATAAATGTGTTATGTTTATATTTTTCGGCTTGAGGTCTCTTTCATTAAATAGAATTTTTATTATTTATTAATTCCAATATATCTACCAACTTTGTTGGTCATCCTGAGGGAAATAATTATTTATGATGTTTAACATGTTTCTTAATTTTAATAACAAAGAATTTACTTAATATTAAATGCAGTGTTGTCCGATGTTATCGTTTTAAGTTTTCTTCACTGACCTGTCTAGTAATTTTCTTTTGTTTATTAATCTTGTGTTTGATTATTGTATGACGATATATCGTCGTTCGTAAATTATTGTGTTTTATTTGGGTTTATTTTACATATATTATAGAACACAATAATTTACGAACGACGATATGTGAGCGCAATTATCGGTATCAGTTTTGTAGTTAATTCACTTTTCGTTTGGTGTATGTAAATATGTACCCTGCAAATAATAGGACCAGTCCAAACACGCGTGTAAAGAGTAGCCCACAAGGGACTAGGACTAGTCCAAAAGTAACCCAAACGTATAGAAAAAACATGGTCTATTTAACATTACGATGTCCTAGGGCAGGACCATATAACCCAACGAAAGCACGTCGTTAAAAAACGAAGACATGTCGTCTCACTACAAACACTTTTTAACAATGACATGGTCCATGCTTGCATAACATCGGACCAGTCCATGGAGTAGTCCATACTATCAAAATGGATCAGGTGGTCCAATATTATTTGCAGGGTAGAATCTCCTGCATGTATCGTTTAGTGTAATTATTCTCTCCCACAAGTATTCTCACCTTATCAAAGTCAAGGCGAATTAACTACAGGTGGTGTCGAAACGGCATCTGATTTTGACAGTTCAAGTTGTTAGGGTTTTGTTAAGAATGGTTGGCATTTCGAGCTATAAGCACTAACAATGCAATGCAAAATATATCAGCTAGAAAGTGAAAAGGCATTCAATTACCTTTCCAACGATATGCTATTTATCTCGATCGGGCTTTTCGGTTGGGCTCCACAAGGGTTTAAGTGGGACCATACACCGAAAAACACAAAAGTACCGTTATCTAAAAAACGGTACTTAGAAAAAATTACAGCGTTTTTCGTGTTCAGGAGGTCCCAATTAACTTATCTAGGCATGTGGCGTTCTTGGTATTTTTTTGGCTGTAAACCAGTGTTATGAAAAATATATTAACATTTTGGAAGGTATTTTTAATTCATTCAAGTAAATAAGAAGTATTAATGAACTCATGAAAATATCCATTCTTATTGAACAACTTAAAATTGTTTTGCTGGAATACTTTCGCAATTCACTTAATCTGTTGTATTGGAAGAAAATTATAATTTTAAGCTTATAAGCTTAACGGAAATATATACGTATGTATATGTTATTAAAAATTTTATAGCGATAGATCTTGTTGAGGATATTGTTCCAAAAAATTTCTCTAATCCACATATATATTTTATGTATTTTAAAGTCGAAAAAAACAATAACGTCTTCCCGAAATTAAAATAACTTAAGAAAAGTCAAAAGGCTTTTAAATTGAGTACTGCTCGCAAGTTGCCTAGAGATGACGCTTGACCGACAATATTTGCATATTCGTCAAAATAACTGTTTTGTGTCTGTTTTTATAAAGCCTAATTTTTTTTAACCCTCCGTCATGCACATGTATCAGCTAGGTGTTTGAGTCTCCAGGTACCCTCTACAAATATTGTTAGCTATGGCCCCTATTATGAGTTACATTCGATAAACGATTTTCGCTGGCTATCGAACATCGACTATCGAATGTTAATTTGGTATTATGAGTTGGCAGCACTGTCGAAGATTTCGTTGTGCATCGAATTTTTCAACGAAAACAAATTTGCTTTCGACGGTGCAAATAAATGTAAAAAACTTGTTGAAAATGTAACTATTTGTAAATTTTTTTGTGTTCGTATACCAAATACCATATTCTTCATCCGTTTTGTTCATTTTATGCAAGTCCAACGTCGTAAACAACAATTGAAAACTCTCATATTCCTAATGGAACAAAATACTTTTTTGACCAAATGATTTGCAGCAAAGTTCAGCATCTAAAAAAGTGGGATGGAACCCCCCTGAAGCTAAATTATTTGAAAACCAACCATAATTCCGCCGTGGCCCCGTTTAACTTTAATTTTATTTTTTAAATTTGTAAACAAAAATTTTTTATTTTAAGTGACAGCTGATCGAAAATGTACTACTGTGAATTAACAAAATCACAATAGTAAATTTTTATCGAATGCGCGCCATAATACCAAATGAAAATTCATTCGATCAGCTAATTCGACTGCTGTCGAAAATCGAATTTAGTTCATAATAGGCACCTATAGCTTTATGAAAAAAAAACATTAAAAAAAAAACAACAAAAACAATTTATGTGGATTTTTTTATCTACACATCACATACGTAGCGCATGTATCTGGCCAGATACACTTGTATTTTATATGAAGAACAATGAAATTTATTTGCATTTTTTGTTTAGTTTTGTTCGAATTGCTTGCCTGAAGCTCTGTAAGACTTTGAAATTTACTTTATAATTTTATAACAACTAATTTTTGAATTGAAATTAATCGAAATAAACTAAAAAAAAATTTTTTGTTTGAAATTAAAAAATTTTATTTCTTGCTAATTTTTTTTTCTGGGTAGGTGGTTTAGCATGTAGTAAGAAAAAAACAAAAATAATAGAAAATATGCATCTGCCTGGCGTGCTAATAATATAACAATGTAATATTATCACTAAAATAGCTTTTTTTTTTTCATATGAATGTATTGAAATACATAGTGTATCTGGCCAGATACATGCGCTACGTATATGACTACCGAAACATGTGCATGGCGGAGGGTTAAAATACATAATTTCAAATTTGTATATTAAAAATAATAAAAATTGGATTATTTCGTTATAAATTTTAGTCTATTTCGATTTCCTGACTTTTGATGAAGCTTTTTAAATTTACCCATTACTGATGCTAAAGCTGAGGAATAAAATAAAAATAGTTGACTTTTCTGTATTATATAGACTCCTTTGGAATTTTTACGCACAGAATATGGAGCCAATGCCAAGAATTTACTAATAAAAAAAATACTTATTGAGCGTTGAGATATTTCCATTTTTTTCTCTTGTTTTTTTTTTTTTTTGTTTTTCGGTTTTTTTTGTAAACTCTATCTAATTTCTTCTAGCGCTAAACTTAACACTTTAAAATTCAAATTACAACTGTAATTAAGAGCTGGGACTTCGACGTTTATTTGCGTTACAGGATTTTTGTAATATTAACTTTTTTTCCTATTTTTGTTGTAAACAAAATATCCTTGTGTGCAGCTTTTTAATTGCGTGAGCAAAAATATGTACATATTCTTTTTATTTATATGCAAATAACAGACATACAGGGTTATCCATTTGTGGCTAACAAATCAGTGAATGTTTAAACGCTGGTTAGTTAAACTTAACTTTAATTTATATGTAGTTTAAATCAGTGCACCATATATTAAATAATAATAATGTGGCAGCACTACGATAAATGTTGTCAAAGACCATATGAAGTCTGCATTGGTTTAAACGCTCAATTTTATGCGTTTAGAGATGGTTTATGTGTTAATTGATTTATAGATTTGCTGGCTTAAACGCGTTTTAAACCAAATATTTAGTTTAACTTGCACTAATTTATAAGCCCTTAGTCGGACTGGCAAGGCTGTCAGCTGTTCAATATCTGTCATCTGGAGTGTCATGTATTTAGTAAAAGGTTTGCAATTTGCGAATATGAATCGTTTAATAACCGAAGAAAGCGTAAAAATAGTTAAAACTTACTACAAAACAAATGGTGGTTCAAACGTGGCGGCTTTTTAAGCATGACGGGGTTATCATTGTCGTCATAAGCGACTTACTGTGTAAGAAATAAGCAAGATAAAAAAGAAGCGTTACAGATGTTGTCAGGCCTCTGCATCATCCCAATGAGCACACTGCCGAATATATCTGTTAGTGAAAGTCTGGCGGATAATCCGAAGAACCGTTACCTTCAATTCAGGGAGGCCGCCCTCTATTGCGATGAGAATGCAATTTCGATACGAAAGTTAAATGCCAAGTTGATACTCTATCGCTTTCGCAAAATTTTTTTAGCAACACTGGCAATAAAAACTAAAGATAGTGCGGATTGACAGTAAAGAAATGTCAAAATATGTAAAATAAATTTAAAATTGAAAATTTAAATAAAATAAATAGTGATGATTTGCGAAAAGAAAAAAAATAAAAAGATGCGAAAGGCAAATGCGCTTACGCATTAAAGAGTACCAATCACTAGATTTAATATAATTTTTGTCGCATCGCAATAGTATTCCCCTAGGGTGGTATGGCCGTATGATAACCGACTTTTTTTGGTCTGCAATTAAAGACTATTGTTTCAACCAGACGGTGCCACGAGCCACACAACACGACCTTAATTTACTAGTTGGCAACGTCAATTAACCACCAAGATCATGCGATTTGACGCCGCACACGGCGAATAGCCCTTTTTGCGGATCAATATAAAAAAAGATATAAAATCTCCTTAGCCACAACAGCGAGGCACACTCTTAGAACAAACTTCATGTTCCAAAAAAATCTTGAAGGAGTAAAAGGGTTGATACGGGAACCCCTAATACAAAAAAATAGTATGTGATTTTTTTATTCACACACGCTTCCGCGCATGAGAACTAAATTTTAATTCACGCACTCCATTTTTTAATCATTATAATATATAAATTTAACCACGGTCACGCGTGACTCATGTGTGACTCACGTGTAACAAATCACGACATTTGCTCATCTCTAATAAAAACACTTAAAACAACAACAATAATAAAATAATAGCAGATGTTGTGAAGCGCTTTTTGTTGGTAAACTCAACGCGTGTTGCTACTAATTCGTACTTAACTCCTAAGGCGCAACGATGCGTAGCGTAATTTTTTCTAAAAGGACGCTAAACTGTGCAACCTCTATAAAGTAAAAAATTTTGCTCAATTGAGCCCAATTAATAACTTGTTCACTTTGACTATTTTTTGACTTTTGCAACCGAAAAATGGATAACCCGTTAGTTTGAAAACATGTTGTTTTTAAGCCAAAAATCTGTGTGGGCCAATATAAGGGGCAGTGGTTTATGAAAAACTAAATTGATGCTTTTTACATAAGTATTTGGCGACCATTAATCCTCAAAATAAGAGTAATTTGGGCTTTAAAGGGCTCAAAACAAGGTTAATACTGGACGTGAATGGCGTGAACTTTGTAAAATGCATAAACTGCGCCTGTTCATTACTTCGCTTAGCCCCTTAAACATAAATATTTCAAATCACCGGTTTAAATATAAATGTGTTAAAGATTAGCCTACCCTTAAAGTGCTTTTAACACTAAATGAACACAATGCGTTCACTAAAACACCCATGCCTGTATTTATAAAAAATTTTTAAATTTAATAAAGGTTTACAAAATAAATTTTGTATGAAAATTCTCCTTAATAAACGTTTGTTAAATTTAATAATCGTTTATAAATACGGGGGCCAGAGTTTAGACATCAACATGCCAATTTTAGTACACAATTGTCTGGATAATGCTTAAGAACTGAACCTGTCTTAGCTGCACTGTAAACGTAGCTTTAGGTTAATAGCAGCTTCATACAGGGATAACCACAAGCCGAAACTTTTTCCTAGGTAACGGAAAAATCAGTACCTCCCATGGCATTATAGGATCAGCTCATATACAACTAGTCTATAAAGTCCTTGGCGCTACTGGTTCCCGTAGAAGCTTTAGTTGAGAATCCGCCGATCTTAAGTCCTAGTCAAGCTTAAGGTATTGATATACCCATATCCCCCTAGGGTGCAACGCCGATTGGTAGGAACTTCTCAAGGCGCATATTCACAAATACTGGGGTTGGGTATTTCTCAAAACGTGGAGAATTAACGTGAAACCCTGTCTTGACGGCCTAACCCCAGAGCGCTAAAAAGCACGGAGTGAATTTACATTCACAAGGAGATCCGCCAGCAGGTTGAACCTTCCTAATTTTGGGCGAAAATCAGTCCCTAATGCTGATTTTTAAAGATCTCCCTTAACTTTGTGAGAGGTTTTTCAAAAATTCGTTATTAATATCGTATTGAAAATGAATTAAATGCCTAAGGAAATACACAAGTTACATAATTCATTCCTTTGTTTTGCCTAGCCACCATAAAAATGCAAAGCCCTAAAAGTATTTCTGATCGATTTTTTGTTCTACAAGAGATTTGGTTTTTTTTTCAAATGAAATATGAAATGGAAATCATTTACCTTTTCTCATTAAGTATTTTCAGCCTTATTGTGTAAGGCGTTGTCGTTAAGACCTGTGTTCTTTAATCTACGTATGTATTACGAAAAACGACGTACGCCTTGACGACAACGCCTTACACAATAAGGCTGGTTATAAATTTTTCTATCTAAAGTGCGTTTTTAAAGATTTTGTTCGAAAATAAATTTAATTGTACACATGTATATTTATGCATGCTCATAAGTTGATTGCAAATTGTATATTCAAATGTTAATTACAGAATATCGACGAGTGTATAGTATAATCAAAATATACATGTATGTAAGTATGTTATTTAACCAAACTAAAACTTACCTCAATTTTATTGGAAGAGTGCTGTAAAATTGACAAGGTGGCACAAGCTTGTGTGTTTTTTTAGTGCCTGGGGAAAGTTGAAAACATTTAAGCCTATAAATTTGAAAATTAATAGTTTTTTTAATTTGCAGAAATTTGTTTTATTCAAAATAATAAAATTGTTAAACAACGACAGGTTTAAGAGTTGGCCCAGTTTGTTATGTCAAAAATTATACGATTATCAGGTTTGTTCTAGAATTCGACTCGAATTGAAAACAAAAAATTTCACAGGAATCACAGAAAAAATCGCTTCTACAGCGAATATGGTTATAATTCCCAAAAATTTTAAACAAACAAAAAAATTTATTTGAAATAGCTAAATGGGTTAAAAAAACAAAATGTCAGAAAAAAACCAAATGTCAGAAAAAAACAAAAAAAAAATTGCAATAATAGCAAAAAATCGCGAAATTTTTTAATATTTCAAACAAGACATAAAATTGATTAAAAGTCCCTAAATCTATAAGGAATGGCAAAAATTCGGTAAAAATTGTTCATTAGCGGAAATTCGCAAAAATTTGCTAACAGCGGCATGATGGCAAAGTCTACTATTTATTATAAATCGGTAAAGCTGTAGAGAATCAGAAAACTTATAGGAACAAATCGCTTTTATCGCGAACATGGCTAAAATTCGCGAAAAATTGCAAAATTTTAAACGAACCCAAAAACTAATTTAGGATCGCTAAATCGGAAATTGTCGGAAAATAACAAAAAAAAGTGTTAATAAATAAGCTATAATTACATCAAAATCAAGAAAAAAGTAGATTTTTAATTTTGGGGTAGTTTTTTGATTTTTGATTAAATTGGATAAAGACCATTTTAAACTAAAAACTATCGTTCGCACTGTTGCCATTTGAGCTATTTTCTCGTCATATCTAGAGAAAAATCAAATTTTACAGGAGAGAGTTTTTTTGTAATAAATATTTTTTTATTTCATATAAATTTTGTATGAAATTTGTCGCTTACGATAAAATTGTTCTTGCTATAAAATCGTTTTCTTTCCCCAGGTTTTCGTATAAATTCTTTTTATTTTAAGTAAAAAAATGTTACTAAAGTTTTTTTTGAAACATTAACAACCTTATGCAAAGACACTTATGTGAACTTAAAGTGTTCGTTAATACCGAGTTTCCATAAAATTTTTTTGTTTAGCGAACACTTCAAGTTCACATTTTTTTTTTTGCATAATGATGTCAATCTACTTTTACTACAGCAACAACTTTGACGTTTATTAAAACTTTTAAATGAAAATTTTAACAATACGTTTAGAAAATAACTTTCCGCCTTTAAAAACTGTGACAAAGATCAATCGGGAAAAAATCGTTTTTTTTTTCTTTATTCTTTGCCGGCAGTCGTATTCTGTAATTCGCTTAGCTTAAGCTAAGTCCCGATCGCTAAAAAGCCGATAGAGAATACAAAATTTAAACATATTAGCGATGACATTAAAAGCTTAAGGTACGGCGAAATAAATTTGTATGTCATTGCCAAATTTAGCAATACATGTTACAGAATTTAACGGTAATGGGTTCTCGTCCATTATGATAAGTAATGTTTTAGGGTATTGTCTTGTTTGATTTAGAAGTCTTCTTTGGTTTGATATGATTTAAGTTAAAGATTTACCAACCAATTGTAATTTTGTCTTAAATAAGTTTCTTTTCCTCTTCACTATTTTTGTATTTAATTTTTTCTTTCTTAAAACCGGACAAGGGGTCTCCTTAGCACCCGTAAGTCATGGTTCACACGATTCAACTTTTGCTGTTGGTTTTAAAGCCAAAATACTTTTTTATAAACAATGTCTCCGCCACTGTCCCCTAATTAAATATCTTAATATTTGTTATCACCTTTTCGTATATATTTTTTTCTATTGTAAATAATTATTGAAGCTAAATTAAGTACCAGAGTTATAGGTAAAACTACAACTCAGTGTTAACACATTTATGGACAATTTTAACATAAAGTTTATTACACACCAATAGAATTTAACGTTATTTTTTTAATAAACAAACAAAAGTTTTACATATTTATTTACCATTAAAACCAACAATTATTTGCCAAAGTCATGAATGGCAATTTAGTTAAATATTTATTAATAATAACGCGTGGTAGGTTACAATTGAAATTGTAATATATAATTTTAGGGCAAATATTTTATTTTAGAGTGTTAGACTAGGTTAGTTTCAATAGGCAGTCAACACGAGAAAGGCTCAATTGTAGTCCTTACAGCGGCCCGTTTGCGAAACCCTGAGCCAGTGACCAGAGTCAATCCAGTGTCTACCAGATTATTCTCTGGGCATCACTGTAGGCTCGGACCATTTCGATTACCTGCAGAAAAGAGAGATCGACCTAAGTTCTACCTTAGATAGATATAAAAGCAAGGCAATTTTGGTCTCCCAAAACGCTTTATCCTAACATCCCCGAGAGCGGACATTGGCAGAGAAAGTGAATAACCGTCTCCTCACCATGATGACTTCTGCAGGAGTCATTATCCTTATTGCATTGAACTCTACCAACCAGTGACCCTTAATTACCGATATCAGCGTTCTAATCTGGTCCCTACCAAACCCAAAAAGCACGCGGTCCTGGCTAACGTGCAGGTATTCTCGCCCATCTCTACTTAAGCGTCCTGTACTACTCCCGCTAAATGAGAGTTCTATAGCGTGTCATCGAAATGCCAATTAAACCGTTAACGAAAATTTTCAAAAGACAACCTTATTTAGTCTGCAGTTAGGTTTCCAAGGCACCCAATGTGCCCTGATACCCATGCCAGCGTTACCCTAGAATGTTTTTCCATCTCATTTAAGGCCGTTACACACTATCCCACAAAGTCTTACGTATTTTTTAAAAATTCTTCCCTGATCTAATTATTCTTTGAACATTTAAAAAAAAAAAACAATAACAACTTATCATGACAGGGTTGCATTTTCGTAAATTAATAAAGACTTTGTGGGATAGTGTATAACGGCCTTTAGAGATATCCGGCATCCCACATTGAAATTTCATAACGTGAAGACACTAGCTAGTGCTGCAATGTCAGCTTTGCTGCCCGAAAACTGCTTAAATCTGAGTCAATTTTCCGCCCATCTTATGGCAGAGATTTCCGCCTGCAAGACACTGCTATCATCCGGCAGCCTAAAAGGGACCTTTATAGGCAGTTCCTCGATGAAGAAATCTCTACCAACCTTACTACCCCTTTTAGAACCATTAGTGTAGAGTCTGCACTGTTGGTTCTACACTGCGGACTCTTAGTCACGTCCTTTACCATTGCCATGATGAGCCGTGAGTAATGCCAAAAAGGGTTTCGGAGTGCAATAATCCAGTCCTGCAGTGTGATACTGGCATGATCACAGCTCCGTGTTTAACAAAGGCTCACAGCCCATAGCTTAACCGCGGAACTCAGAGCGGTTTAGCCATATAGACTTTCTAAAGCAGGCTGCAGTACCGTCAGCTAACCATGGCAGGCCAACAAACCTTGACACCATAGAAAAGAATTGGTTTAAACACAACCTTATAGATCTATTTAACGTCCCTAGGACCGAAGCACCAGTTCCTGCCCACATATCTTTAGGTATATATGGCCACAATAACCCTATCAACCCTTGACCGAACGTTGAGTTTCCATGATGGTTTACTATCAAGAATCACGCCAGGTATTTGGCACTGTTTGAGATTATTTAATCTTTTCCATTAAGTCTCTTACAAGCCTTATACATCCTGGTAAAAAGTACCAATTCCGTTTTCAGTGGATTGACACCAAGTCCTTAGGAGATACTCCAGGAACTTACAATCTGTAATGCAGATTCTATGCATTGGGACATTGTGATCATGTGTTTACAGCCCTGACAGCACCGTCACGTCAGCCGCATACGCCAAGGGGATTCATCTATAATTAATCGAACTGACTTAACAACTGTTTATCGTCAAGCTCGGTAGTAGAGGAGGCAGCATCCCAGCCTGTGCGATGCATTATATACCAATCTTTGTACATTGGTAGCAAGCATTGTAGATGCAATGAGCAGATGAGTAGGTGCGCAGTTTTCTGAAAGTCGGCCGGGATAATATCGTTCAGAACAAGTGACTTGTAAAAGTCAAAACTCTATCCACAATTAAGCCTGTCATATCCCAGAGGAATGGATACGGGTTCAGATTCTAGAGAGACTTACCAGGAAAGTGTGTGTCAATTAACATCTTTAGCATCTTTTGTGTATTCGAAGTCCACCTACCATCAGCTTTTTGAATGTAACTAAAGGGTGGTTAAATTTCAAGGGCCGATGTTGATTTTGAATAAAACACAAACTATTTAGGAGATTATTGTAATTTTATTTTATTATGATATATTGGTATTACTCAATTATGTATGGAACAAAATATCGGCCAAATGGGCGCCGCGACCACGGCGGCACACCTCCATCCGATGGTCCAAATTTTCGATGACCCTGAGGCATAATAGAGGTTCTATGCCGTTAATGTGCTAAATTATCTCATCCTTTAGCTCTTGAATTGTTGCTGCCTTATCGACGTACACCTTTTCTTTCAAATAACCCCAAAGAAAAAAGTCCAACGGTGTCAAATCACATGATCTTGGCGGCCAATTGACATCGCCATTACGTGAGATAACACGGCCATTGAATTTGTTGCGCAAAAGAGCCATTGTTTCGTTAGCTGTGTGGCAAGTGACACCGTCCTGCTGAAACCACATATCGTCCACATCCATATCTTCCAATTCGGGCCATAAAAAGTTCGTTATCATCTCACGATAGCGAACACCATTCACAGTAACTGCCTGACCAGCCTCATTATGGAAAAAATACGGCCTGATGATGCCGCCAGCCCATAAACCGCACCAAACAGTCACTCTTTGTGGGTGCATTGGTTTTTCGACAATCACTCTTGGATTATTATTCGCCCAAATGCGGAAATTCTGCTTATCGACAAATCCACTGAGGTGAAAATGTGCCTCATCACTGAAGATGATTTTCTTCGAAATTTATCATCCATTTTCATAATAAGTCTGGATAACTTTAACACGTTGTTGGATTGTGTATCTCTCCTTGGTTCAAATTGAGTAAGTCTGAAATAGAGAAATGTCAAATAAAATTCGGAAAAAAACTTGGCGTTTAGGTGTGGTTCACATTCAACATTGGCCCTTACAATTTAACCACCCTTTAGTTACAGCTGGGCAAAAAGTCATACTTTTACGTAATCGGTGTGTGTCTTCTTGGAGCCTCCTACGGCGCTACATTAGTTTCTCCAGTCATTTCGTTTTGACGATCTTATCAAGTTCTTAAACCTAATCCATGTTGACTTATATTCCGCCTAGTTCCTCAGACGCTTGGTTTTATTGAATAGCCTACGGCAGTTCCTACGATCTGCCGCAATGTCAGGGCTCCCCCACAACTACATTATCTTAAACTACATAAGATATGCTGAATAAAATATGGACTGGTACATTCTAGTCGAACTCATGTAAACGGTGGTGGCAATACTACAGCAAGTACAACACCAAACATTTATCTCTCTTATGGCCGTTTTCTCATTAAGCGATTATCTTTTTTCCAACGAAAAACTGTATATTAACAAGGGTGTGGTAAAAATCGTAAACGTAAAACGCAAGAATTTCAAAAGTCGATTTTTAATAAGATTTCTGTAATAAAAGAATTTTATGACAAATATTATACAAATATTTCTCTATTAAACAGAATTTTAAAACAAAAATTATAAAATATACATGTAGGTATTTTTGATACTAAACTAGAGGTGTAGGGAAAATCGGACTGATTTTTTATAATCACCAAAATGTAGGGATTTTTCGTCATATCGTCATTATTATTATAAAATAAATTCAGAAAAACGTTTCGTAAGTGATTTTATCTTGTCCAAAGCGGTTGAATTTTTTTTCTTTTCACTAAAATCGCTTTAAAATATATTTTCAGAGTTGTTTGTGGTTTAAAAAGTTGGCGACACATATATGTACGTTTTCTAATTGTGCATTTACACTTGTAATTTTCAAACTAGTTTATGATCGTAAGTCTGAGTTCATACGGCTCTTTCTTTATTGAAAAGATTGCTACTTTATAGGCGAGAGGGGCGAGGGGAAAAGAAACGAGTACACACATGCCTGTACTGTCTTTACGTTTTGCTTTCTTATTCGTTGTTTAATTTTGTTTTTGTTTTTATACGCACGACTATACAAAATAAAAAACATGGCGTCGACATGACATGAATCATTTGAACACCAATTCATGTTCAAAGAAGAAAAAGGAAGAATCTTTTCAATAAAGAAAGAGCCGTATGAACTCAGACTAAGCTACTTTCATAAACTATACCGTTTACATCAGCATTTTAGACACTAAAGCTGTTTATCTTTGACAAGTCAAATCTTTTTTAGCCCCAATATTTAAAAAAAAAAAGATGATGCACATACATACCTTTTTTCCGTTATTTAAAAAAACTAACATATCTTATAAATTTGGAATTTTCTTTGTTTATTTTATTTTTCTTATTGTTTTTTTTTTTCACAGATAAAAGTAATTTTTTTTCACTTTAATTTTTATTCTTGATGAAATGTCAAATATTACTAGCGTTGCCAGACCAAAATTTGTTTATCTCAAAAGCTAGTTACAAACTTGTTTATAATTTGTATGGATAAACAAGTTTCTCAAACTAGTTTATCATCATAAACAACTTATAACCTGTTTATGGCGTAGGTGTAAATGCACTATAAGATATCATTTAATTAAATTTATAAAAGTACATAAATATCGTACCTATTCAACAATATTGTATTAACTCAAAATTTTTGGTTTTTCACTTTCCTATCTACCCGCTGTAAAAATATTGAGCTATTTTGTGTAACTTTTGGTAAAGAAACGCTTGGCTTAAAAATACTTTTGTATATGCCTTTCATATTAAATTAAAAATTGTTTTGCTTCTACTGAACATTTTGAAATTTTCAGTTAATACAGTATTGTTGAACAAGTGTAATATGTATAATTTTTTTTAAGTTTTGGACTTATTTTTTGTCAAAGCTTTAATATACATATTCAAACAAACATTATATTGTGTTTAAATCGACCTTTAAAATGTGTAAATAAAAGAACTTTTCATAATAAGACGATTTTGACACAACATAATAAGAATTAATTTTCTGATTTTTATTATAGCCCAGAAGATGTTTTTCAATGAAAAACGAAATATTGGCAAATTAAAAATTGTAAAATTAGAATAATTAACAATAAAACCAGGACCTCGAGCTCAAAAGGAAAAAAAAAAGTTCTTTTATTTATTCAAACAAACTTTATTTTTTTATAAATAATGTGTTTTCTTCTATTTTAATGACAATAATGCGTAGGGATTTTTGTAGGGCCAATTTTTTCAACGTTTAGGAAATAATCAGATTTTTTTTAGTATGTGTAGGTATTTTTTCGAAAAATCCACTGGCAACACTGGTCTGAACATATAATGTTACTTAAGACGTGTTTGACACACTCATAACCACAAGCATTAATGATAGTTTGCGATTGTGATTGTATCAACCATGTTTTTTCCTTGCGTGTAAATATATCATCCATCCATGATGCAAATTCATTGGGAGCCTTAAGGCTGACTGATTTTTAGGGACAGCTGGAACGGTTTCCTTTGACATTTGACCACGCCCATATCTGATACGTATTTCTTTACGATTTAATCCTTAACACGATACTTATTTGCCAACGTACGATAAGATAAGTCCCCATTATCTTTTGCCAATTATTTATTGGCATAGTCCCGTCACTTTTTCATATTTGTTTTGATATTATATTTCTCTATAGCTCACTTTTAATTTGATTTGTTGGTTAAAAATAAGTCCATATTTTATAACGCATACGTTATAACGTAATAAATTAATATATTAAAAAAAAAATAGTAAAGTTACATATTAATAATTTCAAAATATTTTAAATTTAACCATTGCTTTTTTGAAATTGTATTAAAATAACCAAATATGTAGCGATTGCTGAAGCCAACTGAAAAAAATAGAAAGAATTGTGTTTAAAATATAATTTATATATGTACATTCACCTCTATTTTGAAAGTCGACCTCAATACAATTTACGGTAACGGAACAATAATTGTATTATCTTAGTCGTTATTGGCAACAATCGATTAATATTGACAGCCACTTGGTATTTTCTACGGCGTTTTGAAATTGAGGTTGCATTGGTTAAATTGGAATTTTTTTCCAATTTTCGCTCAATATTTGACATTAACACAACATTTTTAAAAATACCAACTGAACGTCGAAGTGATGTAGTCTTTGACTTGATGCAACAACAACTTAAAATTGACCACGCCATCGAACACGACTTATGTATATATAATAGAGGTGAATATTTTAATGTCTCCGATTCCCACTTACTGAAGTCAGAAGCTGACGATTTACTTGGCATAGACCACAAGCAGAAAAATCGCTATCAAACACCAGTAATTGTTGCCAAAACTTTTTCACCTTGCAAAAATATTGAGAAAAATAAATTTTGCAACTTTTCTAAAATCTTTTCTAACAATATCGTAAAATCTTTACCTCTTCTGTTAAAATGGAATCATGCACTGTACGTTCTATTTCAGAAATAATATGTATCGTTTTTCTTGATTCCCGGGTAACACGATGACAAGGTTCCACAACCATTAATAAGCGACAAGAGTGAAATAATATCCATAAAACTTGTAGCCAAACATAACCGTTATCCTTTTTACTAAGAAGTTCAATAAAGAGGAAATACGAAGTTGCCACCAGGTGCAGAAAACAGGAGATCAGAATAAATAACACAGCCATACCATAAGAACTGAAAAGAAATTATGATTTTTTTTTAAATGGACCTTTAAATTTGTAAAAATGCACCTTACCTTGATACTATATTTACACATTTGCCCAAAGTTTCATGGCATTCGGCTAAAACTTTTAATAAGGTAGATTGTTTTTTACCTTTTTTAAAAAGAAGTATAAAAAGATTTATAGAAAAAAATATTTATTATAATTATTCACCTGAACTTTGATAAGTTTCCGAGGCCAATTTCGATAAACTGCCGTGTAAATTGGGCGTACTTAGAGTTGTCGTTTTAACCGTAGTGATCTTAAGTTTTTCCTGATTTTGTAAAGATTTAATGCGATCAGCTTTAAAAATAAGTATGTTATAAAAAAATGTTTCTTAAAAAAATATAAATTTCATTACCTGGCAGGTATGAAGTATTTAGCATAGAATTTAAAGCTTCAAAACGTCTGGCCAAGCCCAAAGATGTATTGGCGAAATTTATATGCAAACCAGTTAATATAAAGTACAAACTGTAGAATGGTATATACCACTGGACATTTAAATCTGTTAAAATTAAGTAAAAGATTTATGGCCATTTTCTCAATGTATCGACAAACTGTCTGTTACTTAATGTCAACATAAATTTATTATACCGATAAACTGTCCGTTAACGATTTTGGGTATCTCAATATACCGACAAAAAAGGCTGACTTCCTAAACGCATGTTGCTTTGTAGTAATACATTGCAGCGTGTTCGTAAATGCAACCATGAAAATTTTTACAATGTATTTTGTTCCCTTTTGCAACACTGTTGTAGTTAATACGCAAGGAAAAGCAACAAAGGCATCCAAATAAAAGTAGATGCAAAGCGAATGCAAGACAAAATACGAAGGCGACGCAGGAAGATAAGTAAGCATTTTTTTGTTACAGTTTATTATATTTCTCTATTCAGTTTTATATGTTTTCTTTTTATAATGTTTACAGCAATTTTGAGGCTGGAGTTTCCCTGTTCGCACAAATCTAAAGGCCCAACCAAAATATGCATAGCCTTGCTTAACCTACTGTCAAAAATTAACAAAAAGTCTCTTAAATGTATTTAAAAAACAAAAATTAAATCAAAAAACATTTGATTCCGTACGGAATGTGCGATCTGTTTCGCACTTTGCTTAAGCAAATGACAGTTTCATAATTTTTAACAAAAAGTTTCCTTAAGTTCAATATGGTTTGCCTCATATGATTTACATGTATTCGTACATTTGCTAAAGCCAACTTGAGCACATTATGGTTGGGCCTTAAGACATTTTCCAATAAAATATGTTCTTCCCCCATTGTTCGCTTTATTATGAATGATACAATGCAGAATGTACTAATAAAGTGACCTCACAAGCGCAGCTGTTTGCAGTGATTTTCTTCGTGTGTGACGTTTGTCGTCATTTTTTTTTGTTTATTTACTTTTTTTAATAAGGCATTTTGACATTTGCCGTCGCAATTCTAGCAACAAAATGCCTGTTGTTTTTTCTATTGTTTCATTGTTGTAGTACTGAGGTCACTTTATTAATACATTTTGATACAATGCATATAAATGTTCCTAAACGATTTCAGTGTTGCAAAGTATTAATATGCAACGTATTAAAAAAGTTACTACACAATGTATCAACTCGGTTTAAATACTGTATTGATACATTGTTAATATACGTTTAGGAAGTCAGCCAAACATTGGTTTGAGTTGGCAACTCCACTTAAAATACATGTAAAAGTTGGGAGTCAGCTGATTGAATTTATCTGTACGTCAAATAAAAGGAAAATAAATAATTGGCAGATGAGTGCCGGTTAGTTTTGCGACAGGATAGAAGCAAATGAGACATTGAGAAAACCAAATTTCTTTAATATGCAGTTTTTCGTTGGGAAAAAAGATAATCGCCTAATGAGAAAATGGCCATTAGAAGTTTTAGATTCCTCAAGTTTTTTTTTGTTCCCTAAAAAAATTCCTATTTCGAACTCCATCTAATTAGTCAGAATTATGTATGTGTTAATTTAACAAAATCTGTCCCTACCCTTTATGTATCCAGCAGATGTGTTCTGTAATTCGCTTAGCTAAAGCTTAATCTCGATCGCTAAATTGCCTTATGGTGTTTTCTTTTCTACAAAAAAAATACCACATTTTAAAAGGTGCATTTATAAAATGTCTTGCCTTACATGTAATAATGCAATTTTTTATTTGACGAGAACAAAACACAAAATTGGATCGCCCTGTTTTTAACAACTGACAAAAAGTTTGTTCTTCAATATATAAAAAAATATGTACATAAATCAAAAAGGATGTTCTTCAAATATAAAAAAATACACATAAACCCAAATTTGATAATATATTAATATTAAATAAATAAATAAATTAACAAAATTAATGACCAAATTCCAATTTCTTTAGTTTGGTTTTCATAAAATATGTAAACAAGAAAATACCTTTGCCAGATTGTGAATTTATTAACACCAAGTTTTTACGATTTCTTGATTTGACGTTTTTTTTTCAAAAACAATTTTTTAACACCGAATCCATTTAAATTTTATGTCACTGACAACCTACCATTAATAATGTTATGCTTTCTTTTGTTTTTACTATAAAATAATAGACAAAATTACTATTAAAACTTAAAAATTTTACTGTCCTGATTAGAGGCGATTTTTTCCCAACTTCGTCTGGTAACCCTATATATAAACAGAAGCCATCTTTTTACAGGGCATTATCAACACTCTCGATTTATACGGGGCGGAAAGTGCAATGCCTTATGCCATTTAAGGGTGAATTTTTTTAGAATAAAACACGCTGCCCTCTTAGAGAGCAAAGCATTTTTAAGAAACGAACACCAAATTGCATTTTTTTAAATAAAATGTGACATTTTTTGTAGAAAAGAAAACACCATTAGAGAATACAAAATTTTAAAATTCTAGCGATGACATTAAAAGCTAAAATTGCGGCAAATTAAATTTGTATAGCATGTAGCAATGCACGTTACAGAATTGCATTCTTAGCCAAAAATCGCTAAGCCAACTTTATAGATTTTTAGCTATAGAGATTTAGCTTAAGCGAATTTCAGAATACGGCTGCAGAATTCTTGCCTAATAAACAACTCTTTGATCTTAAATCTTGCGACCAAAGTTTTAAGGTAACAGTCATAGTTGGTCTTAGGAGTACCTTTGTCAAGCAATAAGGCCGTCCTCGATCGGCTTCCTTTAATGCGTTTAATTTCGCATTGGCTAATGGGTAAGCGTCGTTAAACTCTACCGAGTTGCAATTTTTTGACTCCTTGGAGCTGGTGTATTGATCCAACTGCCGAAAGTACTGGATAAGTACAAGTTAAATATTAAAGCCGAATTCGGGTGCTGATGTTATATAAGAATGCGAAACCTGGTCTCAAAATGCACTCCAGTGTGTGAGCGGATCTCTACAATCCTCCTCGAGGCGGAATACTTTTATGTCAGAAGGGACGACGATATCAACGATGATTTTTACGAAAGCTTAATGATGGATATGATCACTGCCAAAGCCATTCACCCCTATCGTGAATAATTTTTCTCTCGTAATTTTTCCCCATTTCACATATTTGCGATCATGAAAAACTCCCATGAAAAAAAGGTAATTCAAAGGAGAATAATAACGTGAAAAAATGTTCACGGGAAAAAAATTCGCCTTATCGTGAAAAGTTTTTTCCCTGGTAATTTGTTCACGTTTCCCTTAGATTTTCTCACTTTATTTTTGCTAGGGAACAGAACATGTATGTAAGTAGTTCCTCCTATAAATCGAATATTAAAGGCTTGATTCGTCAATAAGGCACGAACCGATATATTGGTCAACAAAATGCAGAACAACAGGTTTATTGCCTGCGGATTTGTGAAGCTTTCGAAAGACGTGGTGGCAGAATTAAAATATTAAACTAAATATTTTACTACATAAAATTTAAAAAGTGCAAAAAACAAACGTTGTAATCAAACTATTCCTCCAATACTAAATATTTTGCTTTATTATTTTAACTTTTCTTTAAAATATGTTCGTGTATATTTTTGAACAAAATTTTCACTGGTTTTTAATTTTTTCTAATCTTTCTTCTTATTTTTACTTTCACTGGAACTAATAGCGTGAAAAATTTTTCACATGAGATTCACGATTGCTTTTTTCCCTTCGAGGGGAATGAAAATGTCATGGGAACAAAAATTCCGCTTGTTATTCACGATTGGTGTGATTATTTTTTGATTATTCAAGGTGATTTTAGCCAAGAAAGAGAGATCATTTTTGACCCTACAGTTAGAAAGTTTAGTCTTCACGAATAGCAATATATAACACCACGAGACTGAATTCCTTTGCCGCGGCTCAAAATATGACAATCAAAAGCACAAGGTTCCAACATCGTGATAATTACAAAGTGACTTGGGCGTCATCGGATCGAATGACAAGTAACCAAATAGATCATGTTATTGTGGATGGGGGATACTCTTCAAGCGTGTTAGATGTGCGGACGATCCATGAAGATAACATCGACTATTATCATTACCTTGTCGCAGGTAACGTACAGACGTGACTGAGCGTCATGCGCACTGCACGAAGGAAAATAGATGTAGCTAAGTGGCGAGTGCAACCAAATTCCAACGCTTACTCCACTCGATTTACGAAAATGGAAAATTCTGTAAAAACCGTGTTTGGATACCAAAAAACTCATGATGCGATGCAAAGCAACTTCGGAAAAGGATAGCTTTCTGAGAACCTGTAAGGAACACTTTTCCAAATTGTTGTTATTCGATGAAAACAGCGATGACTCTACCCCCATTCTAATCAACGATGACAATGCAGGAAATAAAAACTTTGCGCTAACGATACTATCACGTATACTGTGTGGAAAATTGAAAACTAAATTCGACAAAATAATTGGCCCCTATCAGTGTGACCCTAGACCTGGCAAATTCTCCGCCGACAAAATATTTACATTACGTCAAATTTTGGAAACAACCCATGAGAAAAAGATCAATAGTTACCACCTCTTCATCGATATCACGGCCGCTTTCGACAGCTCGATACGTGCATAACTGCAAAGCAGATCAAATTTTACAAGATGACTTTAAGGGTCATTATTACAACTTGACGTTAGCTGCTATCCGTCAGATAACAGATGCTTTTTGACAGATAACACATTACTATCTGTCAACTTAATCCTAACTTTAGCTAACTTCAAGTTGTAATAATGGCCCTAACTGATACAAAATCATCAGTGAAAATTGGAAGAGATCACAATATTCACTAAAAGCCACATGCTGCTCACATATGCCGATGATATCGACCTCATGGGACGAACGCTGCAAGATGTCACTGCTGCCTTTGTTAACGTAGACAAAGAATCTGCAAAACTGAGTTTGGCAGTAAATGAAGACAAAACTAATTGGATGTTTTCAACGAATAGAGAATCCACGAAAATTGTGAACGTTGGTAACTTCAACTTCAACTTCAAGGTAGTAGATGAATTTTTTTTTACCTCGGTGCCGCCATGAGTAAAATGAATGGCATTAGGTTAGAAATTAAGCGAAGAATTAAACTTGCTAGATGCTATTTGGGGCTAATTAAGTAATTTAAGAACCTCTCTCGACAGACAAAGCTTACACTATACAATACACTTTTCCTTTTTGTGCCGCGTCATGGGTACATGCTCAATAAGAAGAAGTTGTTCTTGGATTGCTCGAAAGAAAAATACTTTGCAAGATATATAGGCCAATCTGCATAGACGGAGAATATCGGTATCGTGCGCACCAAGAGATGTATGAGCTAAACGCCAACATCGATGTGGTACAACGCCTAATGATTCGAAGATTGCACAAAAGAGGACGACCGAAACTCCGTTGGAAAGACCAGAAAGACCAGCAGAAGAAGCATAGAAGACCGAGCTGCCTGGAAATCCATTCTTAGTTCTGCCCAAGTGGTTGGGTTGCTATACATGACCAACTATGAAGGTAATTGTTTTTAACCTTTTATCTTATGGAGAACCAAAAAAAACTCGGATTTAACTTGGTGGAATTAGATGAATCACTGGTGGAGTACCATTTAAAACTCAGAATGATTACTGGTCAAAACTATAATACTCAGGAGTGAAATTTTTTGGCTTCCCAGACAAAGGTTTAGGTCGAGCGATGCTTTTCGAAAAAGTTCCTATTTCGTTTAATAAGAGTGGGCATGACATTTGCATAAATTGGAATTTATATATTTTTTGGTAAATGATATTTGCCATTATAATAATTTGGATATCTATATAAAAAATTTTGATTTTTATATATCGAATTTTGATTTTTATATATCGATCCCTAGCCGCAGAAATAACGTAAGCGACATCATTTTCAATTTTCGTTTTTTTTTAATAAATGACTTTATTGGCAGCACTTGCAGCATCATCTCCTAAACTGTCATGGTCACATAAGATACCGTTACGATTTTATAGCAAGAACAATTTTCATACAAAATTTATATAAAATTAAATAAAAAAATTTTAATTTTAAAATTTGATTTTTGGCGCTTACGTTATTTTCGCGGTTAGGGCTCGATATATAAATGTATAGTTGGACAAATTATTTTTTGTTAAAAAAAAAAAATATACTATACCAGCATTTTCTACGCCTTCTTGACTTTTTTCCGCATATCGTAACCAAGTCCAGACATCCAAAGCTATTTTTAAAGAAATTTTGTTCATACTAAAAAAAAATTCAAAACATTTTGTGTACTCTTACCTAACAAAATTGATATAGTTATCATGGGTATAATTAGCATTGAAATCGATTTCAACCGTTCCATTTTCAAATTTGTTACCGATCCCAAAGAATCATCGACCTAAAAAATTAACAAAAAAAAAAAAAAAAAAAAAAATCAACGACACCCTAATTTAGTTTTTAAACCTTTTCGATTTACCTTTTTCAATTTCATATTCAAATTTCGGGTAGCATTTAAACCCACTAAACCACATATAACACCTGCCGTTATGGCCATGACCACCACCGATACATCCAAAGCTGTTACCACCTTTGAAGTGGCCGATTTCATTCTAAAAGATGCTCTACATGTGTGACATTTCAGACATTTCCAAATAAAATTCATAATTTTGCGATAAAGTATTTTAAAAGCCGATTTGTGTTCGAATGTTTTTTTTAATGTTTACAGGAAAAATATTAAAGAAAGTTATAGAAAAGTAGAGAAAAGAGAGAATATAAGAGAGTTAGACATAGAATAGATAAAGGGTAGTTGTATGAGATAGCTTTAGTATAAAAGAAAGAGATTTAGAAATAAATTATTTAAAAGTTTAGCATTAGAGGGCTATTTTTAGTTGTTAAAAATAATAAAACTGATTTAGTTGGCTTTGGTTTAATTTTAAGTTATTCGTTCAACATAAAAGCCACTTTAGAGGAAAACCTTGGCTTGAAAATTTTTATAAAGCCATCACAAATTCTAGCGTAAGCCTGGTGAGCTTCTTTCACAAGCTATCGAACGACCTACACCTTTATGAAGAAAGCCGAAACTTCCAAAGTCAGCTGCATATGAAATATTAAAAATGACTTTTTGCTGGTACCCCCTCCATCAGCACGAAGCAAGAAGTAAGTGTAATGTATTGGCAGGATCGCCATGTAATGTATTGGCAGGATCGCCATGTAATGTGTTGGCAGGATCGCCATGTAATGTATTGGCAGGATCGCCATGTAATGTATTGCGTGTATGATATTTTGGTCCCTATAGCCCTTGGTTAGTTTAAATAGCTGTCAGGGTTTCAGCTAATAATTAAGGCGTTCAAAAGAACTGCCGAATTATTTTTGTTAAGACTTGGAAAATAAAAACTTAGGCAAGTTATTGCCGATTTAGCTTAGTAATTTCAAATCTGGCTTTATTAGGTTTTACATGTTCTTGTATACTAAGTTTGAAATTATTTCTTAACCTTTCTAACTTATTTTACTTATTGACAAAGTTCTATTTGTCTTTATCGTTACCATGGATATATCAAGATTTAATTGTTCTAGCCAATCAGAATGTTGGTATTTGTAAATGTACTCATTTACATCAAAACACTCAATTTGGTTTGTTTGCATTCTGATTGAGTAACTTGTATTCCCTTCCATGCATTCCTATCCCACTTGTTCTACATTTTAGTGAATGTGAGTTAATTGATAAATGCAGTTATTTGATCTATTGCATACCCTACTCTGATTTGGATTGTATGTATGAATTTCAGAGTGGGCAATGTGTGCGCAGTAGACACTTGTGAGGTACACTACATAAGGCTTAAGCTAATAGTAAATGTCCAACCCCGAAAAACTGTAACGCGGTACAGTTATGCGACGCCAAGACATTAACGAATGCAGATGAAACTTTAAACGTGCGAAGGCAGAGAAACAAAGGAGGTCTCATTGACCTTAAATAAAAATCCCTAGCCAACCTGAGTTAGATCTAAATTTTCGTGCACAAATACATATTTAATTTTCATAGGATAACTTAGTTAAAAATAGATACATAACTTAATCACCCATACGAGCATTGTAAATAACATTTCCCTCGAAATTTGTTCCCTTTTCCCTTAAAACTGTTAATTTTTTAACCCATATTATCCCAAGCATTCTTCCAGTTAGCAGATTTCAATAAAAATTGTAACACGATATGTTAATAACCTCCTAAACAATAATATTAACAAATATTATTAATAATAATAAAATAGTTGAACAAAACAAGAACAAACAGACTATTTCACTTGCTAAGTTTTACTTTACTTTACAAAGTATATTATTGTCCCACTGTTCCAATAATGGAACGGTGCATTTATGTGAAAAAAACGAAGGAGAAAAAACTAAAAATTTTGTTTTGTTTTATAACTATTTTATATATCAACTATAAATTTATGAGCACTAAAAAATATTCGTTTACATTCTGACCAAACACAAAATACCTTACATTTTGCGTCGAGACATTTACATATTTTTCGAAAAACATAAACAAACAACACGCAACAAAACAAAAATTTAGAACTGAAAAAAATAATGGCCCTTTAGCTTGTTAGGTGATCACCTTAGGGTTACCACAGCATAAAAATAATTGCGACTGCATTCACACAAAAAAAAAATAGGAATACAAAAAATAACTGCTCCAAAAATGGATCATTAGGATGCCGATACACAGAAAAAATTATTGCTGAATTATTTTCAAACAAACGCTTGTTTGAAATTTTTTTTAATTTCTACAAATTTTTTTACTGATTCAATTAATATTTTTGTTTGATTTTTAGTTTAACCAACAGAAATGTTGACAACTTTTCAAAAATTTAATAAACGCGTTATTGGTTTCAAGTTTTCATAATTTTGTATGAAATATTTAACGCTCTTTAATGTTGTCGTTTTTTGCATTTATTTTATTTGATCGTAAGCAACACTTCTTTATGTAAAATATAAAAACAACAACAAAAAACACATTCAGTCTATTTTTGGACGCTTTAAAGAAGTACAACAATAAGAAAGATGATAAAATAGCGTGGCGAGGTTTTTAGTAAAAAAAAGACAAAAACAATATTAGGTAAAAAAACCTTTTACACTTTTTAAACAACAACAACATTAGAAAAAACAAAATAAATTTTTGGTTGGTTTCAAAGTTGGTAAAAAAGAATGAAAAACAAAATCCCGTTTTCAGTTTTTAAAAAATGTTAAGTTAAATACCTACATCAAATACAAAAATAAAATGATGACGAAAAACATGTCGAGTCGGTCTGCTGCCAAGGAAAGGATACAGAAACAGTGAGTGAAGAAGAAAAACATTGTGTGCATAAACAAGACAAAAAAATGTGTCTCAAAGCCAGCCCGCGCCTCTCTGCTCTGCCTTCATCTACTTCAACAGTGCTTGCTTGTGTGCGCGTCATTGCTTGTGCAAACACTTTTTTGTTTGGTTCAGCAAAATTATTTGTTTGAAATTTGTATGATTTTCATTAAATTATTTGTTTGATTCAGTTAAATTATTTGTTTGAAAAAATCAGGGTTTTTTTCAATAAACGAAATGCAAATAAATTGTTTGAATATGCAAATTTGTTTGTAGGACCGATTTCAGACAAAAAATGTTTTGATTCTACAAATTTTTTGTTTAAATTGGAAAAATAATTTTTTCTGTGTAGGCTTGAAACCTTTTTAATACAAAATAATCACCGTTATTCTGCATTTCGATTACGTTTTCGCATTCAGTTAGAGCTTGTTCAACGATTTCGAACGTTAATGTTCGCATAGAAAATTACATTAAAAACAAAAACAATTTGTCGAATTTTGAACAGGTTTGTTACTTACTCATTACTCGAAAGGGGGTATAACAACAACAAAACTTAATCAAAAGAAAAAGAAGAATACAAGACTTGCAGTTTTGCTATGAAACATATTTAAACAGAATAGAAAAAATTAGCAATTTCGTAAACATTTTAATAAAAAAAGTTTAATTTAGTGGAAAAAAAGCAAAAATATTAGATAAATAAAATAAACAGAAATAAAACAAGTGAAAAAGTATAGTCGGTCAAGCCCGAACATATGATACCCTACATCACAGTATATAAAAAGCAATTTTTGTTAGTGTACCCTGTTTGGGACCCATGGGCAATCATGGAGCCGCCAAAGCAAAATAATGAAATGAGGTTAAGATTCATGTAAAAGTTCTTTGTGCCTAATAATATTTAGATACCTTTATCTATATGGGATTTTAGGATGGGGGTTATTACGGGACCTATGGTTAATTTTGGACCTACCAGGACAACATTTTGTCATGACATAGTAGCTATCGTAAAAGTTATTATCGCCAATTCTGTTAATACCAATTTTTATAAGGAAGTTATGGCATTAAAAGCTTTTTTCGGGAGTAGTATTTGTATGGGAGCTATGGTCAAATATGGACCAATAATATGGAAAAATAAAATTTGCTTACAGGATGTTGATTGCAATTATATAAGTTTGGACCAAATTAAATTTAAATAACAACATAAAAAAGATGGTTAATGGGCACAAAGACCCTATTCCGGAAAGAAGCCTGTATGGGGGCTGTGTGAAATTATGGACCGATTCTTCCCATTTTCAATAAGCTTGGCCCTTATGCCAATTCGAACCTATGTACCAAATTTCATTATCTCTAAAATTGCGCCCTGTACTTTGGGCACAAGGTTTACATGGACAGCCAGCCGGACAGATATCGTTAATTTGACTTAGAAAGTGTGTCTAACTCGAACTGTTTACTTAAAGGTGGTTCTAGGACCAATATTTTAAGGTGTATAATAGCCTCTCTACTATTGTGGTGTGGGTATAAAATTTTAACAGAATGCAGAAAACCAAAGTTGCCAAACGAAGAAAATTTCGATTCGAGTGGAAATCCAGAATAAGGGCGAAAAAGGTTTTCTGCTGGAAAAAACAATTAATTTAAGAATAATAATTCTCTAATTATTACAATACCTAAATATATTGTTAAAACTATTGTTTCTTTTAAGCAAAACAGCTACTTTATTTAATTACAGAATAAAATTCAAAAAGGTTCAAGCTGAAAAATAGTAAGTGAATAAAGTTTAAAATAAAATTTCGAAGTTGAAGGCGTTTGATTCTGAAAAATATATGAAAAATGTATTAAAATAATTACCTTACGGGAATTTTTGAATTGGCATCGAAAAGCAAGCCTCGGTATGTTAAAAAAACTGAAAAAATAATTGAAGTAAAAGTTTAGAAAGCAATAAAAAGTTTATAATACAGAGGAAAATCTAGACCCTGACAATAATCAATGTTTTTAAGCCACTGAAATCGAATCTGTTAGATTGCACATTTTTGTGAGATCATGCTTTAAAAAAAGCATTCCCCTATCGCGATGCATCGGACAGAGTACAACCCAATGAAAAGTATTTTACCACCATGAAAGTAAAACTCTCCACAACAACAATCTTCCTGAAAGACAGAAATCATTTGCCGCAAGAAGTATACTTCCGGAGGCCTTACGCGATTTATGTCCAACTTCTGCTCTGGGGCCTAATTCTGGCATTCGTGATCGAGTGCTTTCTCGATTCGAAAGCAATTTAGTATCTTATTATTTCAGTCAATACTGAATGAATCGGAATTATTTTTTCTGTGTTGTAAAGCATTAACTTGAGTTTCACAATACTTAAAAAATAATTTCGATTCGTTCAGTATCGACTGAAATAAAAATGCTTTCGAATCGAGAAAGTACTCGATCACGACTGCCAGAATTAGGCCCCTGGTTTAATGGTTAGTCGTATTCTATGTGTTTTCGGTAATTTTTTTGGTAGGTACCATTTCTGGGAGTACGAAGATCTCGGTCGATTGACAGCTCCTATATTCTTAAAACCCTGACGATATATCATAAAAGTTGGCTATTTTTATTAGATTTCAAAAAATATATCTAAAAATTTCATTAATATTATCAAATAAACATCTTTTTCTCAATTTAAAATTTTTTAAACAAGTTTGTTATTTTCTTGCTTTTTTAGTTAAAAAATCGCATGACATTTTTAATTTTAGGTCTTTGAGAACAATTATTTTAAATTTAAGACAATTAACTGGGGTCTAATCACCGCATACGATATCGAGCAAAATTGATCGAAATTATATATTTTGGTATCGTGAAACTCGATATCGAATGAAATGTATTGAATTTGAAATAATTGCATTCGATATCGAGTAACTTGACATTACATTTATCGAGTTTTTATTCGATACGTCAGTGTCTATCGTATGCAAAAAAATTTGATAGTTTATTCGATACGATAGTGTAGAATGCGGTGATTAGACCCCCGGTTATTCTTCTTAAACATGTTAAGAATTTGTATTGCCAACGGAAAGGTGTTTTTCGTTTATGCTAATGTTTGTTGCTTCAAATATCCATCTTCTAGTGCCAATGACTATCAATTGACCCTTAATGATTTTCTAAGTCGTTCTCGTGATGCCAATTCACCTGTAAGTTCATATCAAGTTTACGATCAAGAATTGCAATTATTATGATAATTTTATTAAATTAGCTCATCACTTTATTTGGGTCAATTCAGACGAATTTTACGACTTCGCTTTAACACGGCTCTTTTTCTTTGGAAGCGAAAGTTGTAGTAAAGAAAGAGGGTAAACAAAAAGACACTGTTTGTGTTATTCATGTCTTTTTCTCATATTTCTCTTTAAACTAATTTATTTTCTTTCTTTTTTCTAACGTTTTATTCTTTTTCTTACTTTGAAGTGACAGGTTGAAAATACAGGAGACTTCGATTATCCGTAAAACCGGATAATACATTTTTCCCGGTTAATTGAGTAACAATTTTGATTAGTATTTTTTTTGTATTTCTTTTAAAATTATAAACGAATGCTGTTGAATCTACATATCGCTTTAAAAACACTTTCGGAAAACACTTAAGTAAGCCTAAAACCGTATGGAATAGCGACAATGTAATAAAATTTCGAAACAGCCATGATAATTAATGTTACCGGTTATAAGAATAACGGATAATCGAGGCCCTACTGTAAATTAAAACTATACATTGAAGTTGCTTCAAAATTGTATTAAAACGGCCCATACACTTGCAATATTTTTGAATATGATACTCCATTTTGTCATATATTATGCAATAAGTCGCACAATGGTTTCAATTTAAATATTTCTTATTTTTCATTGAATAAAAAGGTGAACATAACCTATAGGAATAACATAAACAGCATTGTACAATGTTGCCAACACATTTCACTTTCTTTTCGTTTTGCAATAAAAATCAAAAGTCTTTTGATTGCTGCCAATATATTGTGCCACCTTCGAATATAACATACACATTGGCGATATAATTATACAATACGTAAAATTGAACAATTTTATTGCAAGTGTATGAGCCGCTTAAGAAAAAACGACATCGAAAAAGCCCTCTTATGAATTCGATATAAGTTAAATATAACCTCAACCATGTTTTTAAGGATCAGATCATATCGATTCCCCATATACATAAGTATCCTTTCCATAATGCCCAGCTAATTCTTTGTGATTATGATGTACGCTGATAGTGATGAGTCATTTAATGAAGTTTCAAACTCGTCGTTGCTTCAGATTCTATAATAAGTCCATAATTATTTACAGCACCCATGCAATTCACTAAAATCCATTTTATTGGAAGAAAATTCAGCTATAATAGTTTTAACAGAAATAAAAATAATAAACAATTTTGTAACGATAGATCCCGTGGAGGATGTTATTTTAAACATCCATCTAATCCGCAGGTATATATTGTAAGATTTAATGTCGTAAAAATGCATCATAAGCAAATTCTATGTCAACATAAACTATTTGCCAAAATAACGATTACTTAAGAAAATTTTGACTTTCAATTCGAGTACCGCTCAAAAGTTGTCCAAAGGTTATCCGGTGGTGCTTGACCGACAATATTTGCAAATTCGTTAGAATAACAGATAGCAAATTTTTAAATAGCCTAATTCTCTTTAAAAAGAATTGCAAATTTCGATATATCTTTTTGAAATTAGGATAATTCCGATTTAAATTTTTGTCTTTTTCGATTTCCTGACTTTAAATGCGAGCGTTTAAAATTTACCCATGACTGATGCTAAAGCTGAGGCATAAAATAAAAAAAATACACTTCTCTGTATTATATAGACTCCTTTGGAATTTTTACGCACAGAATATGGAGCCAACGCCAAAAATTTACTAACGAAAAATATACTTATTGAGGGTTCAGATATTTCCATTTTTGTTTTCCGGTTTTTTGTGAACTCTATCTAATTTCTTCTAGCGCTAAACTTAACACTTTAAAATTCAAATTACAACTGTAATTAAGAGTTTGGATATTCGACGTTTATTTGCGCTGCATTTTTTTCTATTTTTGTTGTAAACAAAATATCCTTGTGTGCAGATTTTTGAATGGCGTGTTTGCAAAAAAATGCAAAAATGCTTTTTAGTTATTTTTATGCAAATAACAGACATTGTTTGAAAACAGGTTGTTTTTAAGCCAAAGCCAAAAATATGTGTTGGCCAATATTAAGGGCAATGTTTTGCAAATTTAATATATTTTGCGAGTAACACTGCAGTAGTGTTGTATGTTGGGGGCCTTTAATAATAATGAAGTAATTTGTCCACTTTATCAAGTGGACAAACTGCGTCGGCATATTTGCTCATCTAGCCCCTGATAATATCGGAGTAAGGGTTTTGTTATATATGTGATCAAGCTAAGCGTGAGTACCTGCTAATGCGAACTAACCTTAAAGTGTTTTTAACATGAAATGGACACAATACGTTCACTTAAGCACCGAGTGCTCAGTTCCTTAGCATTATCCAGATACAATGTAAAGGATTAAGGGCCTAACCCCAAAGTTATCAAAAACACTGAGTGCCTTCAAATGCATCTACCCATGTGTGATTGGAACATTAAACAACACACTCTGCTGGCAAATTTATGTGTATAATGTGGCAGGATCAGAACACTCAGTCCACATTTAGGAGCTAACAAACCTCAACTGCAGTTTCTGCACAAAGGCAAAGGCAGCACAAAGGCAGATCCGCCAGCAGGCTGAACTTCCCCAATTAGGGGCGAAAATAAGCCCTTTATGTTAATTTTTTAGGATCCACCTTTACGCGATTTTTGATTAAAACAAAAGCACATACGTGATTTCCGAAGGCACATCACCAATAACGAATCCAGTGCCCATGTTCTGTAACTCTCGCGTCGAGAAACTTTTCGATTGAAATGTGAGAATTGAAACAAAAATGCCATAAATTGAAACAAACAACGGTTTTTCTCAATTTACTTCGTCTGTAAGATTTTTTGCGAGTATTAGCTGTCACGTAAGGAAATTACTTGTCAATTTACAGAAAAAGTGTGTCTGTAAAATTTCTGTGAGATTTCTGTGCTTTGAACTGTCAAATAAACCCACGAATAAAAACGGGGCGAGAAAAAATTTCAACACTAAAAAACATATTTAAAATGCAAAGATAATAAGAATAATATTTTGCTCTTGGCAATCAGCAAACATTAAAGTCGCACTTTACATTATTTAGTATATCCGAAGGTTGTATTTTCGCCGCCGTCGGTGAAAATTGTTCAAATTTAGTAAATTTAGGTCGCAGTCAACGATATGTGTGACTGGCGTTCTCAACATCTGCAATGTCACATCGGCTTCGACTGCAATGTTATGACATTTATAATGTAACGACGTAATAACTTTTAATAGTTTTCGACATGAGCTACAGAAGCACTTTTTTCTAACTTTTTTGTTTCACATCTTTTCGATGCGTGAAATTCTCACTAAAGCTATAGAACTTGGGTACAGGACTCAAGTCCCAGCAGCTATTGGTTACCTTGGTAAAACATTGAACTCTGATCAGCCGTGATCTCAGCAAGATCTATTTATAAAATAGAATCAATTTTTCAATAAATTTAAAATTAATGCCTTATTGAAAATAAGTCTAAAGCCTAAGGACATACATAATTCAGTCGTTAAGCCCTAAAAGTATTTCTGATCGATTTGCGATTGTTTTGAACATTACTAGATTTCAAATAACGTGATTTAAAAAAAATCACATGTTCTTATTAAACCACACGTGTGATATTGTGGTGTTCCGTTTTTTTATTTTTCGGTGTTATTTTTGATTGCCGAAATCAAACCGTAAAAAAACAAAAACGGTGTGATTTTCGGAACATCTCAAAATCACACGTCTTATTTTAAAAGCACGTGATTTAGAAATCACTCGATTTTCAGAAGAGTTCTGAGATAACAATAAAAATAAAATTTACTACTATTTTATTGGAAGAGTGCTGTAAATTTGACAAGGTGGCACAGGCTTGTATGTTTTCTTAGTGCCAGGGGAAAGTCGTCAACATTTGACCCCTTTTCTTTTTTTTTTTTTTAATACACAAATATGAAAACAAATAGCAATTTGTTTTATTGAAAATAATAAAATTATTAAATGATAAGTACGGGCTGATGAGTTGACCTAGTTTGTAAAGTCAAAAACTATATGATAAAGAAACGTGTTAAATTCAGCAGACATTTGTAAAACTGCGTCTTTATTTCTTAAGGGCAACCAGGCCGTCCTTGTTTGTCTGCTTTAAGGCCCAACCATAATGTGCTTAAGTTGGCTTAAGTAAATGTACGAATACATGTAAATCATATGAGGCAAACCATGTTCGTTTTACGTTTCGTCCGCATTGGTTAATGGTTTAGCGACGCGCTAATGTTACACCTAACTGTAACAGTACAGTCTTTCGGAGTTCAACATTAACCATTCGTTTTAAACCGGAAATTTATATGGTGTACTAACAACAAAAACTTATTGTAATATTTATAAGCGGCCGATATTGAAAATTTTGGCTTCCTACATGAAAGTGTAGACCGTTCGATAGCTTGTGGAGAAGATTCGTGCAAATTTTAAGCCCCAATAATTTCTTTTCAGCGTATTTGCTGTTAAAGGGTTAACTAAATAACTAAAAACCAAACAAAACTCAGTCGAAATATGTTTAATACACAAACCGAAATCACCAAAAATGTTTGAAATTATCGGTCTAAAACAGTTTACATCCGCAAATAAGTAAATCACTTTTTGCCAGTGTTCAAAAATAAACAGAACATTATTTAGCGTTCGGCTTGTGTAGACGAACACAACCCCTAATAACGTTCGTAATTATTTTCAAGAAAGAACCGAACATAATATAGTGTTCTGTTCTTCGTTAAAAAATTGGACAATTGTAGTGATACTGTAGACAAACATTATATTTTAATGTTCTATAATGTTTATTTTTTTACAGTGATAAAAAAAATTGAACAAACTAACAATTTTAGCAACGACCGCAGTACGAACAGCTTGTGTGTGTATTGTGTATATGTTTAGTTTGTGTAAAATTACTTTCCTGGCTTTTTGTTTTTTTTTTCGTATGTGTATTTCGCTTTTGTACCGAACCGAACACGATGAAGTTTGTGGTTAAAAAAAACCGAACGGAATTAAATGTTCTCATCTTTTTGTGGAGTTGGATAAGAACAGTATTATTTTTGTGTTCGAAAGATGGCAAACAGGGAAACGTTATTTTTTAATGATGTACTACACAAACACTATTAGCGTTTGTGGGTTCCACAAATCTACCGAACCGAACACTAGGGAGCGATATTTAGTTTTTATTTTCGAACACTGCTTTTAACACAAATGCTTAACAGATAAAAACCCAATTTTATGTTAATTGCCGCTCCTGCACTGCTTTTGATAGTATTTTTTTTTTTTTATAAAATTATCATAAATAATGAACTTTTTATCAGTAGAATACTAAATAAATAGGACCTCTAGGAAATTCTGGTAGGGTAATAGGGGCTTGGGAATTATAAAGAGAAATGTTTCAGGGTATTGTCTTCTTAGATTTGGAGGTAATATAGGGCAAATTGATCAGATCAGCTATTTAATAATTAGTTTAAAATGGCTTAACGGAGGCAACATGTAAAGATTAAGGTTAAAGATTTACCAAACAATTTTAATTTATTCTTATTTTAATTTCTTCTTTTCCTCACTATTTTCATTTTATATTTTCTTCTTTTAAAAATAAGACCATAAGGGTCTTCTTATAAAAGTGAATTTTTTGTAGCACCCTACTGTTTTCACACCTTGAGTAGAAAAGTTAAATAAATAATGTCTCTGCCAGTGTCCCCTAATTAAATATCTTTATGGTTGTTATCACCTTTTCGTATATTTTTTTATACCCTCCACCACTAGTGGTGAATGAGGGTATACTTAGTTTGTCATTCCGTATGAAACTTTTTTAATATTTCTTTCGGGGTCTTGAGTAATTCTAAGTCGATTGAGCCATGCCCATCTGTCTTCCTGCCTGTCCGCCTGTTGAAAACACGCTCACTTTAAGACCACTTAACAGAAAAGAACAATATTGGTGCCAAATGCTTTTTAGTTCTCCTAAGCAGTTTGGTTTTAAAAATCCAGCATGATTTTATTAATCTAATGCCCAATTTTAAGGATTGATTTTAAAACACATCTATGTTTAAAATCGTTTTAAATACAAGACTTAAATGTAACTTAATTCACCGATGTGGTACATTTAAATTCATTTTAAGTTTCCATTGGAAAAACTTAGCAAGGTGGTCTCAATATTAAACCAATACAACAACAACAGGCAAAGCAATAGCAGACAACTGTTTTTTGTGGCCACCTTGTAAATTATGATATTTTTTTTGTATTTAGTAGTGCTACCATACTTTTATCTTAATTAAATAAGACTTTTTAAACAAAACTCAAAAAATCATCTGTATTTAAATATTATCCTGAAAATTGGGCATAAATGTGGAATTACCTTCCTAACAAAATTTATATTTTCGTTACAAATTAACATAAATAAGTGACAGAATGCACCAATTCTTATTAAATTTTTCAATATTCTCGTTGAAGGGTATTCAAGATTCCGCACACCCGTATATAGTCCTTTAACTTGTTTGCTATTGTAAATAATTATTAAAGCTAAATTAAGTACAAGAGTTATAGTTAAAACGACCACTTAATGTAAAAACATTTATGGACAATTTTAATATTAAGTTTATTACACCAATATAATTAAACGTTATATTTTTTTTTTAATAAACAAACAAAAGCTTTATTTGTTTACCATTAAAACTAACAACTATTTACCAAAATCATGACAGTTGGGTTTATTATAAGGTTATAATAACGTGTTATAGGTAAAAATTGGATAATGAGTTTGAAAATTATAATTTTAGGACAAATATTTTATTGTAGAGAGTTGAGTAGTTAACCTTGAAATATTTAAACATATTTCAAAATTATAAAAATTTAGTTAAAATTAATTCAAGAAAATAAAGTTTTGATTAAGGAAATCCGACCATGAATATAAAACAAGTTAAGAGTGCTATATTCGGCTGTGCCGAAACCTCGATGCCTTCCGCCGTCAGTTACAATAATTTAGAATTGGTTTTTATATGGGATCTTTAAATTATTTGGCAATCTTTTTAAAAAGAAAGTGTTGTGCTTTTTGTACTTTTATTTCTGGTCATATACTTTATTTGAACTAATTTCAATAAATTATCATAATTCTTAACAGTTTTAGACGTACAAAAATGATTTTCAGCAGTGAAATTTATATTGGACCCATGGTAATTGTGGATCAATCATCACAAAACTCTGTAGAGAGATTTCTAGTTTTATATACATATTAAGGTCTTGCATATTAAAGTCTGCTTAATATTGGGCCTAAGGTAAGTTATGGACCGATTATTAAAAAACTGCACCGTCTCAAGATTATTCACAATTATGCAGTTTTATTCGGACAGAAACATAAATGCTGGCGCTTTTATATTAAAAAAAAAAAACAAAAACAAAAATTTAAACAAATTTTTTTTTTTGTTTTTGAAGGGGTTACTTGAAAAAATCCTGTAAAATAAATAAGAAAAGCACCCAAAAAAAAACTGCATAGTAATTATATTTAAATTCAAGAGGTATTTAATATAAAAGAATAGGATTTTGGAAATAAATTAGAAAGGATTTTAGTCATCATGAACTGTGACTTTTTGTAAAAAAAAAAACAAGTGACAAAGTGAATTTTTGTTAAAAATTTGACTTTTTGTGAAAAAAGTGAATTATTGTCAAAAATTTATAAAATTTTTTAGCTAAATTTGAATAAATTTTACCACAATATCTATATTTATTAGTGTCGTATTTAAAGACCAAAAAATACTGAAAAATCACCCAAGTTTTATTTTCCAATTTTTATTTAATACTTTTTATACCCTCCACCACAAAAAGTTGTGAAGAGGGTATACTAAGTTTGTCATTCCGTGTTAAACTTTTTTATTATTCATCTCAGATCCTACATTATTTCATATATATATTCTGGCTCCTTGAGTAATTTTAAGTCGATTTAGCCATGTCCGTCTGTCTGTCCGTCTGTTAAAAACACGCTTACTTTCGAAAAACTCAAAAGAAATAAACAAACTTGGTAGTTATCCTAAGCATTTTAGGATTAAAATCCAGCGAAATCGGTTCAGTAGGATCAGAGCTATGAATCAAAATGTGGAACCACCACTTTTAATAATTGATAATTTTGTTACAAAAACTAACATAATGGTCGAATAATGGACGAAATGATATGAGATTTTGCAAAATTTGGTTTTATTCGACTACAAATCACACTGTAACATTTCGTGAAGATCGGTCCATAATTTACCCTAGGCCCCATAGAAACCCAACTCCCGGAAAAGAGTTAAGTACGTCTAAAACCTTAATTATTAATGCTATCATAACAAAATTTGGCATGTCACAGTTTTTTAGGACTAGAAACGACACTGTGAAATTTCATGAAGATCGGTCCATAATTTACCCAAGGCCCCATATAAACCCTACTCCCTGAAAACAGTTAAGTACGCCTAAAACCGTAATTATGGATGCTATCATAACAAAATTTGCCACGTCACAGTTTTTTAGGACTAGAAATCATTAAGATCGGTCCATAATTTACTATAGGCCACATTTAAAGCCCACTCTGGTTAATTAATTAAATATGTTGTGGTAAAATTTCTTCCAAAAAAATTTTTTTTCAAAAGATTGATCAAATAGCTATTGAAGCACTTGGGGCAAATTTTGCTAACACCAGTAGGTAATAAGTAGGGCAACCAAAAAAAGCAAATGATTATTTTTTGGTTTACAAGATAGAAAGATTTTGATTGAACACAAATTTCGATCTTAAAAAAACAAAGAAAATGAGCTATATTTGTTAGGGCTTTTTTTGGCAATATCGGCTTTTTTTTAGTTATTTTTGCGATATCGGCTTTTTTACTTATTTTGCCATTTTAAGATAATTTTTCATTTTTTTATATACGAAAAAAACTTATTTAATAAAACTTTGCAAAAATCGTTATTATTATTTTTTTTTTATGTGCAACTTTTTTTTATAAATACTAAAAAATCAACCATTTCTGTTCTGTAACAACTCTGGTTAAAAAAATCGTTCAACGTTATTTTGTGCTTCCCTTGAAAAATATCATCCCAAAAACCTATATTATCTCTGTATGTTATTATACCTACACTAAATAATGGAGAGGGTATTATGCATTTGTGCTGATGTGTGAAACACCTTAAAATATGGGATCTAAAGTATACCGATCAACTCAGAATCACTTTCTGAGTCGATCTAACGATGTCCGTCCGGCTGGCTGGCTGTCCATGTAACCTCGTGCGCAAAGTACTGGTCGCAATTTTAAAGATAATTTAATGAAATTTGGTACGTGGGTGCTAATTGGCACAAGGGCGAATCGGTCCATAATTTAATATAGCCCCAATACAAACTGCTTTCCGGAAGAGGGTCTTTGTGCCCACTATCAAACCAATTTTTATGCAATTTAAGACATGTAGATAGATCCATATTTATATGGACACATAAGATATGCATTTTTTAAAAAATAGGATCATGAGGGGAGATAGGGTCAATTTCTGCCCATCAGTAACTATTCAACCGATTTTAGTGAAATTTTAAACATAGATAAATCCATACTCATGTAGCCGTACACTCTCGAAACTTGCTTGTTTACTGTGGTGTTCGGTATCATACGGCCGGGCTTGACCGACTATACTTTCTTACTTGATTTTTATGTTACTTTGTCTTAGCGGTACTGTAACGTACTTTTTATAGTGTTGTGTATAATTTTTATGTGTTTATGTTTTTAGTATTAAGCCTTTTTATCAACTTATTTTATTATTTGCTTGTTTAAGTTCTTTTCTCTCGAAAATTCCATAGCTGTATTCTTACGAACAAATTCCTCAGTCTGTAACGTATTTTATCATCATACTTTGTAACGTCTTATTTATTTTTAAATATAGGTTTTGTATAAAGTAACGTCTGTTAGTTCCCCTTCTCTCTGTTTTGGTATAGAAATGTCTTATTTTTTTGCTTTTTTTTTAATATAGTTTTAGCTATAAAGAATTTCTCTGTATATCAAATATTGTTAGTTTCTGCAAATTTTGGGGTATTACACGAAGTTGTTACAAAATTGGAAACAAAAAATTTTTCATTGGTTTTTTAAGTGAACATAGTTATGGACCGTAAGAAAAATGTCCCGAGTTACAAGGGATAAAGAAGACAAAGTTAATACAAAATTTAAATCAGTTTCATTCAAAACTAAAGGATTTTCGGTATTAAAAGATATTGGGGATATTTTGGGAGGCAAGCGGAATTATGAGTCCAATATACTTCAGAGCAAATACTCAATTTTAAATATGCTCCCTTAACATCTGTAGACGTAGGAAGAACTTTTTCTATGTACAAAAACTTGCTGACTCCAAGCAGACATAGTTTTCTTTTCGAAAATTTATTGCATCAACTTATAATATACTATTTTTTTCAAAAGATTGATCAAATAGCTATCGAAGCTACTTGGGACAAATTTTGCTAACACCAATAGGTAATAAGTTACATGGATGAGAAAGAACACCTATATGTCCAAAATGTCAAACTTTGACCCCTCTCTAACTCAGAAACTTTTTGACCGATCTTGTTGAAAATTTGTGTCTTAACTACTATCCAATAGGACTAACCTTTCATCCAAATCGGAAGACATCGATTTAAAAATTGGGTCACTGAACATGAAATCCCCCATATGAATATCAATTAAGGTGCTTTTAGACGATCTGTATTTTTCAGTGGGCTTGTCAGATGTAAAATCCATATGAAATCGCACATGTCTGTCAAAATTGACAAATACATAAGGTTTATAATTTTTGTTTTCACACGTTCGCTTTTGGTTTCATCTGACATAACCTAAAATCTTTCAAAACAGCAAATTATTTACATATTTATATTTTTATTCACTTTTAATTATATTTTTGAGTTTATTAAAAATGTTGTTTTTTTAAAGAATATGTGTAAACGTTAATAAAACACATATAAAATATTTTTTTTCATGATATTTCTTTTTTATTATAAAGTTTGAACGTTGACAGTATGTGTGAAACACTATATCATTTGAAAAACCACCACGCGAAGTGTTGCAAGCATACTACAAAAATTGTGATTCTGGCACAGCCACATATCGTGCTTTAAGAGCAGATTATGGTTTACATAATCGTCCAACTACGCAAGCAATTGGAAAAATTGTGAAGAAATTTGAAGAGACTGGAGTGGTTACAGATATTGTAAGGCCAGTGCATCATCGTTTCGCTCGTTCCGCTGAAAATATCGCTGCTGTAAGTGAAAGTGCTGCCGAAGACCCGAATGTGTCGATTCCTCGCCGTTCTCAGGAATTAGGACTGTATGGTCGTATGATAACCGACTTTTTTTTGCCTGCTATTGAAGAATACGACTTGGAAAATAAGTGGTTTCAACAAGACGGTGCCACATGCCACACAACTCGAGCGAATATGGCTTTATTGCAAGAGACATTTCCTGGCCGTGTAATTTCTCGTCGTAGCGACATCAACTGGCCACCAAGATCATGCGATTTGGCACTATTAGACTTTTTTTGTGGGGCTACGCGAAAGACCGTGTTTATGCAGATATGTAAACCTTTAACTCTTGAGCTCTTGAGTTATGGCTGAGATACCGCCCAATATGTGTCAAAAAGTGGTCCAAAATTACCTCAAAAGAATCAATGCTTGCAACACTTCGCGTGGTGGTCATTTAAATGATATAGTGTTTCACACATAATGTCAACGTTCAAACTTTATAATAAAAAAGAAATATCATGAAAAAAAATATTTTATATGTTTTATTTCCGTTTACTTTTGAAACCGCAAACTGGATAATAATGATATCATATAATGATAAAACCTAGGTCGAGTTAAGTTGCACTGCAACTAACATTTTCAGCGGATTGTCGCTTTCTATTAAACGGGGTCTCAACTTTTGAAAGCTCTTATTGTCGTATAAATAATGGCTTATTTTGAATTGCATTCCAGAGAAGTGACGGAATATTGAATATTTTCTTTTATAAACTTAATTTCGTTTAACCCTACACGCAAAACCTTCGAGCTTACCCCTTTAAGCCTAACCATTTGTCGTTTTGACGAGCACTTTTTGGGCGCATAATATCGGTTGTAAATTCAAATAATTTTTTATTTCTAATACATATGTACGTATCTTTAGCAAGAACTTTGTTAGTAAATAAAACAATTATGTATTTCTATTTAATTACATGTGTATTTATTATAATCCATTTTTTCAAAAAGCACTATTTTTTGTTGAGTTTATAGAATTGCGTGCAGAAATCAATTTTATGCTCACCACAAATTTTGATCATGTTATATCACCAGACATGTGCTTATGCGCCGGATTTGGTTGCCACACACAAGAGCTCGGGGAAATCTAAGTTGGCAAGGAACTTTGTGGCGTTCGGGGCACGTGCAAAAAAATATATAGCGATATTTGTTTACGGTGTTCATCGTTTTGACGAAGGTGCCACAAGGTGGTCATTTCGTTCGTTTTTCTAAAACATTAATCTAAGATCTAAGTATATATATTCTGGGTCCTTATAAGTAGCGAAGTAAATATAACGATGTCCGCCTGCCTGTTGAAATGGTGTTTCCGAAGGCCCAGAAATAATGGTTACTAGGTTGTTATATATTTATGACACATTTGGTCCGTTACATGCAGACTGACGGGTCCACTTATGTCTGAGCAAAAAACCATGACTGCCTCTAATTTTACTGATAAATCCCTTGTTGTTTGTTTTTTCTGTATGTCTGGAGGACGGCAAGAGCCAAAGTTTCCAAATAAGGTACAAGCATCTCAGTTATTAATACACAACTTCCGACAAAATGTGAACGGGATTGGAAAAATGTACTTCCCATACAAAGACGTTATAGGTTTCTGTATATCTGGAGAACGGCAAGAGCAAAAGTTTTAAAATTAGGTGTAAGCATTATGGTTATTGATACACAACATCCGTGGGCGAGATAAGAGAAGTCGACGAGGCACAAAATACCTATGTGTATTTGTTTATATCTAAAGAACGGTATCTATAATTTATTTTTGTTTTTTATCCCCCATGCTACTTAATATTAATTTATAGAACTGATCTTTTGCCAAATAATTATTGGGATAGTCCCGATACTTTTTTATATTTTGTTTTGATATTATATTTCTTCATTATTGCCTTTTTATTTGATTTAATGGTTAAAAATCAGTCCATATTTCACTCTGCATACGTTATTAAAAAATAGTAAGGTTACATATAATTTATTTTTAAATATTTAAACTCAGCCATTGCTATTTTGGAATTGCATAAAAATAACCAAATAAGTAGCGATTGCTGAAGCCAACTGAAAAAAATAGAAAGAATTCCATTTAAAATGTAATTTATATACAATATATTAACCCTAGAGTACTAATGATCGACGTTTCGACGAGCATCGCTTCCTTTTAATTAATTTACTTTTAAATGGGTGTGTCTAACACTCTCAAATTTTGTATGCTGTTAGTAGATGATTTACTTTTGCTGTGTGTAATTGTGTTTTTTGAATTGCGTTGCTGAAACATTGCTTTTATTGGTTTTGTACTCGTCGAATCGTCGATGGTTAGTATTAACGTGACTTTTATTTTTCAACTTTGTGAGCAAATATTGCAAATGTTGTTACTTCAAACAATAGTGGCACCAATGTCCAGCTTAGGAGAAAATAAAAAAGAACACAAATGAAGTATGTGTAGATCATGCCCATACGAAAAAATGACGAATGTCAAAATCAAAATGTGATATATGCGAAAAACCCATATGAGGAGAGCACAAAGTTGAACTTTGTGACTCTGGCTCAAAGTGTTATTTAAAAAAAAAATTTTTTATTTTTTTTTAAAGACAAAAATGTCTTTTTTAAGTTTTGATTCTTTTTTAGTTTTTCAGTTTTCCTAACAATATTTTATAGGTAATTTTTTATGATCCCAAAAATATGTGCAACATAAAATAAAAAAGTTCTAAAATTAAATATTTCGTTTATCTATATGAATTAAAATAAAATTATTTTTTTATATAAACTTATAAGGTGCCATAATGAATAATAACATTTATTGAAAAAGTATATTTGCTTTTAAGCCAAAGTTATAGGCAGTTAAAAAATACATCGTCGAATCGACGATCATTAGTTACAACGTACGTAAAATATGGTTCGTACTCTAGGGTTAATTAATGTGTCGATTATGTATGGCAACTGAACTTCGATACGTTGTCAAATGGGAACCGAAAAAATTTTACAAATTAAAGGGCTTAATAAAACGCACACATGGAGTGGCAAACATGCTTCAAAAATATAAAAATGTTTTAATATTTGCTAGACATGTTGGATATTTTTACAACTTTTTATAGTGTCTAGTGCTAAATGTAATTAATCATTTCAGTTAGAATTTTGCAGAGTAAAGAAGTAGAAGCATTAAAATCATTTTCAGACGTTACTTCAAGCACCTTTGTTTGCCCCAAAACAGTTCGTTCTTTAACCCCGGTTCTCCACGTAGCAATATTTGTTGCGGCTTACGTCAAATTTGATTGATCCATTAAATTTGCAACATGTGGACCGCATATTGCCATGAGTGGCAAACCATTGCGCATTGATTGCTCTTCTGATTGCTTGAGCTACTATTGCTTAAGGCCTTATGACACTTCATTTTTAATGCATTGTTCAAGTTTTGGTGAACAATGCAAATATAATGTAATAGAAAAATTGACCAAGTGCAAAGAGTTCAGCTGTATGTGATGAATAGCCAAACTGTCAAACATTTTAAAAAAGTTATCGATAAAAAAATAAGTTATGCCCAGTGTTTAAAAAGCTGCAGTTGAGATAGTAAAAGTTATAAGATTGTGCTTAAACTTCGACTTCTTCATTTGCCATTGGACAAAAATAAACTGTTGCCCTAACTCCTAATTCATTAAATGAAAACAGTCGCAGTCAAGGCAAAAGCAAAAAACGAAAAGTTGTACACAACAAAGAACCTCGACAGTCGACATGTTCGGATGTGTTTGGATTGACAGACTGAAACTTTAAAAAATCCCGTAGTTAACGAAGATGGGACAGAAAGTGCTCAACTCTCTCCAACTCCTCTGGGCTCTCACACAACTTACCTATATCCGACAAGTCAGATACCAATCTAACCGTCATCATGCCTATCATACAGTGGCTCGTGGTAATTGCTTTCATGGGATTTCCTAAGCACCGGCCACAGCTCACGTGATACCCTGCAGTCCGTACGGTTCCTAAGATTTCTCCTAGAGCCCTCCTGCAAAACCTGGAGTTCACATAACGTCCCATTAAGGCCCTTGCAATGTTGCTCTCTACCAACTCCACGGCCCAACAAATCCCCAGAACCTCCGCCTGAAATACACTGTAGGACGAATAAAGACAATTCTATTTGTTGGACTGACAAGTCTCGTGTCTCGTGGTAATTTGATCAATTTTTTTAATCAAGTTAAGAGAGAAATTTATTATTTGGCAACTAAAATCGACATTAGTTTTCATCTGAAATATATTGTCGGCAACTTGCAACTAAACTAAAGTTTAGTTGCCATTTATAATCGACCCATAAGAACTATAATTTGTTTAAGAACTTTGTCAACAATTCCCACTTACCGAAGTCAAAAGCTGACGATTTACTTGGCATAGACCACAAGCTGAAAATCCGCTATCAAACACCAGTAATTGTTGCCAAAACTTTTTAACCTTAAAAAAATATTTTGAAAAAGAAATTTTCTAAAATGTTTTCTAATATTTTCGCAAAATCTTAACCTCTTCTATTAAAATGGAATCATGCACTGTACGTTCTATTTTTGAAACAATATGTATTGTTTTTCTTGATTCCCTGGTAATACGATGACAAGGTTCCACAACCATTAGTAAGCGGCAAGAGTGAAATAATATCCATACAATTTGTTGCCAAACATAACCATTATCCTTTTTACTAAGAAGTTCAATAAAGAGGAAATAAAAGGTGGCCACCAGGTGCAGAAGACCGGAGATCAGTATAAATAAGACAGCCATACCATAAGCACTGAAAAGAAATTATGATTTTATTTTTTTAAGTGGCTCTAATTTAGAATAACCTTTTAGATTTTAAAATAGCACCTACCTTGATACTATATTTACACATTCGCCTAAAGTTTCATGGCATTCGGCTAATACTTTTAATAACAGTGATTTATTTTTGGCTTTTTTTTTTATTAAAAATTAGAAAGTTATAAAACAAAAAATAAAAAATCAAGATAAATTATTCACCTGAATTTTGATAACTTTCCGAGGCCACTTTCCGATAACTTTCCGAGGCCAATTTCGATAAACTGTCATGTAAATTGGGCGTATTTAAAGTTGTCGTTTTAACCGTAGTGATCTTAAGTTTTTCCTGATTTTGTAAAGTTTTATTGCCATCAGCTTTAAACAAAAATATATTATTACCATTTCTGAAAAAAAAATTAATTTCAATACCTGGCAGATATGAAGTTTTTAGCATAGAATTTAAAGCTTCAAAACGTCTGGCCAAGCCCAAAGATGTATTAGCGAAATTTATGTGCAAACCAGTAAATATAAAGTACAAACTGTAGAATGATATATACCACTGGGCATTTAAAGCTGTTAAAATTAAGAAAAAGAATCTGAGAATTATTTATTTTTATAAGAACTTTTACAAAAAAGCTTTATTGGAATTTACCTCGTAGAATTCATACGAAAAAAAAATAAAAAATAATTAAGAAAAAGATTTATGGCCAATTTCACCAATTCTCAGGCCTGTCTCAGTAATCAATTCCGATCGAATGTGGAAGTGATTTCGTATTTTTCTTCACATAAAACAAAATCACTTTCGATCGGAATTTATTTCGGTGACAGGCCGGACTATTTAAATATTAATTCATATTTAAATATAGTTTTTTAATCCAAATTTTGATATTTTAATTAGGCTAAAGTTCATCAAATTTAATTTTCATTTAATTATTTTTATGAAAAAAGGAATTTCACAACATAAAATTAATTAAAATTTATTGATAATTTTTCATTCTTGACTGATAGTTTTTTTATATAAAGATTATTCACATCACAAGTTGCACCCTTGCAAAAAAGCAAAAGTGCAAAAACATAACAACAACCACAAAGACAATTATTTACGCACAACTAAGTGTCTGTGTGGTTGTTGTTATATTTTTGCACTTTTGCTTTTTGGCAATGGTGCAACTTGTGACGTGAATACCCCCATAATTTTATTTTTACTTCACATGAAAAACGAATTTTAAACATAAATTGATATCTAAATAAATTGGTGAAATCGGCCATTAGAAGATTTAAATATATATAATATATACACATGATTACAGATTTTTAATTGTTATCCGATTAAAGTTGTTTATACATTCCATAAAAAAAATTCATTTCAATAAAAAATCAAATTTTAAAAAATAATAATTTTGCACTAAACTCTATCTAATTAGTCAAAATTATTATTATTAAAATTAAATTCAGATCCCATTAATCTCCTCTAACTGAAATGGCTGATTTTACCAGTTTATGTTTAAAATTATGTGAAAAACTATATTTAAATATGAATTAATATTTAAATAGAATTGGTGAAATTGGCCATAAGTATCAAAAACAAACTTAACACTCGCAATCTTTATATAAATGTTTAAAGGGCAATCAGCCCTTCCTTGTTTGTCTGCCTTTAATGCGTTTCATTTCGCATTGGCTAATGTTTTGGCGTCGTATAAATCTACCGAGTTGCAGATTTTTTTTGGCTTCGACATTAAACATTGGCATTTGTTTTTAACCTTTTATCTGGTGGAGCACCAAATAAAACTCTGATTTGACTGATTCATATAACTCATATGAATCACTGTTAAAATACCATTTAAAACTCAAATTGATTATTGCTGAATATCATAATACTCAAGAGTGAAAGTATTTAGGGCCAAATACACTTGTCAAATACTTGTCCAGCCGGCGAATTCAATGTGTACGTGTGCTGGACGTAATATTTGCCGTCATAACTAAATTTTTTAATTTTTCATCCAGCATTGTCGGTGTGACACATACAAACACATTTTCACTAATACTACCACAATGCTTGTTGAGTATTTTGATCAGTGTATTTGGGCCTTTAGGCTTTATAGACGAAGGTGTACGTCGAACGAATATTTTAGAGAAAGCTCCTTTTTCGTGTAATACTACACTGAAAGAATTTTCTTAAGAATACCAATGAATTTTGACATTAACCCCATGAAAAATTGAGTTAAAAAGGAACCTTCGTTGGATCAATGAAACCAGTTTCATTTAAATGTATTTAATGAAACCTGTTTCATTTAAATGTATTTAATGAAACATTACATTAGATCTATGAATGTTATTCATTGGATGAATACTTTAAAAAAAAAAAAAATAATAATAAAAAATATTTAATTTTTTAATTTTTTTTTTTAATCAAAGTTGTTCTTTTCTTATTCAACTTTTTTTTTTAACCAGAGTCGCTGTAGGGAATCGATCACGCAACCTCGGCGCTGATAGACTTTATTTATTTTATTTTTTTTTTTGAATTTTTTTTTTTATAATCAAAGTTGTTCTTATTCAACTTTTTTTTTTTAACCCTCGCAACCTCGGCGCTGATAGACTAGCTCACTACCAGCAAGCCTACTGGGGCAGTGTAGTTTTTGAATAAAAAAAACTATGTTTTTTACCACTACTCAATTAAGAGCGTAAATATGAGATTAAATTGCCCATAAGAACAAAAACAACGTTGATTTTTTTTTGCTAACGCATAATAAAAAAAGACCACATAAAGAGAGAACAAAGAAAACTAAAAACATACCTATTTATGGATTGAAAGTTTTTGTTTCATTACTATAATGACATTTTCATTATCATAATGAAAATTTAAATTTATGAAGGCATGCTTTTTCGAAATATTTTTATACTTTTAATTATTGAGACTATAGAGTTATATCAATGTTAAAAATAATTTTTTTTTTCAATTATTGAAATATGTTGCTTTTATAAAAACATTTTTGATTTCATAAATTTTATGGCATATTACATTAGATATATGAAATAATTAAATCTAACATTTTTTAATTAACAATTAAACATATTTTTAAGGAAACTATAATTCTGTATTAATTAATGAAAATAGTTATGTTTGTATATTGTTTTTTTATGTTCCCAATTAAAATTTTTTGTTTAACTTGGACAAACTTTAGTTTTCATATTTCCAATGAAAATTTTTAACGTAATGACGAAATCCAATGAATCGATTTTAACGAAAATACTTCATTATAACTACGAAATTCCATTTGGACAATGAAAATTTTCATTTAACCAGTGAAATTTTTTTTATGAAAACAATTCATTAAATATGTAAAGCATTTTTCTTTCATTGTATAAAAGAAAGATTAAAAATAAACAAAATTTCGTTGCAACAGTCAGTCAATAATTTACAATTGTTCTAATATTAGACCCAATCATGGCTTTAAACTACAATAGTCTTAAGAATATTTTCATAATTGGCTTTTATATGACATTTATACCCGAAAATTGCTTCAAATCGCCGTTAACCTTTTAAAAGTATTATTTAGTTTCGGCATAAAGTTTTGCAAGATTATATTTTACGAAAAATTAAATTAGTTTTTTAAATCTGGTAGAATATATCTGTGGCATTTTGACAAAACATCTTAAGTCGAGATAAGATAGCAAAAAAGTTTTTAAAAAAAAGGTCGGTGAAGAAATCATTTTTATTAAATAACACAGTGCAACACGTTATAAAGAACAAAAATTGTGAAGATAAAGTTTTTTGATTTTATATGTCAAGAGCTACAACTTTGTCTCGGAGGGTAAATCAAAATTCCGAACGGTTTGCAAGATATGAGCCTGAGAAAATTATCACTTTTTTGCAAAAATGACACCGAGGCCCCAAATCTTTTGGGGCCCATAAAAAAAGTGCATGACTTTGGGCAAAAATGGGAGACTCGGGTCTTTTTTTTTTGTCTTTTATCACGTAGTGGTGTCCGTACATGTTTTTTTTTCCATGACTTAAAAAATAACAGACAGTGTAATAAAATAAACCAAAATTAAAGAAAAATTTCGTTTATAATACAAAATTTTACAAACGTCAACAAAATGTTTTTGAATGAAAATTCGTATGATTAACAACATTTTTTTCAACCTTTTAAATTTGACTGAAGATGTTTTGTCAAAATGCCACAGATATGGTTATAGGAGAAGAAAACTACGGTCATTCTTGCAACGTAATTAGTGCAGAGCGTCATAAATATTTTCGGAACCTTTAAAAAAGCCTTGGTGTTGTTATAACAATTTTTTTTAACTTGTAGATTCTGAGACCATGTTCGGTCGGGTCGGGAAATTTTGCTAATTGCACTGGATTAGTCCATAAAGCCGTTTGAAAAAGTTCAATGAAAATGCGGAGGGTATTATGTTGACCCTGTCGCAAGCTAGACATAAAATGAGGAAGGCGAAGTCTATGCAGGAGCAGTAGGCATTATAGTTGCTTTCATTGGAATTCTATTGAAGTAATTATGTATGTAAATATACAAATCGCACTAGTTCCACTAAATAGAGTCAATAGAGTCAAAATGTTTTGAATTTCACTTTTTGCAAGAAATTTATTTACAGTGGTCATATCTACCCACTGTAAAAATCTTACATAATTTTCTCTTTTCATTTCATATCTACCCACTGTAAAAATCGTACATCATTTTCTCTTTTCTTTCGCCAAAAAATACAGTTGTATCCTTTTTCTTGATATAAAAGTTGCTTCTACAGAGTCAACTAAAAGGAAATATTTTGAGTTGTCCCCAAATGTAAGCTGAATTCATATCACTTTTGTTTCAACTAAAGAGAAATATTTAAAGTTGTGCTAGTGCTTAGGTCACAATAGTTTACTTTGATGATGTTCTATTTTGTGTTGACTCCTTTTAGTTGTTATAGGTAAGTTTATTGTGCGGTCTTATTTCGTTTTGCTTCTATATTTATGAAATTTAACCACAGTATAAATGAACGAGTTTCACACAAAGGGGAACAACTCAAAAAACTTGTTATTTTTCGAATATCCCTGAAAATAATTACAAAAATTATTATCGTTGTATACTTCTTACTCGTATTTCTTTACAATGCCATAATTGTTTTCAACTTTCATTGTAAATGTTTAAAAAAAAAACAGCCTCTACTGAAAATTTGTAAATTTTGACTCTCTTTAAAGGAACCAGTGCGATATATATTTATTAAACTATAGTTGTGATTATAAACACGCACCATTTTGTATATAAAAAATATGATTTTTATATAAATTACAGCCTGTTTATCGATTGCGAACGTTAACGTTCGCATAGAAAATTACATGGTTTTGTTTTAAATGTTCGAAATCGAAGAACAGGCTTTTAATTAAAGTTGGACAAATTATTTTTTGTTTAATTTTTTTTTTTTTTTTGTAAGAAAAATTATACTATACCAGCATTTTCTCCACTAACTTGCGTATTTCCCGCATATCGTAACCAGGTCCAGACGTCCAAAACTATTTTTAAAGAAATTTTGTTCATACTTAAAACAAATTGAAGAAATTTGGTTTACTCTTACCTAATAATATTAACATAGTTATCATTGGTATTGTTAGCATTAAAATCGCTCTTAAACGTTCCGTTTTTAAATTTGTAATCGAGCCCAAAGACTCATCTACCTTAAAAATTTGAAATAAAAAATAACAAGTTAGAGTGCTATATTCGGCTGTGCCGAATCTTTGATACCCTCCACCGACAGTTCGAATGTTTAAGGAGTAATATCTGTATGATGTCTTTTTATTATTATTATCTTAAACTGTGACGATTTGTTATTAATTATGGTTTTAGGAGACTAAACTGTTTTCCGGGAGAAGGGCATATATGGGGCCTAGGGTAAATTATGTACTGATCTTCACGAAATTTCACAGTATCATTTATAGTCCTATAAAATTGTGACGAGCCAAAATTTGTTATGATTGCATTATTTTTTACGGTTTTAGGCGTACTAAACTGTTTTCCGGGAGTAGGGTTTATATGGGGCCTAGGGTAAATTATGGACCGACCTTCGCGAAATCTTACAGTGTAATTTCTAGTCGAATAAAACGGACTTGTGCAAAATCTTATGTCATTCCGTGCATTTTTGCATCATTTATGTTAGTTTTTGTAACAAAATTATCAAGTTTTTGAAGGTGGTGGTTCCACATTTTGATTCATAGCTCTGGTCCTACTGAACCGATTTTGCTGAAATTCAATCCCAAACTGCTTAGGATAACTACAAGCAATTTGACACCTAGTTTGTTTATTTCTTTTGAGTTTTTCGAAAGTGAGCGTGTTTTCAACAGACGGACAGACGGACAGACGGACAGACGGACAGAAGACTTAGAATTACTCAAGCAGCCAGAATATATATACTTTATGGGGTCTGAGATGAATAATAAAAAAGTTTCACACGGAATGACAAACTTAGTATACCCTCTTCACAACTAATTGTGGTGGAGGGTATAAAAAACGAATTGATTTCATTTGTAAACCTTTTCGATTTACCTTTTTTAATCTCATATTTAAATCTCTGGTAGCATTTAAACCCACTAAACCACAAATAACACCTGCCGTTATGGTCATTACCACCACCGATACATCCATAGCTCTTACCACTTTTGAAGTCGCCGATGCTCTATATATGTGAAATTTCAAGACAATTGCAAATAAATTATTAATAATTCGCCTTGAATAAGTACTAATCTGTTTAAACAAAAAGAAGTGTATACTTTAATGTCACCACTAACTGCAAAAACGAAATCGTCCCAGTGTGGTTCCGGAGATATGGCGTTCAGATTTTCCTATATTTTATTCCCATACAAATATCAACAAAATGCCCTTCATTTTCCATATTATAATATTTTATTGTCACTTGAAAATTACCAAACCATGGGTCGTAATGTCTTATGTGTACAATGGCATTAGGAATATATCTTTATGTATATTTCATATCGCTAGAGGGCGTGAAATAGGGCATAACTTCTTAGCCAATTAACACGATATTTTACATCGGGTAGATATGAATATTATGTGTTAATATCTTTGAGTTGTTCGAAAGTGAGCGTGTTTTCAGCGATGGGACAGACAGACGGACATAGCTTAATATACTAAGAACTACTCACAGACCAAATAATATACATATACTTATAGGGGGTCTAAGATGAATATTAAAAAAGTTTCACGCGGAATGACAGACTTATAGTATAACCTCATTCGCCACTAGCGGTGCAGGGTGCGAAACATTAATTATGACATTTTGACAGTTTTATTTTTTTTATCATTTTTTTAATACTCCTTTTCAAATCATAGAATAAAATTTCGAGCTACTTAATCAAAGCGAATTTATTTTTCAGGTGGCGTTAAAAGCACAGCTTTGCTACTCTTTTTCTTATTTTGAGAGAGGAATGTCAAAAGTTGTTTGTGTTTTTGACAAATCTACCAACGAAAGCAGCAAATAAAATACAATGTTGTGATTTTGGTGTTGTACTTGTTGTAGTATCGCCACCACCGTCTACATGTATTCGCCTTGTACTTAATAGAAGGCAAATGTTAGTTCGAAATAAGATAGGATAATTAAAGGAGTTCGATCCTAAAAAATATATAAAAAAATTTATTTAAATTAATTACCTTACGGGAATTTTTGAGCTAGAATCGAGAAGCAAGCCGCGGTATGTTAAAAAAACTGAAAAAAATATTTAAAGAATTATTTTAGAAAGCAATAAAAATTTTATAAAACATATCTGGACCCTGACAATAATTAATTTTTTTAAATGTTTTAAAGGCACTGATATCGAATCTGTTAGATTTTAAAATTCAGTCTAAACTTTTTTTATATTGTTGGGGCCCGCCCAGAAGACATAAAGGAGGATGATGACTTCTTTAATATAGATATCCTCTTAAGACGTGTACTACCGCCATGCCCACTATTGTAAATCGTTAAGTAAGATGGACAGTTGTCGTTTAATTTGATTTGGTGCCTGTCAATCTTTCTAAAGCACCATTACAGTTTTTAATAATAAAAAAAAGTTAAAGTGCAACAGGGCTCTAAATTTGTTTAATAAACGTTTAATATAGTCGTAAACGAATCGTTGTTTTAAATTCTTTAATAATTCCATAATTATTCACAGCACCCTTGTAGTGCCCGTTATCGAAACTCACTAAAATCCATTGCTTTAACGGAAATAAAAATAATTAACAAATTTATAACGATAGATCCCGTGGAGAATGTTTTCTAAAAGTTTCTATTATCCGCAGTTATATCTTACAAGTTTTAATGTCGAGAAAAAAATTCAGCATAAGTAAAAAAACGACTACCCGAAATAATGATTTCATTAGAAAATGTTGACTTAAAATTCGAGTAGTACCGCTAACAAGCTGGCTAGAGATTATCCGGTGACGCTTGCCCGACAATATTTGCATATTGATTAAGATAACAGATAGATCATTTTGAAAAAGCCTAATTCTTTTTAAAAATAATTGCAAATTTCTTTGTATATAATTTATAATTATGGCTAAATATTGTTATAAATTTTTAACAATTGTTACTTGTAAACTTACTTTTAACATTGACTTGTAACAATTGTTACAAATTTGTAACAATTTTTAGTAAGTGAACTCAGCTTATGTTAATAAGAAATTGAATAGACAATTTTTGTCTACTTATTTCGATTTACTGACTTTTAATAAAGCGTTATAAATTTACCCATAACTGATGCTAAAGCTGAGGCATAAAATGAAAATGGAACACTTCTCTCTATTATGTAGACTCCTTTGGAAGTTTTACGCACAGAATATGGAGCCAAGGCCAAGAATTTGCTAACAAAAAATATACTTATTGAGGGTTCAGATATTTCCATTTTTGTTTTTCTTATTTTTTTGTTTTTCGGATTTTTTGTGAACTCTATCTGATTTCTTCTAGCGCTAAACTTAACACTTTAAAATTCAAATTACAACTGTAATTAAGAGTTTGGAGTTTCGACGTTTATTTGCGTTGCATTTTTTTCCTATTTTTGTTGTAAACAAAATATCCTTGTGTGCAGATTTTTAAATGGCGTGTTTGCAAAAAAGGCGACAAAGTTTGAAAACAGGTTGTTGTTGAGCCAAAAATCTGTGTGGGCCAATATTAAGGGCAATGTCTTTAAAATTGTATATATTCTGTCAGTCAGGGTTACCATTCGCCCGGCTAAAGTCGCAATTTGACCTTTTTTTTTAGCGGCCTGCGACTTTTTGTGTGACTTTTTTATCACCGACTTTTTTTTAATTTCACCATTTTTTTGTAAAGTTTCCCACCAAAAACATTTAATTTGAGTTAATTATATCTGTGGCATTTTGACAAAACATCTTAAGTAAAATTTTAAAAATTGATAAAAACGTTGTTAATCATACGAATTTTTATTCAAAACCCATTTTTGTTGACGTTTTCAAAATTTTGTATTATAAACTAAAGTTTTCTTTAATTTTTGTTTATTTTATTGTTTAAAAAAAAATGATTTCTTCACCGAGCTTTTTTTAAAAACTTTTTTGCTTTCTTATCTCGACTTAAGATGTTTTGTCAAAATGCCACAGATATATTTTCTTATTATTTTCACAGATTATTGTTCCTTTGGCAACAATTTTGTTACTTCTTTGCGAACTTGTCATGTTTGTATACAATGTATTTAAGAAATTTTTCGCAAAGTTTCAAAGAATAGTTTTTGCAAAAAAGCTTTTTAAAATAAAAAATTGCAGTGCTCATTTTACAAAATTATTTTAAACAAGTAAGAGTGCTATATTCGACTGTACCGAATCTTATATACCCTTCACAATTGTGCGAGCAGAATACAGAGCAACTAGACAAAACCTAAATAATTTCTACATAAACATACATACATATACAATACATAAAACTTCATTATAAATTAAATTTAAAAAGTTAAAACTGGTAAATATTTTTTTAAATCGTTTCAGAACATAAAAAAATTAAAAAAAAATTTTCTTTTTGAAAAAACAAGATTCGAACCAGGGACTCACAGTTTCTAACCTAAGCAAACCCCCTAGACAACTGGATCATGAAGGAACGTTTTATGAATATCATTAAAAGTAAATATGATCAGTTTACAGTTCACAACTCAACACAGTTGTAAACCGTAATACCAAAATTATAAATCAACTACATAATTGAGTTGTGTTCAATCCCGCCCACATTTTGTGGGATGCTGTGTATTGATAACGTTAATGTGTGTACCTAATTTGGAAACTTTGGCTCTTGCCGTTCTCAAGATATACAGAAATAAAAAAATACAACAACAACAACAACAAGGGATTTTTGGGCAAAATCAGAGGCAGTCGTGGTTTTTTGGTCATATCTCAGCCATTTGTGGACCGATCTTGCTGAATTTCAATAGCAAGAAATGGTAGACTATATAAGACATAAATGTAAAACAACCTAGTCGCTATCATGTCTGGAGTATCCGGAAAACACATATCAAACGTAAGACGGACAGACGGACATCGTTAAATCAACATCTCTCCTCATAAGGACCCAGAATATATATACTTTATAGGGTCTAAGATCAATATTATAGAAATTACACACGAAATGACAAACTTATATATACCCTTTTTCACCTGTGGTGAAGGGTATAAAAAATGCAGGTCCTTCCAAGAAACTTAATTTTTGGTGATACCATTCGAAAGACTGGGAACTGAAGTATAAATGGCTTAACCAAGATATGGATCCAAAGCGGTCTTATGCATTGTTTGTAAACAGCTTTTAGTAAAATAAACAATCATCTTCAGCGACATGAAAAACACATTGATAATATTAAAAAGGCTTCTGAAAATGAAAAAATGCAACTGACTGTTTTGTTTTAATTGTTTTTTTTTCTATGCTTTTAATTAATAAAAAAACCTTGAAAACGTTTTTCTGCTACTTTATTTTTATAAAACGATCTTTTGTGCGACTTTTTAAAAATTCCTAACGGTAACCCTGCTGTCAGTAACACTGCACTATTATATGAAAGACATAAGACCTTAAGGTACCTTTAATCCTAAATATACGAGTAATTTGTGTTCATGTTTTTTTACTCAAAGGAAATATTTGACCTTTTTTTTTAGTTATATTCAGGTATGTAAGAAACGATAATATCGTTTTCAGTATCTTCTAAAATTGGTTTATTACATTTTCTTGTTTCCCATCAATTGGGACCATCCATTACCGAGCCCAGTCTCGCCTACTCATATGAAAATATTCATATATTTATAATACTTTCGTCTTTTTTATGTGCTGTAAATTTTACAAGGTGGCACAGACTTGAATGTTTTCTAAGTTCCTGGGGAAAGTCAAAAACATTTGAGCCCTTTTCTTTTTTTAATATAAATATGAAAATAGAAAGTTAGGTTGCATTCGAAGCAATTTGTTTTGCTGTAAATCATAAAGTGATTGAATGATAAGGACGGCTTCAAGACTGACCTAGTTTGTTATGTTAAAAACTATACTAATATGAAGGTTGTTAAGTTCAGCAGACATTTTGTAAACCTGCTTGCGCGTCCTTAGTTCATTATTTGTCTGCTTTCGCTCGTTTAACGGTTTATCCGCATTGGTTATTGGTTAAGCTGCGCAAAACTTTACAGTTTTTCGGAGTTTGGTATTAACCATTCGTTTTTAACCTTAAAAGTTTGTACTGCTGGAGTGCTAGCTAAAGCCCATTACAATATTACCAAGAGGCCGACATTGGCTTTCTACATGAAGGTGTAGTTCATTAGCGTGTGGAGAAGTCTCATCAGCTGTAATTTGTGAATTTCGAGCCCAAATAATTTTTTTCATTGGCTTTGCTGTTAAAGATGTAACTTAAAAAAAAATCTGCAGAAATATGTCTAATAGACACACCAAAATCAAATCAAAATAAATTTCGGAAATATCGATCTAAAAAATCTTACATCTGCAAATATTTCAACTGGCTTAAATCGCCTTTAACCAATTTTTGGACGAGTAGGTTTTTGATCCTCTTTCATATTTTATGATGGTTGCCTTTTTTATAGTAATTGCAGAACTGCAAAGAATTCTGATGATAGAAATGTGGTTATTCTCGAAACATGCAAATTCGACCTGTTCAGTCAAGAATAAAAATTATTAAAAAAATTTTTTTTTATTTATTTCACGTTGTAAAATGCCTTCCTTCATAAAAATAATTTAATGAAAATTAAATTTGATAAACTTAAGCTTAATTTAAAACTATCAAAAATTTTAATTAAAAACCAAAAGTTCAATAAAAAAAAAATTGTTAAAAGTAATCTATACTAATATTATAAAGCTGAAAAGTTTGTATGTTTCTATGTTTGTAAGAGGTAATCTCCGGAACTGCCGGTCTGATTTTAAAAATTTATTCACCAAAATGAAAAATGGAACCTTCTTACGGACATGGGCAATATTAGGTTGCAGGGGCGTTAAGCCTGCTATTCTAACCTCACGCACATCTCCAAAACTAAAAGAGACAGAAAAAAATGTAACACTTGTTCTTTAGAAAAATATTCGGACAGGTGTCTGGTACTTTGTAAACGGGTAAAACCTGAAGTTTGGTACTTTCTTTCACCCCGTCTACCTTTTAAACCAATAAACGTAAAACTAAACAATATATTACATTTGAAACTTATCTAAACAATTTAAATACAAATTTGGTACTTTTAAGAAATTCGAACGTTTAAGGGGTAAAATTCGTAACTATTGTTGGTACTTTTTTACAAAGTATTTTTCTCCATTCTTTGGCATATACGTGATGAGAAAAAATGCTGAGAAAAAAGTAAAAGGGGAATACGGAAAATTAAATTTCTTTCGTTAGGGTTTTTGGCTCTACAACTGGTACTTTTTTAATTACCGTTAATATTGGATCTAGAATCACCAAATTCAACATGCAATATCCTGAGTGATAAGACTCTATGGGGGTACTTGTTGGTACTTTTTTGGTCTTTAACTGGTATTTTTTGAATTTCCGTTAGTATAGGACTTGAAACATAAAATTAAACATATAATGTCCTGAGTGATTACGAATCTGTAAGAGGGAATTTTTGGTACTTTCTTGTTCTTTTACTGGTACTTTTTGAATTTCCGTAAATATTGGACCTAGAAACATCAAATTAAACATGCGAGGTATTAAGTTAATGAGAATCTGTAAGAAGATACTTTCTTTGTATTTCTCTAACTGGTTCTAGCTTAGGATAGGGTTCAGGGTTAGTGCTGAGGTACTATCGATATTTTCTACTACCGATATTTATCGATAGTTCAGATTTCACTATCGATACTATAGACTGAATGTTTGTACTTGTGCAGGAAAACTTTAACTGGTTTTTTATCAAGCTACAGTTCGCTGTTTTTATTACTTTATTGAACGTATGAGACGTATGTATTTACGCACGTTATTTTAGATCACAGTTTTAAAAAAATAGTACCGTTCATTGTTTTGTCCTATGCTAGCAATTGCATTTGGACTTGCATTTTTTTTTTTCGACATAACAAAAATATTTGACATTTTAGTGCCTATGTAAACATGTACAAATTTCGACTTAAAGACATTAAATTAGCAGTAAAAAAGCACAGCCAAAAAATCCATACCACCTGCCATTCTTGTTGTTTGTATTCATTGCTGTAATTCAGCACGAATTAATAATAGAAAGTAAAAACTTGCGGCAAAAAACTGTGTGTGTATAGCTGCTTTTACATGTCTTCATAGCTGTATTTTAAATAATATTAATATCGATATTGATATTTTTCCTATCGATGTTTTCGATATTTTAAAACTATCGATAATATCGATAGTACAATTGATAGTTTCCCAGCACTATTCAGGACCGCTAAATGTCCTTTATTCAGAAAACATTAATTATTGCTTTAAGGCCCAAATACACTTGTTAAATGCTTGTCCAGCCGGCAAATTCAACGTGTACGTGTGCTGGACGTAATATTCGCCGTCATATCAAAATTTTTTGATTTTTCATCAAGCGTTGTCGGTGTCACACATACAAACACATTTTCACCAATACTACCACAATGCTTGTTAAGTATTTTGATCAGTGTATTTTGGCCTTTAGAAGAGATCGACCGTCCGTTCGACCGTCCCCTGACCGAATGCGAAAACGGCCAAGAGGGGGCATACGGCGAATTACCGCCACTCTGAAAATATTTAACCAATTTTGATGAAATTTGAAGAGACAGATCAGCGTAATTAAAACACACAGGGTTTAAAGCTAGGAATATGAAGGGACAGATGGGCAATTTCGATTTTGATTAAATTTAAAACTTACGTAGATAAATTAAAACACGCAGGCTTTATATTTCATTACAGTTACTCACAAATTTATTCTGAGCGGGGAACGGCTAGTTTTTTCTAAAATAATAAACTGCTTATCAGTAGAGAATGTTATAAGCAGGCCCAACTAGATCAGGTGTGGTAAGAAATTGCCATAGTACTCAGATTTGCAAGGTCCTTCACGTACTTTTTATTTATTTAAGGATTTAAGAATTTTGATAAGTAATGTTTAAGGATATTGTCATCTTAGATTAAAAGGGGAATATGGGACAAGATGGTCAGCTCAGCTTATTAATAATAAATACAAAATGGCTAACATGTAAGGTTAAAGGTTAAAAATTTACCAACCAATTGTAATCTTTTCTTATCTAAATTTCCTCTTTTTCTTCACGATTTTTATTTTTTTTCTTCTTTAAAAAGGGGCCACAAGGGTCTCCTTTTTTAATTAAGTCACGGTTCACACTCTTCAACTTTTGCTGTTGTTTTCAAATCCAAACTACCTTTCTAAGCCTTAAAAAATATTAACTACATAAACAATGTCTCCGCCAATGTCCCCCAATTAATTATCTTAAGGGCTGAATTCACCTTTTGTTATATACATATTTGTTTTCTATTGTAAATAATTACACAGGTAGACATTTTAACACTTTTTTTAAAAATTCCAAATGATTCTTATGTTTTTTTTTTTTTGGCATGCTAAAGCCGAATATGAACTCAGTTTTTTCCCATCACGTCACATTTATCAGATAACGGTACATTTGTGTTTTTCGCTGTATACTTCTCTTTCAGCCGACTTCCCGCGCTTAATAGTGGTTAATTGGCTAATTTATCACATTAAAAATCCCTAAGTCATAGTGGATTAAATCTAAGATTTTGTGAAAATTATTACGTTTTTCACGACTAAAAATTATTTATAATTTTATTCTATAGCCCATTTGATTACAAGAATTTTAAGTCATAATGGACTGAAATCGGATAAAAACTAAATACCTAGGTATCCTATAATAAAAAAAAAACTCTAAACGACGGCTGAAATAGAAGTACTATACAGCGAAAAACACAAATGTACCGTTATCTGATAAATGTGATGGGAGCAAACTGAACTCATATTCGGCAAAAAACAAAAGAACAGTTGCAATGGTTAAACATTTTTTTTTAATGTCGACCTGTGTTATTAAAGGCAAATTAAGTACAAAAGTTAACAACGACCACTCAATGTAAAAACATGTGGGTATGGACAATTTTAACGTTTAGTTTATTCCACCAATAGAATTAAACGTTAGTTTTTCAATAAACAAACAAAGATTTTATTTATTTACCATTTAAACGTAACAACTATTTACTAAAATCATGACAATTTGGTTTGTTATTAAGTAATAAAGCGTGATAGGTAAAAATTGGGTAATGAGCTTGTTACATATAATTTTAGGGCAAATATTTTATTGCAAAGTGCTTAGTTAACCTCGTAATGTTAGAACATATTTCAAAATCCTGAAAATATAAAATTTTTTCGAGAAAATGAAATTTTGATAAAAAAATTATTTAAAATTTGCAATATATTTGTAAGAATATTGGGAAAGATTTAGAATTCAGACTTAAGTTTTTGGAGGAAAATAGAACTTTTTCATAACAAACAAGAAAGTATATTCGGTCAAGCCCGACCATATGATACTCTACACCACACTCTACTCTACACTCTACCCTTTTTGGGAACGATGGGCAATCATATACCCGCCTCAATAAAATTTTGTTAAAAGGCTAAGATTCATGTCGAAGTTCTTTCACCGATTATTATTCAGATAAATATCTTTGTTTACATGAGATTTGTTTGCCTTTCAGTGATTTTAGGAAGGGGGTTTGTATGGCCCCTGTGGTTAATTTTAGATCCTTCAGCAGTACATTTGGCCATGACAGAGTAGTTATCGTAAAATTAATTATAACCAATTTTTATGTTAATACGAACATTTATAAGGAAGTGATGGCATTTAAAGCTATTTTCAGGACAAGTATTTGTATGGGAGATATTGTCAAATATGGATCGATTCGATAAAATAAGTTTGGATCAAATTTAATCTAAATACCAACATAAAAAGATGGCTTTTGGGCACGAAGACCATATTCCGCAAAGAAGGTTGTATGGGGGCTATTTTTAATAGGCTTGGCCCTTGTGCCAGTTAGAATCTACGTACCGAATTTCATCAAATTATCTAAAAAATTGCGAGCTGTACTTTGCGCACTAAGTTTACATGGACAGCCAGCCAGCCAGCCGGACGGAGAAGTGATTCTGAGTTAATCGGTATACTTAAAAGTGGGGTAGGACCAATATTTTAAGGGGTTACAAACATCAACACAAATGGAAAATGCCCTCTCCACTATTGTGGTGTCGGTATAAAAAGAAAACGTTATACATTTATTTATGTATTATTTTTTTCTTTCTTTTTCGAACAAAAATGTAACCAATTTGTTTGAAACTGCAAGTGATTTATAAAAAATTTTATCAAGTTTATGAATGAAAATTTTATCAATATATTTTAAAAAATAATAAAAAATACGATATATTGTTCTGGGTAAAATTTGCAAACGCTTCCTTTATTAAAAAGGGTTTTGCTGCTTTATTGTGAACACCAAGTGGACATTTTGCTGTTATTGTGAAACTGGCTTTTAAGACAAAATTTCTAAATTTTTTTTTTTTTTTTTTTGGGGTTCCATTATGATTTTGAAACTTTTTGAATAAAATAATTCAATTTTACATTATTTTTTAAATTTTTTATTTACCTGTATTAAACAGCATATCGTCAGTTCAGAATTGGTTTGTCCTACCGACCATTTTTTAAAAAATTGAGTAAGGTATGGGGTATATATATTTTGATTACCCCCTTTTTGAATCCAACATCTGTTTCGCGAAATTTTTTGTGGCTTCTGAGATATAAAGCATTCATTTTGCTGCATATCAACTGTTTCAAAATTTTTCAAGTTTGTTTTGCTCTACAAGCCACTGTTTGGCGATTGCAGCAAATTCTTCATAAAAAAACGTTCAAAATAAATTTTGCTGTTGCTTTGCTTTATTGCCGTAAGAAAAAAAGTACATAGTTAAAGCAAAAGCAAAATAAAATGACAACAAGAAAATAAATTTGTGAAAAATAGTTTTATAAAATAATGGACCCAACCATGTGTAGGGTTTGCTTTGATTTGCAAAGTGTTTTTAGCCTACCTAAGGGAAATGCTTCAACATTTTACTACAAAAGTAAATTAGGCAAAAGTGCAGATTACGGGGCGTACGAAAAAAAAAATAAAAAAAATTGAAGCCCCATCTAGAAAAATGCCCCCATTCCACTCATATCTATATATAGGTACTCAAATTAAAGGTAATTTGCTCATGATTTTAAATATTTTGTTTTATTTTGTATTTTTTAATGTTTTATGTTCGATTCTTTTTTTGTAACTATTAGCCTTCGGCCGGCGCAAGGATTTTCTCTTATATGGTATAACAAAAACCGGCTTCGCTAACTAAAGCTTCTCTGCATAGAAGGCCTTCGGCCGGGCGCAAAGATTTTATGCTCTATGGTATAACAAATACCGGCTTCGCTAACTAAAGCTTTTCTGCACCTAACAGATGCTTAAATTAACCTAGTGAGGAAAATAATATGCGAATACAAAAACAAAATACATATTTGCAATCGTGAGCAAAATACCTTTAATTTGAGTACCCACACATATCACTAAGGGGGCCCCACGGGCCTCAGCCACCTTAAATTTTAATTTTGGTTTTTTTCTGTTTTTATTCTGAATCGGGTGGCACTTCAGCCGAAAATTAAATATGTATAATCTTACAGCAACCATTATTATGCCAAATATATCAACTTTTACTTATTGTGCCTTGTGGAGGGAAGCTCTTTTTGGCATATGCGCCAAACCAACTCTGAGTTGACGATATTCCGTATACTATTCGCTCACGGTATTGCGTAAAAGCAACATATAATTATATCCCGTAGAATTTAAGAGTTGTTACTTTTTAAAAAATATATTTTAACGGACAAAAAATCAAACTACTTACATAACAATATAAACACGGAAAAACATTATTTTTTGGTAGTTTTTTTGAAAAAAAAAATAATGATAAAAAAAAAGTTATTCGAAAATAACTATATTCATTTTTATTCAATTTTTACAGTACAAAAATGAATTTAATAACCCAAAATCAGTTACTGTAATAATTTTATGAGTGCACCTACAATCTTCTTTAAATCTAATTTATTAAGAATACACTTGTTTGTTATCCGTAAAAAATATAAACGGTGTTCTTTATATTTCATATAAAAATAACCAGTACATATTATGTTTTTTTTTTTTAAGTTTCAATACCTAACAAACCGTATTAGCATTAAAAATTTCAATCCAATAGCCATCGGGATCCTTAACAAAGGCCAAACCTTTCATGCGTCCATCATCGGGTTTTTTAACAAAATCAACACCCATTTCTTCAAATCTGCAAGTTAAATTTTATTTCAATATTAAATTATAAATTTTTCTAATTTATTTTACCTTTTACAAGCAGCATAAACATCTGGCACCATTATACCAATATGACCGAAACCACGGGGGTCGGAATTGCCATTGTGATAAGATTGATCGGGATCACTTTCAGTACCCCAATTACTGGAAAGTTAAGGAGGGAGAAAAAAATAATTAAACAGAAGTTTTTTGTAAAAAATTTAAGTTTATTATTATTTGTAATTTTATTAAGCCTTTTTTACTTAGGGGAACAGGCAAGACTTTGAATGTATTTTGGGTGAAAGATGTAGAAACCCTTTTATACTTTGCATGCTTTTATATACTCTTTGCCTGCAAAATTTTAAAAGTTATGCCTGTTATTTCAAGCATTAAAAAAAATAAGCGGTCAGGTGTATGGAACTTTTTTTAAATTCGGCCCTTTTGGCGAGTAAATGGGTAAAACCTGTATTTTGGAACTTTTTTTTGTCACCCTTTCTACATATTTTTTAAACCAATAAACAGAATTTCACATTCGTAACTTATCTTAAATATAAATTTGTTACTTTTTCGAAAGTTTAATAGGTGAAATCGTACCTATTTTTGGTACTTTTTTACAAAACACTCTTCCCATTCACCGATTCGTTAAATTATGGACTCCCACTACAATATTTAAATTTTTGATACTCCAATGGGTTGAAAAAAAGGATCAACAAGTGGAAATACGGCAAATTCAAATCGTTTCTTTAAATTTCCCGTTCTACAAATGATACTATTTGAATTTTTAATAATATTGATGTTGGAAACATAAAATTATAAGAGCAGGGTCCTGAGTGAATGAGAACGTTTTTGGTCCTTTTTTGTTAAAACCTAGAAACGCCAGGTTTATGTTACGGTGTCCTGAAACTCGTACGATTTACTTGCGTTCTGCCATAGTTTCTTAAAATCATTATAGTTCCCTTGAGCATACTCTTGCAATTTAAAGTCGCCAAACTTCTTGCGATTGCGATTTACAGAACACCTGTTATGCAATTTCAATTTGCGATTGGTGGATCATTTCCGATAAACTTTTCCATATAAATATATCCACGAAAGAATGGGAGACGCTAACGAAGTAGCGGGTTAAATGCTAGTACATACACACTTTTTAGCTCAGCTTGTACAACAAGTGATCTCAATTTAAAAATAAATGTCTATCAAGTTTTGTATGTAAACAAACTTAACTTACTGAGTTAATTCAACTGTAGCTTTGCGGCTCATGGCCCATTTAATGCGTAACTTTTGATCCTTGGGTACATCGGCGGGATTTTCGTAACTAAAGCAAGAAAATATTTAGAATTAATTAAGAAGACCCCTCAATTACACTCTTTTCCATTCTTACCCCATAAAATATAAAGAGAATTTGGCTTCAGGGAAATCTAATTTTACCAATAAAGTCATGCCCAAAACACCGGTATAGAATGGCAGCGATTTGCGGGGATCTTTAATGCGATACATAGTCTGCTGGAAAAGGAAATCCTGTAAATAAAATTCAAATACATGTTTCATTTAGGTTATAATTTTATAAAGTAAAACAAATTATTCAAACCTTAGTGGAGGCATCGGCGGGTTTGCATAATTCATCAGCTTCCGAATTGGTTAATCCGGTGACTTCAGCCATTTTTTGGAATTTTTTTCTTAAAAAAAAACTTAAGGAATTTTAATATTTGTTTAGAATACTCTAGAGTAGTTTTGTTAAGTGTTACCTCTTATGGAATTGTCGGGCAAAAACAACTAAATGGCCGAGATAAAAATGATTCAGTTTCAGTTCAACACATGTTCCGAACAGTGGTGGTAACTTAGAGCTTTTTCAAATTAAACTTAATGATTTATGGATTTTAATAAAATACCTATATTAAGAAAATTGATTTAAATTACTTTAAATAAAAGTAGAAATTTTTGTAATGCAAATGGAAGAAAAAATCTAGAAAAAAAGCACTGGAAACTAAGAGAATTTTTTATATCTGTGGTAAACAATCTTAAGAATTTTCGTGGGTACCTGCCGCGAGGGCTAATCTAATAGTGTACAAAAACACTTATGGTGTTTTCTTTTCTACAAAAAATGTGACATTTTATTTAAAAAAAAGCAATTTGGTGTCTGTTTCCTAAAAATTTTGCTCCCGAAAAGGATGAGTTTTTTAGAATAAAACAAGCCACCCTTTTCGGGAGCAAAATTTTTAAGAAACAGACACCAAATTGCATTTTTTTTAAATAAAATGTCACATTTTTTATTTAGAAAAGAAAACACCATTAATTAACACAATCAACCCGGTGTTTTCTTCCTTCTCCCATTTTTAAATTTTAATTAAAATTTGAATAAAAAAAATTATGGCTGAAGTGCCTTTTACGGAGCACACGAAGAAATGATTTAAGTGGGCTTACCCCGTGGGGCTCCCTGGATCCAAAAACCGCCCCGTCCACTTAATGGTATGTGTGGGTATTCAAATGTAAGGTAATTTGCTCACGTTTTGCAAATAATTAATTTATTTTTGTATTCGTTCATTATTTTCCCCTCTAGGTTAATTTAAGTATCTTTAAGATGCAGAGAAGCTTTAGTTAGCGAAGCCGGTATTTGTTACACCATAGAGGATAAAATCCGTGCCCGGCCGAATGCCGGCTACGCGGAGAAGCTTTACTGCCTGTTTGTAGAACGCGAGCACAAAAGTGACTCGTTTAAATTACATTTTAAACAAAAACAAATTTTGTTTTTGTTTTAAATGTAAGTTGAACGAGTCACTTTTGCGCTCGCGTTCTACAAACAGGCAGTTAGTTACAAACAAATTTAAAATTTTTTAGAAAAAATCGCGCATAAAACATTAAAAAAAAAAACAAAACATTTACAATCGTGTGCAAATTACCTTTAATTTGAGTACACACACATAGATAGCAGACGCGCACTTTTTTGCCCCAGAGGGCCTTAGAAGTCTTGCCCGCCCTAAATTTTTTTTATTTTCGTTTTTCTTGCACATATACCCTTAATTTAAGAACCCACACATACCACTAAGTGGTCGGGCGGTTTTTGGATTCAGGGTGGCCCACGGGCCTCAGCCCCCTTAAATTTTAATTTTGGTGTTTTTTAATTCCATAGGGGGACCAATTTATTTTCGTGTGCCCCGTAAACTGCACTTTTGCCAAAGTTAGAGAAGGGAGAAAACTCTCAGGGAATTTTTATTCATAAATATACATACATATGTATGTATATGAGTGGAACAGTAAACTTAGCACACTAAGGTGCCAAGTTATGATATTTGCAAGAATGTGAGAGCGTGAGTCATAAAACATTTTTTTCCCTGAGAGTTCGTGAGCGCGCGTGACCAACGTTTGACAATACGTGACAAAAAAAATCATGATATTTAACAGGATGGAGACTTCGAAAGACTGAATATAAAAACTCATTTTACTTGACCCAGTCGTTTGGCGAAAGAAAAACTTCCCATAGGCATTGGCCAGACAGAAGGGTTTTAAACTCAATGAAAATATAAACTTCTTGAATATATTATTGCATTAAATGAATAAAGAGGTTAATAACAGTATAAAAAATTATGCATCTGAACCTTAGGAGCATGAAAATAAATGTATGTTTTTATGTTTTAACGCATAAAGAAGTATCTACAGTAAAACGTTGTATAAAATCGGGAACTCTTCTCACAAACTACAGTTTAGCCTTAATGGAATAGTTTTGAAAAACATTTTCTGATTTTCAGTTTTTTTTAACAACCCAATTATGAATAAAAATTCCCCGGGAGTTTTCTATGTAAAAAAAAATATTAAAAATGGGAAAAGGGAAAAAACTCCGGGAAAATTTGTATTCATAATTGTGCTGAAAAAAGAGAATTATATTTAGACCTTTAAAAAAATTGATTTTATTTTCCGAGTTTTAAAGTAGGAATTATGTATGTGAATCTTTAAAAAAATTGTCAACACTGGTTTCTTTAAAGAGAAAAAGCTTAAAGCTTTTTTAATTAAAATAAAAAAGCTTTTGCAAAACAAACGCTAAAATACAGGGATATGCAACCCAAGGCCCCAATATATATTTGTATTTAGATTTTTTTCTTTATGGTATAATTAAACGTAAGAAATCGTTCATTTTGATTTTATTAGAAATAGTGTTTTTGGAAAAGTTGAGTTGTATGGGTCATTATGTGGACCTATACTCTTACATTTACTTACATCCTACAAAACTCCAATGGGCACACGATTCTTTCACTGCCATGCTACCCAGTAAAGGGTACTTTACACTATCATACAAGTCTTACGTATCTTGACGAAAATACTTCCCTGATCTAATTTTTAATCCAGGGTTCGAAAAAAAACTGTACAAAATCGTAACGTATTTTTCTAACACACAAACTTAAAATTTTTTTTTGTGTTTCTGAATGTATACACAAACATATACGGTACACAGCGAGAGTGAGCTGCCGCACACAAACACTACGATAACGTACATAACTTCTTTTAAGGTACATGTACAGTATTTTTAGCGTACTTATCTGTACTTTTTATTGAACACGTAGTGTATATTGTAACGTGCGTGTGTGTGTGTGTGTGTGTATGTATTTTTTTAAATTTTAAATCAAAAATATGATTTGAAAACAAGTTGTATAACAGGAGTGCAGAAATATAAGAAACATGCAAAAGTGTACTAATATTTTATTCAGCAAACAATTGTTTTTGTTTTTTAAGTGGTAAACAGGGTTGCCGAACTTGGTATTTTCGTTTGGTAGGATGGTAGCAAGGTATATTTATAGCAGGTAGTCTCGGAAAGCCAGCTGTTTATTTTTTATTTGCTTGTTTTGTGGTACGAACTGTCAAATGTTGTATAGAAAACATGTAAACAAGTTTTTTGTCTCTATCTTTTGTCTTTTTTGTCTCTTATCAACCCCTTTGCCTTTTGACAGTTCGTACCACATAACAACAATAAAAAGCCCTGTTGTTTGTTTTATTGTACAATTGTTGTAATCTCGCGGCTACCTGCTATAAATATACCTTGGATGGTAGGCTAATCCTAATTTTTGTCGGTTTGAGAAAATTTACTTTTTCATTTTATAAATTGACTTACTTGTTAAATGTGGTAGGACAAAGTCTGTTGAAGCAACTGGCTATATCGCAAAGCAGGCAATAGAAAATGGAATGAATATCTATTAAAAAAAAACAGAAGATATTTTGATTGTTGGTGAGTGAAAACTTCGGATGTGCCCAATCAATAATAAAGAAATGAAAGAATAGTGTATATTGCAACGTGCGTGTGTGTGTGTGTATGTATGTATGTATTTTTTTAAATTTTATAAAATCAAAAAAGAGCCAGGCGAATTGTATAACAGGAGTGAAGAAATATAAGAAACATCAAAAGTGTACTAATGCTTTATGCAGTAGAGAAAAGAACATTGTAAGTAGATCAGTTGTAAAGTGTTAAGAGCAGAGTACCGAAACGTTCACTCATTTTTCAGTCATGAGCGAGCGTGAAAAATTAAAAATTTTACTGCTTTTTCATCCTCATGAGGGTGAGGAAAAAAACTAATTTGAATTTCCTCATTCATGAAAAATGAGTAAACAAAAAAATTCATAAGTGAATTTGTCAGATATGAAAAATTTAAAAAAATTCACAATCAAATTCCTCATAATGAAAAAAACGCAACCATTAACAGCAGGAAAATGAAGCAGTAAAGAGGCCTTATAGAAGGCCTTTTTGCCGATATAAAGTTTTCTAATTTATACAGTGTGTTATTGGAGACCAAAACCCTGACTTCTTGAATCTACTTTAAAGGCCTTCTTAAAATAATAAAGAATAAAGCTTTATTCCAGTGTAATTGTATTTGCTAATAATGCGAAGTGAATAAATTAATAATTAAACTTGGTACATATTCCAACATAACTACTAATAAAACGATTTCGATCTTAGAATAGAAAATTTAAATTTGTAAAATATTTTATAAGAACCCTTCTAAAAGAACTTTTAAAATAAGGCAGAGTGGAATAAGTAAAAGTTTATTAAAAATACAGCTGTAAACCTTCTTTAAGGCCTAAAAAGTGAAAGCGCTGGCAATTTTTCCCGCTGGACAACACGACAGCATGTGTGTGTATTTGTTTGTGTAAAATATTTTTGGTAAAGGCAACCAGCCAAAGTGTCTGTTGGATTTTTTGTAGGAAACAATTATTGAAAAAAAATTAAAAGAACTGCACATATCGTCATCTTAAATGCAGAATAATGTAACATCACATTAATAAGTTTACATGCAAGGCATAAAACTTTGTAACATGTTAATTATTTGAAATTTAAAAGAATTTTAAATATTTCAGCTCAAAATGCGATAACCGATGTATTTTTGAGGAAAAAATATTATATTTATTGTTATTTTTGAAGTTGTGTGTGTTACGTTAATTAATTTTCAGAATTAAAAAGACGTATCATCAAAAAATGTATATAAGTATTAAGTGAAACAAACATTGAAAATAATTAAATATTTTTTGTTAAATTACCGGAAAAATAGAATATATATATGATAACCACACGAATATTTATATTATTATAGATATTATGATATACCTATTATGTATAATTTTTTATTGATTTTAATTACTAATAAGTAGTGGTTTAAACTAAAAATTGTACTTCATTAAATTTAGCTATGAATTAATTTAAAAAGCTATCTTTTTCATTCTAATTTAAAAGTATTTTGATCTCCTTAAAATGAATTTTTTTTACAACGAACAAATTTAGCAAATAAATATTTGACCTATTTGTCTCCATATAACGAATTATTTTAAATGAACTCTGCATCGCATACTTACAAAGATCCACTTGGAAGAATGCAATCCTTACAAAAAAAAACTGATTTTTTTAAATAAACTAATAAAAAATATTTCTTTTGTATTATAAACTTTTTATATGATGAAGAAATTTTGTGGTCCAATACAGATTCATTATAGGGAAGTTCGACTGCATTTAAATTTATTAAAAAGGACATACATACATATATTAACTTAAAAATCTAATTACCTGCAGATGTTGCCATTTATTCTTGGAAATTCTTAGCGTTTGGGAGTGCAATGAGGTAGGCTGCAAAATTTCAAAATTACTAACGGTTCGGTTCTTTTAATTTTAAAGCACTTTTTTATTTTTTCTTATGCAATACTGAAAATTATTATTATAAATCATTATCTGTTCACTAATTTCACTAACACCGTAGTGACAGTTATAAAACAGATTACCCAGTTTTGATGTTTAAAAATATTAATGTGCTCTTATAAAAAGAATTAAAAACTCTGCTAATTTTTTTCTTGAGTGTGATTATACATTATGTTGTTAAAAAAATTATATATGTATTTAATGATACGTCATTTTTAATTTTGTAAATAACTTGGTTATTTTTTAAGATAGAAGTTTAAAATGTTATAAAAATATGTAACGTGAATCGTAATCAACAAAAAAAGTCAACTTCAAATGTTCCAATAATATCTACATAGTTTTGCATTTACGCTAACGATATGTGTTTTGTTTGTAAAAAAAATTCGTTGATGCCTTTAAAAGGTCCCTGTTTCTTTCGTCAAAAAGACGTACCTAAAGGCAGCAATTATTAAGAAAAAAAAAATAGCCTCAAGAATTTGTTGGTATTTTGTGCTTGTAAAAATATTTTGGTTTCTGTACAAATCGCGCCGGTGGTTTTTTTTTTTTTCTTTGAAAATTAAAAAGGTCTTGTTTTGCTACAATTTGTGTAAGTAACCAATATACATAAAAGCAAATGTGACAGTAGGCAGAATTTTTGCGAAAGAAGATGTGTTTTATTGATGTATTAATGAAACTTTATTGTTTCACACTAAATTTATTGCTTACTTTTTTTATGCTACAATTATATAACCGAGCCCAAAGAGTTAACCTTACCATTTTATGGTAATTTATTTAACCTAAATTTGACCTGTTATAATGACTTTATACATTTTTGCAGGCAAACACAGGTGCGCATTTGGTATTTTGTAAAAAGTTATGATATACCATTAGGTAGAATTAAAATGTATGCACAGATGTTTGAATGAATTGTCCTGTTGCCTTTTCTTATTGTACATTTTTCTAAGTATTGTGGTTACCTTTTTATCATTGTGACAGGCAATAACTGTAAAACATTTTGCACTGGCAATGCAAAATATTTACATATATTCATATAGATAGTTTTCACTGAAAGCAGTTCTTAATAGGTGATTGACGTGGAGTGTGTGTCTAAGTTCAAAAGTTTAACAATGCCAAAAAAACAGTTCAACATAGAAAAATTTGTGTCGTATAATGCGTCTTCAAACAAAAGCACTTGTTTAATAACGTCATGCAAAAAAGAACTTTGTGGAAAGATAAAATCGAACATAAAAAGTCATTTTAAACTTGTTCATCGGCAGGACATCAAAAGTGATAATGAAAGTGATAATGATGATGTCCCTGATTGCAAAAAAAAAATAAAAAAAACAATAAAGTTAAACACTACAATTAGAGTTTTTTTTTTCCCGGACTTTTTCGATTCCCGGGAAAGCGTGAAACTTTTTTAAATTTCCCGGGATCCCGGGATCCCGCTCCATATAAATAATACAAAGTAAATTTTGTTATTAATTAATGAAAAAAACTTTATAATTGAAGATTGAAATAGGAACTTCAATTATTATTACCTCACGCCCTTATTCCCTATTATTATGCTTTTATTCAGTATTATTATGCTCTGGATACAAGATAAAAAGATAACATAAACATAACAATTTAATTCATAAAGCAATAATAAAAACAAAATAAAAATTGAGGTACTCAAGATATGAGATCAAAAAGTTAATTAATAAAATAGATCAAATATTTTAAAGAAACATATAACATTTTTTAAAGGCTTAGGAAATAACTTTCTGACACACTCAAAGCGCTTAGTCTTCAAAAAGTATATTCCTGATTTTATTTACTAAGTATCATGTTTCCGAGAAATTTCGTTCATTTTTTACCGAGGTTGGACAAATAGTTAAAAGTGCATGCTTCGGATTCACAATCAGAAGCAATTTTTTCTTTTTTATAAACAACGTCTATATCAGTCAAATGTATATCAATGTTTATGCAAAAAAAGCATCAACCGGACTGCTTCTTACAAACCTTTTCATTTCAATAGGTCCATTTGTTATCTTTAGGACAATGTGTTTTTCAAGTTGTATGTTGTAGTAACTTACACGAGTTTCCAAAATGTTATTTTATTTCGGTTTCCCCGCACTTCATGGGTATATAAACCAACACAAATTGAAATTGAAAATTTGTGTTTATCACCTAATAAACATATCGCTCCTCCATTGCATCATAGTCATATCTCAAAATTTGAAGTAACTTTAGCAAAGTTTTCCTTCATACCTTCTCGTATTATATCTCAAACTGAACCGAAGTTATAGCAAAATATATTTTTAAATCGGTACATTTTGAAAACTTTAATCGCATTTTGCCAAGATCGTTTGTTTTTGTGGATATGACGATGTTGCAATAAAGAAGCGGAGATATGTTTAGGTATCTCCTATTTTTAAGACTTGTTCATGGACAATGAAACTTTACTGCCTGCATCTTATTTTGAATTAATGTACTTTATTAACTCTTCACTTCACTAAATGTAATAATTATAAACTGTTGCACTGTCCATTCTGCTTTTAGTAAATTTATTGCATCAGGAGATAGTGATTTAAATACATGTACTCACTTCTTGTAATTGATCTAATCCACAACCCATCCACAGATGCTAATTTTTAGAGAATAGAAAACTAAATTTCAAAGTATAAATAGCTATTTTCTGATATTATGAGGAATTTTTTATTTCCCGGGATCCCGCAAGAAAAATCCCGGGAAAACGGGAAATAAAATAATCGAAATTCCCGGGAATTCCCGGGACGGGAAATCCCGGGAAAAAACCCTAACTACAATTAACAAAACAGATTTTTTGATACTGTCACATTTGCTTTTATGTATATTGGTTACTTACACAAATTGTAGCAAAACAAGACCTTTTTAATTTTCAAAGAAAAAAAAAAACCACCGGCGCGATTTGTACAGAAACCAAAATATTTTTACAAGCACAAAATACCAACAAATTCTTGAGGCTATTTTTTTTTTCTTAATAATTGCTGCCTTTAGGTACGTCTTTTTGACGAAAGAAACAGGGACCTTTTAAAGGCATCAACGAATTTTTTTTACAAACAAAACACATATCGTTAGCGTAAATGCAAAACTATGTAGATATTATTGGAACATTTGAAGTTGACTTTTTTTTGTTGATTACGATTCACGTCACATATTTTTATAACATTTTAAACTTCTATCTTAAAAAATAACCAAGTTATTTACAAAATTAAAAATGACGTATCATTAAATACATATATAATTTTTTTTAACAACATAATGTATAATCACACTCAAGAAAAAAATTAGCAGAGTTTTTAATTCTTTTTATAAGAGCACATTAATATTTTTAAAGATCAAAACTGGGTAATCTGTTTTATAACTGTCACTACGGTTTTAGTGAAATTAGTGAACAGATAATGATTTATAATAATAATTTTCAGTATTGCATAAGAAAAAATAAAAAAGTGCTTTAAAATTAAAAGAACCGAACCGTTAGTAATTTTGAAATTTTGCAGCCTACCTCATTGCACTCCCAAACGCTAAGAATTTCCAAGAATAAATGGCAACATCTGCAGGTAATTAGATTTTTAAGTTAATATATGTATGTATGTCCTTTTTAATAAATTTAAATGCAGTCGAACTTCCCTATAATGAATCTGTATTGGACCACAAAATTTCTTCATCATATAAAAAGTTTATAATACAAAAGAAATATTTTTTATTAGTTTATTTAAAAAAATCAGTTTTTTTTTGTAAGGATTGCATTCTTCCAAGTGGATCTTTGTAAGTATGCGATGCAGAGTTCATTTAAAATAATTCGTTATATGGAGACAAATAGGTCAAATATTTATTTGCTAAATTTGTTCGTTGTAAAAAAAATTCATTTTAAGGAGATCAAAATACTTTTAAATTAGAATGAAAAAGATAGCTTTTTAAATTAATTCATAGCTAAATTTAATGAAGTACAATTTTTAGTTTAAACCACTACTTATTAGTAATTAAAATCAATAAAAAATTATACATAATAGGTATATCATAATATCTATAATAATATAAATATTCGTGTGGTTATCATATATATATTCTATTTTTCCGGTAATTTAACAAAAAATATTTAATTATTTTAAATGTTTGTTTCACTTAATACTTATATACATTTTTTGATGATACGTCTTTTTATTTCTGAAAATTACAAATTAATTTAACGTAACACTCACAACTTCAAAAATAACAATAAATATAATATTTTTTCCTCAAAAATACATCGGTTATCGCATTTTGAGCTGAAATATTTAAAATTCTTTTAAATTTCAAATAATTAACATGTTACAAAGTTTTATGCCTTGCATGTAAACTTATTAATGTGATGTTACATTATTCTGCATTTAAGATGACGATATGTGCAGTTCTTTTAATTTTTTTTCAATAATTGTTTCCTACAAAAAATCCAACAGACACTTTGGCTGGTTGCCGTTACCAAAAATATTTACCACAAACAAATACACACACAGGCATTTCGAGCTGTGGTCATGCAAACTGTCGAGCAACAACAACATTACTAGTGAGGATCGTTTCTAAAAATTTTTTTTCCTCATTCCTCATGACTGAAGAAAGGCAAAAATGTATTTTTCCTCAAAAACATAAATGAATTTGGCGAAATATTAACAATTCAGTTATGACTGTGAAAAAAGTTACATATTTTACATTTTTCATTTATGAAAAAAAATTCAAGAATGGTTGAATATGAGTGATCACATATGAATTTCTCTGAACTCTGGTTAAGAGTATGCGTATATGTAAATATGTATGTATAACCAGCGGGAAAAAGATTGCATACAGATGCCTTCTAGAAGGCCTCACTACTTTCTTTTGGATGTACAAGGCCTGCTCGCTCTATTGCATACTCAAAGCTTTTTTAAACACGTTGTCATTGCGGGGTAGGCCTTCCACTCTGGCTTCATTCGCCAGAGATTCTGAAATTCATTTAAAATAATGGCTTTTAATATGCTTTCATGAGATGAGAATGGGTTTCCAAGGCCTTAAATAAAGGCAATCTTAAAGAGTCCTTTAGAGATGTATTTAAAAGGGGCTTCAAGTTATTGGCTCTAAAAACCATTCATGGGATATGAAAATTTTCACTTTGTGCCAAAATAATAAAAAAAACGAGCCAAATTTACGGAAAAGGGGCAAAACCCTTTTGTTATAGAAATGTAATTGTGCACTTTTAATGTATATATATTATATTTTATACATAATTAATAGATAGTTTTAAGGTAAAAATGGTTTTTACACTAAAAATCAGAAAACAATTAAGTTTTGATTGTGCACTTATTTTTTAATTTTTAAACTTTTTTTAATACTTTTTAGCAGTTATTTTTAGGTAAAACAACTCTGCCTTTTAACGTATTAAACTCAACTAAAATGATTTATTCTTTTTCATTTAACTGTTCTGTATTCTGTTTTTGTCTTTTTTTTATGCAATTTTAATTTTATAACGCGCAAAAAAACTAAATATCTTAGTCCTTCTCTTCTCCCTTCTCATAGAAGGGAATGTGGAATATTGATCTTATCTTTTATACCTACGGAAGATCAGAAGCCTTATAAGAGAACTTATTTAGCAGTTAAATCAGAATCGAGGCGAATTCACTAGAAAGTGAAGTCAGCACTACAACAACACTGCTTCTGTGGTCCGATTGTCAAAAATATTGCTAGTAAAAAAAGGTTTGTTTACATAAAAAACTGTAGTTTGTAAACAATATTTGACAACTACACCACAGAAAAAATAACCATATGTTGACTTGACCCCACCTTCTAGTCAATTCACCTTGATCAGAATGGTAATTGAATCAAAAAATGTCAAATCAGGCCTTTAATAAGGCCTAAATAGGAAGCTGTTCTGACTTTTCCCGCTAGGTAATTGTTTGTGCATATTTGTAAGCGGTAAATGAATCGTCGAAAATTGTTGTTGTGCTATACGTTATTCGAGTTTATTTGCAGAAAAAAAATTATTTTTACACTCATAAAATTATTACGATAATTGATTGTGGATTATTTAGTTCGTTTTTAATTTAATAAAAATATAGTTATTTTACGAATAACTATTCCGGGAATATCTTTAAACTTAAAAATTTAGAAATGTCAAGCCAAAATAAAACAATATTAACGTTTTATAAGTATGATAAAAATTTATTTTTTCAGCTACGTTATGCTCATTAACATTTATTCCCAAAGAATCAAAAGCCGGTTGAACTCATATTTTGAAAGCACTATCTTTCGCCATACGGAGTAGGCGTCCATTCCTTGTAAATAATTCTACAATCGCCAATTCAATGTTAGTTTGATTGAAATAGGTTGGAACTGTTTTGGTTTTGAAATCATTGACTTTATTTTTATTTGCACATTTTATTGCAACATTATCTGAATATAAAGTAGGGTGGAACCGTTTTAAATGTCTTTCTAGATTTCCGGTATGATTATTTAATTTTTTTTTTTTCACAACTTCCATTATCACAAAATACGTCACTTTCATCGATTAAACTAAAATAATCGTGCAAAAAATTATTTTTAGGGCGCGGCATCTTACTTTCTTTTCAATCAAATGTTAAATGATTACTTAAAATGCATAATGATTGAAGTAAACTGAAAATTCCTAAATTTTCCGCGAAAGAGGTTGTTTAATATAATATTCTCCACGCAAGTGCATACAAAAAAATTAAATAAAAAAGATTTATCTAAAAGGTATGTATGAATATAAAAAATAGCAACAATTCTTTAACTAAAAAAATTTTAAATTATAAAAAACAAGAGGAGTCATACATTTTTTTTTTTTCAAATAAACTCGAATAACGCAAAGCACAATAATAATTTTCGACTGTTGATTTACCACTTACAAATGTGCACAAACAATTGTTTTGAGGGCGCGAAAATTCCTTAATTTTCTGCGAATTTGTTGCTTTTGGGATTTTTATGAATGATATTTCATCTGAAAGAGTTTGGTGCCATAAAAATAGTTAAGAAAAAAAATAACCTTAAATGTATGAACAATTCTGTAACTGAAAAAAAATTTTATTATAAAAAACAAGAGCAGTCATAAAAATGTTTTTTTTTCCTTCTGCAAATATACACGGCACAAGTTAAAAATTCCCATAAAAAGGATCTTCACATATGTACTTAGGTAGGCGTACATATGCACATCAATTGTCTCAAATGTTGTATACAATTATTTTACAGCGTTAATGTTGGCGCCATAAGTATTGCTTAATAAACCAATGTCCATGCAAGTGCATACAAAAATAACTAGGTAAAAAAAGGATTTACCTAAAATATATAAAAAAAACACAAACTCTTTTACTTAAAAAAAAAAAAATGTTTATAATAAAGAAACAAGATCACTCATCCCAAAGTATAATATTCATACAATCAAAATATTATGTTGCTATATTCAAAAAGAAAATTCATTATAAAGAACTGAAAATTAATTTAATTTAAAATAAATTTTTACATTTAATTCAAAATGAATTTTTACATTTAATTTAAAATAAATTTTTACTTTAAAATAAATGAATTTTACATTAATTTTAAAATTTTTATTTATTTAACAGCATATTCCGTAAAATTTAATAGTTGTTGCTTTTAAATTATATATATTTTAAACGACAAAAAATCAAACTACATAACATTATATGTACGGAAAAACTTTATTTTTTTGCTAATTTGTTTTTTGAATAACAAACATAAATGTTAAAAACAAAGTTATTTGAAAACTAACTATATAACTAACTATATATATAACTAACTATATATATTAAATTTTAATAGTACAAAAAACGAATTTTATAACCCACTATCAATTACTGTAATAATTTTATGAGTGTTACAATTTTTTGTTTTCTTCAAATAAAAACGAAAAAAACAGCACAACAACAATTTTCGACGTTCAATTTACCACCAGGGTTGCCGTTTAAAAGTTTTTATCCAACCAAAATTGTCTATAAAATCTACCAAAATCCTTTGAAACATTTTTTCAAATATTTAAAAATTTACATATGTATATGAATGTATTTTTTTGATGTAAAGCACAATTTTTATTGGATAAAGATTAATAGTATATAAGTTAGTTTAAGAAATCTTGTATATTATCATATGTCATTACAAAGTTGTAAATAACTATATTAATCGTATATGGCCCATGGGGCTTGATTAAATAATAAATAAAAATAAATAAAATAAAATAAATAAATAAAGCTATTCATTTTTTGCAATATTCAATAAGAGACAAAGTTGGCATGATCGTAAAATATTTTTATTTGAATCCGTTTTTAATGGAATTCACTTAATTCGAAAATATATCATTGCCTAAGTCTACTGAAAGGTTTATTTCTGTTAAGCTAATAATCTATAAGATTGAAAAATTTAGAATGTGTGACTATATAAATAGGCAAATCTTGATTATACAATAACTTAAAAAGAGTATTTATTTGTAATATTTTAATTTCTTAAAACGCAAGAATTTGGAAGTTCTTTTTAATACACTTTAAATCCAATTTTTATAATGTTTGTTATAAAATTCTGTTTAATAGACAAATATTTGTATATTATTACAGAAATCTAAGTAAAAAACGACACCCCTGTAGATTTTATTTTATATAGAAGCCCAATTTTAAATTTAAGTACATATTTCTTTTTTAGCTTCTGTGTCAATAAAAATATTTAAGACATCAATATGATTATTTTTTTTATCGAAATCGACTTACATATGTTAGTGTCGTCTTTTTTATAAAATTAATTTAAATGTGTAAAAAAATTGGACTTTAACCATGATTATAAATATGACAAACGATATACTTCTGGTTGATTTTCTTTATTAAGATTATTAATTATGATTAGCATGTCGGCCATTTTCTAACAATCGCACGATTTGAAGTCGTAAGACGCTAGATTTATTTCATTGTGTTCGAAAACTCATGCGTTTTGCTTCCGATCTTTAATGGGTTTTGAAGATGGCTAACTTCTTGCGATTGCGATTTAGAGAACACCTATAATTCAATTTCAAGTCAGAATCGCAATATACTTGTATATGACATAAATAAAAAATGGCATTTGACTTTTTAAGACATATTTTCGGAGAGTTATACAGCTCTTATACTATTGACTTCGTAAAAACAGGATACAAAATATAGTACTAAAGCATCCCACTGTTCAATAATTCTTGCAATATGTGCGTTCGTTTACTTTTCCAGTAAAACCCAGTAGGTGAATAATATGAAAATTTTACAAATTTATGTGTACACGAACGCATTTCAGTAAAATCCAGTACAAATTTGTACAAATTTTAGGGTAAACGAACGCAGCTACTAACAACCTCTAAAGATAGGCGTTTTGAAGCAGCTTATCAGGGGTGTGCTGGAAATCGCAAACGCAAATCGCAAGAATTTTAGAAGTCGTTTTTTAGTAAGATTTTTGTAATAAAAGAATTTTATGGCAAATATTATACAAACATTACTCTATTAAACAGAATTTTATAACAAAAATTATTAAAATTAGATTAAAAGTGTATTAAAAACAGCCTCCAAATTCTTGCGTTTTGCGTTTGCGATTTCCATCACACCCCCTATATCTTATGAGATGGTACCGAACATTATTCCTGAAATTCTTTTAGTTCAGTAATTCTTTAAGGGCTATGGGGAAAAAACAGTTAATATTACAACAAAGAAGCTCTATATTTTCCCCCAGCATTTTACATGCGTAACTTGAACAAAGGTGGAGAGAGCGCACTTAATGTAAATTAAACAAATTCATTGCTAAGTACGTTTTTTAGTCCAGTTACTTTACCCGCCATGGCGTTAGCGCCGTCTCTTGCCAATTCAATAATTTTTTTTAAAGTTGTAAAAAATTGTTTATTTTCATTTCTTTATTGGCACATCCGAAGTTTCACCAACAATCAAGAATATCTTCTGTTTTTTTTTTAATAGATATTCCATTTTCTATTGCCTGCTTTGCGATATAGTCAGTTGCTTCAACAGACTATGTCCTACCACATTTAACAAGTCAATTTATAAAATGAAAAAGTAAATTTTCCCAAACCGACCAAAATTAGGATTAGCATACCATCCTACCAAACGAAAATACCAAGTTCGGCAACCCTGTTTACCACAAAAAAAAACAAAAACAATTGTTTGCTGAATAAAATATTAGTACACTTTTGCATGTTTCTTATATTTCTGCACTCCTGTTATACAACTTGTTTTCAAATCATATTTTTGTCCTTTTTTGATTTTATAAAATTTAAAAAAATACATACACACACACACACACGCACGTTACAATATACACTACGTCCCAGCTAAAATTTTGTATCATAATCTAATCATTTAGGAATCAGCTTCACGAGCAAAATACCCGTATATGAGCTCATTTTTCAATCATAAGTGATACTCTCGTTGTGAGAAAATGGTACCCTACAGATGAATCACCTGAACGAATCATATGTGATACAATTTTCTGATTCCTTTTTGATCATTTCAATGTTAGTTTTTATAATCATTATTGAATTGTAAATTATATACATAGTTTTTGATATATTTCATATAACAGAATTTTATAACAAAAATTATAAAAATTAGATTAAAAGTGTATTAAAAACAGCCTCCAAATTCTAGCGTTTTGTGTTTGCGATTTCCAGCACACCCCCTCTGTTTAACAGCGTTGTATTTACCTTTAAGCAGTGGCCTGTTCCAATTTCTTTCATAATCCGTAGTATTGGCCTCTATACCGGCCCTTGACACCCTACAGTTCTCTTTACTCTTCCATGCATGGTTGGTACTATCATACAGGCATATTCTGACAATCGCAAAACATTTAACATTTGCGATTCTTGAAATCGTATAATAGTTGTTCTTTAAATGGCAAGTATGCTCAAGGAAACTGGAATATTCTTAAGAAACTATAGCAGACCGCAAGCAAAACGCACGTGTTTTAGAACATCATAAAATAAATCTGGCTTTTTGTAATATTGAATCGTCCGATTGTCAGAACATGGCCATTAAATCCATTACCCAATTTTTCCCAAAAAGAAGCCTATCGGAGCTTTTGCCTAAGTTTCACCTTCCAAATTATCTAGTGGTGAACCATTGTGTGCCAATTCAGCAGCTGTTTAATTGCAAATGAAGTTGCAATGCCCTGGAACCCAGCCAAGTTAAACTAACTCTAAACTCATTCATGAGCATAAAACACAAGTTCAATTTATTTTTCTTTTATGTATAGATATATTTTTATTAGAATAATATGCAAAAAATTTTTGTTTTTTTTTTTTATTTTTTTATATATTTATTTTCTGGTCTCATAAATTGTTACTTCCATTCATGGTTTCTTTGTTTTGCTTTGTAGGTTTTTGTTGTTGTTTTACTTTATTTATAATTAACTCTTAAATTTACTAAATTCAATGAAAATGTAATAAATTAAAAAAAAAATCAAATTAAGCATTTAATTATTGGCAAAATAGTCAAAAATTTTATATATTTAATAATAATAACTAAAAAATATATAACAGCAGGAAGATTCTAAACAGAAATTGAAATAAAAAAAAGGAATCCAGCACATTTTAAGAAATATAATTATTATTTTATAAGAATTTCAACTATATTTTATTTAAAATTATTTTAAACTAATTAAGAATTAAAAATTATTTTAAACAAGTTAAGAAAAATAAAAACATTTTTAACTAATATTTTTGAAAAAAAAAAACAATGTATTTTATTTTTTTTTTTTTTTTTTTTTAATAAAAAAACTAAGCAATAATTAATTTTTTTATTAGATAAAAAAATTACACCATTTATTAAAAAAAAAAATTGGAGCATTATTTAAAAAAAAGAATCCTAGAAACTTTTTAAAAAAATCTTTAAAAGAAATAACAAACAAAAATTTTTTTAAATATTTAAATGATTTTTGTTTTAACTTTTTTTTTTAATAAAATCTTGTTAGAAATATTTTAAAAACAGAATTTTTTTTTAAAATTATTATAATTATATATTTAGATAATAATAAAAACTAATAATTAATGTTTTGTTTCTCTTAATTATCTTTTTTTTATACTTTACAAAGTTTTTGTTTTTTTTTTTTTTTTTGTGTAGATATCATTTTTAATTATTTATTTAATTCTTGTTGCTTTATCAACTTTTGTGGGTTTACTTTTAAATTACTATTCCTTCTTTTTTTTTTGTTAATATTAAATATAATTTTATTTATTTATGCTTTTTACAAAAATATACTATTATTTTGCTTTTTCATTTTGTTTAATTATGTATATAATAGAGTAAGTGGTGTTGTTTTGTTTTATATATTTTTATAATTATTTTATATTTAAACTAATCGGAATCATCATCGGACGAATTGGATGATAATTGTAGATCATTTTGTAATAAATCATTAGGAAAACCACCATTAGTTACAAAATTTGCCCCACCCTTAACTTCGCCCGCGCCCGTATGATTGCTGACATTATGATTATTATTATTAATTTGTTGTTGCTGTTGATAATGCATCTGTGGTGATGATGTTGTTGTTGCTGTTGTCATTGGTGCCATACCTAAATTCGGCAGTTGATTCGTAAAAGTCATTTTAGTTGATCTATCATCTTCAGTGCTGTCATCAGAATCTGAACCGCTGTCGCTACCACTCGATTCTGAATCAGAACTAGAAGTTGATGAACTTAAGTCGGCAGCAATGTTCTATAAATAAATAAATAAAAAATATGTTAAAATAGTTTGATTTATTAGAATTTCGATAAAAAGATTATGGCCCTATTAAAAATTACATTCAACAAACGATTTTCGCACATAGAATTTTTTAACGAAAAAATTTTTCCGCCGACGCTGCAAACAAATTAAAAAAAAAACTAGTTGAAAATGTAAGTATGGATTTGTAATTTTTTTTTTGTGTACCAAATACAACATTCTTAATAATTTTTGTTAACACTATGCCAGTTTAAGGTCGTAAGTAGTAAGTCGCTATTGGAAAAGCTCGTAAAAGTTCTGGCTATAAAAAAAAGTGGGATAATTCCCAGGACCACCTGCATTACTTGGGACTACCCGTTGCCGCTTTATAATTGTATTTGATCCGTCCTTAGCAAATACAATTTTCTTAAACTTTCAGACCAAGCTTATTTTTAATTCCAAGTCTAAGTTGGTACAATCCCTTCTCAAATCAGAAAATTGTTGCCAATATGCTTGGAATTTACTTAAGTAGTGGTTTCTTTTTCTGGCCAGTTTCAGAAAGCGTTCATCTTCATCACACAAATCATCGAACAAAAATTTCGACGTAGTCATCATTATCTTTTATTTTTATAATTTGTAAAAAAAACATTTTTTATTTGAAGTGCCAGCTGATAGAAATGTAGATATGTATGCTCTACTGTGAATAAATCAAATCAAATGTGCGCATCAATAACAAATGAAAATTCGTTCGATCAGCTAATTAAACTACAGTCAAAAATAGAATTTAGTTCATAAAGGGCACCGTACTATAGGTATAGAGCACACAGAGGCGTCACGAGGCAGAAAGGATTGTGTTTTTTTGTCTTTTTCTTCGAAAGCTGCCCTTTTTGCATTTTTTGTTTTGATCACGCTGTTTGTTTGTGTTGATAGTTAGAGTCGCAAATGATTTAGGCATTTTTCATACGTCACTTTTTCATCTCCATATGCTTTGTGCCTATAGTTTTCTCTACAAACCACCACAAGCGGTAAATGAGGGAATGTTAAGTTCAAGAAATATTCATCTGAGACCTCATTCATATTATGAAACATTTGCTGCAAAAACTTTCTTCAATTCTATTTTGAAACTGAATTCATGTCCTTAGAATAAAAATTTTGTTTTACAGCATTGAGTCATTTTCTATGCCTTCTCTCTTTCTTTCAATAACAAACTTACAAAAACTGCTTGTACATGAAACAAATTACACTTTTTCATTCGTCTTTCCCCTTTCGTCAACAAACTCAAATGTTTCATAATATGGATTGGGACAAAGGAAAAACATTTAAACAATTAAAAAACTTGTAAGAAGAATTTTTATTAAAACTCTTCAGTAAAAATAAAGGCCCAACTAAGGTACATTAACACAAGGTAGACTCTTTTGGGAGTGTAGACATGCTGCCCTATAAAAAGAACCGAGTTTTCAAAATTGTTTTCATATAAAACAAAAACAATTTAACGCACACATGTACAAATTTTGCCTCATATACACGAAATTTGACGTTTGGGTTCCAACTGGGGTAAACAGCTGACAAACATATGGACCAACGAGTCTACCTTGTGTCAATATACCTTGGGCCCAACCATAGTATGCATAGCCTTGCTTAACTGTCAAAAATTAAAACAAAAATAAAATCAAAAAACATTTGATTTCGTACGGAATGTGCGATCGGTTTCGCACTGTGCTTAAGCAATTGACAGTTTCTTAAAATTTAACAAAAAGTTTCCTTAAGTTCATTATGGTCTGCATCATATGATTTACATGTACTCGTACATTTGCTTAAGCCAACTTTAGCACTTTATGGTTGGGCCTTAAGTTAGAGCAGAGTGCTAAATCTTTGATACCCTCCACCGACAGTAAGAATATTTTAGAAGTAGGCTTTATATGGGACCTATGGTAAACTATAAACCGATCTTCAAGAAATTTGACACTGTGATTTCAAGTCTTATAAAATTGTGACAGACCGAATTTTTTACAATAGCATTATTCGCTACGGTTTTAGCCGTACTAAAGTTTTTTTTTTTTTTTTTGAACAAAATTATCAATTTTTAATTTCAATTCATAATTCTTATGGTACGGAACCGTTTCTGCTGTATTGCAGTACCAAACTGCTTAGGATAACTGGAAACAATTTGACACCAATATTGTTCAATACTTTTGAGTTTTTCTAAAGTGAGCGTGTTTTCAACAGGCGAACCGACAGCGGAAAAAGCTAAATCGACTTAGAATTTCTCAAGGACACCGAATTTATATACTTTATGGGGTCTTAGATAAATATTAAAAAAAATTTCCAACGGAATGACAAAACTAAGGGTCAGTTAGCCGGGAGTAACAGTAACATTGCAAATCAGCTGCTTCATTTTGTTGTATGTAAAGCAATTGGAACGAATGTAGTTAGCAGTAAGATATTCCGTCTCAATCTTACTTTTTTACGGTAAGGTTAGATAAGTTACTGTTACTTCCGGCCAACTGAGCCTTTAATATACCCTCTTCACATTTAGTTGTGAAGGGTATACAAATTTTGGTTTAAATGATTTCAAAAAAAAGAGTTTTTGTTGAAAAATTTTTAATTGAAAATAAATTTTTTAAATGAAATCGACTTTTTGGTAAAATTTTTTTTTTAATGAAAAGAATTTTTACTAAAAATTTTTACAATGAAAAATGTATTTTGTAAATTTTTTTCAGTAAAAAAATTAGTTTTGAATTAAATATTGTACAAAAAGAAATTGTAAAATAGACATACCTGTTCCAGAGCCGCTGCTTCACTGGCCAGTGTTGGCGATGAGGCAAGATCATTATGATGATTTATATTGTTACTGCTGCTGTTGCTATGATGATGATTACTACTCCGTATATTATTATTATTATTATTATTATTGCTATGATGATTACTATTATGATGATTATTACTATATAACGATGAGGAATTGCCATTAGAATTATAACGATTATATTGATTTTGTTGCTGCTGCTGCTGTTGTTGTTGTTGTTGCTGCTGTTGTTGCAATTGTTGTTGCCACTGCTGCACCTGTTGTTGTTGCGTTTGTAATGATGATGGTGGTGGTTGTTGTTGTTGCTGCTGCTGTTGTTGTTGTTGCTGCTGCTGTTGTTGTGGTTGCCGTTGATGATTGTTGTGTCGCTTTTGATTACTACTACTGTGATGTAACTGTTTTGATTGTTTCATTGGAGGTGCTGCTGAAAATTGCAATTGTGGTAAATCATATTCATGTCCTGAATTATTATGATGACTGGATGTAGAGGAGGTTGAAGAAGCCGATATATTAGCAAGACCACCACCGGCGCCCGCCCCGCCACCACTACCTCCACCGCCAATACCAAATATTGAATCATCATCGTCCACAATCATGGGTATACTGGGTAATGTGGCCTGACCATTATTAGCATTCCACCTAGGAAATAAAGGGTTGTATAAAATATAATTTTGTTTAAGTTTGTTTTCAGAAAAACTTACGCTGGAGCTGATTGTGGCGACTTATTATTGTGAAGACCTGCTGAGGGAGAACCTTGCATGGGAGAGTTGCGAGACTTTAATTCAACTAAAAATAATAATACAATTTTATGTGAATGTGAAAAAAATGTTAAGAAATTTTCGGTAAATTTTTAATATAATTATATTAAAAATTATATGTAAAACAAATTTTTATGTTAATTTTTTCTAAATTTGGTTTAAAAGTTAGTGTATTTTGTTCTAAAAGAATTTAGTTTTTAAAGAATTTTTAGTGATTGTTTTAAATAAATAAATAAAAATAAATTGAAGTGAAATTTTTTGTGAATTTTGTTTTAAACAAATTTTTATGGAAGTTTTTTTTTGTGAAAAGAATTTTTACAGAAAATGTTTCTGGAAAAAAGTTGTTTGTACGAATTTTTTCGGTAAAAATAATTTTTGTGTTAAAAACCGAATTTTTTAGTTCTGTGGGGTAATTCTCTAACTTTTTACCGACAAAAATTTGTCGTTAAGTAGAAAATGTTAAGTAAAAGTTTTAAAAATTACTACTTAACGACAAATTTTTGTCGTTAAAAAGTTACAGAATTACCCCACAGTGGGGTAAAACGATGTCAGAGTTGTATTTAAAAACAAATGGAAAATTTGATGAAAAATTATTGTTCGTAATAGAGACTTGATGTTTTGAAAGTGATATTTTGTTTTCGATAACGAATAAAAAACTTCCGTTTATTTGGAACAAATATGTATGTATGCAGTACGAAAATCGTAATGCACAGAACAAATAGTTTGAACTCGTTAATTATTTCTTTAGAAACGAAATACTAACAAATAAATTAACTTTTTTCGATAAATCAACTTTTATTAAGAATTTATTTATTAAAAAAAAATGTAAGAAAAAATATTTAACATACTTATCGTATTTCTTCTATTGCCAGTGGAAACTTTTGTTTTCGAAGATATTCTCATTGTACTATTTTCTAATTTTGGTGCTGGTCCTGTTGATGAAGCTGCTAAAGGCGCAGCTAAAGAAGCTGCTGCTGCTAATTGCGGCATTGCTACAGGTGTAGGTACACTAGGTTTGTTTGTCATTTCACTGCGAAAAAAATGAAAAAAAAATAAAAAATATGGCAACAAAATCATTAAAAATGATATAATGAAGGGAATGCAGTAGAAAAACTTACCGCGTTTTCTTTACTTGTATATTGTGATTTAATTTCTCTAATGTAATATCACCAGTCCTTTTGTCAAATATGAGTATACATTCTTTTGTGTATTTCTTTTGATTTCCCTTATAAATGGTATGAGGCACACCGGAACTAACTAGAAATATTTATAAAGAAAAGGAAGATAAATAGAATTAAAAAGACAGTATTTACATAAATTAAAAATTGCAATAACCATGTTCTGCTTTGAGCAAATGAGACGTGACCAGGGCAATGTTGCCGTTTTGCGAAAATGTCTTATAAGGATACAAAGTAGTTTGAACAGTTTTGACGGGACATTTTAGAATTTATATTTTTTTTCGGAAAAATAACTTAAGTTATCCTTTTTTTGTTGCAAACAATTTTTTAATCACGCACAATTTCTTACAAAGACATTCTTAAAAAACTGTTGAATACATAAACATTCAAACATTTTGGTATATAAATATCTTTATTTAAAAAAAATTTTAAAGGGTGTTTTTCTAGCCCGATAGCAAAAGGATTTGCTGTCAAACGAACTGTTATACTGAGTTCGCTTCTTGACATTTACGACTATACCATTTTTCATTGAATTGAGAAAATTCTAGATGAAATTGAAAAAATTCCAAATGAAATTAAGAATTTCAATTTGAAATTGACAAAATTCAAGTTTATATTGAGAATATCAATTTGAAAAATTCTAAATGAAATTGAGAAAATTCCAATTAAAAATGAGAAATTTAATTTGAAATTGAGAAAATTCCAAACGAAATTGAAAAATTTTAATTTTTAATTTATAAAATTGAATTATGTATATAATTTTTATTATATTCATACAACAAACATACATAACTCACATAAGGATCGAAAAAAATTAAAACAAATATAAATCGCAGTATTATTGACCAACAGGCATATCTTCCAGATCCAGAGCAGATTGGTAAAACGTTGTAGTATGTTGTATGGCTCTACTGCAATCTTCAGTAGTTATACATGTCTTAGAAGTATTAATCACCTGTTCTAAAAAGACAAGCCTCTGTTCTCCTACATGGGGGGGAATTACGTTCGGTACATTCATCTTTGATTTGACCATACTTTTTATTTTTGACCAAATACTTTCAATAGGGTTAAGCACCGGTGAATAGGGGCTCAATCGCAGGAGCGTAGCTGGAGAGTTGTCAAAAATAATTTGTAGCCGACTGTGGCATAGTGCATTGTCACATACCAATACGATTTCTGATAATTCATTTCCCAACTCTTCCCATCTACGAAAAACACTTGTGATCCGTTCATTTGCGCTGACAGCACTAAACGAACCCCTCCGGGTATCCATTTGAATAATTCCTGATGTACAAATTGCACCAATTAAGTGTATGTTTGGACCACGGGATGTAGGGGTTGACTGCACTGCGCGCAGACCAACTCGAGACCAACCATGTTTTCTACGACAAAATAAGTTAAAGTTGGTCTCGTCTATCCAAACCACTTGTTTTCCAGATATGACAAAATCGTTAATTTTGCGTACATATGCTGAACGTTTTTCTTTATTAAGTTGACTGTTCATTGATATGGGTTGCATATGAACAGCCTTTATGGAATACATTTGTCCGTGCAAAGTATTTCACACAGTTGTGATCGAAACTTGTTTATTAAACTGCAAATTTATTTTTTCGACAATTTCACGAAGTGTTAGTTCTGGTCGTTCTCCTACCCAAGTTAGAATAGTATTCACTTCTTCATAATCGAAGGACCGTGGCTTTTTACCACCTCTTTGGTTAGGTATTACATTTGATTGGGTAATCCATCGATGGGCAGTTGTATAACAAATATTCAAAGATAAAGCCAGTTCGACCCAGTTATTCCTTTATTAGCTGCATCGATAATACGATGACGATCCGTATTGGAATAAGTTTTGTACTTTTTTGGTGTAATGCGTTCCGACTCTACGAAGGTTAGTATATAGAAGTTAAAAGCATTTTATTGTATATATACACACTTATCTTCTACTTCACTTCTACATATGGGACAATTCAATATAACCCGAGTTATACATTTTTCATGAAATAAGTGACGACACGGAATGAGTCGTTTTATTTCACAAGGCGCCATGCTTATTAAAAATATAACACAATTGTCTTTAAACTCCATGTTATTCAGTCAAATAATATATTACCTTTAAATTCTCTGCTGTATTCTGTGACATATGTATGTATGCAATTTCAAAAGCCTACTTTTCCCATGCCGAAAAAAAAATAATTCAAGTTTATAACTATGTAGGTATTCACCAATGCTTCACCTTATAAATCGAAATTAATTGGTAAAAAATTAAACAAAGATGAATGTACCAACGTAATTCCCCCCATGTAGGAGAACAGAGGCTTGCCTTTTAAGAACAGGGGATTAATACTTCTAAGACATGTATAACTACTGGAGATTGCAGTAGAGCCATACAACATACTACAACGTTTTACCAATCTGCTCTGGATCTGGAAGATATGCCTGTTGGTCAATAATACTGCGATTTATATTTGTTTTAATTTTTTTCGATCCTTATGTGAGTTATGTATGTTTGTTGTATGAATATAATAAAAATTATATACATAATTTAATTTTATCAATTAGAAATTCCAATTTCATTTGGAATTTTCTCAATATCAAATTAAATTTCTCATTTTCAATTGGAATTTTCTCAATTTCAATTTGAAATTCTCATTTTCATTTGGAATTTTCTCATTTTCAATGAAAAATGGTGTAGTAAACTCTGGAAAATCATCATGAATGGAATTACGCTTAACCAATGCTACCAAATTACGCAAATTTCCGTTGAAAATCATTCATCGATGTTTTACCGCGAAATTGAGTTCAGCGATGAGGCTTAAATTTGCTTAAGCCATTTGGACCCAAATATAAACTAAAAGTAAATTTATAAAAAAGCTTTATTTCTTTAACTATTAGAAGCTAATTAAACATTTTTAAGAAAAAAATTAAAAAAAAAATGCTTCGGTTCGGAAAAAATGGTCGTCCTCAAATGGGACCAATGAGCACATGCGTGAAATTTTTCAAATGCATTTCTTACATTGCAAACGGGCTTTACTGTAGCAAACGGTACATCGCATTTGGCAGGCAAGTTTTTGGGGGATCTCGCCAATATTAGCTAAGTTTTACCTAATACCACTGATGAAGGCTTTCACAGCCTTTCATCATATTTTTCACCCTCCGAATATCTTAAGTGAGTTCTGCAAATACCTCGGCGAAACTGGCTGGCTGATGCATATTGTGTTTAAAATTTGATCAAACTGCGCAACCAACAAGCATTGGCATCAGTTAATTGCCTGTCTTTGTTCCTTTTCCCTAACGGTACAAGTAGCACTATAACTGGCTTCGCGTAAATCTCGCAGCAATATTTGACTAGTTAAAAAGTTGTCGAATGCTCATGTGGCCCAACATTTGCTTTTTCCAACAAGTTCTTGACTACTTTCAATCCTAATTTCTCATTTCTCGACTCTCCTGCTGATTTCCCTCACTATACGTCGAACGCATAAAAATACCCATTGGCCGAAATATTTTATTGTTGATTCGTCTATTGAAAGATCTTCGTGGAATGCGCTCCACTGATGGAACTTCTTGATTATAAAACAGCAAGAGATTTAAATTTTAGAATCTTATTGAGGAACCAGGCATCAAACTGATTGCCATAGAAATGTAAAAAAAAATTATTTTCATAAACCTGTTTCTAGATATTGCCTTTGAAATCAGAAATACATGACTGACACTAGCAAAAAGTAAACAAAAAATATTAGATTTCTGCCCATCGGACCCATTTGGGGACACCATACTAAAATATGCCCCCTTTCGTTCAAATAATATATATGTCCAATATCATTATAATTTGCTAACAACTGTATTTAAATATATCCAGGCTAAAACGCGTAAAAGCATCCACGCATATATAAAAACTAATAGCTTAGCTTAAGCTTATAACTTAGTTCTTCGAAGATATGAATTACACCTGCAATTTTAAACAATTTAAACATGTATTTATAAAAGAACCTATTTTATTTTAAAGTCACACTGTTTTTTTAATGCAAAAAAAAAAAAGAAAATTTCTTAAAGAATATATAAAATATTTCGTGAGTGTGCGTGAATGTGATACTTTAGAAATGATTCGTGAGTGAGCGTTCGCGATAACAAAAATTTTCTTAGTGAGTGTACGAGATTGTAAGTCAAAAATCACTAACGCGTAAAGCTCAAGGTTATTTTAGGTTGGGTTCAATGGGCAGCCGACACGAGGACGGCTCACTTCGGTCCTTATAGCGGTCCCTTTCTGATACTCTTAGCCATTGACAAGAGTCAGCCAGTATTCACCAGACTTTTCCCCAGATGTCACTGCAGCCTCGAACCACCCCGACTCCTTGTAGAACACAGAGATCAATTTCAGTCCTTCATGAGACATATCATCCAGACATGGCAATTCCGGCCTCCCAAAATACATAAACCTAATACCACCGAGACCGGGGCATTGGCAGAGAAAATTAAACACCGTCTCCTCCTCCTCCTCCTCATCATCATGACAACTTCTGCAGTAGTCATTATAATCAAGACCCATTCTCCCTATCACCCCAATGAACCGTTATGACCGATATTACTGTCCTTATCTGGTCCCTACCGAGACCAAGTAGCACGCGCGTTCTCGCCGCGTCGTAGCCAGGCCATAAAGTCCTGGGGTCACGTACAGCTCTAGAAACTACGTAATAAGTATATTCTGTTAAGCTCAATTTTCGGAAATGGACTCTACTATGTAGTTTGAGTCAATTATTAACTCATTTTTATAGATTCTGAGTAAGCAAAAAGCAAATTATAAGTTATTTGTCTCGAATGTCAGGTCGTTGTCAAAATTTATTATTAAATTATGAAAGCAATTTTCGCAAGAATTCTTTTTGATGCAGATTTAATTACGATCAAACAATCATGTACATATACTTATTTTATAAACCGTCCTGACTTATTATACTTATACAAGGAACTATAGGAAAATCTATATATAAATCGGCAAAGGCAAAACAGTTAAGAACACTTTCCATCTCTGTTTGCCCAACGACTGGAATAACAAAATACACCATTTTAAAGGTATTTAAAAAGTGCACAATATATCTATATATATATATGTATGTCTATATATATATAAGTTGTCCTATGTTCGTGATTTTATAACTCGAGAACCACTCAGCCGATTTTCAAATGAGTACATGCGTTGGAAAGGCCTACTTTCACTGATGGTTTATAAAAAAACTCCCGATAGGTGGCGCTGTTGTCGTGATATTTAAATTTTTTTTTATTGATGGTAGATAGCAATGGGATCAAGTTATTAAAAAAAATGCTTGCTCTATTATGAATACCAAGTGAAAATGTTGCTGCTATTGTGAACGAAGCTTTAGTTTTTTTTCTTTCACAGAAATATTCAATGCGAACGTTACGCTTGTGAATTGTGAAACAGACAGCAAACAGTAACAGCATTTTTGAAATTTTTTCTATATTACGTGCTTATTTTAAATATTTAAACAATTTCTAGTCAAGTTTAATCTTGCTTGCATTTGAAGTTCTTATTATGCAAAAACAAAAAAGTAAAATATCACCTGTCATAAATAAATTTTGCCTCAAATAGAAATTGATAAGAATACTTGACTTAAACCAAAAGATTGGGGGGCCAATACCGTCGTCAAAGCCCAAGCGATTATTAATATAAAAAATTATATAAAAAAAAATTCTTATCAGTCTCGAACTTGTTGATATGAAATTGAAAATTGCATTTTTCTCTTTATGCAACAATATTATAAAATATTTTATTAAACGTAGACAAAATGCAATTAAAACACAAAAATCAAAAAAGAACCAGACTTATAAATTAAAAAAAGAAGTTTAATGATAAGAATTGTGTTGTTTGTTTAATTACATCCCATAAACTACAGCATTTCATGTTTTCTTTACAAATATGTTTAAATAAAGAAATAAGTTTTCTTTAATTTTATTTGCAATTTGTAACGCTTGGCTGATTCCTTTTTGCTTAATTTTTTTTTTTTTTGGTATTTTAACGAATTTATTTTAGGACTTGTAGGTATGTGTACCCATCACAGATGGAAAGGTTGTACATATAAGTTCGTCAATCCGTTTGTAGTTTCTACAATATTAGAGATAATTTCCTTAAAAACCATCATGTATGTAAAGGCGGTTATAAGTCATACAGGCTCCCGAATGAATGCAGTGTATTCTAAGAGGCACTTCTGGCGGTTCTTAAGCGACATACTTGTTGTCTGGAAGAGTAGCGAGGTAACTTTCTGTCTTTTTCTTTGAAAGGTGTCTTCGCAACTGATTTGGGCCTTGTCACACGCCACTTTTTCACCTCTCTATAGTGCTCTTTATTTTTAATCGAAAGTAATTTCTATTTTCAAATCTTTTTTATTTTTGTTACCAATTGTTAGTGTTTTGTTGACTCACTACACTGAATGACTATTCAACTCGGATGTGAAACATTATGTTTCACTAACACTTGACAAAAAATATTTGTAATCTGATTTAATTAAATGTTTAACAAAACTATTTTAAAATAAAAGCAATTCAGTTTTTTAATATAGGTATGTAGTATATAAAGAGACAAAATTTTTAATTAAAAAAATAAAAATAGGAATAACAAATAAAATTTATACATTTGTACTGGAATTTAAATAAATAAAGAAACAAAATTTGAAACAAAAAAAAAAAAAAAATATATATTACAACTCAAACCAACAAAAAAGTGAAAGGGAATTTTTGATGTAAATGAAATAAAAATCCACTCATACACTTTAAAAACAACAGATAAGAAAAACAAAAAATACAAAGAAACATGAATGAATGCATACAAGTAGATACAAAACACACAACAAAAAATAAAACAAAAATTTAAACAATTTTTTGGGTCAAACTGCAAACCAAAAGATTTGCCAAAAGATTATTATGAAAAACTTAACCAGCCAACAACGAACTATAAACAATTTTTTTAAAGTTTAATAAATAAAAAAACAAATTCAATTAAAAACTTAAACAGGTTTAGCAGGGATTAAACAAGTAAATAAGCTTAAATGTCTGAACTGCAGTAAATTTAAATGTCCTCAGAAAATTATTTTGTTTCACTTAAACTGCAAAGTAAAAAAAGGAAAAAAAACTGTTCCGCTGAAAGCTTTTAAAACCAGGAGGGAGGGCAGGAAAACTAAGAAAAGGTTTTTGAACCTTGATTACACATTTAATATGGTTGTCTAACAACCCCAATGTATTTAAAAAAGAATGCTAAAAGGTGTTTTTCCTAAGATGTATATTGAATTTTTAATTGTAAAAAAATAGCACAAAAAATAAAATTTAAAAAAAAAAAATGTTTTAATTCGAAAGATATTTTGCATTAACATTTAAAAATTACTTCGGTCATATTAGCACGGTCATAGGTCACTTTTTCGAGCATTGCGGGCCGTATGGCACGAAGAACACTAAAAATGTTGGCCCACAAGGCGCCAAATGTTGCTGGTTTATCAGCGTAAAGCAGTGAATTCACGTAGCCGCACAGGAAATAATCGAGAGGTGTTAAATCGAACGACCTTGGAGGCCAAATGACAGTGGCATTTAGGGCCCAAACAGAATGTGCATAACGTTGCTTAAGTAAATACATGTAAATTTTCTGTGCCAATCCACACCTTTATCCAAATCCACTTATAACAAATTTTGATTTCAATTGGTCGATGATTGTGGTGTCCGAATGGCAAGTAGCGTCATCCTGTTAAAACCACAGCTCGCCTGAGTCAATGTCATCCATATTTTCAAACAAGCAATCATTTATCATGGTGCGGTAACGATCTCCATTGAACGTAACGCGAGCTCCGGGTCCGATAAACGATTAACGGTGAATTTTTCAGGATGAATTAGTCTGTAGGGTCTGTTTTGGATTGGTTTCAATTTGAGGCATGTGTTTTTTTTCTTAAATTAACAAGCCCGTTAATCAAAAAATCAGCCTCATCGCTGAACACAATTTTGCGATAAAAAAAATCGTAGACGGATTTATTAAGTAAATATGGATAATTTGTTAGAGTTATTTTAGCGTGAATATATGCATGATGATTTGCAATGTCAATTCATTTCCGATGAAATGTATCAAAAAGATTATGAATATTGCTTTTTCAACCATTTTGATACTAAACAGCAAAATTGTCATAAGAATTTTCGATTTTATTATATATGTAGGTGTCATGGAAAGTACACTGAATAATTTACAAATAAAATTTCAGACCCCTTTTAGCAGTAAAGTAGAATAAAGTAAAAAAAATACAAGTCAATAAACTATAAAATATATTTGCATAAACAAGAACATACACGTTATTTAGGTGTAAAACAAAAATTATTCTAGAAACAATTTCATTCAAACAAATAACAATCTAAAAGGGTTGGTAATTTTAAATTTTATAAGCTGAAAGGAAAAATCAACTCAACCTTTTATTTTGTCTACTCAACTTTGTTTAGAAGTGAAAAATTACTTTGCAAATTATTGCGAAATATGTACAAACTGATGACAATATAAATTGCTTTAAAATATGTAATAAAAAATTTTATGTATTGAACAACAAGTAAATTATTTTCTTTTTATAATTTGCTGAATTTCAAGAATTAAATGTTTCTAGACTTTCAGGCACATAATCCCAAGTTCATTAACAATATTTTTTTTTTTTTTTCATTTAAACAAATACATACAGACAAGTTATAATTGTTTAAGCTTAATCAACAATTTTTCTACAAATTAAATATTAGTGTGCCGTATTGACGTTTCAAAGCAAAGAAAACACAAATTTTGTAAGACATTTAAATTAAAACAAAAAAAAAAAAAAAAAAAAAACAAAACAAAAAAATCGGTTGGTTTAGGTATAGAAAAGAAAATACAACAAAACTCGTTTTATTCAGTCTTACCTAAATTTGGCACAGTAACAGTAACTTGATTATTTGAGCCAACATCTACAGTAGCAACACGATTTTTATCCACACTTGCAGGTTTAAAATCATCTAAAAAAAAAACATATAAAAATAAATTATAAATAAATTTGAAATAAATCTTTTTAGGATGAAATGAATTTAATTTTAAATTAAAAAAAAAAAACATTGGAATTGTTTATTTATGATTAAAGTAAAAAATATTTAAGATTTCATAGTTTTCAAATGTTCCCAGGAAAATTAATAAAAAAATGTCATAATTTAGGTTCAATGGACAGCCGACATAAGAACGGCTTACTCGGGTACTTATAGCGGTCCCTGCGTGATACCAGAGTCAATCCAGTGTTCATTAGATAACATTCCAGCCATCATTCCATACATCCAACCATATCAATTCCCTGCAGAAAAGAAAGATCGGACCTAGACCTACATTAAATAGAACATCCAAACATGGCAATGCTGGTTGGTCTCTCAATATACCACATCCTAATATCCCCGAGACCGGGGCATCGGTAGAGAAAGTGAAACGCCGTTTCCTCCTCATCAACTTTCACAGTAGTCATTATAACCTTGGACCATCCTTATCGCATGAATCCCTATAAGCCACGACCGATATCACTGTTCGAATTCTGTCCCTACCACACCTAAGCATCACTTTTTCCACATGTCATAGGTCATAGACAGGCCATAGAGTCCTTGGCACCGAGTAGCTACCTCTCCTGAGCCTTCCTGTATGGCTTATGTTTAATGAGAGTTCTACAGCGAGCCAATTAGGGCGACAACGAACAAACATGCCGTCGAAAAGACAACCTTGTTTGTCCACAGTGCCCTGTACCCAGCGCAACCCTAGAATGCTTTGCAATCTCGTTTAAAGATACCTGTCATTTCACAGATAACTTTGATGTCGTGAAGACACCAGCCAGCTTTACTGTCCGTAAATATGTCCTCTTACCTCAGCCAATTCGGCACCCGCCTTATGGCAAAGAGTTTCGCCTATAAGACACTGCTGTTATCCGGAAGTCTTAAGGTTACATTTATGCCCAGTTCATTAACTGAGACACATGGGTCTACAATCACACCTTTCCTCCCAGTTCCATGATAAAGAAACCTCCACCCATGTTTCCCCTCTTATAACCATCCGTATGGACCTTTAGGATCGGTTCTGGAGAGCAATAGTCCAGAGTCCTGCCAGGTCACGTCGTATACTTTTTTGATTTTAATTATGACTTTTTGCTTTTGTAAACAGGCATGACTTTGAATTTTGTCGACAAAATGTGAATGCAATCATAGCTTCCCCGCATGTGTTGCCAACACTCATCGTCTACAAATATTCAGATAATTCCAATTTTTCCAAGCAAAAATGTAAAATTCAATATTAGAGAAATCCATTTAAGACCCGGGGTCAAATTACTGCATCGATATCAATCAAAACTCCCATTTAAATTGTATTTTAATTTCTAATATTGGCGATTCTGACTTGAAATCGCACAAAAGGTGTTCCGTAAATAGCAATAGCAAATAGTTTGGCGACTTCAAATTTTAAAATTGCTCAAGGGAACTACAATATTTGTAAGAAACTATGGCAGATCGCCAGCACGAGTTTAAGAACACCATGATATACAGGGGTGTGCTGGAAATCGCAAACGCAAATCGCAAGAATTTTAAAAGTCGTTTTTTAGTAAGATTTCTGTAATAAAAGAATTTTATGACAAATATTATACAAACATTTCTCTATTAAACAGAATTTTATAACAAAAATTATTAAAATTAGATTAAAAGTGTATTAAAAACAGACTCCAAATTCTTGCGTTTTGCGTTTGCGATTTCCAGCACACCCCCCATAAATCTGGCGTTTTGCGATTTTAAGTCGTGAGATCAGTGTTGCCAGTGGATTATTCGAAAAAATACCTACACATGCTAATAAAAAAATCCGATTTTTCCCTACACATTGAAAAAAATTCCCCTACAAAAATCCCTACGCATTTTTGCCTTTAAAATAGAAGAAAATAATTAGTTATAAAAAATTAATTTTACTCGAATATGTTTATTAAATCTTTGACAAAAACTAAGTACAAAACAAAAAAATAATACATATTTATGTACTTTTAATAAATTCAATTAAATCTTTCTACATTGAATAACATTCCAGTGGTATAAGAAAGAACCATTGTCACTTGTAACTAGCGAAATGGTTGGCATATTCACTCTATACACCAATGGCGCTAATGATAGTGTATACCACAGTGTACATACATATCTCTTTCTCCAGACACTTACAGCTGTAACAATTGGTACCCACTACTCGTTAGCTTCTTCGCTAACCCTAACTTATGCAGGAAACATATTTTTTCTAAAAAAAATTCTTTATTTGTCACTAAGGCATTGATTAAAATATCTTAGAAAAAACATATACATACATAGTAGTGTCGCCAACTTTTTAAACTACAAACATATATTTTTAAGCGATTTTAGGGAAAATAAAAATTTTTAACCGCTTTGAACAAGAAAATATTTCTAAAAATACGTTTTTTTCTGCATTTATTACGTAAATAAAGCGATGTGACGAACAAATCCCTACATATTGCAGATTATAAAAAATCTGTCTGATTTTCCCTACGCTTCTATTTTAGTATCAAAAATACCTACATGTAGGGATTTTCCCCTACTTCTGGCAACACTGCTTGAGATTGTCAGAACATGGCCGAATAACAGTTGTTTTGTTTAAAAAAAAATAAAATTTAGACAATAGCTGTTATTTTTGTACAAAAAAATTAAAATCAAAAAATAACTGTTATTTTTGTTCAAAAAAAAAAATCAAAAAATAACTATTTTCAGCTGACTTTTATAAAAAAGAGAATAACTGTTACGGTCCCTGTTTTAAAAGAGTAATTTTCTAAATTGGATTTCCCTAAATCGACTATTTAAAGTATTGAATTTCGAAACCATATACATATGAAGTTCCAAAAAAGCTTTATGAAATCTGCAAAAATATTTTTCAAGGTTTCTAAAATTATTTTTTTCTTTAGAAATTGTCTACCTATGAATTATTAAACCAATTTTCTGGAAAAGTTCTAGAACTAAATCCCTAGGTAAGTATATATTTTTTTTAATATTTTATAATTTAAAACATTTGAGTTAGGTTTTTTTGTCTTTGGATTCTAGTCAATATTTTATAACAATAACTTTCACTAAAAATCTAAAAGTCTTGTCTTAAATAAAAAGTAAAATAAAAAAGTAATATCATTATAGAACAATTTTTTAGAATTAACTTTATTAAAAATGTGTCCCTTCTCCAACTTTCTGTAATGGACTTTCATTGAAATCTGTTTGAAAAGGACTTAATAAAAACTTTAGGAGTTTCTAAAGTAAATAATCACTCTTGTCGTGTGAATATTTTGTATTTATATGGTTAATCTGAGAAATCGAAAACTTTGAAAATAATATAAGGACTAGTTTTTTGAGTTAAAAAAAATAAACTAATTGAATTGTGGTCTCTATGGTCATGGTAACGGCTTTGGCATTATGCTTATTTCACGTCTAATTGGACTTTAATAAATTGCTAGATACATATTTTTTATTTCCAATTAAACATACGGACATATAATATTGATTGGAATCGAATGAGAGGGAAGAAAACCTAAATCAGCTGTCAAAAAATTTCCAGCCCAATGATTGTGTTCGTTAGAAACGTGCTTACTTTGTTGTTGCATTTCACATGTACGGAATTATTTTGATATGTGTTTAGATTCTAGTCAATCCTCTATGCATATGGAAGTAATAGCAATGGGAATGACTTGAAAATGACACTGTCTTTTGTAATGATTTCTTGATTCCGAATTTGAACTCTGTTTCTCTTCATCATCTGCGATTTTGTTAGATCAGCTGTCAAAAAATTTCCAGCCCAATGATTGTGTTCGTTAGAAACTTGCTTACTTTGTTGTTGCATTTCGCATGTACAGAATTATTTTGATATGTGTTTAGATTCTAGTCAATCCTCTATGCATATGGAAGTTATGGCAGTTGGAATGATTTGAAAATGATACTGTCTTTTGTTATATGAGTTCCTGATTCCGAATTTGAACTCTGTTTCTCTTCATCATCTGCGATTTTGTTGGAGAGAGAGAAGTAATCCTAGATCAGCTGTCAAAAAATTTCCAGCCCAATGATTGTGTTAGTTAGAAACGTGCTTACTTTGTTGTTGCATTTCACATGAACGGAATTTTGAGAAAGAATTATTTTGAAAGAGTTTAGATTCTAGTCAATCCTCTATGCATATGGAAGTTATGGCAGTGGGAATGATTTGAAAATTATACTGTTTTTTTTTTTATATGATTTCCTGATTCCGAATTTGAACTCTGTTTCTCTTCATCACTAGCGATTTCTTTTTGGAGACCACCCTTTATTTTAATAATTTTCAATAATTTAGTAACAAAGGCCTCGAATATTTGGTAAAAGTCGAAACCTAAGGAGAGGAGTTGAGAAGAATCCAAATCTGTTCTCAGAACTTCTCCATCACATCAGGTTGTCGTAAGCAGGGCTGTCAGATATGGCGATTTTGGAAAGTGTTTGGCGGTGGGATTTTCCATTTGGCGACAGGCGACTTTTTTTTTGGCGATTTTTGATATAACTGGCGATTTACTTGGCTATTTTTAACTTATATATTATTTCAGCGATTTTTATTAACAGTTTGTCATTTTTTGTTATCATTACTAATTTAAAACAAATCTGGGAACTTTTTTTCACATGACTTTTGTTTTGTTACCATTTTAAGTGAATTTTATATTCTGTCACTAATTATTTATAATAGTTGTGTATGCAGGTCAAAAACCTAGTACATAATGAAATCGATGAGGCTGAAGTGTACGATCTTATAGACTTGTGTACTTTAATTTAGTTTTTTTTAACTGAATATGATTTTATGTTATTTAAAAAAATATAACAGAAACTAATCAAAATTTACTTTCGGCGACTTTTTTGTATTTTTTATCGCGATTTTTAACTGAAATATTATACTAGCTTTTTTTATGCAATATTTATTAAAAAAAAAATGTTACGAAAACTGAACAAAATTGACGATTTGGCGATCGAGTTCAAAAAATCTGACAACCCTGAGCGTAAGTACCAGTGTAATTTGAGAACAATATTTCTTAACAGAAATCGACAAAAAAATACCTAAGAAATGCATTTATTTTTAAACTTAAAATTAGGTTTCGCTATGAAATTGATGAAATGCAATTAAAAAAAAAAAAAAAAATTTTTTTTTTAATAAATTTTAAATTGAAATTATTTTCTTTGTAATAAAATTACTAAAAGAAAAAATTATGCATGCCTAAACCATAAACAATAACTAAAATAATTACTGAATTATCTACTTACATTTTATTGTGTGAAATGCATTCGTTGTATTTTTATTATTAAATGTACATCCCAATTTCAGCTCACGCACCTCATCGCCAATATTAATACGCTCGCTCAGTGAGGTCTTTTGTTTCATCATCATCATCGCTGGTTGGGACGAGGAAGATGAGAAGTTTGTAAAATTGTTAATGTTGGCACTATTGGTGTGTGGAGGATTACTGTTGTGATTGTGATTATTAATTTGATTATATTGCTGATGGTATTGTTGTTGATATGACAATGAATATTGTAGAGAGGATGATGATTTTTGTGTTGAATTGGGTGAAAAGGTTGTTTTAGAAAAAGTTGTCGTCCCCGCAATGTCGTCGCTGGTGACTGCAACTCCACTGGCTGCACCACCGACACCGCCAAATCCAGTGTCGCTTTTAAAGGCGCCACTGCGTTGTTGATAACTATAACTGTGGCCTTGAGTATGATAATCTGTACCAGAACTGCCACCACTGCCACCGATGACTCCCTGAAAGGAGCCACCACTTTGTTGTAATGCTGTTGGATTCGATGTTGAAGCTGTGGCTAATGCTAATGTAGATTGTTGCTGTTGTTGAAGTTGTTGTTGCTGCTGCTGTTGTTGTTGTTGTTTCGTTAATTTTGTGGATTTTTTATTGCGTTTCACCGAAGTGCCTGTAGCTTTGGCTTTAAGCTTTTGTAGCGCTGAAGCAGAATTTGAGGATTTCGGAATTTTTTGGCTGTTTTTAGGGTTTGGTGTAAGCAATTTTTAAAAAATTGCCCACCAATAACCACCGTTTATGAGTAGAAAAATTAAGTGTAAATAGTGAATGCAGTTTTTGGTTTACGTGTGTTTTTTTTTAATTAGGTTGATGCAGGATTTTCTTTCATTTAGTTATATGTGTTGAGAACTTAATTCCATTGAAATTTCATTAATTTGTTTTATTATTTAGGGATAAGGAATTAAGGAATCACAAGTTACAGTTACTAAAATTTACATGTTGTGTTTACATATTAGCTTTCTTGTTGTTATTTTTTTTTAAATCTAAATTTTAAGTTAAGTATAATTTATTTTTTTTTTCTGTAAATGAAAAATTTAAAGTAGTTTTTTGTATTATTTTTTAGTTCGAAATAAAATGGTGGTGAAATTTCATTACATTTTAAAACAAGTTTTTATTTAAACAAAAGTTCAAATTTCTTTGCTTATAAATTTTACTCTTATTAGGGCCATTATTACAACTGGAGTTAGTTAAAGGTAGAGTTTTATCGGACGTATAAAAAGTTTTCCATTATTGCAACTTTACTGTAACCTAAATTAATGGATAAGTTAAGGGCAAGTTTATCATAGGTACCTGATTGGTTACAATAAAGTGGTAATGACGAACAACTTTTAATACGTCTAACGCCAAGTTATTCATTCTTATCGTGGTTGGCGAATTTAAAATACGCCTGCTTCTGTTTGGTAATAGATTAAAGCAAATAAGTTAATGTTCTCTTTAATCTATTACCAAACAGTCGCAGGCGTATTTTAAATTCGCCAACCACGATAAGGGTGATTATAATGGCCCTTTTAAAATTATTAACATCCTTATATATTTTTGTTAACCTTATAAGCTTAAGCAACTGTGCGATTTCATGTGTGCGAAAATCACGAAAATTGCTCGGCCCCTGGAAGCATAGCGTGATCATTGTGGACCTAAAGTGCTCACACATTCCGTACGGTATAAGATGTTTTTTGACATTGTTTGTGTTTTTTTTTTATAAATTAATTTGGGCCTTTTTTAGTATATTAAAGTCAGTCAATAAATACCATTTATGCCCCATGACAATTGGATCTACGCCTCTGAAAGATCCAATTGACGTTTCTGCGAAAGCTGTATCAACCGGATGATTTCCCCGGAAAAGATTTTTCGACAACAGATACTTCCTTATATGGGTAATTCTAAAGTGTTGAACGTGACAGTCGTACGCATCAAAAATGCAATAATATTTTAAACAACAAATATTTTTACGTTCTTTAAACCCTTAAATTATAGCACTAAGAAAGCACTATTATCTATGCAAAAGATTATGGGGGGCGCGATTCTAGATCAAAGATAATGGCAAAAGAAGTAGCGGTTCGAACGTGAAAAAAATAGAAGTAGTTTTTGTGGCCGTGTATAAAAAGGCGTAATTCAGCGAAACATGGCACAATTTCTAGTCAAACTACGTTCAGAATTTTACGTAGCAACGTAACATTTAAATTTCTTTGGTTTGATTCATAAAATTTTCCGTATTTTTTTTTTTGTTTAAGCCAAAATCTGGTTCGATACGTGACATTTCGAACGTGACATTTTTTCCATAATAATTTAACTGAATAATGATTAAAAAAAATAAAAATTTACCGTTAATTCGAATAACATATTTCTCTTCGAAACATTCCTTAGATTACAGACCATGTAAGAAAATTTTTTTGGAATAATTTTCATCAAATATCACCTCTTTTAAGGAAGATAATATAAAAGAAAACATGCAATAAAACATTCTCACAAATAAGAAATTACGTTTGCACAACTTTGCAGTCTGATTGTTTATCTAAGTGAACAAATGTATCGGTAAATTTATAAATATAGTAAAATCTGAATATTTCTCTATAACAATATCGTAAAATAATAAGCTTTTAATAACTTTTAAATTTTCGGTCACGGTGGACCTTTTAACGGAAATGCCCATATACTTATTAAAATTACTATTTATCGTCACCTATAATCCAAAAAGCCGTAAGCGACAAAAAAATTTAAATTAACTTTTTGATTATTTATGATGTATTTTAATAACATCCTTATCAGTCAAAAGAAAGATTTTGATTTTTTTGTCGCTTACGGCCTTTTGGATTATGAAAAAATGTTTTGCATACTTTTGTGAAAAAATAGTGAGTGGTTTATTCATTTGTTTCGGTCGATTCAAAACGAACTGCGTAAAACAAAATCCGGTTTTTATAAAAAAAAGAAGTTTCTTCTCAGGAAAAAAGTAGGGGTGCGGCTAGTGATGCCAGATTCAGATTCACAAAAAGCTAAACATTGGGATTTAAAAAGCTGAACAAATAATAAAAACAAAAACTGAAAAAAAAATTACTGAGAAATTGTTTTGTGTAAATTAGTAATTCTTATTGAAATATATGTTTAACCATTGTTAAAAATATATACAGTCGTATTTATAACAAAAACAGTTTGTACACTACGTACAACGAGCTGCTAACTAGAAATCCGATTAAGCTTGGCAGTTTGTTAGCACGAATTTGACTCAAACAAACTTTTATCCGTTTGCTAACTTTTAATAAATCAACTCTGAATTTTAATGATGCCAAATTAAAAAACACAAAAATGCAACACGTTTTGCATTAACCATCATTTTATTTTTGTTTTTCCTTCCACTTATAAAAATTAAAAACTTTTTAAAATTAAAATAAATTTAAAAAAGGAGAGTAAATTAAAAAAAAGACAGGGGTCTAATCACCGCATACGATATCGAGCAAAATTGATCGAAATTATATATTTTGGTATCGTGAAACTCGATATCGAATGAAATGTATTGAATTTAAAATAATTGCATTCGATATCGAATAACTCGACATTACATTTATCGAGTTTTCATTCGATACGTCAGTGTCTATTGTATGCAAAAAAATAAATTTGATAGTTTATTCGATACGATAGTGTCGAATGCGGTGATTAGACCCCAGTATACCTATTAAATAAAAAAAAAAAAAAAACAAAAAATCAACCAAAATTGTTTGACATTAATTGGCTATTTTTCACAAGTTGGCAAACGTTTGTCATCTCGTGAACAAGAGTTTAGCAAATCGTTAGACAGAGTTTGGTAAATGTATTATGAATAAACTTTGTGCTAACTTTATGCCAAATTTTCGTTATGAATACGGCTGATACATTACAAATTATATAATAACATAGATACTATAATATAATAATAGAGAATTACAATTAAACATATTCATTTCATTCTTTAAAATTTATATAACTGAATTTTAATTTTTCGGCTCAGTCCATTACATACAACATCCATACATATGTGTTTAGTGTGTCCCAAAATTTTTTTTTTTTTTTAATTTTCATGGGTGCTCAAGCAAAATTTAAAAGCTTATAGGGTAAAGTATTTTTGAAATTTTTTCAGATTTTTCGGAAGAGGTTTAGAGGTCGCTCAAGTCAATTTTTGCCAAAAATCGTATTTGCCGGCCTTTATTTAAGTTTTCTTCAATTCATAACTTTGTTGTCAAAAACCAAGATTTTTTCATTTTTAAGGAAATAATTCAAAAGAAAAATGTCCAAGCTTTAATTTGGTGTACAAACACTAAAAGTTTTTGCAATGCATTTGCTCATTTATGCACCCTAAATAAAGAAATTCATGGATGAATTTCAAAAACCAGTCTTATTTGTATTGCAAAAACTTATAGTCTTTGTACACCAAAACAAAGCTTGGACATTTTTTTTAAACAATTTTCTTAAAAGTGAAGAAAATCGTGGTTGAAACTTGTGAAGAAAAAAAGGCCGGCAGACACGATTTTTGGCAAAAATTCGAGTTGAGCGACCTCTAACCCTCTTCCGAAAAATCTCAAAATACTTTACCCTATAAGCTTTTAAATTATGCTTGATCCCCAAAAGACACACTAATGTTCATATGCATACATGTGAGAATTAAAATTTAATACTTAGGCCCCTATTACGGTTTACAACTCAACTGAGTTGAGTTGTAATTAAGACAACTGGTTGTGATCAGTTGTAATTTTTGTTATGTTTTTGTTTGCCGCAATGTAGCAAAGTTGTAAACCATAATACAAAAATTAAGAAATTACAACTCAACTGAGTTGAGTTGTAATTCGTAATAGGGGCTTTAAGTAAAAAAAAAAAAAAAAAAAAAATAAACAAAACAAATAACAAAGAAGTAACAAATCAGTCCAGTTTGATTTTGTTTTGGTAAAAGTACTTTTTTAATAAACTTATTTTTAATGAATGAATAATAGTTTATAATTAAAATTAATCAATTAAGGCGACTTGCATTTTTGTTTTAGATCTTCAAAATTACTTTTTTTGCCACATATAATTGTTTTTGAGATTTCGACTTGTTCAATTCTATTCCTTTAGAGGTTTGTTAAAAATTTTGAAAATCTTTACAAGATTTCTCTAAATTTGTTCGTATTTATATTTCGGCTCTAATCAGAGCGAATGACATTCTGTTTCTTTTTTAAGTATAGAGATTGTTTAAAATACTAAAAATTCTTTTACAAAAAACGTTGCTTACTGGTATTGAAGATACGAAACACACTTCTTTTCTTAAATACTCGAATCCATTCCTTTCACCTTTCGTAAACAAAATAGGACCATATTTTATCATTTGACAACTCTTTCTGTATTTGTTTGTAAGCTTCATTCACTAAGGCAGTTGTAATCGATATATAGTTTATCCGTATCCTTTTCTTAAGATATTTAAAGATTATGCGGAAATTTTTATTAATCTTCCCAATAAAATAGGATTTTTTTTAAGTTTAAAAATGCAATTTTTTCAACAAAGGAATCATCACCAAAAAGTCGTAAAAGTTATTTAAATAAACAATCGACGTTTTAAAACAAAACTTAATCCCTTATACACGTAAATTTTAATTTTAGGGTTACAAGGCCAAATAATAAAAAAAATTTTATTTATAATAATAATTAAAAATCTCTAAGTTTTTATAAAAGAAATTTCCATCGAAATTACGTTCCAGATATACAAAAATTAGAAAACAATTCCGTAAATACGTTTTTTATGACCATTTATTTGATTTCAACTTTCTTTACAATAATTCATTTGAATTGTAATCCCATTCGAATGGAATTACATTAGAATTTGGTTCCGTATTAAAAACTTTAGTAAAAATATAAGATCATTTAATTATAACCTTATAACTTAATTAAGCTCAATAGCAAATACAGTTGCTTAAACAATAAATCGGACAAGAAATTTTTTATTATTTACGTGTAAAAATAACCAAAAAATTTGGATTTTACAATAATTTTCAGGGGTGTGCTGGAAATCGAAAACTTAAAACGCTGGAATTTGGTTGTTGTTTTAAATACACTTTTAATCTAATAGAGAAATATTTGTATGTAAAACATTTGACATAAAATGCTATTATTACAGAAATCTAATTAGAAAACTACTTTTAAAATTCTTGCGTTTTCGATTTTCAGCACACCACTTTTTATCTCGTTTTACTGTAGACATGGCTGTAAAGTAGCAAATATATTTATTTATTTTTATTTCTTCAAATACATAACCGTGCCCTTAAGGCCTTTTTTGGTTAATAAAAGCTACTTAATAAAAAAACAAACTTCAGTTAGCAAGAAAATTATAATAAAAAAGTATTTTATTATATTTAACATTTAAACATAGTTATCTTAAAAAGAAAACAGAAATTTTTTAATTTAACATTAAATATCAAAGGCATAAAGAATGTAATTACGTTTTAATTTTTTTAATCGTTTTGGCGAGTTGGCAAGTTGCTTTACAAATTTCAACAATTTAGATTTAAATAAGAGCAGCGAGTAAGAATTCGCAACGTGTTCAAGATTTTCGAGACACGAATCTGAAATGATTTTCGAAAAGCATTTAAACGTCTAATAGTGAAAAAATTTTGAAGATTACTTGTTGACCGAGAAAAATAATATGTTCAACCATATAATTAATGCACTTATAAAAATTACTATTCTTATAACAATAAAATTTTCAAAAGATGACCGTAAAAGGTGAAGCGTATGCCGAGTTACATGATCTTGAATTCTCAAACCAAAAACATAACAAAATAATCATGTTGAAAATAGCCTTGTATTTATCCAGTACATAATTACTTGCAGCCGAAAAAAACTTCGGAAAAGAAAGTATATATAGTATATGTCGCATTTACAGACATAGCAACATGTCTTCTCACTGAAAAATATATTTAAATATTTAGAAAATACAATCTTTTGAAGACAAGTTATACCACAAAAGAAAAGTAATTTATATGCGGTAAAAATTTATCAAGTTATCTATAATGACTCCGAAACTTTTCATTTTGTCGACAAACTCTAAAACAACATCGTCGATAATGATGTTAATATTTATTATTAGTTTCAATCCCAAATCCCATAATTTTCGTCTTTATTCAGTTTACACAGAATCCATTATCAGACCACCGTGTTACCACCTCACGAATAACATAGTTTACACCCTCCTCTAACAAATCAAAAAACTCATCAGAATAACAAACTTATTTTGTGGTTCATCAGCATTAACAAAAGGCTTACAGAAAACGCCTTTAACTATCTCTAAAAGGTCATTAACCCTGCAGATAACGAGACTAGTCCATACATGCATGTAAAGAGTAGTCCATAGAGGAGTAGGAGTACTCCAAAACTACTCCAAATATATGGTTAAAAGGTGGTCGATTTAATATTACGGTCCTAGGAGTGGACCATATAACTAACCCAGTTTTGCATTACAACGGAGTAGTCTTAAAACTACTCCATGTTCATACATACTCTAGTGGACTAGTTTTGAAACTACTCCGTGGTATACCCCAGAGAATTAGTTTTAACTTCGTTTAAAAACGAAGACATGTCGTTTCACTACAAACTATTTTTAACAATGACATGGTCCATGCTTGCATAACATTTGACCAGTTAAGGGAGTAGTCCATTTCATCAAAATATAAAATCACGTAGTCCAAATATTTTATGCAGGAAATATAAACCACAAAAAGAATCGGCCTAATTACAGATCCTTGTGCAGTACCACTTGTCATCTGACGAATCTATGGCAACAAGTACATATTGACCAATATTCATATCTATCATAAGTTCACATGTGTAACGGGAAATATTAAATCCATAAAACAATTTAAAATTTTACAAATATGAGAAAAGGCAAATTCGAAAAATTACTTCACACTTAAAAAATATATACAAATTAAAAATAATACCTATTAAAATTTATAGTCAATAAGAAAATCGGACAAGCATATCGGCACCTAAAATGCAAAATAACGTAAAAACACTTTTTTTAAGTTTACAGGAGAAGCAAAAAACTTAACAAATCAATAACAACATAATAAAGTCGCTATTTTTGATCATGTAGAAATTAAAACGAACAGACCAATCAAAAAGTCAATTTCGAATTTTTTGATGATACCTACGTTGTTTTGCATTTTAGGTGACGATATAGATAGCACCTTTTAATATTTCAGCAATTTGTAGACGAAAAAAAATCTTTTATTGTTTGTCAGAATGTTAAATCGTGTGTATGTATACTTATAAAAAAAAAATTGATCCAAGAGGAAAGAAAACTTGAATAGGAATGATGCACCAGGGTATTCCATAGATGTCGATCAAAGGTTCACGATGTTATAAACAGGTAAAGAATTTAAAACAGAATTGAAAATAAAAAAAAGGAAGGTCAAGGAAAGATTTTAAATGTACAAGATGCAAAAAACTAATATTAAAAAGTCTGCTTCTGTTGAGACAATTTGACTTGAATGTGTATTTCAATTGTATTTATTTGTAATTTTTTGCAAATTTGCTTTAAAATTATTGTTAAACGCCAAATTTTTTTGGGAATTTTAACAGGGTTTAAAAAACTGCAGTCGAAACTAAAAACTTTTCGCTTTTTAAGTTTGTATGACAGCGACTGTTAACATTTAATAAACCAGAAGTAAAAGCAATAGTTGGTTGAAGAAGTGGAAGAAATGTCAGTTTTTCTACTTTGACTGCAGTTTTTAAAAATCCTGATTTTATTACATAAATATATGCATATGTAGTAACAAATTACTTGTCCGATTTTTTGTTTGAGTTACTTTATAAGGATCTAAGGATTTATAAGTTGACAATTGAATTGAATCGTGTATGGGCTGCTTTACAAACATACTTAAGTTTATTGTGTGTAAAGAAATGTGGGTCAATTTTTTTACCCACACCACCATTTGTGGAGAGGGTATTATGCGTTTGTGCTGATGTATGTAACACATACAAATATTTTAGTATACCTATAGATTCAGAATCAAATTCTAATTCGATCTAACTATGTCCGTCCGACTTGAAAGATTTTGTTCTGGAAGGGCCAGAATTGACCAAAGTTGCCTTCCTAAAATAACTTTCAAGAGGAAAAAATATTATATAGATGTACAGTAGGCAACGGATATGTATTAGAAAATTTCTTATAAAAGTTTTAACTCTTATAAGATGTACACAATAAGTTGGATATTTTGTGCAAGCAAGTATGTATGTATGCAATTGTTTGGATATTTTGCGTAAGTAAATACCGTATTGCCGTGTAAAAAAAAGTTTTATTATTAAAAATATTTTTTCAACGCATTTTTATTATTGGTGCATGGCAATTCTTGTATCAGTTTTTTTTTTTCTTATAATAAGTTTTCTTATAGGTACCTACCGTGAATTTTAATATTGACACATGCTAAAAGACACTGGGCTTTTTCTTATGTTTGTTATATACGGTTACTAAAAACTTGTATTTCTGCAAATTCATCCCTGCTTCTTAATGGGTTAAGAATTTTTCAATAACTTTGTGTAGGTATCTAGAAAGATATATGTAGTTATTCAAAAGCTTTCATATGGTACCAATATAGACCACGTACCTATTTAAGGCACGTTTATAAATGTAGTGGAAAATCTTATTAAGGTATGTACATACATATCGTAAGCTAAAATGCAAAAAGACGTAACTAACAAAAAATTCATAATGGAGTTTTTGATTGATTATTATGAATGCCATAAACTACGTCTTGACAAAATTTTACACTTCTGCAATCAAAAATGACGCTTTTATTAACAAAAAACAAAGGAACGTAACTAATAGTAAGCTTATTTGATAAATGCAAAACGACGTAATCACACATTTTTTTTTAACAAAATATAATGAAATTGTGTGCTTTGAAAATTGTTTGAAGAATACAATGGACGACTTTTTAAAGTATGCTTTTCTGACATGTTGCTAGTTTTCATTTAACAAAGTTTCTTGCTTCTCCTGTAAAATTAAAATTTTGTTAGTTACGCCTTTTTGCATTTTAGCTAACGAAATGTAGATATATGAAAACGACGATAACTCGTAAACAGAGACCTGCGCCGATCGGCTGAAAGCCGGCTGAGCCGAGCCGCCGAAAATTTTGAATAGCCGCCGCCGCCGAAAAATTTTCGGCTTATGTCGGCTTAAAATCAGCCGCCGTTTTGATTTTTTTTTAATTTAATTTTATATATATATTTAATTTATCAATGTAATTTTTTTTAATTTTTAACTCTTGAATTCATAATGCCCACACACAGAACTAAATAATGGTATACACATAGTAGATTCGATAATGCTTTTTTAGTATTGTGTGTATATTACACATTTTTTTTAAACAAATTTAGTGTGGAAGGCTTTATTAATGTTTATACATACATATATAAAAAATAAACTCTGAATTCAAGTAAAAAATGTATTTTTGTTTTTTTTTTTAAATTAAAATACCCTTAAAGTGTAATTTTTTATTTAAGGTTTTAAGTTATTTAAATATACATATCGTACTTGTTGAACAATGGTGTATTAACTTAAACTTTTAATTTTTTCACTTTTTGGAAAAAATTGATATCTACCCGCTGAAAAAATATTGTGCCCTTTTTCTACTTTTTGGCAATGAAACGGTTGATTTAAAAATTCTTTTTCATATGCCTTTAATATTAAATTAAAAAGTGTTTTGGTTCTACAGAAAAATTTGAGTCAGTACAAGTATTGTTAAACAAGTATGATATGTACATATTTGTATACATATGTATATAAATATGAAAAAAATCTTTGATATTGTTTTGAATACAACAAAGTGTAAGCCGGCTGACAGCCGATTTTGAGCCGCCGCCGATAATTTTCATACGAGCCGCCGCCGCCGATAAAATCTGTCGGCGCAGGTCTCTGCTCGTAAACTATGCGTTTCTGAGACTTTTCCCATTTATTATTTTCTTTATATTTTTCAATTTTCTATCACCACATGTAATTTTTATTTTGTTTGCAGCTGCGTTTGAAAACTAGATTACTGCAGTGTAGAGTACCATAATATCGGTCTTGACCAACCATATTCTTTAAAAATAATGCGGTTGAATACCTACATACATTTCTACTACAAAAGAGAAACACGAGAGAAATGTAAAATACATACATTCACTCCAAATAATTAAATATATACAAGGATTTAAGCAGAAAATGAATGGTTTTAAAAATATGGCAAAACAAAATTAAAGAACTTCATAGGTATAAAAATTTTGACAAAATTCTACGATCAAACACGGCCCAACCAAACAAATTAAACCACCCACACAGACAACTCCCACATAACCTTAAAAAACAACGATAAACAACAACAAAAAACACCAATCGACTCAATTAAAATAGAATGCATTTTTATATACTCGAGTATATATGTATATTGTTGTTGTTTTTATTACTGTTGCCTTGTCATTTGGCAGTTGTTGTTTTCTGTTGTTATTGCAGTACATAGTTATAAAAGCACCTAGAACATGCTTAACATACAACTTAAAAATCGCAAAAAAGAAAAAATTCACATTAACTAAAACTTAAACTGTTTAAACACCTGAGGATTTAAAAATAAAAAACGATTAAAAAACTATTTGCAGCAATAAAAAAAGCAATGTTTAACATATGTTTGAAAAAAGTAAAAAAAAAAACTGCTTGTTTCTCTATGCATGAAATTCCACACTTTTGCTTTTTTTTTAAGTTATTTTTTTACTATGTTGTTTTTATTTTTTCGTTAATAAATTTATTGATATAAGACTTTTTTAATAATAACTTAATAAAAAAAATCCACTTCACTTTTTTAACATATAATTTTTTTCTTCGTTTTAAGAATCACTTGTATTTACCGCGCCGCGCCGTTCAGAAGATGAGTTGATGTGGTAATTTTTGTTGTTGTAACTCATAGAAAATTTGACATTTCTTGCGTTTTTTTTTTATAAAGTGTGAAAGAAACAAGATTGCCAATTCTTCCACTTTTCTGAAAGAACTAGCGATTTTTTTATCTAGCCATGAATTATGGATTTCATCTAGCCGACAGATACAGCCATTTTCATTTTTAAAATTATAGTCTGAATATGCAGCAGAAAATAATCATTTTCAAAAGTTCTCTAATTTTGCTGTTATGCCCTTAATTAATTTGATTAATTGATATACCATTTCTGTAAACTTTTAAAATTTCAAGTGTGATAAATGTGATAATAAAAACTAATTTAACATTAAAATGTAAAGAAATGTTTGTTAGTTTTATTGATTTTTTGATAAATTGTAATATAATTGAATTTGTTGCATTTTTAAAGATTAAAGACCCAACCATAATGTGCTTAAGTTGGCTTAAGCAAATGTGCGAATACATGTTAATTTTATGAGGCAAACCATATTGAACTTAAGGAAACTTTTTGCTAAGTTTTATGAATCTGTCATTTGCTTAAGCAAAGTGCGAATCTTATCGCAAATTCGGTACGGAAGCAAATGTTTTTTTATTTTGTTTTTTTTTTTTAAATACATTAGAGAAACTTTTTGTTAATTTTTGACAGTAGGTTAAGCAAGGCTATGCATATTATGGTTAGGCCTCAAGCTATTTCCAGATATTATTTTTGAAAAATTTTTAAATTTAATGTGCGAAATAGTTGGCAGAGAGAGACAAGTCACGATAAAAAATCGAAGTTCAAAAAGGAATGCCATTGTGTTTAGGAAAAATCGCTTAAATAAATACGATATAAATATGAGTTATCCAGAGGGCGAATTTGAGTTTCAAAATACAGTACGCCCTTGAGTTGTCCAACAGGTTGGGACCGAGGGCTATTGTGAAATGCAAGTTTGTTCAATATCCGAGTAAAAATTGCATGGAATAAGGCAGCTAATTTAATGCTAATATTCATCTATTGTTTTTTCTATTAAATTGTCGTAGTTCATGATATGAAAGTTTTATTTCTTAAATTTAATTATCATTTAAACTTACATTCGTAGCTACACATCGAATTTTGTTGTACAAATAGAACATTTCACAGTATATTGCACTTCTTTTGGTTGTGCAATAAAAATCAGAAGTATTTTGATTGTTGTCAATATATTGTAAAACCTTCGAATATTACATACACATGTGTGTGTGTATTACATACACATGTACAAGACGAAAAATTTAACAATTACATTGCAAGTGTATGGACCGCTTAAGACAATTATTTATTTATGCCAATAAATTAGTCTTCTTTTTTAAAAGATTTTTATAATATCATCTGATTCGATGATGTCGGTCAATTATTGCAGCTTTTAAAAAAGGTTATTTTAAATATTTTTTAAAAACACTTTTAAAATAGGTAATCGTTGCCGTTTTACCTAGCATTTACACGTGAAAGTACTTTCTTGAAAGTCGCAATACAATCAAATTTTTTCACCAACACTCACATAATTTTTGCACTTTCAGCCAATCGGATGTGTCTTAAATTTTTCGTTGATAATACGTATACTCTACTTTCGAGAAAGTATTTTCACGTGTAAACCCCAGGTTAATGCAAGTGCAAAGCAAAAATAGATATTGCCACAGTAAAATCGATTTCTTTTTTTCTCTTGAGCACATAAGAGTATAACAATCAGACTTGATAATTTCATTCCAGTATTTATAGAAACTTATTTCTATATTATTTTTAACGCAAATTGTTAAAAACAAGCTTTAGATGATCAATGAGAAAAAATTAAATTCGAATCAGTCTTTATAATTTGTTTCTATAGTTTTAATGGAAATTATTTCCTATGTGAGTTTTAATGCAACTTGTTGAAAATGCATTAGATGATCAATAAGAAAAACCTAAGGACGGCGGCATTAAGCCGAACTTGGTGAAATTGGGGGTAAATGTAATTTTTAATTGCCCAAGAAGGTTTTGTATTACTGATTAGATTAAATAAATAAAAATAAAATAAATGGTATAGTAATTCGCGGCTTTAAACTGAGTTAGCACAATCCATCTACCAACTTTTAAGTCATATCTAGCCACTAACACTTGAGTACCTTCTGTTATAAAGTAAAAACGTACTTGAGAATCCACAAGCAGGTCGAACTGTGCCCTATAAAGAAATATTCACTACCACGGCAATTTAAGGATCTCCCTGCTTGCGCATCTTACTCTTAAGATCTGTGAATTGAGGTATTTGTAGCACCCATGTATATATATCAACGAAAAGCTCAGAACAAGGAGTAATGTGCTCACCAAAAAAGAAAATATTTGGAAATAGAACACTAGTTGTTTGCATGGAGTCACAAATTACCTATGATTATTAGAACTAGGGGCACATTATGTTGATCTAAGTTTCTAGACTTAAGTAGAAAATATTTACTGAAAGCAATGTAAGTTTGATTTTTTAAGTTTTTAATCATCTTGAAGATTTTATTTCAATGGGATTTAACGAGATAGTCATCCCTTTTTTAAAATTAATTTATTTTTGACATTTTTTTGAATGCAATGTGTCACGAAAATAACAAGTATTATAAAAATAAATTTGACATTCATACGATTTCATCGTTTTTGAAAAATTTCTTAGCAATAATACTTTTATTTCATTTCCCAGCCAGCAAAATACTCCGACTTTGTCTGAATCAGACATTTCTTGCAAATGTCTGACTTCATTCTTAGAGACTTCCTTCAGATTTCTGTCAGACATTGAACATACTTACTGTCTGGACGACTTCTGATCGATTTCGAATGGATATATCGGGGGAAATTTATGTACAGATATGTCTAATAGAATTCCGATGGAATTCTTACAGATGTGTCTAACGAGACTTATTATTTGTTTTTTTTTTTGTGAAAATAATGACAATTGTCATTAAGTTGAAAATAATTTTGATTTTATTTTATTGTTTCAAGATAAAAAGATTAAAAAAGGTACGTACGCGTAAAATTTATTATTATATACTTTTTAATATTTTGTAATAAAAGAAATTCTTTCAGGTATCAGTTAAAAAACCATAAGAATCTCATCAAAATTTTCCACGCTTTTTTTATTTGATTTCTGTCAGATATCTATGAGAAATGTCGGCAAAAAAACAAAATTTCCCACGACATGTCTGTCAGAGTTCGTGTCAACCACTTCATACGTTTTTGGGTCAGAAAGCTTACAGAATTCTTATACGATTCCGACTTTTTAATCGACGTTTCTGTTAGATATCTGGAAGACGTCGGACTATTTTGCTTGCTGGGTTGTGATTGTTTATACTTTTTGTGATGGTGTGAACAAAACTGTCATGTTAAATTAGATTTTTTGACAGTCGCAACAAACTCATTAGATTTCTATCTCACAAAGTATTATGGAATACGTAAGACTTGTGAGATAGTGTTAACTAGCTTTAAGCGATTTTATTCTGCAACACATTGCTAAAATTGGGCAACTCTTTGAATAAAAACTGATTTAAGAGAGACAAAGAGTTGCAAAATTAAGTCGTTGTTTTTGTATATTTTAAAAAGAAGAGGAAAAAACAATGTGGAATACAAAAAAAATATATATCCGTGGGGGGAGGGTATTAAAAAAATACCAAAAGTAATGAACGTCAAAAAATCCAACAACAATAAATACGTACGCAAGACAACACAGCTGGCTGGTTGTTTTTTGTTTCTTTTTCTTCGTCTAAATGTGTGTGATCCACAGTGTGAAACACAAAAAATTGTTGAACTTATTTTTTATTTTTTCATGAAATCAATGATGGAGCACAAGGGGTGATGCAACGCGTAAGAAGACAGGAGACATTTTTTTAAGTGGCTGGACAACGTTAACGCAAGCAATTCACAACGTAGAAAATCAACACAGGCTCAAAACTAAATATACCTATATGGAAAAATCCAAATAAAAAAAGAACTTTCACAATTTTATTTTTTATAATTTTTTCCAATGAAATACTTTAATTTGAAAATATTTCTTATTCTTTTTTCCAATCACATTTTTTTTGCATTGTTATTTTACTTTTTTCTTTTAGTTTCCACTACTACATTTTCACTTTTTTCATTGATTTTCAACTGGTTAATTTATTCACTTTTGTCTTCTTATTTTTGCAGAAATAAACTTTTAATTTTATTTTAGCAATTATACAGCACCAAAGAAACTTTATACTTTTGTTAGATTTTGATTGAATTAATTTTAACAGATTTTAATAAATTTTTACGACTTTACAGAATTCTACCGTGTGCACTTTCGAATTTTTTTATTTTTTTTCACGTCAGCTAGTTAAGTTTGACATTTCAACGGTATAGCCAATTAGAGATGCCAGACGGTGAAGAAATTTGCAAGGTAAAATAAAAAGGATAATAATAAAATGGTACATTCACGGTAAAATAATACTGGTGGCATCGCTACGGCAACATATCCAACCAAAGCCAATTCATTACAGGTGGTCGCATGGTGGAATAAGCAGGTGGCATCGTTACGGCAACAAATACAACATTACAACAAAAATGGATATTATATCACCGTTTTCGTCAAAAAATACTTTAAACTAAAATCAAAGCGTGCCGCTGAACGTGATGAAATAAATAAATTTTTAGCCAATTTTTATTTAATTAATGTCAATATCATTTTTATTTTAATTAAAAATTATCAAAAACTTTAATAAAATACAATAATCACAGCACAAAACGTGGACTTTTTGTAAACATAAGCAAAACTTTGACATAAGACTAGACAAACAATTCAAGAGCCAAAAATCGTCCTCTGGCGTAGTGCTGCCACCTTTATTATTTCACCATGGATGGTCTTAAAAGCCCCGCTGATAGCTTTTTTTGTTAGCTTTATAGTTGTTTGATGTCATCTTTGTTTCTGTTTTTTTTTTCGGTTTTTGACATTGTACAATGATTTTACAAAAACAAATTGCTTGTAGTTTTTGTACGATTTGTACTTGTTGTAATACCGAGATTACCTGTAATGAATTCGCCTTGTATACAACATCACAAATGGAAATTTGCCTCCGCATACATACATACGTCAAACGTTATTTTAAACATAAATCAAATTGTGTCGCTTAACTTGATGAAATAAGTAAACTTTCATCAAATTTTTATTTCATTATGGTTAAAATCTAATTTATTTTAAAAATGAAAAACTTTAATACGATACACTAATCTTAACATAAAACGTGGATTTTTTTGTAAACATAAACGAGACTTTGACAAAATACTAGACAAGCAACAAATCTTCATCTGGCGAAGTAATTCCATCTGTTTATTTCAACATGGGACTAATAAGAAGATATTCGTTTACAATTTTGAAATTTTCTAAATTATTTCGTTGAACTTTAACATCTTTAGTTCTTGTAAGTAAAATTTAAATTCTTTTTATAATTTTTTTCACACATTTTTTACTTTTAATTTTTATCTTGAACAATAAAAAAAGTAACATTTGCCGCAAAAAAATTTTAGTAGCCATTTTTATAACTACATACATACATATGTACTTACCAACATATATGATTCGCAAATTTTTTTTAAAAAAATTAAAAATATTTAAAAAAACGAGTTATGCGACCACATCTTTTTGATATCCTTTTTAAATTTTAGAATAAGTACATATTTATTTTTGAAGGCCCAACTATAAAAGGCATTAGCTTGCTTAAGCTACTGTCAAAAATTAACAAAAAGCATTTAAAAAACAAAATCAAAAAATATTTGATTCTGTACGAAAAGTACGATCTGTTTCGCACTTTGCTTAAGCAAATGAGTTTCATTAAATATGTATAACAAAAAGTTTTCATAAGTTCAATTGCTTTAGCCGACTTAATCATATTATAGCCGGGCCTTATTACGGAAAATTGCACAATTTAGGGGCATTATTTCAACTGGAAGTTAGCTAAAGTTAAGATTTAATTGACAGATAGTTATGTGTTATCTGTCAAAAATCGTCTGTTATCTGCCGTATATAACGCCAAGTTATACTAATGGCCCTTATAGTAGGTAGAATTTCGACTTATTGCATTTTGACTGTAGGGATATAAAAGGAAATTTTTAAAAGTCTTATCAGAGTTTTCAAGGTGGGGGGGTTTAGTATCGCATTTGACCTGTAATTGTCAAAACGAAGAGTACATTGTGTCTGGCTATGGGCTAAGAGTAACTAAGAAATTTATTTCAAAAACTGAAAAACTTCAATAAAATCAGGCCTGACTCGCATTCCGATGGTATTAATTCCGATTGTATTTGTTTAATTAATTTTCAATTTTTTGAGAAGCAAAATACGGAATTACGTTTACTTTCGATCGGAATTGATTTCTGTGACGGGCCTGAATATTGAGAAATTAGAAGTTAAAATCTTTTTAATATTTCGGTTAGGAAATCCTTCTTATATTATATGTGAAAGCTTGTGTACTTGTATGTTTGTTAGTTTGTGGCTCAATCACGCTACAACCAATTAACAGATTTGTATCAAATTTGGTTGTAATAAGCACATCAGGGAAAAATTTGTACTTTGGTATTTTTTCTCTTTTCGATAAATTTGGTATGCAGATTGCATATGATCCAGATTAAAATCTAGAGTACTTTTTAAGAGGTAAAATTGGTTTTTCTTAATGGTAATTTTTCTCCTTTCGATAAATTTTGTGTACATTCAGATTAAAGCCTACATTAACATACAGTGTACTTTCTGGGGGCCTAAATTGAGGAAAAACAGGTACTCTTAGGACTCTTTTACCTTTCTTTTTCTTAAAAATTTTGTATAAAGATATGGCCCAGATCAAAATATAGGGCACTTTTTATTAAGCAAGAACGGAAAAATTGGTACTTATTTTCTTTTTGATAAATTTGGTTTAAAGATAGCATAGTCTAGTAGCCGGAATATACATATTTAGACACATTTCGAGCGCTCAGAGCTGAACCGAACCAAATAATAAACTATAATACATCTGTGTATGTATTTCAAAACTCGTGCGAAAGTCTCCAAAAAGATTTACTCTATCCATATTTTTTAACAGACTAAATAAAAGTGTTTTGTTCCTAACATGGTCCAATTAGTAGGTTTGAGCGAAACTACAACAATGCAACCATGGTTTAATAAGTAGGTCTGCTCGAAACGCCTGCTGATTTTTTGCAGAGTTGTGTTTTTTACGTGCAATTGTTTTTGTAGCGATTGCTTTTGACATTTCTACCATTTTTTACACAAACAATTGCTTTTGTTCTTGACATCTTTATAATTTTTTTCACAAACGAAATGCGTGTTGTTTTTTATATTGTTAGATTGTTGTAGTTGCGAGCAGACCTACTAATTGGGCCATGAATGCAACAATAGAAAAAACAGCACGCATTTTGTTACTGTAAAATGTTAAAGATGACAAACACAACTCTGCAAAAAAAAAACGAGTTTCACGCAGACCTACTTATTAGGGCATGGTTCCTAAAGCAACGGTAATAACACCATTTCAATGGCTCCAAAAAATAATGTCAGTTTATCTAACTTAAACTCAAAATATTTTCGAATTTTCTTTGTTGACTTGGTTCGCTTCAGCTCCGAGCGAAAAATAATACATGATTCCTATATGTTTTTAAATATTTTAACATACAACAAGCATAGATGTAAAAACTTTGTATGTACATAAAATTTCTGTAAAGTTTTTATTAATTTTAAAATCTTGATTTAATTATCACGAGAATGAAGTCAGGGATAAAAGCTAGTGTTCATATAAATTTTAAACTTTCCAATTTTTTACATTTTGTAATTTGGGTTTGGTTGTAAATATTTATTTAAAATTATATTCAGGGGTGTGCTGGAAATCGCAAACGCAAAACGCAAGAATTTTAAAAGTCGTTTTTTAGTAAGATTTCTGCAATAAAATAATTTTATGACAAATCTTATACAAACATTTCTCTATTAAACAGAATTTTATAACAAAAATTATAAAAATTTGATTAAAAGTGTATTAAAAACAGCCTCCAATTTCTTGCGTTTTGCGTTTGCGATTTCCAGCACACCCCCCATAATAATAGAAAATATTCCTGAAAAATATTGAAGGAATAAGACTATTAAAGTAAAAAAGCTTTTGAGGATTGTAATTTAACTAAGAATACACATTCGAATAATATTAAAATTTATATAATAAATGTTACTCACCATGAGAAATGAATTCCCAGATTCTATTTGTTAAAATTACATTTTCTTAATAATAAAAATGTTTTTTTTTTTTTTAATTTATTTGAATTTTTCTAATATTTATTTTCGTTTTACAGTTTTTGTATGTATATAAAACTCTCGACCCAAAATTGTAATTTCTCAACAACAAGTTGGGTTAATTAATTTTATATTTTCTCTTCTCAATATACATCTTTAAATTAAAGTTTTTTTTTTTTTTTTTTTAAAAAAGTCTGAATTTTTCCAATAAATTTTTTCTTATGTAATGAAAGTTTATTTAAACCAATTAAGGATTCTATATAAAAATAAACTTTAGTAACATTTGTAAATCTGTCCAAACCCCGTTTATTAACTTAATTTTGTAATAAAATTAATAAATAATATATAGCTACCGTAATCTAAAATCATCTCTTGTTATTCTTTTAGTGTGTCTGACATTTCCATTTTAAAATTTAATATAAGATAAAGTTTAATAATTATTTAATATTAAAGTTTTTGCAAATTATTTGTATTTACTTGTTCAAGTTTTAATAAAAATATATATTATTCAATATATGTACCTATGTGTAAAAAAAAAATTAGTTAATACCATAGTATAATAAGTACTTATTCTACCATGGTTAATACTTTAAAATTAAATTTTCTTGTTCTGTTAAATATTTTCCAATTAAATAGAAAATAGTGATTCGACTTTTAATGCACTTTTTATTCAAGCCTGATTTGGCAAAGTGGAGGTGTGTCATATTTTCATTCCAATTTTAACCTTCCATTTTCTGTGTTTTTTGCATAACTTGTCTTAATTGTGGAAATGACGATTTTGTTTGTGGTGGATGTAATCGAGAGCATAAATTAATAAAAGGTTCATATAATGAAGGTCTCTCCATAGCATTTGCAGTATAATGTCTTATACGTTCGCGTGAACACCAAGAATTTGCACGATTTAGTATATGCTCTACAGGATCCGCATGATTGACTGTTGTAGGCGAGGGTGGAGAATCTTTGCGTCTGGCACGCATATTGGCTAAAACTATTATGGGTACTTCTTTCTTCTCCTTATTTTTGTCTATATCCTGTTTTATATCTGCTAACATATCTAAGCTTTGAGGATCCGTAGGATCATAAACTAAAACATAACCATCGGGAAAGTATAAATAATGACGAGGTAATTGAGCTTTACCCTGCAATCCCGCTGAGTCATAGATACGTAAAGTTTCTCTAGTGCCACGACCAGTATCCACACTGGCTACATAAATATCTTCAATGGTGGGATGTATTTCCTTAAAGTTATAAAAGAACAGCTTTTACAAAAATGTTTAACATATTATTTACACTTACTGTTTCCAAATTAACATTTCCGTAAATTAATTGTTCCAGCAAAGCAGTTTTGCCCACTCCTTTCATGCCACATACCAACACTTTACCCACTTTGCCAATTTTAGCCGTTAGCATCGTATTAATTTTTGTAAAATTGTTATTACTAATAACAAGTAATATAGGCTTTTGAGATTTGCTACTTTTGTATTTCACTAACAAAATTAATATTTTAGGTGCAAGAACTTAGGAAAATAAATTTGTTTATTTTCTGAAAAAGGAAAACTGGTCAGGTGTTTTGTGTTTTACACAGTGTTGGTTAACGTCAAACTTTTGCTATCAATAATGTGAATATTGTATCTAAAAAGAAGAAGCATTTGTTTTGCATACAGTGTTGGCATGTTTATAATTTTGAGGAGATGGCCTCAATAAGCCAGCTGCTTATTGCTTGCATGGGTACCTTGATTTTTAGTTTGTTTACAGGGGAAGAAAAAACTTAATGAAAGATAAAAAAAATTTTAATGTAATTTTAATCAGAAGATGTACCAAATTGTATACTGTGGACCCCTAAAATTTAAAAGCAAGATTCATTTGGCATTTGCCCACCAGAATAAACACCAACAATTTTTTTTTATAAAAATTGAGTTGAGCCTTTTTTTATACCCTTCACCGTTTATGTTTACAAAACGTCCACGTTTTGTGCTGTGAGTTTTGTATTTTATTAAAGTTTTTGATAATTTCCAATTAAAATAAAAAATATATTGACCAAACTTAAATTAAAATTGGCTAAAAATTTATTTATTGTTCAGCGGCACGCTTTGATTTTTGTTTAAAGTATTTTATTCCACCATGGGTCTATATAACTTTGTCATTCCATTTGTAATTTCTACAATATTGATCTTAGACCCTATAAAGTTGTCCGTCTGTCTGTTGAAATGGGGTTTCCGAAGCCCCCAGAAATGATAAGGGCTTGGTTGGTGTATATTTCTGTCAGGTATTCTTATTTATAATTTTGCTAATGAAATTCAGCCAGATCGGTCAAAAAATGGCTGAGATATGAGCAAAAAACCACGACTACCTCTAATTTTTTCCAAAAATCCCTTGTTGTATTTTTATTACTTTTTCTGTATATCTGGAGAACGACAAAAGCCAAAGTTTTCAAATTAGGTACAAACATTTAGGTTATCAATACACACCATCCCACAAAATATGGGCGGGATTATTGGAGAAGTGGGTGTGGTACCTCCCGTACAAAAAATATCAAAAATTGTATAAAAACTTGAATATTTGGACTGTCATATGACCTATAGTTTCGCCTTATATATCAAAAGATCGGAAATCTTTAGAAAAAAATATTTTCTGAAAATTTCGGAAAAATCGGTTCAGATACGAAAAAGTTATGCCCAAAATAAATTTTTTTTTTTGAAAAATACCCATTTTCGGGAACCATAGATCTTTCCGAGCCCAAGTTTTATTAATAATTTCAACAAATAGAAACTAGGAATTTTTGTTATGGTGAATATAGGCCCCTATTACGGTTCACAACTCAAATAAGTTGATTTGTAATTTTTGTATTATGGTTTACAACTTTTTTTTTTTTAATTCCCTAAGCTAATCCCGCGAAGCTCTACGCTTGTCTGCAGGAATAAGCCAGAGTCACTGGCGGGAATCGAACCCGCAACCACTACCAGCTAGCCTACCGGGGCACTCGCTATATTGTGGTGAACAAAAACATTTAATTACAACTCAACTGAGTTAAGTTGTGAACCGTTAAACAGGCCATTTTTCATTTTAATGATATTTCAACAACATTTCTTCATGGTTCAGTTGTCTAGGCGGTTTGTTAAGATTAGAAACTGTGAGTCCCTTGGTTCGAATCTTGGTTTTTCAAAAAGAATTTTTATGTTCTAAAAACGATTTTAAACAAATATTTACAAGTTTTCGCTTTTTAAATTTAATTTAAAATGAAGTTTATAGTATTATAAATTTGTATGTTTATGTAAAAATTGTTTAGTTTTTGTCTAGCGGCTCTGTATTCTGCTCGCACAACGGTGAAGGGTATATAAGATTCGGCACAGCCGAATATATATTACGAATGTCACTTTGATATATTCAGCTTGTGAAACTGCCTTCGTAAAAACTACACAAAATATGTTTGATCTCATGTCGAGGCCACCTTAAGTAATTGCACCATGAGTGTTAATATCTCTAAAATAAGGGTAAAAAAGCAGAAAAATAATTCTTAAAAAATTTATTTATATCTACATACATATTAATTACAATTATCGTTTAACACAAGCTGTCAAAGATATAAGCCTGAACATTGGCATTTTTCCGCAGTTATTTTGAAGGCGTTATTGTGTTTAATAAGTAAAAATCAGACGTTAATCTGTGATCACTTAAATTTCCCGTCAAAAATCTATTTTTTTCTTAACGGATAAAGTTAAAATTGAGAAAAGGACGTTAATCTCTGATCACTCCGTCAAATTAGTTTTTTTTTTGTTTGTACAAAAATCTGTAAAAACGTCAAATTTCTATTGATATTTAAATAGCAAATTGAGAAACTTTAATGTTACTGTTTGTTTTTAAATAAATAATAATAAAAACTTGTTGTTTTCCATAAAAAAATCGATTGTATAATAAAATGTGTTAAAGGACGTTAATCAGTTACTAGTTGTATTTTTCTTCAAAATCAACTTTTCCATACCAAAGTGTTAAAAACTTCAAATTGCTGTAGTTTTCTAAATTCCGCTCCAATCGAGAAAAGGACCTTTATCTGTGATCACTTGTATTTTCTTTCAAAAATCTATTTTTTCATACAAAAATTTAAAAAAAAACCAAAATGGATGTATTTGCTCAAATTACGCTTTAATCGAAATGAAATTAATATGTGATCACAAGAACATTAATCTGATGATCATATCGATTAAAAAAAAAATTGGAAACACAAGATGGCTGTAGTTTCCTAAATAACGCTCCATTCGAGATTAGGACCATTAACTATTATTATTTGTTTTTAAAAAAAAATCAATTTTTCCTTAAAAAAATGTTAATAGAAACTTTAAATGGCTGTAGGGATCACTTGCATTTTCCATGGAGTTTTTTTTTTTTTAAATAAAAATGGCTGTAGTTTCTTAAAAAATGTACCAATTTAAATAAGGACGTTAATCTGTGATTACTTATATTTTCCATCAAAAATCGATTTTTTCTTACAAAAAGGTTAACAAACTGAAAATGGCTTAAATAACGCTCTAATCGAGAAAATGATGTTAAAATAGGATTACTTGTATTTTCCCTCAAAAGTCAGTAATTTTACACATAAATTGAAAAAAGTAACGGCTGTAGTTTCTTAAATAAAGCTTCGTACACACACGTAGTTAGATCTAACAATATTGTCGGTAAAATGAGCTTTAAATGTCTTTGAACCGTGTGAACTGTTAGATATCTGACAATCGGGTGAACTCTCTTCGTTGCCATTGGCAGATCATTGTCAGACGTTCGAACCTTATTTTTTATTGTCAGATGAGCGAAGTTTATGCATCTGAGAATGGCATCATTGGCAGAAAACTTTTTCTATTGGCAACGCTGCAAATATATACGTAGCAGGGATGGAAATAGTGTTTCGGATTTTGTACGAACTTCAAAACGTCGTATTGAGACTATGACGGTACCAATTTTTTATTTTCTGGCTCATCTCTTGATATATATGGGGGATTTCATGTCAAGTGACCCAATTTTTAAATCGATGTCTTCCGATTTAGATAAAATTTGGATGAATGAAAGCTTATGTCTTTTCCTTTAAGGTACTCTTGGTCTTTTAGGAAAAAATTCAAAACAGTGCTGAATATGATAAAAATTTAAAAACCCTCGTCTTGAGTTTGAAATTATTTTTTTTTATACATAAGCCACTCGCATCCCAAAAAGCGACCAAAACTACCTTAAAGAAAAAGACATAAGCTTTCTTTTGTGCAAAAAAAAACATTCTGGATAAAAAATAATAAAAAAAAATTTTTAAATTTAAAAAATTTTTTTTAAAAAAACAAAAAATTTTTTTTCGAAAGATTAATAAAATAGCTATCGAAGCTACTTGGAACAAATTTTGTTCCAATTGTTTTATTATTACCTATTTGAACACCAATAGCTAATAAGTTAGGTAGAAGTTACAAGGATGAAAAAGAACACCTGTATGGCCAAAATGTCAAATTTTGACCCCCTCTAACTCAGAAACTTTTCGACCGATCTTGTTGAACATTTGTGTCTAAGCTACTATCCAATAGGACTAACCTTGGTGCAAATTTCATCCAAATCGGAAGACATCGATTTAAAAGTTGGTCACTTGACATGAAATGTCAAATATGTTTATGTAGAAAACGGACTTTTATTAATCACGAAATTTTTTAAAGTTTAATTTTGCTAAAATTTAATAAGTTTTAATGAAACTCATTGAAACCTATTAAAAACAAAATAAAATAATCAAAATTCTTGCAATTGCTTTTTCACTTAAATAACAATATATCCACATTTCTTATTTATAAAAATATGTACAAGCTATTTTAATTTTCTGACAATGTTAGAAACTGATCTGGCTATTCTTGCCAGATTGTGTAGTGCATTTGGGCTTTAATTAATTATCCTAGTCAAATACACTCTATTCATGGAGCTAAAAAACATTTTTTCCAAGATCTAATAAAAATATGTATTTACCTAATGGCCAATTTCACCAATTTATTTAAATATCAATTTATGTTTAAAATTCGCTTTTCATGTCAAATAAAAATAAAATTATATAAAAAACTACAAATCGCTCATTTGCTGCAAGACCGGCATAACTCAAAAAATGAAATTTGGAGTTAGAGATGCAGAATTGTTAGCTTTGTTTTTCTTTATATTTGGGGTATTCACAAGGTGTTCTATCATGTTATATTGTCATAACGTTCTAACATTTTACAATGGTTTAAAAATATTGTTGTTGCTTTGTTAACAAAAAGTGTCTTAAATTAATAGATCTTTGCTTGCTATGTTTATTGTGCTGTCGTAATTAATTAGAAGAGACCTGCGCTGAGCGGCTGAGCCGAACGCATTAGTTTTTGTAGCCGTCGCCGTTGATGGTTTAGTTTTATCCGGCTAATATCCGAATTTAACCTGCGGCTAGCAATTTTTGCAACAAAACACTTGCGGCGTCAAATTATATGGGCTTAGGACTCTGGTGTTTGCTAAACAAACAAAATAAAATTTATTTGTGATATCCGTTTAAAAAATGGAAAATAGTCAGATAAGATCTAATTTAATTTATTAATTCATGGATTAGAATGTAAACATATTTTATTCTTGGGTAAATATTTATTTTTTATATTTATTTTAAATCAGCTGATTTATATTCAAAATAGCACACTAAGTTATGAGGGGTTGTTCACAACAGTCGTATTTTATCATGTTATTATTTTAAGACTTATGACTTTATGACACCTTGTGAATACCCCAATTGTGTATTAAATTCATCTTTATATCTTTTATACTTTCCCAGTTTGAAGTGAATGTGTCTTCTTTTTTTCAAAGTAGTTAGAGCAAATCAAAAACTTTAAATGCCTTTATCTCGAAATGGATTTTTTTGAGTTATGCCGGTCTTGCAGCAAATGAGCGATATATTAAAATACGACTTGATATTTAAATAGAATTGGTGAAATTGGCCATAAGTTACTTACATTTTCTCTTTTTAAAGCCAATTATTTATATAGAAACCTCAAATACAAAAACATGCCTTTTTGAATTTCCCATCTCTTAACAAAAGGGCAACACTGCCCCTGTCAACAGGTTTCCGTCAGTTGACTATTTTAAAATTTTTAATTATCTGCGTCTATGGTACAATTAATAAGGTAATCCCAAAGCGAATTCATTACAGGAATTCTCAGTACTACAACAAGTACAACTAGTACAAAAACCACAAGCAATCTGTGTTTGTAAAATCATTGTACAATGTCAAAATTCGAAACAAAACAAAAGAGAAACAATAATTATGAACAAAATGTTGACATCCAACAATTATAAAAATAAAAAAAGTTAACAGCAGGGCTTTAAGACCACCTGTAATGAATTCGCCCTGGGTATATCCAATAGCCCAGTTCATTATTATTTACGAACATTATGACACAAAAAAAAATTAACTTTCAAAGTTATTTTTGGAAATACAAAATTTATTATTAATAAGATTTCTGTATGACGTGCTAAATTCCCAATTTTTCATATTTGATAAATACACTGAAATTTATTGTTGAGGGAAAACTAGCTTCTATGCGCATATCACTAGTTGCTTAGGCCAGATCGTCAGGAAACTTTTATTGTTGGTGTTTTGTTAAAGTCTTGATATTGAGTGTTTATAATTCTTATTCGCTTTAAGGTTTTATTTGTATAATATTTTTAGGTTTTCTAAAATCTTTGAAAAAGGTTTCCTGATGATCTGGCCTAAGCAACCAGTGAAATGCGCATAGAAGCTAGCTTTCCCTCAACAATAAATTTCAGTGTATTTATCAAAAATGAAAAATTGGGAATTTAAAGATAATTTTATTGCGGAATTTCGGGTTTTTTAGCTTATTCAATAAACTAAACCGTTCTTGAGTTGCGCGAATATATTTTGTGCAAACTCCTCGATTTTCGAAATAACAGTATATCTCGACAACAAGAACTAAGCTAAAAAACAGTTAAGGCTAGTTTACATGGTAATACAATGTATTACGACTTTGTAGAATCAAAATAATATGAAATTCTCTCCGTGTTTTAAATAAAAAAATAAAAGTCTGTTGTGAGTATACAATTTCATATTTACGCGGATGGTTTAAGTAAAATCAAAAATAATAACAAAAAAGCAGATGGTTGCAGTTTTAAAATTTTTTACAAAAACAACATGAACATTTCCTGAGTTGTTTTTGTAATTGTATAAAAATGCTACCCTTCAATATGCTCTGTTAAAATACACCTCTGGTGTGATGAGAATACATAAAGCTTCGTACAGACGGTGGTCAGATCTTACCATGTTGTCATTAAAATTGCCTAAAAATGTCTTGCAACTGTGTGAACATTGTAAGCTCAGTTTCATTTGGCAGATGTGTAAAATTAATACATCTGACAATGGCCTCATTGTCAGAAAAATTACGACATTGTAAGATCTGACCACCGTCTGTACGAAGCTTAAGTTTCTAAAATGGATTATAAAAAAACCATTTACCGACCGCTTGTCAGATTTTGTATTCGTATTATCTCTTACTCAATACATTTTGCTTTTACATGATATGATTTTTCTCATTAAACATTATGCCGTAATACAATGTATTACCGTGTAAACTAGCCTTTAGCGGCACTGGATACAACGTACCCGAATTAGGTTAAAACGCCAGGTGCTCCGCTTGTCAGTTTTTCCAACTAGCACAGTGTTATTATCAATAAATAACAAATATGATTTAAGAGTTTTGTAAATAATCTAGGCGTACCTGCATGCCGTTACTGATTGTGAACGGGTGATATATTTAGATCATTGATTCAATTAGCCATCGTCCAAACTTGCAATTTTTTTGCAATAATTGAGTTATTGGTGAGAGGGTTGTGAAGATTGGGGAGGGGTACTCAGTTTCATGTACTCTGCAATTCTGTTTTGTTTTGTTATTTTCACACTTTTTTACTTGAAGTGGGCTGTAGGGGAATATGTATTTATATAAAATATAAGTATATAAAAAGTGAAGAGGAAAGACAAGATAAAAATTGCAAACCTATAATTTCATAACCTTGACACTAATGCAATTTCAAAGCAGAATTTTTAAAAATTGCAGTAACAAAAATTGCAAGACTAGACAATGACTAAGTGCTAGTTCACACTCTTCAAGTTTTAGCCGTCAAGTCTTGAGTTTTTAGAAAAGAAGGCAGAAGGCATTTCTTTTCCTCTCTCTCTCCTCAAAACTTGACGACTAAAACTTGAAGAGTGTGAACCAGCACTTACGAAATTTTTTATATATCACGATATAAATACACTAAATTTAGCAGCACTGAAATCAACCTGGTTTTAAGTGTACATAAATAAGTGAACGAAACGCATGTGAGGATCCAACGGATTGCAATGAGGATCATTAGAAAAAAAACTATGTCTGGAAAAAGGCCGCACCGTTTCTATAGGGGAATCGTTTAATGAATCTAGGTTCCTTTGGAACGACACAACTCCAGATTGTATGCTTCCTTGTAATTTAAGGATGAAATTAAAAAAAGGTGAATTTCGAGTGCTCATTAAGCATTCCATGGCAAAAATCTACAATAAGGTTACGAATTGCCTCCTTATCTGCCCAACTCTCCGGGCTTAGTCCCGAAAGCTGAAGAAATGGCTTGGCGAAAACAGATTTGACTTCAACGATGACATCATCTCACAAAAATACTTACCTGTTTTAATGACCTGACAAATCTTTTTAATTGGAAGGGATTCAAAAATTGGAGAAGCATTGGTCAATGATTTTTTATTCAAAAACCTCTGTTTCATTTACAAAGTCACGAACTTTTTGACCCGCGCTTTTTTTAATTAAAAACTTAAATTACGTCAATAAAAAAATCACTCTTATTAAACAAAAAAAAAAAAATGGTTTTAAATTTAACCATTCGTTTCAACTCAGAAACTTTTCGACCGATCTTGTTGAACATTTGTGTCTAAGCTACTATCCAATAGGACTAACCTTGGTGCAAATTTCATCCAAATCGGAAGACATCGATTTAAAAGTTGGTCACTTGACATGAAATGTCAAATATGTTTATGTAGAAAACGGACTTTTATTAATCACGAAATTTTTTAAAGTTTAATTTTGCTAAAATTTAATAAGTTTTAATGAAACTCATTGAAACCTATTAAAAACAAAATAAAATAATCAAAAATCTTGCAATTGCTTTTTCACTTAAATAACAATATATCCACATTTCTTATTTATAAAAATATGTACAAGCTATTTTAATTTTCTGACAATGTTAGAAACTGATCTGGCTATTCTTGCCAGATTGTGTAGTGCATTTGGGCTTTAATTAATTATCCTAGTCAAATACACTCTATTCATGGAGCTAAAAAACATTTTTTCCAAGATCTAATAAAAATATGTATTTACCTAATGGCCAATTTCACCAATTTATTTAAATATCAATTTATGTTTAAAATTCGCTTTTCATGTCAAATAAAAATAAAATTATATAAAAAACTACAAATCGCTCATTTGCTGCAAGACCGGCATAACTCAAAAAATGAAATTTGGAGTTAGAGATGCAGAATTGTTAGCTTTGTTTTTCTTTATATTTGGGGTATTCACAAGGTGTTCTATCATGTTATATTGTCATAACGTTCTAACATTTTACAATGGTTTAAAAATATTGTTGTTGCTTTGTTAACAAAAAGTGTCTTAAATTAATAGATCTTTGCTTGCTATGTTTATTGTGCTGTCGTAATTAATTAGAAGAGACCTGCGCTGAGCGGCTGAGCCGAACGCATTAGTTTTTGTAGCCGTCGCCGTTGATGGTTTAGTTTTATCCGGCTAATATCCGAATTTAACCTGCGGCTAGCAATTTTTGCAACAAAACACTTGCGGCGTCAAATTATATGGGCTTAGGACTCTGGTGTTTGCTAAACAAACAAAATAAAATTTATTTGTGATATCCGTTTAAAAAATGGAAAATAGTCAGATAAGATCTAATTTAATTTATTAATTCATGGATTAGAATGTAAACATATTTTATTCTTAGGTAAATATTTATTTTTTATATTTATTTTAAATCAGCTGATTTATATTCAAAATAGCACACTAAGTTATGAGGGGTTGTTCACAACAGTCGTATTTTATCATGTTATTATTTTAAGACTTATGACTTTATGACACCTTGTGAATACCCCAATTGTGTATTAAATTCATCTTTATATCTTTTATACTTTCCCAGTTTGAAGTGAATGTGTCTTCTTTTTTTCAAAGTAGTTAGAGCAAATCAAAAACTTTAAATGCCTTTATCTCGAAATGGATTTTTTTGAGTTATGCCGGTCTTGCAGCAAATGAGCGATATATTAAAATACGACTTGATATTTAAATAGAATTGGTGAAATTGGCCATAAGTTACTTACATTTTCTCTTTTTAAAGCCAATTATTTATATAGAAACCTCAAATACAAAAACATGCCTTTTTGAATTTCCCATCTCTTAACAAAAGGGCAACACTGCCCCTGTCAACAGGTTTCCGTCAGTTGACTATTTTAAAATTTTTAATTATCTGCGTCTATGGTACAATTAATAAGGTAATCCCAAAGCGAATTCATTACAGGAATTCTCAGTACTACAACAAGTACAACTAGTACAAAAACCACAAGCAATCTGTGTTTGTAAAATCATTGTACAATGTCAAAATTCGAAACAAAACAAAAGAGAAACAATAATTATGAACAAAATGTTGACATCCAACAATTATAAAAATAAAAAAAGTTAACAGCAGGGCTTTAAGACCACCTGTAATGAATTCGCCCTGGGTATATCCAATAGCCCAGTTCATTATTATTTACGAACATTATGACACAAAAAAAAATTAACTTTCAAAGTTATTTTTGGAAATACAAAATTTATTATTAATAAGATTTCTGTATGACGTGCTAAATTCCCAATTTTTCATATTTGATAAATACACTGAAATTTATTGTTGAGGGAAAACTAGCTTCTATGCGCATATCACTAGTTGCTTAGGCCAGATCGTCAGGAAACTTTTATTGTTGGTGTTTTGTTAAAGTCTTGATATTGAGTGTTTATAATTCTTATTCGCTTTAAGGTTTTATTTGTATAATATTTTTAGGTTTTCTAAAATCTTTGAAAAAGGTTTCCTGATGATCTGGCCTAAGCAACCAGTGAAATGCGCATAGAAGCTAGCTTTCCCTCAACAATAAATTTCAGTGTATTTATCAAAAATGAAAAATTGGGAATTTAAAGATAATTTTATTGCGGAATTTCGGGTTTTTTAGCTTATTCAATAAACTAAACCGTTCTTGAGTTGCGCGAATATATTTTGTGCAAACTCCTCGATTTTCGAAATAACAGTATATCTCGACAACAAGAACTAAGCTAAAAAACAGTTAAGGCTAGTTTACATGGTAATACAATGTATTACGACTTTGTAGAATCAAAATAATATGAAATTCTCTCCGTGTTTTAAATAAAAAAATAAAAGTCTGTTGTGAGTATACAATTTCATATTTACGCGGATGGTTTAAGTAAAATCAAAAATAATAACAAAAAAGCAGATGGTTGCAGTTTTAAAATTTTTTACAAAAACAACATGAACATTTCCTGAGTTGTTTTTGTAATTGTATAAAAATGCTACCCTTCAATATGCTCTGTTAAAATACACCTCTGGTGTGATGAGAATACATAAAGCTTCGTACAGACGGTGGTCAGATCTTACCATGTTGTCATTAAAATTGCCTAAAAATGTCTTGCAACTGTGTGAACATTGTAAGCTCAGTTTCATTTGGCAGATGTGTAAAATTAATACATCTGACAATGGCCTCATTGTCAGAAAAATTACGACATTGTAAGATCTGACCACCGTCTGTACGAAGCTTAAGTTTCTAAAATGGATTATAAAAAAACCATTTACCGACCGCTTGTCAGATTTTGTATTCGTATTATCTCTTACTCAATACATTTTGCTTTTACATGATATGATTTTTCTCATTAAACATTATGCCGTAATACAATGTATTACCGTGTAAACTAGCCTTTAGCGGCACTGGATACAACGTACCCGAATTAGGTTAAAACGCCAGGTGCTCCGCTTGTCAGTTTTTCCAACTAGCACAGTGTTATTATCAATAAATAACAAATATGATTTAAGAGTTTTGTAAATAATCTAGGCGTACCTGCATGCCGTTACTGATTGTGAACGGGTGATATATTTAGATCATTGATTCAATTAGCCATCGTCCAAACTTGCAATTTTTTTGCAATAATTGAGTTATTGGTGAGAGGGTTGTGAAGATTGGGGAGGGGTACTCAGTTTCATGTACTCTGCAATTCTGTTTTGTTTTGTTATTTTCACACTTTTTTACTTGAAGTGGGCTGTAGGGGAATATGTATTTATATAAAATATAAGTATATAAAAAGTGAAGAGGAAAGACAAGATAAAAATTGCAAACCTATAATTTCATAACCTTGACACTAATGCAATTTCAAAGCAGAATTTTTAAAAATTGCAGTAACAAAAATTGCAAGACTAGACAATGACTAAGTGCTAGTTCACACTCTTCAAGTTTTAGCCGTCAAGTCTTGAGTTTTTAGAAAAGAAGGCAGAAGGCATTTCTTTTCCTCTCTCTCTCCTCAAAACTTGACGACTAAAACTTGAAGAGTGTGAACCAGCACTTACGAAATTTTTTATATATCACGATATAAATACACTAAATTTAGCAGCACTGAAATCAACCTGGTTTTAAGTGTACATAAATAAGTGAACGAAACGCATGTGAGGATCCAACGGATTGCAATGAGGATCATTAGAAAAAAAACTATGTCTGGAAAAAGGCCGCACCGTTTCTATAAGGGAATCGTTTAATGAATCTAGGTTCCTTTGGAACGACACAACTCCAGATTGTATGCTTCCTTGTAATTTAAGGATGAAATTAAAAAAAGGTGAATTTCGAGTGCTCATTAAGCATTCCATGGCAAAAATCTACAATAAGGTTACGAATTGCCTCCTTATCTGCCCAACTCTCCGGGCTTAGTCCCGAAAGCTGAAGAAATGGCTTGGCGAAAACAGATTTGGCTTCAACGATGACATCATCTCACAAAAATACTTACCTGTTTTAATGACCTGACAAATCTTTTTAATTGGAAGGGATTCAAAAATTGGAGAAGCATTGGTCAATGATTTTTTATTCAAAAACCTCTGTTTCATTTACAAAGTCACGAACTTTTTGACCCGCGCTTTTTTTAATTAAAAACTTAAATTACGTCAATAAAAAAATCACTCTTATTAAACAAAAAAAAAAAAATGGTTTTAAATTTAACCATTCGTTTCAAATACTCTCCAAGGCGCATTCATATCACCGGGGGCAGCGATACTACATCAAGTACAACAATACAATCTATCTATATATATAAAAATGAAAAATGTTTGTATGTTTGTTTGTTTGTTTGTTTGTTTGTTTGTTTGTTGGCTTATAGACTCCTAAACTACTGAACCGATTTTCCTGAAATTTTTACAGATACATCACGTGAGCCCTAAAAATAAAATAGGCTACTTATTTTTTCGATAGGGGCAGGGGAATTGGTATCCCCAATATTAATTATCGCATATATTAAGATCCGCTGCACGCATTATGCAGAACTTTTGGTAGTAAGATCTTCTGAGCCCCAAAATTAAAATAAAATAGCAGCGGGGGAAGTGGAATCCCCCATAGGACGCCAATGTTTAACATCGCATATCTAAAGAACTGTAATAGTGAGAATGTTCAAACTTTCTAGAAGTCACTCTTATGGTATACAACACTTTTGAAAATAACAATAAAGCGGGTAGGCGCAGGGGGGAAAATACCTCCCATAGGATGCATATATTAAATATCGCTCAACTGAAGAATTATTAAAGGGAGAGTCTTCAAAAGTGGTTAAAGCTATAATTATAGTAAACTATAAATTTCAATATACAAATGGGCGGGGTAGACGGGGGAGGAGCAGTACCCCTCATAGATAGAAATATAATTAAGAGCCGCTGCACGCATTTTGTTGAACTTTTGGTAGTAGGATCTTCAGAGCCCCAAAATTGAAATAAAATAGCAGCGGGGGAAGTGGTACCCACCATAGGACGCCAATGGTTAATATCGCATATCTTAAGAACTTTTATAGTGAGAATGTTCAAACTTTGCAGAAGTCTCTCTTATGGTATACAACACTTTTGAAAATAAAAATAAAGCGGGAAGGCGCAGGGGGGAAATACCTTCCATAGGATGCATAAATTAAATATCGCTCAACAGAAGAACTATTAAAGGGAGAGTCTTCAAACATGGTTACAGCTACTACTATGGTAAACTATAAATTTCAATATAAAAATGGGCGGGGTAGACAGAGGAGGAGCAGTACCCCTCATAGATAGCAATATTAATAAGAGCCGCTGCAAGCAATTTGTTGAACTTTTGGTAGTAGGATGTTCTGAGCCCCAAAATTTAAACACAATAGCAGCGGGGGAAGTGTTACCCCCCATAGGACGCTAATGTTTAATATCGGATATCTTAAAAACTATTAAAGTTAGAATGTTCAAACTTTGTAGAAGTCACACTTATGGTATACTACACTTTTGAAAATAAAAATAAAGCGGGAAGGCGCAGGGGGGAAATACCTTCCATAGGATGCATATATTAAATATCTCTCAACTCAAGAACTATTAAAGGGAGAGTCTTCAAACGTGGTTAAAGCTACTATTATGGCAAACTTTAAATTTCAATATAGAAATGGACAGAGGAGGAGCAGTACCCCTCATAGATAGAAATATAATTTAGAGCCGCTGCACTCTTTTTATTAAACTTTTTGTAGTATGATCTTCTGAACCCCAAAATTGAAATAAAATAGCAGCGGGGAAATGTTACCCCCCATAGGACGCCAATGTTTAATATCACATATCTTAAAAACTGTTATAGTAAGAATGTTCAAACTTAGTAGAAGTCACTCCTATGGTATACTACACTTTTGAAAATAAAAATAAAGCGGGAAGGCGCAGGGGGGAAAACCTTCCATAGGATGCATATATTAAATATCTCTCAACTGAAGAAGTGGTTTAAGCAGTGTAGCGAAGCGCACCGGGTTAAGCTAGTAAAGAATAAAAAGAAAAAAAGGAACTTGCGGCCCAAATACATTGATCAAAATACTCATCAAGCATTGGGGTATTATTAGTAAAAATGTGTTTGTATGTGTGACACCGACAACGCTTGATGAAAAATCCAGCACACGTCCAGCACACGTACACGTTGAATTCGACGGCTGGACAAGCATTGTCAAGTTTATTTGGCCCTTTAGACGTGTTTTCAACCTTACCTGAAATGTGAATTCGCCTTGTTACTTTCTAGAAACTTCAATTGCTCTGACTGAGCTTATATGTATGTACCCATGAACAATATATATTCATATCAATTCTTATCACTCAAAAATCACAAATTTTTAAGGGTCTTTAAAAATAAAGTATCAATTTCATAAAATTTAATCTAAGATGGAACCTTTTTTCATTCTTCAAACAAATACAAACAGAATCTCAATTAAAATTGTATTAAGCATAAACGGGCAACAACAAAAAAATAATACCCAGGATTAAAAACAAATTGTAAACGGCAACTACCTTGCTCTAATTAAATCAGACATACAAACAAATATAGACCAACCTCCTTAAATGAAAAACAAACAAACAAGTTACTGATACATTTGTTCTATAAATGACAGGCAAATAGGTATTAGAAGAGAGAGAGAGTAAGAGAAACAAGCAAAGGATCAATCACATCTTAATCATAATCGCTGGTAGTTGCAGAAAAATTTAAAAACAAATACAATCATCATGATCTGATCATCATTTGAATGTTCAACTGCAGACACAAACGACAGTCCCAGACGAACATCCAGACTACTTGACTCTTGTTGTGTTAAGGTGCTTCCTTCTACTCTTAGTTTTAAAATATTTTTAAAGAATTTTTCATATTTATATTCTATTGTATTTTAAGCGGATCAAAAGGCGCCTGTTATTGTGTCTTTTTTAGTTTAGAAATATTTGCTCTACATTTACTGAGTCTTTGTTTAAAAGACTTTCAAAAGGGATTTTTTGGATTGCGCGATGTTTATCACTGTTCTTTCATACATTTCTTGTTGGCCTCCCTGCATTTTTTCAGCAGTTAAAACAGGTAAACTTTGTTTTTGAATTTTTTTTCTTTAAAGAAATATATTGTTTAAAGATATTGATCACCGCTAAAATTATTTTTCATTTTTTAAATATTTTTAACTAAGATTTGTTGAATTTCCCAAAGGGAATAAAATAGCAGCTGGCTATTTAAAAATTTTATGTATTTATGTAAATTTTCATTTTAAATTTAAATAAAATTAGAGAATTTAATTTTTATTGCAACAAAAAAATGGCGCTGCGAAATGTAGGAAATATGTCACCAAAAATAAAATAAAAATTTACCCCAAATTTAGGGCTTTTGTAATTTCCCTATTTTTTTTTTTAATGAAATGTCACTTGAAAAATAGCCCTAAAAATAAAAAGAAATATGACCCTTATTTGGGGATATTCTTCTTTATGAAAAAAAAAGTTTAAAAAAAAAAACACAAAGTTATATTAGAAATTAAGATTGAAGTTATATGACCGAAACTTAAAATTCCGAATTCCAATAAGCCGAATTTCAAAATACCGAATTTAAAAATCCAGAATTTCAATATTCAGAATTTTAATATCCCGAATAATTGTACATTTTTGCTTTTCAAAATCGCACGATAGATGGCATGGTTGGGCCTTCGGCCGGGCGCATGGGTTTCTCCTCTTTGGTATAACAAATAACGACTTCGCTAACTAAAGCTTCTCCGCATTGGACGTAAGGATTTTTTCCTCTGTGGTATAACAATTCAGTATTTTGATACTATCCATAGAAATTTGTATAAACAATTGAATTGTTTAAGAATTCCAAATTTTAAGGTGACGTGAAGTGTTTTACAAAATTAGAAAAAGATAAGTCTTTTATAAAAAAGTAGTTAACATTTTGATTAGAAAATAAAAATAGTTTTACGTCAGGAACATTATTTTAAGTTTTAATTGATCTTACTACTTCTTTTAAAGTAACGCAAAATTTACTTTATTTGATCGTGAATTTTGATAAAATATCACATATTTGTTAACATGAAAAATCACCCCAATTTTAAATGTTTGGGCCATTTTGCATTAATTTAATGGTGTTTTCTTTTCTACACAAAAAATATCACATTCTTAAAATGTGCATGTATAAAATGTCTTGCCAACCCTGTATAAATGCTATTTTTTATTTGTCGAGAACAAAACCCAAGTAATAAAAAAGTGGAAAGCCCCGTTTTTAACACCTGAAAAAAAGTTGTTCTTCATCAGTATAGTTAAATTTTTAACGCATTTTATATTATTTTCCGACATTTTGGTTTTTTAACCGATTTAGCGATTTCAAATAAATTTTAGGGTTTGTTTCCAATTTTAATTGTTCCCCAATTTTCGTCATGTTTGCGATATAAGCGGTTTTTTAATGTAAGTTTGCTGATTCTTTACAGCTTTAGCGATTATTAATAAATATAATGGGTCGATTACTGAACTGAAGTTGAGTTGCCAGCAGCAAAATCCACTCATGTTAAAATATAAAATAATTTTTTTTTTTGTATATTTTACCATGAGCGGCGTTGCCTAATTTCGCTTCTGGTAACTCTACTTCAGTTGTGTTGCTATCCGTAATTGACCCATGAGACAGTGCTTATACGCCGCTATTAACAAATTTTAACGAATTTTGGCTAATTTAGCAACTTTTTACCGAATTTTTGCCATTCCTTATAGTTTTAGGAACTTTTAATAAAATTTATGGCATGTTTGAAATATTAAAACTTTGCGCGAATTATCGCTATTTTTAGAAAAAAAACCCCATATATAAACCAAAGTCACCAATTTTGATGGCCACTATGTCGATTTATTCGGCGCGAAAAGTGCCCTATGCCATTGGTAAGGGTGAATGTTTTAGAATAAAACATGCTACCCTTTTAGAGAGCAAAACATTTTTAAGTAACGAACATCAAATTAAATTTTTTAAATTAAATGTCACATTTTTTGTGGAAAAGAAAACTCCATAAAATTTGCATTATTAAATAGTATGTAAATGAAATATAGTCCCAAAGTAAATATTAGGTGTGTTCCACAAGATCTCGGGAAGTTTGGACTAATGAGAGTAATATGAAAATTACTCTCTAAATTTGCAGAAACTACCCAAAATTGCTGGAACGCAAAAAACCATTTTTGCACTTCCTTAAAAACTAATGCTGCTTAGTTTTCAAATTAAGATCTATTAAAGTGATTTTAGACGCTTAAAAGTCAAACCATTATAAAAACAAAACTTTTGCATCATTGTATTTTTTATATTTTCCTTTTTTATATAAAAGATTAAGGGACATATGTATGCAATGACGTTTTAACCACTTTAATTTTTTCACAACCTTTCATTTTGCTTTTTAATATGTTTTTTAATTAAAACTAAATTTTTTCTTTTGCTTGTAAATTTTCTGAATTATTTATCAGTTTCATATGTTAACAAAAACAGCTGATCGTTTTTTCTTGTCCGAACTTACCCAAAGAAAAAGTTCGTGCAAATTCGTACAGGAAATGAAAAATATTACTCTCTCAATTACTCTCTTAATTGCACAAAAATTGTTATGTGGAACGCTTTTGGGTAACTTTGTGCAAGTTCGGACTGTTTCGTTATGCATGTGGAACAGAGCTATTGTTTTTGTATTTGGAACCATTTATCATTCCTTGATATTTTTGTCAATTTTCATTTAATTTTAAATGAAAGAATACCCCAACGAAAAAAATGCAAAAAAGAACAAAAAAAAAAAAAAAAAAAAAAAACAACAACAAAAATTGCCCTATAATTATGTGCTGTTGTGTTTTCTGTAAAGTTTAGGTGCTATTCTTCATTACGTACTTTGGGTCCATATTTCCTGGGGTCACATTTCGCACCGCCTAAGCAGGGGCCTGATTCTGGCAGTCGTGATCGAGTAATTTCTCGATTCGAAAGCAATTTAATATCTAATTATTTCAGTCAATACTGAACGAATTGGAATTATTTTTTTCAGTGTTGTAAAGCATTAATTTGAGTTTCACAATACTGAAAAAATAATTTTGATTCGTTCAGTATCGACTGAGATAAAATTGCTTTCGAATCAAGAAATAACTCGATCACGACTGCCAGAATTAGGCCCCAGAAGATTTGAAGATTTGTAAACTTGTAAAGAAAACAAATTTTTCGATATGGTCACCTCCAACAAAATTATTATTAACGAAAATCTTTAAATATAATGGTTACTTAAAATAAATTATTTTCACGGGCAACCATATTATTATTATTAATATGGTTCTCCATCCAGAAGCCACAATCATATTATAGTTGCCTCCGAACATATAATGTTTAATTAAAACAAATAATATGTTTACCACTAATAATAGTATAGCTGTTATTCAACCAGAGCATGCTGCTCTTGGAAAAGAGGAACATTTTATTGTTGACTAAAAACATGAATGGATGTTAAAGTAACCAAAAAATGTTTAAAAATATCTATTTTCAAAATAGTTGTGTTGGATATAAAAAAATGGATTTTCTCTGTATTTTTGAGTTTTATTTCTACAAATAAATCGAATTTTCAGCCTTCCATATAAAAAAAAAATAAGGTCGACTTTAGTGCAATATGCGTTTTCTAGTAGAATATAATACAAATCGAATTTTTAAGGAAAAATAAAAGTGACCACAGTCTTGAGTAGTTTAGTTGAGTGTTGGTTGGAATAAGTTCTCCGAAGACCCTAGATTTGATGGGGACTAGGTATATCACATATAGTTCGAAAAAGTTTGCTTTTCAAATTAAAAACTGTCTATTTCGCTGAAGATATTATAATAAGATAAGATATTTTGTTATAATTTTCTTTAAATGAGAAGTCCCACTTGCAAACACGGCTAAGTGAAAAAAAAAATAAATATTCTGTAAAAGACACCATTTTATTTGTTGTTTAAAGTTCTTCCCTAACCTTTTATTAATCTCGGTCAAAACTCGGTAAGTAACGAGCGAATTCTGATTAAATATTCAATACTCCTAAAAAACTCTCTATATTGCATGGCAGTTCACTTTCAAAAAACTTTATTAATCGAATTTTTTGTTTAACTTAGCGGTATTTACAAGTGGGCTACTCAAATGTAATAAATATTTTAAATAATTTCCCTCAAAATTGCTTTTTAACTTGTTGCGCCTTTTTACGGTGTGGCTTAAGGAGCAAATGTGTGAAAAATTTCAATTAAACCGAACATGCGTGTCCAAATGATTGCCAGCAACTGTCAAAAGACAACATTTCCCTAACAAATGATATTCAATTTAAAAGAAATCCCAACAAATAATAACGAAATGCGCTAAAAAAAAAACGAAAATTATACAGCGACTTTTTATGACACTTATTTAAACAGTTTGCTGCTGATTTTCCAAATAAAAAAAAAAAAACGTTTTATCATTCTCCATATAAGACTCAACTTATTTTTTGTGCCAGTCTGTAACCAGATCTGCTTTTAATTTAACAGCAGGGAGTGGTGTTTAAGCCCGACACACATTTCCATGCAATAACTGGGGGCCAACAGTATAAAATTGTAGTTATTAAACTTTATACATATATGCAATAAAATCAATTTAACAAATAATAAAAGAAATAGTTAATTAAATCAAACAAATATTTTATTAAATTTTATAAAAAAAAAAAAAAAAAGAGTAAAACTACAGTCCACAAAATAAAACGCCATGATCAAATTCATACTCAGAAGGATTAAATTCTTGAGATTGCTGCCAAATAAGAGAAACGGGAAACCAACCATCTGTTTGGTATTTTTTTTAGAATGGCTTGAAATTAAACGCAGTAACGAAGAAAAATGCCAACTAAGCGTTTATTTTTTCGAGATTTTAAAATAAAACGATGAAACAAAAACCACGCTGGTGGTATTTTAGCTCCTTTTTCTCAATATTGGGTTGGGGCAAAACAATTTTCTTTAATTGATCTTATTTATTAGTAAGAACAAAAACCAGACGGAATATGAACCTTATAATATTCCACTCGAAGACGATGTGGAATTTTAGACGTTAAGAACGTCAATCAGATCATTGTTGACGGCGACCAACATCTACTAAAATTGAAAAATTACAACCGTCGGCTAAAATAAATAATTGGGGGATTCACAAGGTGTCATAAAGTCGTTTGCCTTAAAATAATAACATGAAAAAATACGACTGTTATGAACAACCCCTCATAATTCAGGGTGCTATTTTGAATTTTAATCAGCTGATTTAAAACAAATATAAAAAATAAATACATATTTGCCAAAAATAAAAATATTTTTTAATTCTAATCCATGAGTTTATAAATTAAATTAGATTCTGCCTGACTATTTTCCATTTTTCAGACGAAAATCAGAAATAAATTTTATTTTGTTTGTTTACCAAACAGCAGAGTCCCTAGACCCATCTAATTTGACGCCGCAAGTGATTTGTTGCAAAAATTGCTAGCCGCAGGTTAAATTCGGATGTTAGCCGTATAAAATTTTACCATCAACGGCGACGGCTTACAAAAACTAATGCGGCTCGGCTCATCTGTTCAGCGCATGTCTCTTCGGATTAATTACGACAGCACAATAAACATAACAAGAAAAGTTCTATTTATTTAAGACACTTTTTGTTTACAAAGCAACAACAATATTTTTAAACCATTGTGAAATATTAGAACATTATGACAATATTACATGATAGCACAGCTTGTGAATACCCCAAATGTAAAGTTCGACTTTAATGTTTGTTGTTTACAAAATAGCTTTGAAAACATGTAATTAACACTCAATTTAAATGAGGGCTTTCACGATGTCGCCTTTTCGACGTCGGTTTTTGTTTGTGGACAAACGGTGTAGAGAAGAAAGAGGGGTTAACAAATCAACTTGGTTTGTGTTTTTCATGTCGTTTTTTTATTTCTCTTTAAAATTTTTCTTGTTACGTTTTATTCTTTTTCCTACTTTGAAGCACTGTTGGGATCTGACAATTCTTAAATTGTACCGTATCAATTGTAAAATTGTACCAAATTAACATAAATTGTACCAAAATTTCGCTATAAAATAAAAAAGGATACAAAGTAGTTTATAAGGCATTTTTATTCAATAAAAATAAAAACGAAACCAAAACAAGTTATTTCCGAGAGTAGTAATTGTGTGATATCGTCAAATATGGACCGATCCGATAAAATTTGGTGAGATGGATTAGATGCAATAAAATATGTTTGGGCCATATTTAATTAAAATATCAACATAATAACAACATTTATAGGCACAAACACGTGTACGTACTATTCCGGAATGTAGTTTGTATGGGGGATATGTGAAATTATGAACCGATTCTCACCATTTTCAATATGTGTCGTCCATATGAATTAAACGCAAATTAATATTTGCGACCTGTACCTTCCGTACAAGGTTTCATGGGCAGACAACCAGCTAGCCACCTGGACTGAGGGGCATCGTCAAATCGACTCAGAAAGTGATATTACGTCGATCAGGATACTAAAAGGTGGGTCTAGGACCAATAGTTTTTTGCGTTACACACATCAGCACAACCGCAGAATACCCTCCCCAATATTGTGGTAAGGCCAAAATTTGTCTCTTTTTCTTTTTCTATCAAAGGAATGCAAAAGTGTAGAGAGTGTCCCCAAAACAATCGACAAATGTATTAATTCGAAGACACTTGATCCCAGGATTTATACAGGGATATGAGTACATATACTTATGTATGTTTGTACTTAATATGTAAGTATAACATCATTATTCATGAACACAAATTAACAATTATACAATTTTTGGTAGTTTTGGTCAGGGCTGGAGACATGTTATAAAAAATTTTATTATTGAAAAGAAAAGTTAGTTAATCCACTTCAAAGAAATAATAAAGCTTCGTGGCTTTTTATTTTAAATTGTACCAAAAAAAGGATGAATTGTACCAATGTACCAAAAAAGTTTCGATTGTACCAAATTTGGTACAATTGTACCACAAATCCCATCAGTGCTTTAAAGTGAGGTTGAAAATACAGTAAGACCTCGATTATCGATAACAGACGGGACCGGGAGCATTCTTAATAATAATTTTTTTTTTGTGTGTTTCTTATTTTATGTGAATACAAAATATGTTCAAATAGAATCTAGGAATTTATTTCTCATGGTGAGTAAGATTTATTATATACATTTTTATATCAATCGAATGTCAAATCTAAGTCAAATTACAATTTATAAAGCTTCCATACTATCGGGAATGTTCTGACAATCGCAAAACGCTTAACATTTGCGATTTTGAATTGAAATTGCATAATAGGTGTACTGTTAATCGCGATCGCGAGAAGTTTGCGACTTAAACCGCAAAAGTATGCTCCAGGACATTTTTGGAAACTATAAGAGATCGCAAGCAAAAAGCACGACTGTCAGAACATCATAAAATAAATCTGGCGTTTTGCGATTTCAAATCGTGCGATTGTCAGAACATGGCCGTATAATAGAAAATATTTCTGGAAAATATTGAAGGAATAAGACTATTAAAGGATAAAAGCTTTATAAATTGTAATTTGACTTTGAATACACATTCGATTAATATGAAAATTTATATTATAAAATGTATTATAATCTAAATATTTAAATATGAGGAAAAAGGCAATTTTGGCAGAACATGTTTCTAGTACGTTGGGTAATTCTCTTTTTTTGTTTACTTAAATTTTTTTGATTTTTCAAAAGTAAACGAAAAACGGATAATTTTTTTATAATTTCGGATAACAGAGGCAATGCCGAATAAAAGAGGTAATTTAAAGTAAAGCAAACAATTTTTTTATTTTCTGATTAATTTATCTGGTTAATCGAAATAAAAATCCTCGTATAAACGCAAAGGGATTTTGAATGTTGCTTCAAAAGGGAACCAAATAAAAAAAAACCACGTCGTAAAAGTTCTCATGTTAATTGAGTCTAATTTTAACATTATAGTGCCTAAACTATGACCGAGTTGGGATGTATTTGAACACCATCACATAGAAAAATCTCTTTCCCCCAAGGATAAAGTTCAATGCTTAATTTCGTCTGCCATAAGGAATAATATATAAAAAAACCTTATGATTTTCCAAGGCAACAACTAACTATTTTAGAGAATATAACAACTTATAAGAATAAAAATTTAAGTGAAATATGCGATTTAAGAAACGTATATCGATTTCATATTAAGATAAGGAAATTTTTTGCGTATATCTTTTCAATAAATAGCAGTAAATTGTTGATTTTGAAAATAATATATAATTACCTTTTTCCCTTCGACAATTTTATAGATCTTTGGTGTTTGTTGCATTTTGTGATATTGTATCAGCGGTTTATAATCTAAACTTTGCATCACGATCAGCAAATTCCAACACCATCACATCACAATCGCCACAACTGCTTTGCCAAGTTATACGATTATAAGTTTTTTCATCCTCCTTCTTGTTGCTGTTGTTGTTTTAGCAGTTCTTTATCATTTAAGGCCATTGAAGAAGTCGGTCGTTTGTTTATACCTCTGTTGAGTGTGTATTTTTTGTTGTTGTTGCTGTGAACGAATGCGATTATTTATTGACACTTGAAACCCTTGGTGGTGTTGGAAGTAGATAGATGGTAGTGATGGCATGCCATTTAAGTTATGTTGGATATGTGTATTGTACATTGGTTGGTTGGTGTTTCATATTCAAGCTTTTGATTTATGATCAAGTAATTGTTGGGTTTTTTTTCTTCCTTACTGTTTATGGTATATTTTACCATGGGCCAGGCCAGGCCACAAAGTCAAAAAATTAATATCAATGAAAAGAAAGGGAAATAAATATTAAAATCTTTTTTTATTTATACATACATGCATATTTTATATTTATTAAGTATGGTATTTAATACAATTTTTTAGGTTTGTTTGCCCTGCCTTAGTGTCATAAAATTTATGCATTTATGGCAACCCTGTTAATCACATGTCAATTTATTTTAAACTTAACCTTAAATTTGTCTAAATCACACATCGACTGAGTTAAAGGATCTCCTAAGTAAAATACATAATTTTATTAATAAATTATTTGACTGGAATTGGTAGGACATTAAAGTACAAGTAAAAAGAAATAAAATGAAAAGAAAAAGAACGAGGGAAATGTTTTAACTTAAACAAAAATGAAAAGAAATCATAAGAAAACCACACACATACCCTGACTTACAACCACTTAAAATAAAAAACGCACCCGCTGCTGTTATAAATGTTGTTGCTGTTGTTCCTGTGTTGTTGTTGTCATTATTATTATGAATATACCATATAAAGTTTACGGTGGAAGTTTAACGTGTTAAATTGATTTAAATGGCGCGTGAGCGAAGGAGATAATTTCCACATGTCAGGATGTTTGCAATATTTATGGGCCACAGTTTAAACTACAAACGACCACAAATTATACAAGCCCAGCTACAACAACAGTAACTAAGAAAGCCAGTCTGTTTCAGTCAAAAAGTCTACGATTACACAAAGCTGTTCGCTTCTGGGATGTGAAATGAAATGTGCAAAATGTACTTTATAGATGAATGTACTATTTAACATAAATGGGGACCAAAATTTGAGTATTTAGTTTAATATAGCACACATATTCAAGAAAATATAAAGTTTTGATTTGCTTAAGCTATTATAAAATTTATCTTCGGCAAAATAGAGCTAGACCAGAATTCAACTCCTATTTATAAGACATTTTGACATATGGAAGACCGCCTCATGTAAGGACAACAGTTTTCAAAAGTAATTTAAGACTGACAAGCTAATTATGTATTATCTTTAGATATCTGCTTATGTATCTGGCCATAGCATAATTCTTTTAATTTTTTTCTTAACACCCAGACTACAACAGACATAAAATATTTAACATTATCACTAATATGATAATAGTGTTAAGTTAAGACTCATCATGGAAGATCATGTTATAACACCGTTGTTAATGCATATGTTTTACCAACACTTTTACAACATCATGCTATAACAGCAAATCATGTCTGTTGTAGACGGGGAGTCAAGAAATATAGGTGCAGCTTATATTTCAACCTAAAATTCTCATAACGCAAACAAAAAATATGGTCGACCTAAAAATGTTAAGTGTCCAGGATCGGTTTATAGTAGGAGTCTTTCTAGAATCGGTAGCTTTAATAACAGGTAGACAAATCTTTAAAATTTTGGGTAAGAGATGGAGTTTGGTCTGCTAACTGTTCTAATGGGTGATTTTTTAAGCGTAATTTTTTAAAAATCTAATAAAACACTCAAATTTGCATCATATATTCAAAATTTTTATTGGAATCGATAAATTGGTCTTTGCCATTTACTTTTTATAAATAACTTCATGTAAATGTTGCCCGCGGCTCCGGTTCAAATGGTCCATTCGTAAGGTCTTATTTGGCACCACTTTTTCGAGCATTTCGGCCTGTATGCCATGAATAACACGTGTTATGTTATACTCTAAGGCTTCAATCGTGTTTGGCTTGTCCACATAGACCAACGACTTCACATAACCCCACAAGAAATAGTCAAGAGGCGTCAAATCACATGATCTTGGCGGCCAACTCACAGGGCCATTTCGAGAGATAAACTGCTTACCAAATTCATCCTTCAATATGTCCATTGTTTCACGAGCTTTGTGGCATGTGTCACCGTCTTGTTGAAACCACATATCAACCAAGTCCTACTCAGCCTCTTGTACGACATGTGGCTGTTCTTCACCCCAGATGCGGCAGTTTTGCTTGTTTACGTATCCATTTAGCCAGAAATGAGCCTCATCGCTGAACATAATTTTTCGATAAAACAGTGGATTTCCATCAAGCTGAATTTTGATAATAAATTTCAACGATTTGCAGTCGTTGCTCGTTTATGAGTTTCTCCATGATGAAATGGCAGAGTATACTGAACACTTTTCACATTCACAGATGTAGTTTGGACACAATTACCAACCAGTGCTGCCAGCCCGAAAAACTTAATTCATAAAAAATCAGCCTTTATCTGTGTGCTGTTGTGTCCAATAAGAAATGATAGATTTGCATTAGTAGGAATTTTATGCCAAATTATTTCTCTTCTTCTGTTATCCTTCTTGTCCATTGGAGCAAAGGCCTCTTTGACTTTTCATGCATCGTAATGTTTGAACATAACTTGGCACCTTCAATTTTCTGGTAAGTTCTTGATTACCTATTGGAAACTGTATTTCGTGTACTTGTGTTGAGCTCATGTTTGTTAAAAATAATTTTATCTTGGTCAATAAGTGATGAGCCCAAAAACTGCTTTTCGCTAAACACATGCCGTTGCCATGGCTACCACTGCGCCCTGTGTTTTTCGTAAGCAAACATACCAGTTGACTAAACCTCTGCCTGCTCATAATACTAAAGAACCAGCTGCCATACGTTAAGCTAGATTTAAGTCACCCCTGGGTGTATAATTTCCCTAGTACCCTTCAATCTGCAACAATATGATAAGTTTCCATAATTCGCCAATAGGAGGGTCCGATGGTGGATCTAGCAAACGCCACATGGGGCATTAATAGACCCTTAAAGGTTTTTTTATGTATCTCCAAAGGCCTAAAAGATTCGAAGCATAACAATTAGTTTTGGTACTTTTATAATTTAAATTGCAACAGAGTGGACAAATCTGATTCGTTTTTTAAAAACTATTTACAAACAACAGTCACTATTCGTTGCCATATTATTGCAAGCATTTACGTGTAAGCTTATGTGTATTTACTGCTATGTGTGTGTATTTCATCTGTCAGTTCTCCGTATTGTTCGTGTGTTCACTCTCTTAAGAGTTTGGTTTTTGCTTTATTGATAATTGCTACCAATTACATGCAATTGCAAAATCATTTCTGACACCTTGCCATAGTTTATGGGTAACAAACTGTCATATATTTTACATCAAATAAACGCCATGATTATCACGACGTACTTTTTACCTGTAAAACTCGTACGATGATTGTCTGAGAAGTCCTTGAGGCTTATCATAATTTGTAAATAAGCAAATAATTTTCTATTCAGAAATTGCGCACTAAAAACAACGTGTTTTAAAAGCAAATAAAAAGTGGAAGACGTGTGGATTCGGTTTTTCTTTTGTAGCATTCACAAAGCAATAGTTGTGTTTCGAATATGTTTCAGAAACGAGTCTGTTAAGAACACATACACATATTTTTACCTATTTTGAGGAACATATCACTTAGACAATTCATCTCAAAATTCAAGTTTTAAAATTTTTTAAAATAACTTTTTAGTCTGCCGTCTCTTTGTTATATTCGTTAAAAATAAAAATATGATTACTTGAAAATTGAGGGTTTGCAAGTAATTTTTAATATTCATGTAGGTAACTCATTCGTTCGTTCATTCATATGCGTTACAGTCAGCAATTTAATATTTATATGTACACACTCGTAATTATTATTAGAGGGAGGTCTTTCTTTCTCTGTTTGATGATGTTGAGTCGAAGTTGATTGTGAATGTAAAATTGTGCAAAAAAAAAAGTTACAATAAAATTTATGTATGAAATTAGTGTTTATTAATTTAAATATTGGTAATTATATATGGAAAATTAGAAACATTTTCATGTCCCTGTACGAAATGATTTTGATAAATGTTGCAATTTCTAAAAAATTATTAAAAAAAAAATTTAACTTCAATGATTTTTATTTTATAAGCTTTGTATTTGGGGTATGCCACAAAATAGGAATCTCCTCCAAAGGCATGGTCGACCTTAACCTTCGTCTAGGTATCCAAAAAACTCCAGATTTCGCTCCAGTAATCAATCTGAATTTTAAATGATACTCCACTTTTAGTAGGGTATTCATTCGGTTAACTGTTAATCGGTTAACCGATTAATTACTACCCGATTAACTGATCAGTTAATTTAAAATTGGCAATTTTCGTAGTATTATAACATATTTTTTAGTGTTTTTAATTATTTGTTTCGTCTCATATAAAAAAGGTATATGTATTCCAGCAATACATTCTTAAAATACAGTACAAAAACAGAAACTAGGGGTTTGAAAATACATTTTTTGCTTTGCCAGGATGAGTCAGATGATGACCTAACAATAGAAGAAACTCTCGATTGTAACACAAACTACCTTTAACAAAATTAGCCGAAATAATGGCATAATGGAAAATGTTGAGAGAAATCCTGGAAAAGGACTGAGAAATTAGATAATCTGTATCATGATACAAAGAAACCAAGATAACGCATTCAGCTTTTAAAAATGAAATGTTTCTGCTCATCTGCGTCACATCAGCGCATAAGTACAGCTTAAATAAAGAAACACAAGAAACCAAAAATGTGTATAATATGCTTAAGTGACGTCATATCAAACAGTTGAATTTTGTAAACATGTGCAATGCGTAATCTTGTTTTTATCATTTTTGAATCTGTATTATGGGTTGCTTTCAATTTCTTCAACATCTTCGATAATTGAAATAATTTTTTCCGAGTCAAGTTTTATCAAAACTAAAGAGAAGAATCCTAAATCCTACACATTTAAACCAAATTATTTTTCCAAAAGATCATTTTATAAGATCTTAAACTATTGAAATAATTAATGAAAAAATCTCAGCTGATTTTTTAATAAATGCATAAAAATATTATGTATTAATTATAAAATATGTTTTTTATATTTATGAATTATTTTTTGTTTGCTCCTTTTAGTTCAAGAATTGTTTTGTTTGTTATGTTATTGTTTTTTTTACTAATAGACTCCAATAATAAATAATTTTTGCATTTTTATTAATTGAAATTACTTAATTTATAACAAAACATTATTAATCGGTTAACCGATCAATAACAAAATTAACCGATTATTAACCGATTAAACCAAAACCTCGGTTAATTAATCGAGCGATTAACCGATTAAAGCGAAAGCCCGATTAAATGAATACCCTAACTATTAGCATATCCGATTTATATATGGTACTCCACCAAGTTAATTCCGAGTTTTATTTGGTTATATATGTATATGTACACAACCAAAAATCCGATAAAAATGTACGTTAAGCAAACGAATTACGTTTATTTAAATATTTTCGTTGGGTCAACGAATTATTCGTTAATATAATGAAAATAATATAATGAACCTATAATTTTCATTGTATTAACGAATAATTCGTTGAGCCAAGGAAAATATCTTAATAAATGTAATTTCGTTTGCTTAACGAACATTTTCATTGGATTTTTGGTTCAGTGTATGTCCTTTACTTATTTTGTGTATGTAAGTTTAACATGGAAAAACAAAAAATAAAAAAAAAGAATTTGTTGAATATAGGGCGATTACAAGTACTTTTCATCTTGTTTTGCCATTGGCAATGGTTTTTATTTGACTCCATGATAAATTAAGATCTGCACATTCTCGGCTTGCCCACCTTATCCATGTGCTGCGAGGTCTATCTGGTCTTCTCATCGGCATCACCGATGGTGTTTGGCCAGATGATGAATAAATATGATTTTACGCAAGCACCGTTTGATAAACGTTTGCAGTTTGTTTTTGCTTGTCTGTGTAAAGCCCCAAGTTGCTGAGCCATACAGTAGGACTGATTTGACACTGCAGTCAATAAGGCGTAGTGTTTTTCTAGTAGTTTTATTACATCTCCATATTTTATGAAGTGACTGTAAAGCACACCTTGCTTTTAAATGCGGGGTTTTATATCGGCCTCTGTGCCCTTATCCTTATGGTTTATACCTCCAAGATAACTGAAGGTTTCTACTTCTTCGATGTTGCTGACATTTAGTATAACATTGAGACTTTTTTTCCTGCGTTGATAGAGAGTTTTTGTAGCCCTTCTTTAATATCTATGAAACTGTTGGCCATCAAGCAGATGAGTATCACCTGGATAATTGATATCATTCAGCCTTTCCGTCAGACCCCATTGTATGCCATTTGGGAATTTAGCGTAAGTCTGTTCCATGACATAATCGATTAAAAATAGAAATAGTGTTTTTCAAAGAATGCCTAGTTTAACGCTGCTAGTGGATGTAAATGAAGTACTAATTAATGTTGCAAAAGCAAAAAAACCAAAAAACCGCGAAAGTCAGACCAAAAATAACGGCTAAACCGCCCTTAAAATATAATAACTATGATGCGTGAGCTGCTTCCCCGCTCAGAGCAGCTTAACAATGATTGAATTAGAAGTTTCACCTATCAATCTAAAAGAGGATTAAAATACATATCTTCCATTTTTGGTGTAAAGAAAATTTGTATTAAGTTAAAATCAATTACTTACATTTTTTGTAATACATACCTACAATTTTTAACGTATTTAAAGTGTCGCCTTAATTGTGTGTATTCTCTTGAGCCATTTAATAGATGGGTTTCTGTTTCAAAACTGGCTATTTTTTTTAAAGGAATGTCATCTTTCTGCTTCTGTTTAAAACTTGACCGTTGTATGCACCACAACTTCATTATTGGCTGCCCTTATTTTACCCTCGTTAAGAACAATTTTAATACGGAGCAGGGTCAAACATCTTGTAATACAAATAATTTTGGTTTTACAGTATTTAATGAACAAAAAAAATTTGTGAGAATTTCTTGTGTCCGTTTAAAACAATAGCTCTGCTAATTAGAGTCAGGCATATCTTTAAGGGGTTTGTTTGGAAAATGTTTAAAGGTAACAACTACTGTTTTGAAAATCTTAACTGTCAAATGGCAAACGAGAAAAAGATAATTATAAAATGTCAAACAATTGACATTTGTCAACGACAAAATTAGCTAAAACGAAGAAAATTGAATTGCAAATTAAAATAAAAGTAAAGAAATATTAATTTTCCACCTTTAAACAATAGAAAATAATTGCAGAAATAAAAATACTTATTTCATAAAAAGGTGTAAAATTTTTTTTTTGAAGACGAAACTCTTGATTTCTTTTTAGATTTTATTTTCTCAAACTTCAAAGAGTTTTAAAAAGTCATAAATATTGGCATTTTGTGCATAAAATAATTATCACCAATTTAGCTTAAGGGTGTTGCTGGCGAAATTTAAATTTGCCAGCTTGTTTTGAAAAGTCTGTCCCTGCGTTCGTCCTTATGTTCGCTTATTTGCAATTTTATCAGTCTGCTTTACACAGTACATTTGCCTGGTGGTCTGTGTGGCAACCTGTAGACAGCCACTAAAAGTGGAAAATCATAAATGTTAAAGAAGAAGAAAAAACGTTAAAAAATTTTGATTTATTGTCATATTTGTATGTACGTAAGTAGATGTTTGTCAGCTAAAATTATGCACGTTAATAAGTGGTAATTTATCATAATAAAATATGGCTAAATTGTTTATTAATTGTTGGTAATGAATATTTTCTTTTATAAATATAACACTAGACACTAGAAGGCACTTAATTATTAATAACACCAAAAACGCTACTGGTTTTAAAAATAAAGAAGTCGGACAATATCAGCCATATTCATTAAAACTTATGACATTCTTTTAAAACGTTTTTAAGCAAATTTTGATAAAGCTGTATTCATAAACGATTAATAGGCTTTTAAACTGTTGATAAGCCATTTATAAAATGAAAAATTTTATTGTATTTAAACCAAAAATAAAATGACATTTAGATAAATTTTCATTTTATGATGTTAATTTTGCGAAATATTTTTCAAAATAATGATAAGTAAATTTGACAAAATTTGTTTTAATTCTAATAAATAATAATAAAAAAAAATTATAGGTATATGCTTGTCAACATCTACCATCAGATTGCGAAGATGTTGAAATTTTCGCATAAGAAATACAAAGAGCAAATATCAACATCTAATAGGCTTTTTACACTGATCAACATCGAACATCTACCATCAATTTGCGAAGATGTTAACATCTTTCCATAAGAAATATATAGGGCTAAAAACCAACATCTTTAAAAGATGTTCCTATCTCATTTTATTCCATTCTACATCTTTCGATTATTTTAGTGTCATCACTAGAAAAGTGGCAATAAGTTCCATTTTTATTGTAGCATCACTGACAAAAAGACATTTGTTTTGAAAGCAGCGTATAATTTGTCAAGTTTTCCCTATTTTCAATGTTAAATATTTTTTATATTGAATTAAATTGAACTTTGGCAATTTTGTAGAAAAAGTTTTTTTATTTTTTTTTTTTTTTCAAAATGGTGACATTTTTGTTTGATGCTAGCTAGATGTTAGATGTGAACAATGTAAACGAGTTTTTCACATTTTCTACATCTTTGGTGTTAGATGTTGATTGGTGTAAAAACCTTATTACAAGATATTCATTGTGTTCTATTCCATTCCGATAATTTTAGTGTCATCACTAGAAAAGTGGTAATAAATTCTATTTTTATTGTGGCATCACTGACAAAATGATATTTGTTTTGTAATTAGCGTTACCATTTGGCAAATGAATATTAAATATATTATATATTAAATATGTTTTGTTTCACAATTTTGACACTTTTCACATTTTTAACATCTTTAATGCGTTCTTCTGAATGGTACGCAAGCGTACAAGAGGTATAATATGTTTAGGAAAATGTAGATATTTTTCAGTATTCATTTAATTATTGCAATAAGTTATTTTTTGTTTTAAAAAACGAATTGTTTTTAAAAAATTTTATCGCATATTTAAAAAAATGGCTTAAGCAAACATTTTTATAATACCTTTTGGGAAAATTTTGTTCAGAAAGTAAAACAATATCCCTCGTATTTATAAACGATTATTAAATTTAAAAAACGTTTAAGGAAAATTTTCATAGAAAATTTGTTTTGTAAACCTCTATTAAATTTAAAATTTTTTTATGAATACAGGCATATGTGTTTTTAGTTTATAAGAGTTACTTTTAGCATTAAAAATTATAAAACATACATTAAATAGTTATAGAATATCAAGTGAATCGATTAGAAGTTTCATGCATCACTAGCAACAAATCGTAAAGAAAGTTGCCATACTTAAACATAAAATCGCTACAAACATTTAAAGTTTGTCAGTGTACGTTTAAGACTAGATTACACTATCTCACAAGTCTTACGAATTCTATAATACTTTGTGAGATAGAAATCTACTATCTAATAGGACTAACCTTGGTGTAAATTTCATCCAAATCGGAAGACATCGATTTCAAAATTGGGTTACTTGGCATTAAATCCCCCTTTTATATACATATGGGTGTTTCTACGTTAAGAGGTACTATCTACGGCTACAGTAAAAAAATCATATATAATTAAAAAATTTGTGTAAATATCAAACGTGTTTAATAACAAATAAAGTAAACTTTTTTGACAATAAATTGCAATACCTAAATTACCTAAGTTTAGTCATAACCTTGTGTTTACCTAGAAAAAAGTATCTACCCTGGCCTGTCCCTTTACTATTCTGTAACAAAATCTTTGAAATTTAACACATTACTAATTCATTAAACAACTAATCGTTATTTATTACATAAGTAGTATAAATAACAACAAAAAACGTTTAAATAAACTTTCAAATTACTTTCATATTCTATTAAAAAAAATTACATAGGTTTTGTCCCTCGTATTTTAAGTCTCCTCCCCTGCACATTTTTCGACCGTTTAAAAATGCCGCTAAAATGCGTTGACGCTGCAAATTTAAATTGCAAAACATTTGTTTCGAAGTGAATTTAACAATAAAAATCGAGCGAGCCATTAGCGTACTCTTATTGGGCCGATAATTCGACCACACCACTCGGATCGCTCGCACGTGTCAGTGATTGATGTATCTCCCCTGGTGAGTTTTATTCGCTTGTTATTTGTGGCTTAAGTTTGTTTGTAATATTTATTTATTTTAATTTCAGTATAATTTACTGTGTTAGTTTGTTTTTTCGTTACGATACATATTTTTCGGATTGTGCTAGTTTTTTAATGCAAAAATCTCTCCCCTGCCGTATTTCCCCTGCTTCATCTGATGCCAGGGTAGAGATTTTACGTCCAGGGTAGATAAGGAAGTGAGATATTACTTCTTTCTTAGTATTTCATGTATATTATTTTACGTTAAACCAACACATATCCACTATATACGTTATAAGTGTTTTAACGCTTTAAAAATGTATGTATGCCTTATTTAATATAAAAAATTATAAAAATTATATTTTTTAATGTTTGTTTTTATAAATAGAAGTTCTTATTTAAGTTTAAAGTTTTTATTGGAGCATAGATGCTTATATTGCAAAATATATGCAATTAAATAATTTACTTTTTTTTGACTCCGTTTATGTAAGCAGATACTAAGTATTTTGGTTTTCTATGTTACATAAAAGAAGACTGTATGGAAATTTTAGTCTAATTTTTTTTGTTTCAAACTATCACCAAATATTGAATAAATAAAGTTGATTCTTACGAAAATAAGGTTTGTTTTCAATTTTTATTTTCCCTGTAAAGTAAGGTATCCTGTCCTGGCCTTCATGTCTTTACCCTGTGTAGAGTATCTCCCCTGGTCACTTAAAATACCGGTAAAAGTAGATTACTTGACTGGCCATTATTAAATATTCATTCAAACTACCTGATTAAATACGATTATATTGAAGAAAGTTTTTTTTTTAAATATTTTTATCACGCCGCCATTCCTAATATAAGATAACCTCTTTACGTAGAATGACCCATATATAAAACGTATATAAAATGTTTGGTATATTTTTGTTATTTTCTTAATTATTTTCTTCGAGGCTTATGTTGTTGACTAGAAGAGCTAAAATATTGCCATATATCATATTCTTGTAAAATGTTGTTTTTAAGAGATAGTCATACGCAAACCAATTACATTTGAATAAATGGCTTGATGGCAAACTTTGAGGGGCGGACGCCCCCCCCCCTAAAACACAACTTATCGCTACGAAATTGTTTTGTATTTTTTTTACATAAAACTGAAACGATTTGGGGGGGGGGGAGAGCATAAGAAATCAAAAAAAAAAGTGCTCCATACAACTAACGGCCACACTAATGTATATACATATGTATGTATGTATATATATTTAAATAAATTCTCTAATTAAGGCCGTTACACACTATCCCACAAAGTCTTACGTATTTTTCAAAAATGCTTCCCTGATCTAATTATTTTTTGAAAATTTTTTTTATCCTAAGTTAATTTAATGAAACATTAGATTAGATCTATGAATGTTTATTCATTGGATAAATATGTACTTTCAAAATACTTTTTATTTTTTAAAATTTTTTTTTTTTATCAAAGTTGTTCTTATTCGACTTTTTTTTTAACCAGAGTCGCTGGTTGGAATCGATCCCGAAACCTAGGCGCTGATAGACTAGCTCACTACCAGCTAGCCTACCGGGGCAGTGTAGTTTTTGAATAAAAAAAACTATGTTTTTTTGCCATTACTCAATTAAGAGCGTAAATATGAGATTAAATTGTCATAACATAACAACAATAACAACGTTGATTTTTTTTGCTAACTCATAATAAAACAAGTAAGAAAGTATAGTCGGTCAAGGCCGACCATATGATACCCTACACCACAGCATTTAAAAACATATCATGCTTATGTGTCCATAAAAATATGGATTTATCTATGTTTATAAACTTCATTTAAATCAGGTTGAAAGTTTGTGAGAGGCAGAAATTGTCCCCTACTTCCCCTTGTGGTCCTATTTTTGAAAACCGTATAGCTTATGGGTCCATATAGATATGGTTCTATCTATGTTTTAAATTTTATTAAAATCGTGGTCCTACGATTCGGCTCATTTTCAATAGGCCTGGTCCTTGTGCCAATAAGAATCTATGTCCCAAATTTTATCAAATTATCTCCAAAATTGCGACCTGTACTTTGCGCTCAAGGTTACATGGACAGCCAGCCAGCCAGCCTGCCAGCCAGCCAGCCGGACGGACATCGTTAGTTCGACTCAGAAAGTGATTCTGAGTCGATCGGTATACTTTAAGGTGGGTCTAGGACCAATATTTTAAGGCGTTACACACATCAGCACAAATGCATAATACCCTCTCCACTATTGTGTTGTGGGTATAAATAGACCACATAAAGAGAGAACAAGCTTTTTCGTATACATCATTTGTTTAACAACATTTTGAAATAAGGGTGTGTTTTTTAAAGGAGAACATTTATTTGTTCATTACTTAGTACATACTTTAGGTATGTACATATTAAAGAAAACTAAAAACATACATATTTATGGATTGAACGTTTTTGTTTCATTACTATAATGACATTTTTCATTGTCATAATGAAAATTTAAATATATGAAGGCATGCTTTTTCGAAATATTTTTATACTTTAAATTATTGAAACTCTAGAGTTATTTTTTGTTTAACTTGGACAAACTTTAGTTTTCATATATCCAATGAAAATTTTTAACGTAATTACGAAATCCAATGAATCGATTTTAACGAAAATACTTCATTATAACTACGAAATTCCATTTGGGCAATAAAAATGTTCATTTAACCAGTGAAAATTTTTTTATGAAAAGATTCATTAAATATATGAATCATTTTTCTTTCAGTGCAAGCATTTGGTAGAGGATGCAATCCGTTTGAGTTTGAGTATCATCCAATTCCTATTCCTACCTCCAAAGTGGTCTTTTTTGGAAACCCGAATTACTTACACAAAGAGTTAAGGTCGGGGCTAATGGGAGAGGAAGCTCAAATTAGACAATCCCGACATATTTAGCCTTATGGTCAATTTGAGTCCAGAATGTCGAGCTCAGGTGTTCTTAATGGTATAGTAGCGGAAAATTCTAGCTCAGAATCAACGGTAGCATCCAAAGTTCCGATGAGAGAGGACTACGTGGGTATTGTGGCTAGCGTCTGTACTCGCAGCGAGCGGCTGCATAAGGCGTCTGACTCCATTGGGGCGGCCTAACCATAGTGTGTCTAACCACGTCCCGACTGTTCTCTGTTAGATTCAAACTTATGATTCCAATATATGGGTGGAAGACAATTTACCTAACTACCTATTTTTTTCTAATAACACATGAGTTTAAACCAGTGAAATATTGATTCTCCAAGTGGTCCCCGCAACGACGCGGTCAATCCATTTGCCCCAGATTTTTCTCGGGCAGCATGCACATCTGATTTGGAGGTGCAAAACACATGTTTAGAAACAAATGGGCATACAAATGAAACCTTGATGGCCTATGCTCCATTGTGTGCCAGAATACTTAAGAAGAAGAAGCATTTGGTAGAGTGCTTTTCGATAGTGTACCAAATTTTGGCTACTAACAAAAATTGGACAGTGATTTGTCATTTTCTAATAGTAATCTGAAGTTTTATTAGCAAAAGGAAAAAAATCGTAAAAAAATAAATTTATTTTGCTTTGATTTTTTATGTTTTAGTTAAGTGTTATGTTTTTTTTTTACAAAATATAGTTATTTTAGGCTGTTTTTAAGTTTGTTTGGTTCATATAAAACACGTTTAGCTGAACTTTAACTGCAACATTCACGTTTGACATATATTTCAAAGTGAACTGTCTTAACTACTGTCTGGACGCCTACGTCACGAAGACAGTTAGCAGTGTTTTTGGCAACTAATATGTATTTTCTTACTGTCTTGCCATTACTGTCAAATGTAAACGCTATGTTAGAGTTATACAATAACAATAAAAGCACAAATGAAATTTTCCATATAAGAACTCAAAAGCAAAATGCGTAAATTATGACAGTTTTATTAAGATTGTATTGCGTGCGTGTGAAATTAAATAAATTCATAAAATTATGTAAAATAAAGTGAAGTTGTAAAGAATATTAATATTTTTTAATAATAAGTTTTTCCCGTACTCGAAATAAGTGCCCCACTGGATCCCAATGTAACTGAAAAGCGTTTCTGTTTTTTTACTCAGGGTAAAAGTACTGATTTCTTTAAATCAAGTACAGAATGCTTGATTCAAGTACTGATTATTCAAGTATACGCGTACTTAAAATAATCCGAAAACAGGATTTACTTAATTAAAAGTGAGATAAAATTAATCTCAAACTGTGATTAATTCAAGAATTTTTAAGATGGTTTAATCTCTCGAAATAAGTAGTTACCCCAGAGAACAAGAAAGAATATTACCCGTTACAAATGTTTATTTATTTTTACCCGTAACAAATGTTTATTTCACTTTTGTCGTAACCCGCCCTTTGTTTACAAAAGAATTCCAAATAATAAGACACCAGCAGCATGCCCAATATGGGTTTCGTAATCATTATATTTTGAAAATTGGATGTATTTAACTAAAAAATGTTTACAGATAGAATATGGGAATTATTGCTTCTTATTTAACTTGCTAAACATGAAAATAATCTATATTTTTCTTCTTGAAGTGTTGTTGTTGTTTCTATTAAAACAATATCCTAAATCGTTTTTACCTTGTTTTGAAGTGTTATTGTTTCTACAACAAACTTTTACAAATACACGCGTATGCATGCACACTGGCTTTCGAAAGGTGTGCCATTTGGATTTAACACTTATACTTAAGTAAGTAAATAGAAAAAACTTAAATTTAGAACGAGCTTTTTCATTCTGTGTATCCACTGCTGAATCTGTTGAATAACAACAGCAACTAGGAAGATCCGCCAGCAGGTCCAGCTTCCCCCACAGTGGGTAGAAAATCAGCCATTAAAGCTGGTTTTTTTAAGATATTTTCCCCTCGACTTTGGGTATTAGCTACAGCCACCATCATATTCTCAAAGGAGCCCTAACCAATAACCACTTCAGTACCTAAGGATCTTTTTTCAGCCGCGATCAACCTCTTAAAGAAAGAAGACCCGGGGGTGAATACAAAAGTTACACTTTAAAAGGAAAATTCTTAGTGCCAAAAGCAATACTACTAAAGTGAATTGATATTAACTACCTAAAGGTCACTAATTCATCATAAAGTATAGAAACTAAGAAAAATCTTAATGTAAATGTTACCTTAGTTGCACACTTTTTTCCGCGCGATATACAGTACGTCAAGAAAATATGTTTTTGCTTTTTATCATTAAAAAAACACCTGTTTAATTTTTACTATTATTTTATTAATTCATTTTAAGCCAAATATAAACTAATGAATAATCCTTTTCGAGGGCACAAAAAATAAAGTCTTTCCTATTAAGTTGCTAAACACACCTTAAATATTCCCAATAGAAGCTATAATACTCAGATGCAAAACTTGATCTATAGAAAAAATTTTCTGGGTCTGAACTTTTGTATGGACTGAATGTTCAAGTTATTTAACGTTTTTCCGTTGACGGCTATACATCAGGATCCGATCAGCCGTATAGTTGTGTGTACTTATAAATATATTTGAGATCTTAATGCTGGACTCAGTCCCTTAGCCCCATTTTTTAAAAAAATAAAAAACAAAATTGTAAAAGTTCGATTTTTGCACATTTCCATCAAAATTAAGCCATTTACCGCCGAGCAAACGAGTATAAATGAATACTTCCAGAGTCTCAGAGCTGAACTTAGTCCATGAGCTTATATTTTTTTGGTTAAAACTTGGCTTCCTTGGACATTTTAATAACATCCGTTTAAAGGAGCATATAGACGACATGTTTTTGTCATCTGACTTGTCAAATTTTCAAGTCACATGTAATTGTGCATGTCTGTCAAAATCGCTGTTTTACATAAGCTTTATAATATTCGGTCACAAACGTACATGTAATATGCTTCTGACATTGTCTCTGTTTTTTCGCATTGTTATTGCAGAAACCAAAGTAGTGCTCGGTTTCAAAATAGCTTGCTGCCGCCATGAAAAGTTTTATTTGCGCCGTAAAATAGTTCAGCCATCTTAACATTTTTTTCTTTTAATTCAAAGATACCAATTTAGGATTTTATAATAAAACGGTTTTTATATATATATTCACATATATTCTATTCAATGGTAAGATGATCAAACATATCTCGGTATTGTAAAAAATTAACTTCAGCCGGCTAATGATTCCGTCAATAGTGGACGCCGCTGCCGGTTTCATCCCGGCATAGCTTTCTGATGTCAGATGGTTTGTCAGAAGAAAATAGAGCACGCTCTAATTGAAATTTTGTCAGATGACTTTGCGTCTGACTTTTACAAAAGAAAAGTTAAAAAGGTAACACACGACATGTATGTATTTTGCAGTGGGAAATTTGACATGTCAGATGACAAAAACATGTCGTGTAAGGGCTCCTTAAATGGCGATAGCTTCTTTATTGAGTCAGTGGGTCTTTAGGATCGCTCTTATGTCCCCCTTAAAACTTGTTGTCAAACACCCCGCAAATTTACCAATCCTAATTCCTAAAGTCTATAACCCCTAACCGAGTACTCAATTGATAATGTTTTATTTTGCAACCCTAATATGAGATACTAACATTCTCCTCACAATTGTAATGGATCTTGTAGATCTTTTGTTGTGATCGTCTGTTAAATTTCTTAAGTTAAAAACTAATTTTAGTTCTTATCTTATTCTCATACTTGTTTTAGATAGATTTTTTTATTTTCTTTGCTTTAGTTTGACACTTTCAAAACTGTCTTTTTCTATCTCCGTTTCTAAGTAATTTGATCTATTATTATGTAAATTTTATGATTTGATAATTTATTTAACACGTTTAGTTTTTATGTTTGTGGGACTTTTTATTTTTGATAATCGGATTTTTTTTTTTTGAAAACGGATCTGGCGCCTAAAGATCTTTATAAAATGTAGATTTAATTAAATGGTTGATTTAAATAATCTTTATAAATTTTTGTTTTGTTTTTTTGTGAGCATATATGGGTGATCGTAATTTAAACAATGAATTTTTTTTGGTTATTACCATAAATTAATTAAAATGTCTGTAAAGCGGAAGTAAATTTATATGACGACTTGATAGAGATCTAATTTTTAAATATTTAATTTCCATTAAAATTTCTGGGTAGTCTTTTAAAAAAATGTTTAAAAAAAATGTTTAAAGTGGACAATAGTTCCTTTATAGAACCTGCAATATTTGTCATGTACCATTTTTATTTTAACATGTTTTCATCAAATACAGTACATATTTAATTATTACATATTTATTAATTTCTTATAAACTTGTTGAGAGAAACAAAAGAAACTAATGTATTTTTCAATCGAAGTATTGCCACACTTTTTCGTGCAAACACCTTCGGCTGAACCCGCACCAACAAAAGACAAAATATTTTTTTTTTTTACTTATACGACAACAGAACATTAGTTCTTATAAGACAACCCACACCAAACAAAACGACCTTAAAACTGTCTTACTGCGACAAATAAGATAAGTCAAAACCGCCTGTCTTTTAATAGAAAAACTTGATAAGACGTTTTTTTTTTTGGTGTGGGAGGGATAGCATCAAAATAGTGTCTTTGTCATCGTTCAGTTTTGCAAGTTTTGTTGCTGCAATTTTGTAAAATCCTGTTTTGAAATTGCATTAGTGTCCAGATTATGAAATTTTAGTTTTGCAATTTTTGTATTTTCATCTTGTCTGACCTCTTCTTCTTTTTATATTTTATATATAATTACAACTACACGTACATACAGGCAACTTCAATTAAAAAAGGTGTGAGAATTACAAAACAAAACAGAACTTCAGAGTACATAAAACTGAGTTCCCCTCCCCAATCTTCTCACCCCTCTCACCGATAAGCTTAAAAATTAGTTCAACAAAAATTGCAAGTCTGGACAATGACTTTGACTTAAAAGATAGAAACGTTTTGCCTTTTGTTAGTGTGGGTTCAGCCTTAGTGCCGGTTCACACACGTCAAGTTTGACTCATCAACTCTTGAGTTTTTAGGAGAAAGGGGAAAAGAAATGGCATTATCTTTCTCTTCTCTCCTAAAAGCTCAAGACTTGCCGAGTCAAACTTGACGTGTGTGAACCGGCTCTTACTTTTGTGCTTTTTATTGACTAATCGTGTTGTTTTGTTTTGTCATGCACAAAAATGTCATCCTTTTTTATGAAAAGCAGATATTTTTATAATTTCTGGAAATAGACAAAATCGTTTGGAATCTGAAAAACGTAAAACAAAATCAAAAACCTGCGAAAACTCTGTGTATTTTGTTGTTGGATTTAAGACCGATATTTTGCATTTACAATTTTGCAAGGCTAATACTGAGCTCCGCTTATATTTTGTTGTTTGGTTCTTTCAAAATATTGCACTCATGCTAGATTAGCAACATTTGCAAGGTTTTCAAAAGTACTTTGCAACGAAGAGAGATTTCCGCAATTATTAAATCCATTTTGCAATTTTGTTGTTTTGAAAACAAAAGTTTAATCAAAAAAAATCTAACAACCAAACATACAGACAGGGCTGCCCGATAAATTTGTGAAAAAATCGTCAATTTCCTAAAAAAAAAAATATGAAAAAAATCGTCTCTCTTGTTTTGAAAAATCGTCAAAAGAAACGGCCAACTTAAAATTTAGTTTTTGTTAACCATTTTTGTTTGATTTTTACTTTGCCGATTTATAAAAAAAAAAACAATCAAACCAAAACATAAATACTTCATGAAGATCGACGTTTTGATCGTCGACGGGCGCCTTTTTTAATCGTAGAAGATTTCTCACACGGATGAAACTCTAACACGAGCTGATTCCTCTGTTAGATTGTTGCGTTACACCGCGAAAGTCGCTTACTTTAATCGTAGAGGGAATTGTTTGAGATGTGAATAAAGATTATCCAACGAGTGTTTCAAAAAACATGTCAAGAATCGTATGAGATTCATGTAATAGAAAGTCGCAAGTGTAACATTGTTGTTTTGCTTTTCCCCATAAATTTTTTAGGGAAAATAGAACTTTAAAATTTATTCTGTTTTGTTTACAATTTTTGTTCTGTGCTGCTTAATATCTAAACATATGTATAAAAACATTTTAAGTTTTCTTTTATGGAGACTGAATAAAATCGTCACTTTTTAGGAAAAAATCAGCAAAGCGTCACTTTGCTAATTTCGGAAAAAAAATCGTCGAAATGACGATAAGTCGTCAAATCTGGCAGCCATGCATACAAAGTTTCCGTTAGATTTTAAAAGAGAGCTACAATATTTTGCATTTGCTCTTTCACAAGACCCTTTGCACCAAATACTGATCCCGCTAACGTTTTGTCATATTGCTATTGCTGAAAAAAATGTGCTTGATTTGTTTTAACGAATTTTTACTTCTAAGGTTTTAGTGGAAAAAGCGAGAAATATGGATATTCAAATAAACCCTCTACTCAATTTGTAATTCCCTTTACTTGTATCTTAATAAATAATTCTAATTTAATGACAAAATACATCTTATAAATAGTAATAAATCTTTTTCATATTAAATCATACAAATTCTATTATAAGTGGACGTTGATAATGTAGAATGTATTGGGAACCCCCACTATACAAACATCAATGTGTTAGGGATCATTTAACTCTTGCGACCATTAAGAAACTTAAAAAAAATAATCACCTGCTGTTTTTTGTTTTAAAATCATTGTCTTAGCACCTTTTTTTCCCCCAGTAATAAATTGATATTTGTGTCTAGAGTTCTAGAAGTTTGTTACTTTTGTGTTATACACTGTTTCTTTTTACCACAATATTTGTGTAGATATATTTATAATAATATTTATTGTATTATTTGTTTTTGTTTTGATTTAACAATATGATTAAATGCTGGTTTTTGGAAAAGAACAACACATAGTTTTTTGGTAAAAAACTTTATTTGTTTTTGTTTAAAAAATATAGTTTTTAACACCAGGTATTTATCATAATTTGTTTCCCCCTCTTCATCATTTTACAGAGAAGTTAAGATATTGATCGGATTTGATTTGTGATAGAGTTAAATGACCAAATGTTGTAGGTATGTATAAATATTAGGGCGTTCAATTAATCGGGTTTTATTTTTGTTCGATTAAACGATTAATCGATATTTGGAATTTTTAACTTATTCGATTAAACGAATAAATTTTAAAATTAATCGATTATTCGAATAATTCTAAATCCAGAAATTTTATAAATTAAGAGATTTTTTTTCGATAATTTTAGAAAAAATTAGTACTTGAATAAATAAACATTCTTCTTTAAATAAAACTTGTCAATGTAGCTCCAAATTGTTGCTTCACTTTCGGGCACTTAGATTTTAAAAGAGTCAATACAACTTTGAATTTTTGAATCTTTTCTCATTCTAAAGAGAGAAACGCTAGAACTATTTTGTTAAAAAATTCTGGCGTGTTTTAGAAATCGAATGATTACAAAAACAACCCTGTAATGAAAGTTCATAAAAATATTCCATTATATCTACTTTATTATTTAAGTATCTATACATTTTGCAAGAACAACACTTAAAACCACGAAATTTTTAGTTTATTTTATTTATTCCAATTCTATACACAAGACTTAAAGCCTCTTATTGCAGTATAGAACATTTTTTTTAGCAGAAACATTAAAGATAAAAATTATTATTTGTAAATGATAAAATTTTAAAACTAAAGAAAAAATTTAAAAGAGAAAAAAAATTATTAAATAATAAATTAAATTGAAAATTAACAAAATGATAATATTAAAAATCATAACACAAAAAAAAAAAAAAAATTTAACACGCAAAAAAATGTAGAATGCTTTTTTTAAAGCTCAGTGCGTTACTAATTATTTGTATATTATGCGGGAGTAGATTCCAAAGATGGATTGCATTAAGGAAAAATTGCCAATCAGATGTTAAACTTTGGTGTCTAAACAATAAAATTCTTTTACCTCTATTAGAGCTAGATATGGTAAGGCGGCTATACAGATGTTGTGGTTGTTGAGTAAACACGATTTTGTGCATTAATATCAGTACTCTTGTTTTGAGAAGGTCATCAAACTGAATACCATAAAGTTTTACCGTAAAAGGAGAAACAGAATTAAACCTACTGTCATTTTGTAAATAATTGAATTTAAAATATCGTTCGATTTGAATGTCACTTCATTTTGATTTCTAGAACATACCCGATAAATTAATATAAATCTTTAAGTTAACATTTGTCGTTTTTTCTTTTATGGAATCAATTAATAAATTGTGTTGAAAAAATTCAACAAAAATATAAGCTAAATTACTCACATGACTATTTTTTTTTAAATTCCAACGGACACATACACATGCAAATACTATATATTATTATTATTCGATTAATCGGTATAAATATTTCGATTAATCCTTTAATTCTTTAATAATTAGCAATTTTTTAATTATTCGAACAATTAATCGTCTAAAATTGTTCGATTAATCGAACAAGAATTTATCGACTAAAATTGTTCGATTAATCGAACAAGAATTTATCGACTTAACACCCTAATAAACATTAAAACGCATTTTTTAATGAGAACAAAAAAGAAGTAAATTAAATACCTTTGTATGTAGAAAGAAAAAGTTTGAATGAATATCTTGCTTAATTAGGTTTATAGAGGAATTGAAATATAATTGAGGGAGAAAAAATAGTGGCTTAAAGAAATTAGTAAGATATTTCATTACTTTTTTTTTCGTAATTTTTATATCCACCAACTAGTGGTGTATATTTAGTTAGCCATTTCGAGTGATTTTTTTTTTTAATATTCATCTAAGACCCCGTAAAGTATGTATGTATATTCTGGGTCCTTGAGCAAGTCTGTTGAAATCAGGCTCACTTTCAAACGAACGTGGGTTCGATTCCCGCTTCAGTCAAGAATGAAAAATTATCAATAAATTCAAATTCAATAAATTTAAATTCATTTCATGTTGTAAAATTCCTTTCTTTATAAAAATAATTTAATGAACTTTAGCCTGATTAAAATATCAAAATTTGGATTAAAAACCACAAACCGTTCAATAAAATAACCACAATACTAATTTATAGCTTAGAAATTATCAAAAAAAAAAAAAAAAAGTAAAGTAAAGAAGTATAGTCGGTCAAGCCTGATTATATGATACCCTACACCACAGTATTTAAAAACACATCATGCTTATGTGTCCATATGGATTTATCTATGTTTATAAACTTCATTAAAATTGGCTTGAAAGTTTGTGAGAGGCAGAAATTGCCCTCTACCTCCCCTTGTGGTCCTATTTTTAAAGTACTGTATAGCTTATGTGTCCATATAGATATGGATGTATCTATGGTTTAAATTTCATTAAAATCGGTTTGAGAGGCAGAAATTGACCCTATCTCCCCTCGTGGTCCTATTTTTTAAAAAAATGTATACCTTTTGTGTCCATACAGATATGGTTCATTCTATGTCTTAAATTTCATTAAAATAGTTTTGATAGTTTCTGAGAGGAAGAAATTTCCTCCTATCTTCCCTCGTGGTCCTACCATTCGGCCCATTTCAATAGTCTTGGTCCTTGTGCCAATAAGAAATTTTATCAAGTTATCTCCAAAACTGCGACCTGTACTTTGCGCACAAGGTTACATGAACAGCCAGCCAGCCAGCCGGATGGACATAGTTAGTTCGACTCAGTTCGATCGGTATACTTTAAGGTGGGTCTAGGACCAATATTTTAAGGTGTTATACACATCAGCACAAATGCATAATACCCTCTCCACTATTGTGCTGTGGGTATACAAATCCTAGTCACTACTTCTGCTATATTTCAACTCTCTATTGTATTTGCAGTTATTACTTACTAATCACAGGCGTGAGCCAATAATTTATTATAATTATACGAATATGAACAATTCAAACAAAAATTGTATAATTCAATATTTACAGCCAGACCAAAAACCTACAAAATTAGTTTAAACTGGAAGGGTAAAAAAGTTATTACGGACACCACATGCCGGAATTACATACCAAAATGCTACAACTCGTATGAAACCATGTCAATTGTTTAATCAATTTCAAGAGCAAACAAATTTATGAAAAATTGTTTATAAAACAAATAAAAATTAACAAGAAGAAATTTGTTTAAACAAATTAAGAAAAGTTGTAAAAAAGACTTAATAAATATATTTTGTAAATAGGCGCATAATTAATCATAAATTAAAGTTTATTAATGATTTTAAGGAAAATTTTCTAGAAAAATAAAGAAGATGAATAAAATTTCTTTTTTTAAATATGAGAAAGTTCAAAAGTTTAATAAGTAGGGAAATAAATGATTAATAAAAGATAAGCAATGAAAATTTAAATTTGCCATAATTCATAATTTCATAGCTAAAGGTTTTTAAGGTTATGTTTTTATATAATCGGTTGTCAGAATTTTTGATCACATTTTTATAGGAATTTAACATGAATTAAGGGCGATTTCTATTCTGAGAAAAAAATGCTACAGTATATGCATGTAACACTTTTTCATGTTACCTATAATCACTCGAAGTGTTACATGTTGTACAACTTTAATCGAACAGAATTAGATGCCTTTATTTACAACTATTACACTTTTATTATTAATGTAGTTCATTAGCGATTTTTAAAACTATTCGACTATTTGCTGCACATTTACTTTACGGTTTGGAAACAGACATTGACATCACTTATTGCTTGAACTAATTTAAAACGATAATAAATACATAGAATTTTCCACCAAAATAAAAAAACGATTTAATTCAAAATGGAGTATGCCGTCAAAGAATATTTAGATGTAGAATTCTTTTGACAAAACTTTTAAAATATTATGACAAACAAAATAAAATATTGGTTGTACAAACAAAGTAGTAAGTACCAAAGTTGTAAAACAGGGCAGTATGAACCCTTAAGTAAAAGTAAGGGTAAAACATGTAACATGTTTTGCATGTTTTTCATCAACATTTTCACAAAAGAACTTGAAAATTTTTCCCACAGTTGTATTTTTTGTACAAACGAACACAAAATGTAGAACATGTAACATTAATGCAACATTTTTCTCAGAAAAGAAATCGCCACAAGATATTTTTGCTAGTTTCTCAATAGTAAATCTTGCATTATGTATAAACATAAAACTTAAAGGAACATATTTTTTCTGATGATTTCTGAATTAAATTGAGTGACAGTTTTTTGTTTTTTTTTGACAAGTTTAACCGACTGGCAATTGTTTATGAAAATTTTCATAAAATAATAGATTTTATGGGATCAGAGTTTTAATTTCTCGTAAATGAGAAATTTTTTGGTGTGAAAGTTTTTACGTCGGATAGAATGCTGCCAGATTTTCGTGTGAATGATTCGTGAAATTGTGTAGAATTTTGAATCCTGGCTTTAAAGGTGCTTTTAGACGACATGTTTTATACATCTGACTTGCCAATTTTTTAAGTCACATGTAATTGTGCACGTCTGTCATAATTGCTGTTTTACAGACGGTTTATAATATTCGGTCACAAACGTACATGTAATTTGCTTCTGACATTATCTCTGTTTTTTTCGCATAGTTATTGCAATGTTTATTTGCGCCGTAAAATAGTTTAGCCATTTTAACATTTTTTTCTTTTAATTCAAAAATACTAATTAAGGATATTATAATGAAACGTTTTATATATATATATATTAACATGATTTCTTTTCAATGGTGAGTGTAAAATATTAACTTCAGCCGGCTAATGATTCAGTCAATAGTGAGCAGCCGCTGCCGGTTTCTTCCCGGCATAGATTTCTGTACCCATGTTCTGTGACTTTAGTGAGAACTTCTCGCATCGAAAAGATGTGAAACAAAATATTCCTTCGTTTCTCGAAAAGTCAGAAAAAAGTGTGTCTATAACTCAGGTCGAAAACTATCAAAAGAAATTACGTCGTTACGTAATAAATGTCATAATATTACATTCGAAGCCGATGTGAAATTGCAGACGTTGAGAGCACCAGTCACACACATCGTTGACGGCGATCAAAATTTACTAAAATTCAACAACGGCGGCGAAAATACAACCATCGGCTATACCAAATAATGTAAAGTGCGACTTTAATGTTTGTATTCGTATATTTTATAAAAATCTTAAAAGCGAAATAAATAACCAATGAAAAAATGTGCCAAGAACAAAATATTATTATTCTATGCATTTTGCTTTTTTAATCGGTTTTTAGTGTTAAAATTGTTTCTCGCCCCATTTTTTTCTTGAGTTCATTTGACAGTTCAAAGCGGGAACTTTTCTCACAAAAATGTTTCAGACACACTTTTTCTGTAAATTGGCGAGTAGTTTCCTTACGTGACAGCTATTACTCACCAAAACAGTTACAGACACAGTTTAGTGAGAAGCTGTTTGTTTCAATTAATGGCATTTTTGTTTAATTTTACACATTTCAATTGAAAAGTTTTTCGACGCGAGAGTTACAGAACATGGGCACTGATGTCAGATGGTTTGTTAGAAGAAAATAGAGCACGCTCTAATTGAAATTTTGTCTGATGACTATGCATCTGACTTTTACAGAAGCAATGTTATTAAGGTAACACACGACATGTGTGTATTTTGCAGTGAAAAAATTTGACAAGTCCTATGTAAAAACATGTCGTCTACATGCACCTTAAACAGCATCCTATCATTTTTGAGGAAAGGACAAATCGTAACGTGTAAATTGCCTCTATCACTCATGTTCACTCACTTATATGAAATAATGTCTATGGATTTAATAATTTCCTGAAAAAGTAAATAATCAAGAGCGAATTTAAAATTTTATATTGTTCACTCTATAACGCGTTATTAATATTTAAAGTAATCACGAGACACAAAAAAATCAAGTTACGCGTACGCCACGTTTGACGAAATCACCTTCAAGTTAGTCTTAACGCTTAAATGACTGATTTTTCAAAATTAATTTTGAAATAATATAAATAAATGTGTTTTTATTTTATTTTGTATACATTTAATTGCAAAAATAAAGCATGTCCGGAAAATTTAAAATATTAAATTAATTAAATAGAATTTAATTAAAATCGAAAAGACTGACAATTTTTGAAAGCATTATTAAGAGTTTAGTATTTACCTGTGCTAAAACATTCTTTAAATATTATTATTCTCAATTCCTTTTACCAACAATTTTTTCTAATATGTACTTAAAAAAAAACTTTCACATTAAACTAAAAACTTTGCGTTTTTGCAAACCTATTTCAAACTGGTTTTTATTAACTTCATTAGACAACAACTTGTTAGCAATTTGTTTATTTTATGTTCATTTATTGTTCTTTTTTTGGCCATTAGTAAAACGCAATCGTTTATGGGGAATGTGCTGCCAACGGAAATGCAATTTTAGATTTCATCAAATGATAAGAAAATAAAAACTAATAAATAAACAAATATTAACTTTACAAATATTGTTTTAGTATTGGAAAGTTATTTGGGTTTTTGTTCATTTATGTTTTCGGTTAGTTAATAGAACTTTTTGTTTGGTGGACCTTGTTTACATTGGAAACGTGTTTAAACCAAAAATATGATTTCATAAACAAGGAAAAGGGATAAGTAATAGAAGGCGTGCAAACTTAACAGAAATTTTTTTGTTTGTTGTTTTTTTTCTTGTTCATGTTAAAGTCTATATGCTGCATGAAATTTTGCCTAATGTAAATCGGGACTGAGATTGGAAGCAATTTCAAAACTAGGTCTCGAAACTAATAAAGTTATATTGGCAAAAAGTTTAATAAAACTTAGTTAGGGTAATAACATAAATTTGCATTATACGATTTGGCTATTTATATGTATGTAGTTTAAAGCAATAAGAGTATTTTATTTGTTAGTTAGTTGCATGAACGTATAGTTATTAGGAGTAAAAAACTGTTTACCCCGAAGTAGTCTTAACGCCTTAACGTACATGTTGAACTTTTGAAATAGAAACAAATCAAGAATTCGCCTCTCAACAGTCAATTTGAAAATTTCTCCCCGCCATAGTCATCAAATGATCCTTCAAGAAATTTTATCAATAACTAGTTAATGCTAGGAACACAACTGGGACGAACGACGAATTTCGCCCTACACGACGAATTTTTTAGTAAAAATTCGCGGAGTAAATTCGTCGTAGGAAACACAATAGCGACGAATAACTCACAGCTTTACTAATTGGAAAAGTTCTTTGCTGTGTTTGCAAAGAGAGAGAAACAGTGTGACCATATAAAAAATTTAAAAATTTACTTAAAAAACACCAACATTAACGAAACCACAATTAAAAACTATTCTTATAGAAATCATCTTTGTATATTTATTTTAAATGCGATAAAATAATAAAAAACAATTATTAAAGTAAAAAAGTATCTTTATATACTAAAATACTTGAAAACTAAAACCAAACTTGGTCACCTGGTACTGATTTGTTCGTCGTTCGCCGGCGTATGAAATAGAAATAAATTTATTGCAAAGTCGCCGCGTATGACGAATTTCGGCCGACGCCATGATTGTGTGTATTTTCATATACACAAATATGTTTTATTTTTGGCGACGAATATTCGCGGCCAAAAATTCGTCGTTCGTCCCAGTTGTGTTCCTAGCATAAAATTTTTAGGTTTAAAGAAATTCAGGGGTGTTCTGGAAATCAAAAACGCAAGAATTTGGAAGTTGTTTCAATACACTTTTAAACAAATTTTTTTTTTTTTTTTGTTATGAAATTCTGTTTAATAGAAAAATATTTGTCATAAAATGCATTTATCACAGAAATCTTATTAAAAAACAACGATTAAAATTCTTGTGTTTTGCGTTTCCGATTTCCAGAACACCCATAATTGTGTGGTACCTGATTATACTATAGATTGCTGAGCATTGACCCCTTTCACACTAGGCAAGTTACTTGCGCAAGTCTCTTGCGCAACTCTTGGTTTGTAGACGTTAGCGGTAAGGTCGGGGTAAAGAAAAAAATTGTATACATACTTTGTTGTTGTCGGCAAGTAACTTGCGAGTCTGAAAGGGGTAATTCGCACATAAAGACGGGAAACTATTGGAAATGCAATTAAGTATATCCTTTTTAAATTAGAAACCTTGGTACTTATACATGGGTGTTTTGGAAATCGAAAACACAAAACACAAGAATTTTAAACGTTGTTTTTTACTAAGATTTCTGTGATAAATGAATTTTATGACAAATATTTCTCTATTAAACAGAATTTCATAACAAAAACTAAAAAAATTTGATTAAAAGTGTATTGAAACAACTTCCAAATTCTTGCGTTTTCTATTTCCAGGACACCCCTGATAAATGACCACCACAACGAGTGAATTGGCACAAGTCTGGGGTTTTTTTTTGGAAAACAGATAAGACTGCGCCTTTTTAGTCAAACATTTTTCATTTATTGCTACAAAATTAATGTCTGTTCACGGATTTCGAACGTTAATGTTCGCCAAGAAAAATTGGATGAAAAACTCGTCTGCGATCTGTCAATTCTGGGCTTGAGTGAATTGGCACAAGTCTGGGGTTTTTTTTGGGACCCAAAAAAGGCTGCTTCGTCTTAGACAAACATTTTTCATATAAAGGGTGGTTAAATTTCAAGGGCCGATGTTGATTTTGAATAAAACACAAACTATTTAGGAAATTATTGTAATTTTATTTTATTATGATATATTGGTATTACTCAATTATGTATGGAACAAAATATCGGCCAAATGGGCGCCGCGACCACAGCGGCACACCTCCATCCGATGGTCCAAATTTTCGATGACCCTGAGGCATAATGGAGGTTCTATGCCGTTAATGTGCCGAATTATCTCATCCTTTAGCTCTTGAATTGTTGCTGGCTTATCGACGTACACCTTTTCTTTCAAATAACCCCAAAGAAAAAAGTCCAACGGTGTCAAATCACATGATCTTGGCGGCCAATTGACATCGCCATTACGTGAGATAACACGGCCATTGAATTTGTTGCGCAAAAGAACCATTGTTTCGTTAGCTGTGTGGCAAGTGGCACCGTCCTGCTGAAACCACATATCGACCACATCCATATCTTCCAATTCGGGCCATAAAAAGTTCGTTATCATCTCACGATAGCGAACACCATTCACAGTAACTGCCTGACCGGCCTCATTTTGGAAAAAATACGGCCCGATGATGCCGCCAGCCCATAAACCGCACCAAACAGTCACTCTTTGTGGGTGCATTGGTTTTTCGACAATCACTCTTGGATTATTATTCGCCCAAATGCGGAAATTCTGCTTATCGACAAATCCACTGAGGTGAAAATGTGCCTCATCACTGAAGATGATTTTCTTCGAAATTTATCATCCATTTTCATAATAAGTTTGGATAACTTTAACACGTTGTTGGATTGTGTATCTATCCATGGTTCAAATTGAGTAAGTCTGAAATAGAGAAATGTCAAATAAAATTCGGAAAAAAACTTGGCGTTTAGGTGTGGTTCACATTCAACATCGGCCCTTACAAGTTAACCACCCTTTATTACTACAAAATTACTGCATGTTCAACGAATTCGAACGTTAATGTTCGCATAGAAAATTTCTATGAAAAACACGTCCGCGATCTGTCAATTCTGGACTTGAGTGAATTTGCACAAGTCTGGGGGGTTTTTTTTTTGAAACTAAAATAAGGCTGCGCTGCTTTAGTCAAAAATTTTTAATTTATTAGTACAAAATTACTGCCTGTTCAACGATTTCGAACGTTTATGCTATCGACTATGAAAACAACCCTCATAAAAAGGCCGATAACGTTTCCACAGCATTATTTTCACGGGAAACTATTTTCTTAAGATTCTGGAGCTACCAGATTACCCACCTTACGATATGGAACTGTACGTCTGGCAATATCAAGCAGAGTTGCATTAAAAAAGGGAGTTTTCTAAAAAATATAAAATAGAAATGAAAGTTAAAAAATCGTGAAAAGAATTTTTTAAATATATTTTTCTATTTTAAAGACATTGAATTTTTACTTGCAAATTTTAATATATTTTGAGTAAGAAAGACAAATTTTAAGGTACACTTAAAAATTTCTACACTTTACTTTAAGTTTATCATTAAAATATTAATAGAAGCGTTATTCCTTAAACATTCCCATAAGATAACTATTATAGAAAAGTATTTAAAATTTACATGTAAAACCAACATCTTTTTTCCAACAAACATTTTTACAACGAGGCAACAAAATAAGCAGGAGCAGCAGCAGCAGCCACTCACAACATCAATTGGTCAGCACCTGAGTAAATTCATAAGTCAGTTATCGTTAGTTAAACCATGACATTTTCAAGTTACTTCTGTATATGAACTGTTTTTGGAAAAAGATTTAAGACCTCTTGGCCAATTGCTGGTGCGAAGACAGTGGAACAGGGAAATGAAACGAGAACAGGCGTAAACAAATTGAAATTGGCATTACTGCAGCTTGTTGACGCTTAATTTATTATGCGTAGGCCAACCACATCGTCAGCCAACAATGAACAAGAGTTGTTTACGATGTTAACACTGAGAGAAAAAAATGTATTTTTAATGCTGGAAATGAACAAAGTTTTTTTGTTGCATTTTTTTCGAAGTTTTAGCGGTTTTTTAATTTGATTTGATCTACTGAAGATATTGTGGTAACACTGAGAAAAATAACCAGATGTAGAGAACGAGAGAGAGTATTTCCAGTTTGAGTAATTATTCAATTTCCTTTACTCTGGGTTCACACTATGAAAGTTTTCTTTCAGAAAGTCTGAGTTAATGGGTGAGAGAGGAAGAGAACATGCTATTATTTTCTCCCCTCTCATCAGTAAACTCATACTTTCGAAAGAAAACTTTCAAAGTGAAAACCCAGATTTACCTTGCGTATACATTTTTTGAAATTTTGAAATTTTATTTTTAAAGTAAGGGGAAGTATTTGCGAAACAAAAGGGTGTTAATTTTTATGAAAACTATAAAGGGAAAGGAGATTTCCATATTCATCTAAAACCCAAAGTATTCTGGATTTCTATTTGTGAGTAGTGGAGGAAATTCACAGATTTCCACCTGTGACGGTGAGTTGAATTAATTTTTCCAAAGTCCTAAAATATGTCGGGCACTACGTTGCTATACTATATTTTTTTAACATATCACCTGAAGAAATTTGCTTTTGAAATTAAAACAGATTTGTCTTCTCCAGGTATGAGCTGGTCTTACACTTTATCGTCTTCCCTGTGAGGTACATTCAATGGCTGCTTTTGTGTCCTCCTGTTTCCGTAGGGTATGCCCAATCCATCTCCATTTCCTTTGGAAAATTTCTGTTTTAACTGGGGTTTGTTTTGTTCTTTGCCATAGGGATTGGTTGCAGATTGTGGCTGGCCAGAATAGTTTCAGAATGCGACGTAGACAGTGATTGATGAATTTCAATATTTCGTTGACATCTTCAATTGCTGCATTCCATGACTCGTAGCCGTACAAAAGCGTAGATTCCACACATGTGTTGAATATTTGTAGTTTCGTGTTGGAAAATATGAACGGGGATCGTCAAGTGTGGTTCAGACGGGCAAAATATTGCTTAATGACATTTAATTTATTTCGGATGTCAGCACTATATCCGCCGGACGTAGGCAACATGCTACCGAAGTATAGAATGTTGCTGCATCTATCAAGTTATGATTCCTGATTTGTAGACTCGCGATATGTGTAAAGTTCAATCGCATAATTTTCATTTTGCCGTTGTCTATTTTAGACCAGCTTTTGATGCCATCCTCTGCATGTACATAATCTAGTTTGCCTTGCATGTCTGATGTGCTGGCAGATAGATGTCGTCGGCGTTATCGAGATCTTCCAGTCTTCCGCTGAATGCCCAGGTTAAAGCTCTTGGTGTGGATAAAGCTCGTTGTAACACACAGTCATGAACGATATTGAATAGCAATGGAGAGAGAACACTTCCTTGGCTTACACCGGACTTGATGTTGATTTTTCGGCTGCAGAATGTGGCATGTCGCGTTTGTGGAAATGATGATATTGTTCTTTTAGTAGCGATGTTGTTCTTTTAGCAGCGAGACCTGAAGTACAGGTGTTGTTGAGTTGAACTCTTAGTCGTTCCGGTGCGTTAAGCAATTGTCGTGGAAACGCCTTAATGATGTCGATGATTTTGGTGGTTCCTCTGCAGCACATGCGTTCCATATTGCCAAGTGTGCCAGGGTGTCAAAGGCCTTTTCGAATTTTTTCGAGGTTATTTAGAGTTAATAGTTAACATTTTTGTCAACTAATGATTTTTGCAAGATGGAATACGGAATAAATCTTCATTAAATTTAGTGATCTCATGGATTTTAAATGATTTTCCAAATATAACAATTATTTTTTCCGTGTACACCACCTTAAGCCAGATCACCATGCCAATCTTAGCTCGTTAGCCTTTGGCAATTATGAAGTTGAAGAAAAAAATCTTCTCCAAAAAAAAAAAAAAAGCTCAAAATCAGTGTCTACCAGTGTGTAGAGTTGTATACTTAGAAGTAGTAAATGACTGTAATATTGTACGGTTGGCGTGAAAACAAATTCACTCCATTTCAATACAAATTTTATATCTACAAATAAGGATTTTAATTGAATATTAACACCTTTCAAAGTTTCGATTTCTTTTAAAGAGTTTTATTTTATTTATTTTTGTTTTTGTCCGATTTGATAACAATTTCGCATTTTGGCACCGTGTATTGTTGATTGGAATACGAGAAATTGCTGGAGGGAAATTTTTAGCCAAAAAAAATATATTTATCGACATATGTACATACATACATCCGTATATAAAAACAATTTACAAACACTTTGTTTTGTGACAATGATTTATGCAAAAGTTTTATTGAATTTTTTATTTACAAAAGGAAATGGCAAAGAACTGGAGGAAAACTGGTAGTGTCCTTAAAAGGATTTGAAAACAATTTTTTTTACAGAAGCTATGATTTTAATTAATAAAAAAATTTTATTTTTCTTTTCAAATTTGCAAAAGATTACATCAGGCCAACAAAATGAAATTCTTTTTATGTGGTCTTAGGCTTTTCTTTTGCTTCGAACACACTAGTGATGTAACGAATATTCGTATTCAAGCGAATACTTTGCGAATAGATATTTTCTGTTGAGTCTTTCGAAAGTGAGCGTGTTTTCAACAGACAGACAGACGGACACACAGCCGGACGAACAGGACTAAATCGACTCATGGCCATTTTCTCAATGTACCGACAAAGTGTCTGTTACTTAATGTCAACATAAATTTATTAGACCGATAAACCGTCTGTTAGCAATTTTGGGTTTCTCAATATACCGACAAAAAACATTGTTTTCAGCTGGCAACACCTCTCAAAATACATGTAAAACATGGGAGTCAGCTGATAAAATTTATCTGTACGGCAAATAAAAGGAAAATAAATAATTAGCAGATAAGTGCTTGTTAGTTTTGCGACAGAATAAAAGCAAATTAAACACTTAGAAAACCAAATTTCTTTATTGTGCAGTTTTTCGTTGGGGAAAAAGATAATCATGTAATGAGAAAACGGCCATTAGACTTTATCGGTTGATGAATTTTTTTTTAATAAATTATCGATTTTAAACATTTTTATAGAAAGTTTATCGATTACTAGAAACTTTTTTAGAAAATCTATCGATTACTAAAAAATTTTATTACAAAACTTATCGATTGCTTAAAATTTTTTTTTTAATTGATTAATTTTTGTAAATTTTCTTTAAAAACTTATCGATTACTAAAGAAATGTATCGATTACTGCAAAATTTAGCAGAAATTTACCGATTACTGTAAATTTTAGCAAAAAATTGATCGACTACTTTAACATTTTTTGAAAATTTATCAACTATTGTAAGTTTTCTTAGAAAATTTATCAATTTCTGTGAATTTTTTTTTTTTTTTGAAAATTTTACAATATTTATTAGTGTAAAAGGAATACATATTGATTCAGAGCTTTTTTTTGCAAAAATTATCGATATATGTACATATAATTTTCCCTTAAACATTTTTAGGCGTTTTTTTAATCTTAAAAAAATTTATCGATATTTAAACAATAAATCGTTATTTTCTTATTTAAAAATTTTATTAAAAAATTATCAATGTAAAAAATGTTCTCTTAATAATATTACGGTATTCAAAAATATTTTCTAAATTTAATCGATTTTCGAAACAACATTAAAAATTATTGATGACCGAAAAATTGTTCAAAACAACTTTCTCTACAAAATATAATTAAAAATATTTTTAAATTATCAAAGGAAAGCATTAAAAGCTTTAGAAAAACTTAACGAAAATAAAAGTAAAAAAATCGATTTTCCCCAAAAATTTTAATTAGAAATTTTTAAGAAAAATTTACCAATTTTCGAATTTGTTAAAGAAGTTTTTTTTAATTTCCAAAGTTTATTAAGTAAGTTAATAGGTATCGTAGTTTATTTATAGTTTATTTATGGTGAATTTATCGATTACGATTTATTAAAATGCATATTTTTACCACACCTTGAGTTTTTTTTCCTGTTTAAGTCGCATTCTTCGTACTTATTTCTAAATTACAAATTGAAGTCGAATTAAAAAGAATCCTTTAAAGAAAAACTAACAATATCATCTTTATTTCGTTTGTTGTTGTTGCTAATACGAATGTTGTTGATGCTGAGGATGATGACGATGATGATGATACTGATGACGATGATACCACATGGTGTGTTTAAAGTGATAAATTTAACAAATTTTTTAGATAAAAATCTTGTTGTTTTTTCTTCGCTGGTTGTTTTCTGTCTGAATTTCTTGTATTTTGGTGTATTTTGTTACTCAGATGTGATACGGGAATAACAACAACAGAAGTGCGTGTCTGTTTGTTAAAATGTTGTTGTTGCTGTTGTTTTGACATGGAGATTGAGGTTGGTTGGTGGTTACTCCTCGTATTAATGTTGTGTCAAATTGGGTGTCTTTCTTTTGTGAAGTTTTTGTTGTCGTTTTCATGGTGTTGTGTTGTGTGACTTGTTATATTAAGAAAGCAACAACAAAATTTTTTGTACGAATAACATTTTTTGGCATGGGGAAACAAATGTCAAAAGTTTAACACAAACAAGCAAATAAAATACGGACAGGAAGAAGAGATAAGAGTGACAGTTATTTTGGTGTATTTTTTTTAATAGTTTATTATGAGAAAAGTCAAGTTTTGTGTAAATTAAAAAATAAATTGAATCGACTTTTTAAATATTTTTAAACACCGTTAAACTGTTTTGTTCAGTTAAAATTATGATAAACTTGAGTTGAGACCTTAAGTTGAGTAATTCTCAACTTAAGGTCATTGACATTTAAATGACAATTAGATTCTATTGAAATTTGCTATTTAATTTCAAATTAATTTTTTAATCGATATTTAACCCACCTTTAGCACATGGACAACTAATTACAATAATTTCAAAAGAAATACAAACAAAATTCCAATAGACCATTAAAAAATTCAAAACCTCGTTGTTTGAACCTTAAATTTATACACTTAATTTATAGTTCCACGAATCATATTCCCTCAAACCGTTTAGAATAGAAAAAGTCATAAAGAAATAAACAACAAAAAAACTACCACCACAAAAAGAACAAACTAATGAAATGAAATTTAATTGCGCTAAAACTCAATCAATTTCTCACTGACTTTATTTTACAAGATTTTTATTCTTAATCTAAGATGGTATCACTGTTACACAAGCAACAACAACAATGTTTGAAGCAACACCACCAACAAGCAATACTCATTTACTTCGTTACAACAACAACAACAACAATAACAAAAAGAGAAACACAACGTAAAAAACCAAAACAAAAAAATATAAATAATATTCATTTTAGGATCCCTCGTTAAACATGGCCACATGTGGTCAAAACTCACTCGAAACAACACCAACAAACAGCAGAAAAAGAAGAAGAAAATAATACTAACGACACATACTAAATGGATATAAATCGAAATAACAACTTGTTAAACTATTAAAGGCACCGTGGGTTCATAGAAAATTATGGATAAGCGATTATTTTTTCACAAAATTTATCGCCAAAGAAAAAGTTTTGCAAAAAATTTCTTGATAAACGAAAATTTTCATTGAAAACATATTGATAAACGAACCTTTCTCTAGAAAATTGGGCAATAAACGAAACTGTTCGTAGAAAATTTATTGCTAAACGAAAATTTTTCGAGACAATTTAGCGATAAACTAAAAATTCCTAAAGGAATTTTAGCGATAAACGAAAATTACAATAGAACATTTATTTTTCTTAGTGTTTCGGTAATAGTAAATTTTCTGAAAAAGATTAACGATAATTTTCGATTTTTTTACAAAATGTATCGATAATTGAAAATTTTCTTAGAAAATATGTATGTATATTCATAACTGTAAATTTTTATTTTTTAAAAATTTATCGATAATTGAAAATTGAAATAATTGAAAAAGTTTTGCAAAAAATTTCTTGATAAACGAAAATTTTCATTGAAAACATATTGATAAACGAACCTTTCTCTAGAAAATTGGGCAATAAACGAAACTGTTCGTAGAAAATTTATTGCTAAACGAAAATTTTTCGAGACAATTTAGCGATAAACTAAAAATTCCTAAAGGAATTTTAGCGATAAACGAAAATTACAATAGAACATTTATTTTTCTTAAAGTGTTTCGGTAATAGTAAATTTTCTGAAAAAGATTAACGATAATTTTCGATTTTTTTACAAAATGTATCGATAATTGAAAATTTTCTTAGAAAATATGTATGTATATTCATAACTGTAAATTTTTATTTTTTAAAAATTTATCGATAATTGAAAATTTTATTTAAAAGTTGATCTAAAATAGTTAATTTTTTTTTTTAAGAAAATTTATTTATAATCGTTAGTTTTCTTAAATTTTCCTGTTAATTTATTAATATTTATAAAATTTATTAGAATTTTATCGATAATCAATAATAGGTTTTCTTGAAAATGTTTCGATTAATAACACGGGTCTTCATGAAAATAGGGCTTGAGGTCGTTTAGCTGATCCTCCTGTGAAATGACCTCCATGATCGGAATCTTATCTTCGCTTTCCCTTATTAACCACCACTTTCAGAGTTAAATATTTTTCTTTCTTCTTTTTCACTTGTTTCTTCTTCTGTTAATGTGTAAGTAGAAAACGATAGTCTGCCTCAATCATTTTAAATTCAAACACAAAGACTATTTACAAGAACAAAAAAAACATTGTTTAAAAAACAATTTATGCTAAAATTTTACTTCAAAATGTAAACAACATTTAAACATGGATTTTGTTTATTTCCAGTTTCATGACAACAATTCATATCAGAATCTATTTTCAATTCCGATAAATGGCAATTCTGACTTGGATTCTGCAACAATCCGGAATGTCTATCGTTGATCTTTATTTTTTTTTTAATATTTTCTTAAAGTTTCTTTAATAAAAAATATAAATTTCTTAGAAAACATAATGATAATTTAAAATTATCTTAGAAAACTTATTGATAACTGTAAGTTATTTTAGAAAATTTGTCGATGTTCTTTCATTATTCTAGAAAGTTTATTGATGATCGTATTTATATTTACAAAATCTATCGATAATCGTTAATTTTTTAAGAAAATGTATCGATAATTCTTAATTTTCAAAAAAAATTTATCGATAATCGCTTGTTTTCTAAGAAAATTTACTGAATATCGGTTATTTTTTAAGAAAATTTATCGATAATCGTTTATTTTCTAAAAAAAAATTATCGAAAATCGATAATATCCTTAGTAATTTTTAAATACTTCGAATTTTTATTTAACAATTTGTGTTTTAGAAAACACTGTTCAATTTTCTAGTTTACAATTTTTTATTAATTTTATTTGTTTACCATCGTTTCTACGGTGTCACGTCTTACCTTCGTTGTTTTTATATCTTGTGGTTAAACAGAAGATAGATAATGCCAAATAGTAACACAGCAATAACAACAACAATAACAACAGAAATAAAAATAAAGGTAGAGACATTAAACTATACGCATATTTAAGTGTTAAAGATTATTCACTTAGATACGAAAAAAAAGACGAACATATCTGGTAGGTATCCCCCATTTGCATGTGGAGGTATTCTGTAGTGAAAAATTTTAAAGAGCGATAAAATTTATAGCAAACATTCATTAGAATAATTAACTTTAAAGGATATCGCAGTTTTTGTTATACAATTATTTGATTATTTTGAAGACATTTTGCCCAAAACCTTAAAATTGTATCACTACAATATTGTCCTTTTAAAAATATTGCAGCATTGTTTAAAAGTGCCCTTAATTTAAACAAGTCTGTTACGAAATTGCGAAAATTCCCATGATGAAATTTTTTTATTAAACGCAAAATATCCCGCGTAATTTTTTAGTCGCAAGGCAATTGTGATGGTAAAAATCCTTTTCTAAACACAAGATTCTCTATTAAGATTATTATCTGTGCTTACTGGTACATACATCGGTATGTGTGTGTGTGTCTGTCTTTAGATGTGTTTTGCCCATTTAGTTATACGATACGCTCATCAATCGCTCGTTTGTAAAACCATTAAATTGATATCATGTTGTGTGTTTTGAATGTTTATTTTTTTCAAATTAATGTTGGACTGGGTGTTAAAAAATAATGATCCTAAATACATGAATGTTTACATGAAATTCCTACACGCAACTCTACGTAACTTTACGTACACACACATATTTGTTCGTATTAACGTGAAGTGGACATTCCAAGAGAAGGATTTTGTCTTACTTATTTGCAATTGCTAAAGTGAGTAACCGTGGTGAGTTGCCGGATAAGGGAATTTGTAAGCTAAAACAATTCTAGGTTAATTTATTGATAATTAAGAATTTCCTTTTAAAAGTTTTTTGAAAACTTGTCCATAACCGAAATTATTTTCAAATAATTTATCCATTATTAAAAATCATCTTTGAAAACTTTATCGATAAAAAAAGTTTTCTCGAGAAGTTTAAAAACAATCAAAAATTTTCTTAAAAAATTTATTGAAAATCTAATCTTTATTAGAAAATTGTATTCTTCAATTTTTCAAAAATTAAAATTTTCTTTAAAAATTTTTCGATTATTGCAAATTTTTATTAAATAGTTAATCGACAGTAACCTTTTTTTTGTTATTTCTCGAAAGAAGATATTTATTTTCGTAAAAAAATTCCGATACTCGAAAAATTTTCGTAAAAAATTTCTTGAAAAATTGATCGTTAATACTTTTCATAAATAATATCATCGATAATTTATAAATTTTCCTCAAAAGTTTACCAATAATCTGAAATTTTTATAGAGATTTTATCGATAGTAGAAAGTTTTCTAAAAAAAAATACATTCTAAACAAAAAGCTCTTAAAATAATATTTTGGCAAATTTTCTTAAAAACTGTTTAGAATTGTCGAAAAAAAAATTAATACTAATACATATTAATATAAATTAATATTAATTTAATTTAAAAAAATTATTTTAAAATTTTATCAATTGTCGTGTTTTTAATTAAATATGTATGTATATTAATAATCATAAATTTTCTTTCAAAAAATTATCGATAATAAATATTTTTTCTCAAGAAATTTATAAATATGTAATTGAAAATTTTCTGAGGAAATTTTTTTAACATCTAAAATTTTCTCTAAAATTTTTCCGATAATCAAAAATGGTTTTAAAAAGGTTCTCGTTAATCGAAAAATTTTTCTTAAAAAGCTTATCGATAATTTTATTTTTAAATTTCAAAATTAAATAATTTTATTAATCAAATATGATTTGTACATTGATAATCAAAAATTTTCTTAAAACAAAATTACCGATAGTAAAAATTTTTTATCAAAAAATTGATATACATATGTATTATAATCGAAAATTTTCTTAAGAAATATTGAAAATCTAAATTTTTTTCTTTCAAAAATCGAAAATTTTCCGATAATCGACAATTTTTGTTTAGAAATTTCAAAATATTTGCGAAATTTTTGTTAAAAAAATTCTCGATAATTGATAAATAATCGTAAAAAAGTTCTCGTTAATCAATAAATTTTTGTAAAAAATATATGAATCCGCAATAAATTTTATTAATTAATAAATCGACAATTTTTGTTTGGAAATTTCAAAATATTTGCGAAGTTTTCGTTAAAAAAAATTCTCGATAATTGATAAATAATCGTAAAAAAGTTCTCGTTAATCAAGTAATTTTTGTAAAAAATAAATGAATCCGCAATAAATTTTATTAATTAATAAATCGACAATTTTTGTTTGGAAATTTCAAAATATTTGCGAAGTTTTCGTTAAAAAAAATTCTCGATAATTGATAAATAATCGTAAAAAAGTTCTCGTTAATCAAGTAATTTTTGTAAAAAATAAATGAATCCGCAATAAATTTTATTAATTAATAAATCGACAATTTTTGTTTGGAAATTTCAAAATATTTGCAAAATTTTCGTTAAAAAATTCTCGATAATTGATAAATAATCGTAAAAAAGTTATCGTTAATCAATACGTTTTTGTTAAAAAATAAATGAATCCGCAATAAATTTTATTAATTAATAAATCTATAATCTATAAATTTTTTTAAAAAAGTTTTCGGAAATCGGAAATACTCATAATAAAAAATTTATCGATATAAGAACATTTTCTAAAAAAAAATTATCGAAAACATATTTTAAATAATATACATATGTTGATACTTGCAAATTTTCTTTAAAACTATTAATAATCAAGAAAAAAAATTATCGAAAACAAAAAATTTTTTCGATAATTATATATTTATCAATAGAAAGAAATTGTTTTTAAATTTTATCAATAATCGACTTTTTTAATCACATATGTTAGTATACATATTAAAAAAAAATTTTTTAAAAAAATTATTAATAATAAAAGGAATTTATAAATAATAATTAAAAATTTTATTGAAAATCTAAAATTCTTATTAAAAAATTTATAGATATGCATATATTTGATATGTCATAAATAAAATATTTTAATTATCTACGAACTTCCTGCAAAATGTTATCGATAATCGGAAATTCTTATAGAAAGCTTATGGACATTAGAACATTTTTAAAAGAATTATCGAAAAACCGAAAGCTTTTTTAATAATTTTCATAAAAACTATTTATAATCAAAAATTTTTTAAAAACTATCGAAAACGAAAAATTTTTTCTTTAGTTAAATATTTATCAAAAAAAAAAAAATTAGTCTTAAATTTTTTTAATCAAATACAGGTGTCTGGTACTTTTTTGAAATTCGGCCCTATTAGGAAATAAACGGGTAAAACCTGAATGTTGGTACTTTTTTGACCCCCCATCTTTCTTTTGAACCAATAAACATGGAAACAAAGTTAATACCACATTCGAACCTCATCAAAAAAATACGAATACGAATTTAGTACTTTTTCGAAATTCGAACATTTAAGGGGTGAAAATCGTAACTATTTTTGGTACTTTTTGACAAAACATTTTTCTTCATTCATGGACATATTCGTACTAAATTATGGGCTGCCACTGCAATGCTAAAATTTTTGATACTTTAATGGGAGAAAAAAATAGAACCCAAAAAAGGAAATGCGGGAAATTTGATATTTTTCTTAAGCTTTTTGGTTCTACAACTGATATTTCTTTAATCATCGTTAATATTGGACCTTAAAACATAAGATTCAACATGCAATGTCCTGAGTGGATAAGAATCTATTGCGGTACTCTTTGGTACTTTTTTGTTCTTTAACTGGTACTTTTTGAATTTCCGTTAGTATTTGACCTAGAAACATAAAATTCAAGATGCAATGTCCTGGGTGTATGAGAATCTATTAGAGTGAACTTTTTGGTACTTTTTTTATTCTTTGACTGGTACTTTTTGAATTTTCGTTGGTATTGGACCTAGAAAGATAAAATTAAACATGCAAGGTCCTGAGTCAATGAGAAAATAAACTTTGGCATACAGATATGTCCACGAAGAAAAAGGAGACGCCAACGAAGAAGCGGGTTAAATGCTAGTCAATAAAAAAACTGTTTTAGTGAAATATATCAGTAACTTTTATTACTTATTTTACAATTTATTACCCATCTGATTCCCGAAACAGCACTATGCTGATTAAGTGCGATATGTATGTATGACTATTTCTGCGATAACAATATAGCCATTAAAACTATATCGATAACATTTGATTGTTTTTTTTAAACATTTTTGCCATAAAGTTAGTGTGTCCCTGTGCAGTAAAATGTTTGAGGTTAGAATTTATTTTGTTTATTTTATTTTTTTTTTAAATTAAAGCATATTTCTCTGAGGGGTTTTTTTCAACTTTGTTGTTGTTCTAATTATAAGGTATCGGATTTTCTGAAATCATGTAAATAAACAACAGATTTTTTATCTTTATATGATTTGATTGCAAGATATTAAAAAAGGTGTGAAGACACGTTTGTTCGTTTTTTCTTTTTTTAAAAACTTTGGTATAATTTATGATTTAATGATGTGAAAATAGTTTAAACTGTGATATTTTTATTAATTTATTGAATAGATTTCAGAAAAAAGAGATTGCGATATTATTTTCCTTAATTTAAGAAGAGAATTGAACATTAGAATTAAATAGCTTCCGGAGGTACTCTGATAAGAAAGTTGGTAGTGGGCTGGTCTATCAGTACGAGGGTTGCGGATTCGATTCGGATAACTAAATGAGAATATAATGTTAATGATTGTATTTTACTAACACTTCATTACTTTACTTTAAAATTTTGGTTAAATTTATATTTTAAAGTAAATTTTTGCATTATTTTATAGAGAACTTTGTAAGAAGTGTACTACATCTATCTATATATATAAAAGAGACGTGTTTGTTTGTAATCGCTAAACTCAAAAACTACTGCACCGACTTTGACCAAAATTTGTGTGTTTGATGTATGAGGTATGAGGAGTGTTTCTGTGGAGTTTCGTATTTATCCGATAAATTGCACCACGTTTTTATATTTTTGTCATTTTCGTCGTAATCGCTAAACATAATGTTTTAAAATTTAGATGCATCTATCTATATATATAAAAGAGACGTGTTTATTTGTAATCGCTAAACTCAAAAACTACTGCACCGACTTTGACCAACATTTGTGTGTTTGATGTATGAGGTATGAGGAGTGTTTCTGTGGAGTTTCGTATTTATCCGATAGATGGCACCACGTTTTTATATTTTTGTCATTTTCGTCGTAATCGCTAAACATAATGTTTTAAAATTTAGATGCATGGTATGTCACTAAATCTTTATCAATATACATTTATCTATTCAGCGGTAATTCACTAAAATACGCTAAAATCACCAAAATGAAAAAACAAAATTAATATGGTTTAATAGCCAGTTTTATTCCAAACATTTATGTTAATTTTAGTTTACCAAAGTCTATTTCCACTTCCATAAATATTTTTCAAATACGCGGTTAGGGTATCCAATAATTTTAAACAGACATGAAGAATCTAATAGCATTTGCTGGTAAGCAAAACATTTATTATTATTTTTTTTTAATGTTTTGAAAATCAATTAAATACGTTCATATTTTATAAAATTTTAAATCTTTACTAAGGGCCAGCAAAGCGGACCGGGTCCAGCTAGTATTTTATAAATATGTACCAGAGTTTAAAAAACTGCAGTCGAAAACAAAAACTGTCGAACACAAAAACGAAAATGTGTGTACAGCTTTTCACTTTTTGAGTTGGTTTGACAGCGACTGTTTACAATTAATGAATCAAAAGTAAAAGCAACAGTTATTTTTTTTGCCAATGACAAATGAAGAAGTGGAAGAAATGGCAGTTTTTCTACTTTGACTGCAGTTTTTAAATGCTGATTAAAACACTGTCGTTCCAGTGTAGATAAGCGTTGGGATATAACAAAAAACACTTTTCGCTGCTCAAACTTTTATTTCATTCCAGACTCTAGCAGTTTTCAAAGTGTTACTGTCTTTTTGCCCACTTCAGGTATGGGCGGAGTTTCCTAATCTTCGGCTAAATTGTGGATCTCAATCAGGCGCTGTTCCGGCCAGCTCTTCATGAATCTTTCTCAATGTATGCCCAAGCCAATTAATGAGGATATCTGAAGCAATAGGGAACTGTTTAGTCATCTGCCATAGAACATAACTGCATACAAGGCGAATTCATGCACAGAAAAAATTATTGCTGAAATATTTTCAAACAAACGCTTGTTAAAAATTTTTTTTAATTTCTACAAATTTTTTACTGATTCAATTAATATTTCTGTTTGATTTTTATTTTAACCAACAGAAATGTTGACAACTATTCAAAAAATAATTTTGTATGAAATATTTAACGCTCTTTAATGTTGTCGTTTTTTTGCATTTTTTATTTGATCGTAACCCTACAGATGATATTGGACTATGTGGTCCATTGTGGCTTAAATGGACTACTTACAACATGGTCCAATCTACTGTAATATGGACCATGTTATAAGAAATTAACATGCAGTGCTGCCAACAACTGCATGATGTATACTTTTCTATAGTTTACAGTATTACACATTGGTAGCCCTGATGGTGTCCATTATTAATTGTTTATTTAAAAGTGAAAGTTTGTGAAATTTGTGAAAAAAAGGTAAAAAAAAATTAAAATACCAAGTAAATATATTTAATAATAGCAATAATAGACTACAGGGCACGCCATAAAAGGCGATTAGTAAAAAATGAAAAAATGCTTAAACTACCCCTTTAGTGTACTCCATACTGTAGTGACATGGAGTACTTTTAAAACTAACCCACTTTAGTACTCCATGGAGTAGTTTAGGGACTACTTCGGTAGGTTATATGGTCCCCTCCTAGGACATCGTAATGTTAAACCTTTTACCCATATATTTGGAGTAGTTTTGGAGTACTCCTACTCCTTTATGGACTACTATTTACATGCATGTATGGACTAGTCTCGTTATCTGCAAGGAAGCAACACTAGAACAACAACAAAAAACACATATAGTCTACTTTTGGACGCTTTAAAAAAGTACAACATTAAGAAAGACGATAAAATAGCGTGGCGAGGTTTGTAGTAAAAAACAACAAAAAACGTTTCACTCTTTTCAAACAACAACAACATTAGAAGAAACAAAATACATTTTTTGTTGGTTTCAAAGTTGGTAGAAAAGAATGAAAATCAAAATCCCGTATTCAATTTTTTAAAAATGTTTAGTTTAATACCTACATCAAATACAAAAATAAAATGATGACAAAAACATGTCGAGTCGGTCTGCTGCCAAGGAAAGGATACAGCAACAGTGAGTGAAGAAGAAAAACATTGTGTGTATTAACAAGACTTGGTTCAAAAATTATACCAACAAAAAAATAAGTCTCAAAGCCAGCCGCCGCACACTGGTTCATATTTTGAGAAGGCGGCCAAAATTATTTTTTTTTATGTTCTCCGATTTTGAAATTTTTTTATTCATGTAAAAGAAAATACTAGTGAACCTCGGGAGCCAAAAAATTTCAACCCTATTTCAACTATTTCATTGAGAACAGGGTGGTCCGAAATGGACTTTCTCAATATTTGGTTATAGTTTTGAATTTCTGAGTCAATTTTTGAAGTTGAAATGCTCATAACTTTTTTGTTTTTTAAGATTTTTTGACAGAATAAGTTTTGTGTATTAGTTTATTAGCTATACGTGGTTTAAAGCATTAAACTCTGCGACCTCTAGAACTATTTAATTTTTTTTTTTTTAATGTCAAAATTTCCCCGAAATTTCCTACTTTATAGAGCATAAGTCCTGAGCGTCAAAATGCGTCACAAAAAAATCTACACTCTCTTGTAGTCCAGAATCTAACCTACATTTTTATACCCCATTGTACACACATCTGGATACGGCCTTGCGAACTACAGCAATTTCCGTGACTCAAGGTAAGATATTCGGTTCAAAAAATAAGTCCTGCAAGGAAACATTACTGAAATTAAAGAAGGTGAATCTTAAAGAATTTTCGACAAATAAAGCAGTTCAGGCCACATAAATTATCTAGCACGTCAGGTTATCAATTAATTTGGAGAAGGTAAAGGTATTGCCATTGTTATGAACTTATTGTGGGTGAACGGATGCTGCAAAACGAATAGGCGACATAAATAGACTAACACGTTAGATTTCTGAGTAAGTTAAAAGGTTAAACATAAGTAAATAGCCGCAACATAAACTACATAGTTTAATTACCTGAAAATTGCAACTTAATTTAAAAAAATGGAAGAGCAGGTAAATGGTAAAAAAACTAGCACGCAGTTATAATTTACGTGAAAATTATGATAAAGGATTCATTTCTGCATCAAATTCAACCAAAGCAAAATAAGAAAACAAAAATTGCAATAATTGAAAAAAATAGTGGAAGCGAGTCCTAAACGCACAAAGAGGATTTTAAAAAGTATGCCTACACCAACTGAAGAAAAGAAATTTACTCCAGAAGAAGCATTTGCACTATTTTTGGATTTAAAACTGACAAAAAATCAGTATACAGAACTGCGAAAGCGAACCAATGAAAAAAATTGTGGAATCTTTCCAGCATATCGAGATTTAGTTTCTGTCAAAGAGTGCTTACCTTCACAAACGGCTATTAGTGTAACTTCAAGTTCAGCAGAAGTAAAATTGCAGGCTCTTCTAAAACACACTGCAGAACGATTATTAAATACACTTGATGCTGACTGTTTAAAAAAACTTAAAAATTGCAGCATCACTTTATTTTCTAAATGGGGATGTGATGGAAGCTCTGGTCAGAAACAATACAAGCAATGTCATTCAGAAAATTCATCTGATGCTAACTTATTCATGGTATCTTTAGTTCCATTACGTTTAAGAAAAACTTATATTGGCTTAGAGCCGTCAACCAGTAGAGTTACAGAAATGGATGTATGGAAAAATGAAATTCTCTCTTCAACAAAGTATTGCAGACCAATAAAGTTTGTTTACAAAAAGGAAACTAAAGATGTCATAACTGAAGAAGTTCGAAAAATAAAAGATCAAATTAAAGAACTTCAACCGGCAATATTTAAATTTGATGACCAATGCATTGAAATTAATTTTCAAATGTTCCTTACAATGATCGATGGAAAAGTTGCACAACCATTAACCGAAACAAAGTCTAAGTCAAGCTGTACCATATGCCAAAAGACATCAAGTCAATTAAGCCAACCCCCATCACAAGACAATAGTTTCAATAAAGCATACGAATTTGGAATGTCCCCTCTTCATACCAGAATTCGTTTTATGGAGCATATTCTTAAATTGGGTTATGATTTGGAATTTGGCCCGTTAGGCGAAACAGTGAGAAAAAACAAAGAAAATGTGGAAAAAAGGAAGCAAACAAAAAAACAAATTCAAGAAAAATACCTTCACCTAGGCCTTATAATTGATCAGCCAAAACAAGGAGAAGGAAATTCAAATGATGGAAACACTGCTAGGAGATTCTTTTCCGATCCAGAAACTGCAGCATCTATCACAGGAGTACATTTTGAATTAATAAGACGATTCCAGATCATTTTATAAGTTATATCATGTAGCAGAAAGATAAATGCAAAAAAATTTGGCCAGTATGCAAATGAAACAGCATTTCTTTATAACAAAAAATACTCTTGGAGACATATGCCAACCACAGTTCATAAAATTTTATACCATGGGGAACAAATAGTTCAACACAATATGCTACCAATTAGATATCTATCTGAAGAAGCGCAAGAAAAAAGGAACAAAGACTACAGATTCTTCCGCGAGCATAACACAAGAAAAATGTCCAGATGTTGTACTAATGAAGATCTTATTACTATTTTTTTGTGCACATCAGATCCATATATCCATATTCGACAAAAATGGAAAACAACCTCAATCGAAGAAGCTAAACAACTTCTGGAAAATGAAACCCAAAGCTATTTAGAGGAAATTTTTACTAATATTGTTTAATTTAAAATTGTTTATAGATTATAATTTGTTTTTGATTTAAGTATATATTTGTATTAATATATAAAAATAAAATACACATACATACATCTCAAACCAAAAATAAAAGTTGAATTACCTAAAATGTTATCGATAGCCAAGAATGCTATTTGGGAATTTTTCAAAATATTCCTTTTCAGTTTTATCCTTATAACAACTCGTCTCGTCCCAAAAAAGCCAACCTTTGGCCCCTGTGAATATTGCGACTAAAAAATTTACAGGGGCCAAATATTGGCATTTTCTGACAGGATCTAAGTTCGACAATAAAAAATAAGTATCAGTTGTAAAATACAAGAGAAATAATGATAAATTATAAAAAAATCATATTTGAAATATTCAACTTTTACACCGAAACTCAACAAAAAAATGAAAATGCATTTTGAACTCCCCATAACTTTTGCTCCTATCAGTCGAATTTTACGTTTTATAGCGCAAATGAAAGCCTAACATCCCACCTATCGAGCAAAAAAAATCGCATAAAAAAATACCGATGCGGTCAAAAGTTATGGAATTTTGACCGCCTTCTCGTAAAATTTCCCACTGTGCGCCGCTCTGCTCTGCCTTTATCTTCTCCTTCCGTGCTTGCTTGTGTGCGCGTCATTGCTTGTGCAAAAACTTTTTTGTTTGATTCAGCAAAGTAATTTGTTTGAAATTTATATGAATTTCAGTAAACTTTTTGTTTGATTCAGTAAAATTATTTGTTTGAAAAAATCAGTGTTTTTTTCAATAAACGAAATGCAAATAAATTGTTTGAATATGCGAATTTGTTTGTAGGACCGATTTCAGACAAAAAATGTTTTGATTCTACATATTTTTTGTTTGAATTGGAAAAATAATTTTTTCTGTGTGTATTAGGTGGTGGCAATACTACAACAAGTTCAACAATAAAAAATACATTAGCCCTATTCACAATATTGTGCATTTGAGAATTTCAAATTTATGCAATTGTAAATATTTTCTCTCAATTGTGAATGACCTCTTTGATTTAGTTTAAAATTTTTTTTTTTTTTTTTTTTTTTTTTTTAATTTCCTTAGTAAAAATATATATGCTTTTGCAAATGCTACGATGCAAGACTATTTGCACAATATTGTAAATAGTGCTTTTGTGTTTTTATTGTGGCTTTAGTTGGTCATTTCGTCAAAAACATAAGAAACTTTGATACTCCTGTCTTTAAGTAATAGTGTTTTCTTTTCTACAAAAAATGTGACATTTTTAAAAAAAAAATGCAATTTGGTGTCTGCTTCTTAAAAATTTTGATCCCGAAAAGGATGAGTTTTTTAGAATAAAACAAGCCACCCTTTTCGGGAGCAAAATTTTTAAGAAACAGATACCAAATTGCATTTTTTTTAAATAAAATGTCACATTTTTTTGTAGAAAAGAAAACACCATAAGAAAAAATAGTTCAGTGCCAATTGAAAAGTGAATGCGCCTAGGTTGCAGATTATAGCTGGTCACAAACGTTGGTTATTCATCTTAGACATCTGATGAAGACTTGAAATGCACCCTGATCTCTGGCACTTGTGTTCTATAAAGGAACTGGGTACATAGTTGTTATAGGCTTTTTACACTGATCAACATCTAACATCTACCATCAAAGATGTAGAAAATGTGGAATACTCGTTTAGCCTTTTCACACTTGTCAACATTTAACATCAATAGGGCTAAAAATCAAAATTTTTCAACATCTTTACAGAATGTTACAATCTTATTTTGTTCCCTTTTACATTTTTCGATTCTTTTAGTGTCATCACTAGAAAAGTGACAATAAATTCTGTTATTATTGTGGCATCACTGACAAAATGGAAGTTGCTTTGAAAGCAGCGTTACCATTTCTCAAGTTTTTCCTTTTTTGCAAGCCTTATTTTGCTTAATTTTGCAAAAATTGTCCAACAAAATGAATTAGAAATACATTTTGGTGTTATCTTTTAAACTGTTGGCGCTTTTGTAGAAAATAAGTATTTAAAAAAAAAATAAAAGTTTTTTTTTCAGAAATTGTGACATTTTTTATTGATAGTAGATGTTAAATGTTTCAAGTGTGAACGCGTATTTTACATTTTCAACATCTTCCATGCGTTCCTCCGAAATGTATGCAAGTGTACAAAGGGTATTACATTGCTCACATCTAACATCTACCATAAAAAAAATGTCACCATTTTTGAAAAAATAAATGTTTTTAAAATAAAAAATGTTTTTTTTCTACAAAAGTGTTAAAATTTAAAAAGAAAACACAAAAATATATGTGAAGTTCAATTTGTTTAAAACGATAAAAAATACTTTACAAAAAAAATATTGCAATAAAAAAAAAAAAATCTTGACAAATGGAAACGCTGCTTTCAAAACACACTTCTTTTTGTCAGTGATGCCACAATAATAATAGAACTTATTGTCAATTTTCTAGTGATGACACTAAAATAATCGAAAGATGTAGAATGGAATAAAATGATATAGGAACATCTTTTAAAGATGTTGGTTTTTATAGCCTTTTCACACTTGTCAACATTTAACATCAATTTGCGAAGATGTTGGAATTTTCCCATAAGAAATGCATTGGGCTAAAAATCAAAATTTTTATTTTGCTTAATTTTGCTAAAATTATTAAACAAAATGAATGAGAAATACATTTTAGTGTTATCTGTTAAAATGTTGGCACTTTTGTAGAAAAGAAGTATTTAAAAAAAATAAAAGTTTTTTTTTCAGAAATGGTGACATTTTTTATTGATGGTAGATGTTAGATGTTTCAAATGTGAACGCGTATTTCACATTTTCAACATCTTCCATGCGTTCCTCCGAAATGTATGCAAGTGTACAAAGGGTATTAGTCCTATGTATTTCTTATGGAAAGATGTTAATATCTGTGTAAAAAGGCTATTAGGAAATTTTGTTAGAAATTTATTTTTATGGAAATTTTTTACAAAAATTTACTATTTTTTGGACATTTTCGATCAAAAACTCATACCTATTTCATGGGAAATTTTTTTTAAATTTACTTTTTTTATATGAAACTAGCTTAACCCGGTGCGCTTCGCTACACTGCTTAAACCACTTCTTCAGTTGAGAGATATTTAATATATGCATCCTATGGAAGGTTTTCCCCCCTGCGCCTTCCCGCTTTATATTTATTTTCAAAAGTGTAGTATACCATAGGAGTGACTTCTACTAAGTTTGAACATTCTTACTATAACAGTTCTTAAGCTATGTGATATTAAACATTGGCGTCCTATGGGGGGTAACATTTCCCCGCTGCTATTTTATTTCAATTTTGGGGTTCAGAAGATCATACTACAAAAAGTTTAATAAAAAGAGTGCAGCGGCTCTAAATTATATTTCTATCTATGAGGGGTACTGCTCCTCCTCTGTCCATTTCTATATTGAAATTTAAAGTTTGCCATAATAGTAGCTTTAACCACGTTTGAAGACTCTCCCTTTAATAGTTCTTGAGTTGAGAGATATTTAATATATGCATCCTATGGAAGGTATTTCCCCCCTGCGCCTTCCCGCTTTATTTTTATTTTCAAAAGTGTAGTATACCATAAGTGTGACTTCTACAAAGTTTGAACATTCTAACTTTAATAGTTTTTAAGATATCCGATATTAAACATTGGCGTCCTATGGGGGGTAACACTTCCCTCGCTGCTATTGTGTTTAAATTTTGGGGCTCAGAACATCCTACTACCAAAAGTTCAACAAATTGCTTGCAGCGGCTCTTATTAATATTGCTATCTATGAGGGGTACTGCTCCTCCTCTGCCTACCCCGCCCATTTTTATATTGAAATTTATAGTTTACCATAGTAGTAGCTGTAACCATGTTTGAAGACTCTCCCTTTAATAGTTCTTCTGTTGAGCGATATTTAATTTATGCATCCTATGGAAGGTATTTCCCCCCTGCGCCTTCCCGCTTTATTTTTATTTTCAAAAGTGCTGTATACCATAAGAGAGACTTCTGCAAAGTTTAAACATTCTCACTATAAAAGTTCTTAAGATATGCGATATTAACCATTGGCGTCCTATGGTGGGTACCACTTCCCCCGCTGCTATTTTATTTCAATTTTGGGGCTCTGAAGATCCTACTACCAAAAGTTCAACAAAATGCGTGCAGTGGCTGTTATTAATATTTCTATTTATGAGGGGTACTGCTCCTCCCCCGTCTACCCCGCCCATTTGTATATTGAAATTTATAGTTTACTATAATAATAGCTTTAACCACTTTTGAAGACTCTCCCTTTAATAATTCTTCAGTTGAGCGATATTTAATATATGCATCCTATGGGAGGTATTTCCCCCCCTGCGCCTACCCGCTTTATTGTTATTTTCAAAAGTGTTGTATACCATAAGAGTGACTTCTAGAAAGTTTGAACATTCTCACTATTACAGTTCTTTAGATATGCGATGTTAAACATTGGCGTCCTATGGGGGATTCCACTTCCCCCGCTGCTATTTTATTTTAATTTTGGGGCTCAGAAGATCTTACTACCAAAAGTTCTGCATAATGCGTGCAGCGGATCTTAATATATGCGATAATTAATATTGGCATCCTATGGGGGATACCAATTCCCCTGCCCCTATCGAAAAAATAAGTAGCCTATTTTATTTTTAGGGCTCACGTGATGTATCTGTAAAAAAAATCGGTTCAGTAGTTTAGGAGTCTATAAGCCAACAAACAAACACACAAACAAACATACAAACATTTTTCATTTTTATATAGGTATATAGATTTAAGTAAAAGTTTTAAAAAAATTTAAGTTCTTTTACAATTTTTGGATGAAGTTTCGTGATGATCTGGCCTAAGCAACCAGTGAAGTAAGTGCACATACGAATAGCTTATCCCATCAACAATAAATGTCAGTGTTTTTATCAAGAATACAAATTGGGAATTAAGCACGACAAACAAAATCTTCAGCCTTATTGTGGTTGGCTTTGTCGTACCTATACAATTGTGTCGTTTTTTGTAGTAGATTAAAGAACACAAGTTGTGTGTTACAATAATCTATTACAAAAAACGACACAGTCGATTACGACAACGACAACCACAATAAGGGTGCTTGTTAATTAAATTTTTAAAATAAGCCTTTTGTAGAAAACTTTTAATTTTAAGCCTAGAAAATTATCCTTGATTTTTAAAAGATTTCCCTTTTTTAAGAAAGTTTAAGAAAAAATTACGAAAGGTTTTTTTTTGAAAAAGTTTTCTAAAGGAAGGTTTACCTACTATTTAAACAGATTTAGGTATAAAAATTGTGACATAAATAATTCAAACTAAAAAAAATAAATTTAAGATAGGTACCCTACCTACCTTCCTATTAACAATTTCTAAACAAAATCATTGCAAAAATTGCTTATATCCCAAAATGCTTAAAAATATCTTTAAAAATAATCGCATAGGTACCTACATAAAAACTTTGTTATCCTTGCAATAAACAACAAGTATATTTCTTTTTCCCGACAATTTATTTCGTCACTTAGCAACATTCCATACAAACAATATGTTAGTACCTATACCTGTAAGATGCTCAAATTTCAGCATTATGAAAAATTATAAAAAAAACATTAGCTTCATCCTTAAAATCCCCTGAAGATATTAAGCAGCATCAGCCATTTGTTGTCCCAACCTCACCAGTATTTAGCGGCATTAAAATAATGAAATGCTCGGGAAAAAACCTTATAAAAAGTGTCTACTACTCGTACTTACATAAAAATATGGCGTCCATTTGCGCATGTTGAGTCTTTAGATTAGGAAACAGCCAATAAGAAATTTGCAATGATAATGAAGACTTCATTGTTATTTTGATATAAAAACACAACAAAAGCGAAAACAAAAAAGGTATCCACCTTTTATAATAAAATTGATATTGTGTTCACTTGTTGTTGCTGTTGTTTTTGTTTGAAAACAGGTATTTAATGTAAACAGAGAAACCAACAACAATGAATTGAAGACCAACTAGAGGGCGTTACCTTTTGAGAACCATTAATAACAGTAACTGGTTTTGTGAATATGTGTAAGAACAGGCATGTAAACATTTGTGTGTGAAGCAGTTGTTCTAAAACTATTTTTTAAAAGAGTATTTTAAAGAGAGAAAAACTACTTGTTATCAGCGTTACCGTTGTGCCCCTAAAGTGGCAAATTTTACCCTTTTTTAAGTCTCTTCACACTTTTATGGCCCTTTTTTTAGAGTACATTTTTGTATCAAATTAAAGCAGTTCCTCCTACTCAAGGTATATTTACACAAGGTAAACTCGTTGGCCCATATGTTTGTCAGCTGTTTACCCCTAGTTGGAACCCAAACATCAAATTTCGTGTATATGAGACAAAATTTGTACATGTGTGCGTTTAATTGTTTTTGTTTTATATGAAGACAATTTTGACAACTCGGTTCTTTTTATAGAGCAACATGTATACACTCCCAAACTACCTTGTGTAAATATACCTTGCTCCTACTTTTCGAACACGTTTTTGAAATTATGTCAATATCAAGAATAAATAAAAAAAAAGCTACAAGAATAAATATTTTTAAGATTTTTAGAACCCGTTTTTACAAAATCCAAACATGGCATATACATATTTTCATCAAATTGTTTCAGAATTCAAGACATAATTCTTAAAGCAGCGGCCGGCTCTTGTCAACGAATGTGAACTATAAGAAAATAAGATAATAAACGACATAATGTATGAAATCAAATGCGGAAAAGTTTTAAGACCAATCTATAATAAGCATGAGCTAGCTTAAGCTAATGTCAAAATTTAGCAAAAATCCATTCAAATACATTAAAAAAACAAAAAAACCTTTGATTCCGTATGGAATGTTCGATCAGCTTCGCTCTCTTCTTAAGCAAATAACTGTTTCATAAAACTTTACAAAAAGTTTCCTTAAGCTCAATATGGTTTGACACGTATGATTAACATGTATTCGCACGTTGTTAAAACCAGCTTATGCATATAATAGCTGCGTCTACAGCTTAAGTTCGGTTACTTAATAGATTTAACGAAAATATTTACTTAAATTTAAATAAATTCGTTGCATTTTTTTTTTCTTTGGCCTTAAGTAGTACTTAAGTTGGTTTTATAATATCGTAGAATTTTGCTTGAAAAATAAACTTTCCAACAGACTCAAAGTAGAAACTTGCGACTTCATTCTTTTTCTCTTAATTAGTTCGAAATGGAGCTGGAAGAATGGACTTCAAGTGAAGATTAAAAACAAAGTATTGAATAAACATTCCTAAAAAGTAGTTAGTATACAGAACAAGTTTTTGCTAAATCACTTTTAACGATTTCTAAATTAATTTAAGTATAATTTTAACAATTCATTCACTGAAAAAACAAATCAATATATTCAAACTTAAATCAAGCCGAAGCGGTGTCAACAGTACGGTAAGTACGGAATCATGTACAGAACGCTTGATTCAAGTACAGATTATTTAAGTACAAAATACTTAACTTATCCATATTAAATCCCGAATTCGTACTTAAAATAATCCAAAAACAGGATTGACTTAATTAAAAGTGAGATAACTGTGCTTAATTAAAGAATTTGCAAGACGGTTTAATTTTGATTCGTACTTGAAATAATTCGAAAGTGAGATCAGGCTGATTCTAACCTTAACACTTACCCCACAGAACCAGAGAGAATATTATTATTTTATTTACTTGTTACACATATGTATTAATTTAGTTTTTTTGTACTCCGCCCTTTGTTTACAGAAGAATTCTCAATTATTAGATACCAGCAGCATGCCCAATATGGTTCCCGAAATCATTCTACTTTAACAATTTTATGTTTTTAACTAAATAATTTAAAAAAATAGAATATGGGAATTATTGCTTCTTATTTTACCTTTTAAACAAGAAAATAATCTTTTTTTTTCTTCTTGTAGTTTTGTTGTTGTGTATACATAAAAACTTTTATAAACACACTTTTCATTGGACGATTTCATGAAATCTATTCATCACATTCTGCATAGCACGTCTAAGCATTACAGACTCAATTTCGGGTTCTTTACTTGGATATTTTGATTTAGCACAGCAATAATCCTAGAGTATTTGCGTACACTTTGCTCTTAAGATGCCACCCAAAGGAAAAATGTCCATTGTGGTGAAATTTGGCGATAGCGGAGTCCACGGGACTCCAATTTGTGAGCAAACAGTAGAATGGGATGCTGCAAAGTAAACTGTAGGCAGCGTGCTCTCGAACATAAGATTGAAAATAATGTTTATGGTTTTTTCCTGTTTCTTAAGTTATACTCAGCCTGTAGTTACAGTTTCGATTAGACCATTTTATAATCGTTTAATGGTGACTTAATTGCCTTCGATCCGAAAACGTACTATACTTCTACTTAAAAAATGTTCCGATACCGTACCCTCAAAGCGCACCTACCACTGCGAAATCGTAGCTGACAAATCAGTGGTTTATCGACGTAGACAAGTGACTTAACATAACCCCTAAGAAAATAATCCAATGGGGTTAAATCACACGATCATGGTGGCTAATTAATTGGGCCATTACATGAATATATTTTTTCATCAAAAGCTTCTTTGAGTAAATCAATTGTAGCGCCCGCTGTGTGGCATATGGCTCCGTACTGTTGGAACCACATATCAGCAAGATTAGTGACACGTAATTGAGGAACAAAAAAAATTCGAATCATATCCCTATACCGTTCCCCATTGGCAGTAATATTCGGACCATCATCGTTTTTGAAGACATATGGCCAGTTACTTCGAAAGCTCATAAAGCGCACCAAACAGTAATTTTCTGTGGGTGTAATGGTGTTTCAACAAAAGCTTGTGGATTCTCCTCAATCCAAATGCTATTCAGCTTTTTTACGTACCAATTGAACCAAAAATGGGCACGCCATAAAATGGAAGAAGTGCACGATGAAATTGACGAATAGAACAATTATTTTGATTAAAAATTTCAACAATTTGCATGCGTTGCTCTGGTATAAGCCAATTCATATGAAATTTCAAAGCAAACTATCACTACTATAATCTAAAATATTCTGTATATATTGTTGTATGGGTGAAACAATAAAAAATATCAAATATCAAAATTCTGTATTAATCCATTTTCTAAATTTAATATTGGAATACTGTTCCCATATTTTGAAAGATGCTTCATTATCATCGTTTAAAGCAATTTTCAACATTTGTAAAAGTTGTGATTTGAATTAAATGCGTTTTAATTGTTATCGTATCGACAAAAAGTATTATTTCCTTTTGCGATATATTTAAAAGAGCTAAAATATTACTGATATTTTCATCAACACTGTTGTTTGTTTCTAAAGGCGGGAGTAACAGTAACGTTGCAAATCAGCTAATTCATTTTGTTGTATGTAAAGCAATTAAAACGACTATAGTTGGCAGTAAGATGTTACGTCTCAATCTGTAAGAAAAAGATTGGTCTTACTTTTTTACGGTAAGGTTACTGTTACTCCCGGCTAACTGAGCCTTAAATGTTCTATCTTTTATTTTTCTACTGCGAATAAATCCAATAAGATTTCTAAAAACAAATTGCATTAAAATTCTCTTTAATTTTAGTTTGAGAGCCATTGCAAAAAGAACAAACTCTTAATCTGTTTCTACCGTTACTTTCACGCCTACCCAGTGAATAATTAGTGTGAGAAGAGTATAACAATAGAGACAAAAAAGTAACAGTGATGTTAATAAAGCGATGATAATGGTTAAAATAAATAAACGTTTATTGTACTTGGTATCAATGAATGACCAAACGGTGGATGCATGGATAAGTGGTAGTAACATGATAATGATAATAGTGGTGGTAGTTGTGTCAGTTAGTGGTGGTAGTTCTTTGTTGTTGTTTTTGTTATTTTTAAAACATTCTTGTTTATTTTTCTTTTTCTGTTTACTCCTGCTGTCTGCTGTTTTCTTGGTTTTTGTTGTTGTTTTCGATCGTAACGTATATGCCGATTTGATTACACTCAGATACACACACAAACAAACTCATCATCATTCCATCTCTATGTGGTACCGAACGAATTGAGACGATATTTGAATTTTAGTTTAACGTTTCCTGTCTTTGCGTGTGGTTGAATTAAAACGTAACGAAGAAATAAGTATTTCTTTTGGTAAAAAGAACGGATAACAAAAAGAAACAAAGAGATTTATTATTTTTTGTTTGTTTTAAAAACGTGCGACGAAATTATACGTATCGAAATTTGTTTTGATCAAAAAATTATTTAAAAAAATAATACAAATTTGTTTACATACCTATATAAAAATTAGAATGAAAATAAAACAAATAAGTGTTTAATAGGTATTTAATTTAAAAAAAAATAACAAAATTGAATAAAAAATATTTTAAACCCAAAAATAAAATAATATTTTTATTTACAAAAAAAGTGCAATAAAGTGTTTAAACAATTTTATTTGCAATTTATTGGGATTATTAAAAACCACAAAAAATTCTAAATTTTTAAGGTAAATATTAAAAAAAAAAAATTTCTAAAAATACCTATTATACCGACGGCATTTTAACTTTTTATTATCGATTTTTTTTGATAAAAAAATCAGAGTTGCCATAACAAAATTTTGCCTAAAATTTAAAAAAAAAAATCATTTTGATTGAAATTTAGGAAATTGTTTGATTTCTAAAGAATATTTAAAAATTACACAGGCCAACAAATGCTTAACTCGTGGACCAAAGTATACTTTTCTAAAGGCTTAAGTTGCGGTGAATCCAAATTTGTACTTAAAATTCCTCCATCACGTTAGGGGGCGAATTCTGGCAGTCATGATCAAATACTTGTTCGATTCGAAAGCAATCTTTTTTCTAATTCTTTCAGTAGATATTGAACGAATAAAAACTATTTTTAGCGCGTAAATGCGTTACAGTACTGAAAAATAAAATTTCGATTCATTCAGTATCGACTGATAGAACTATGTATAAATAAAATTGTTTTCGAATCGAAAAAGTATTCGATTACGTCTGCCAGAATTAGCCCCCAGATCTTCGCTTAATGTTAAAAAAAACTCCCCCGTTTTTCGCAATATTCGAGAGGTTATGTTATGTATTCCTGCGCGGCGCAAATGAATCTTTATTTATAAAACCTGAAATGTGTAAAAACATGTAAATGAGATATCTTAACTTAAAGTTTCAAAAATCCGATTTTCCGCTAAAGTCATGGAATTTTCGCCACATACCTAATATTTTTATAATTTTGACAATTTGGCAATTTTTTTAGATTTTTATAATTTTTCAATTACAAAAAAATTTATGAAAATAAAAAAATTCTTAAAAAAAAATAAATCAAAATTATAAAAAAATTACAAAAAAAAAAAAAATAAAACAATGGCAAAAAAACATGATATGTATGTTTAGCGAAAAATCGGCAATCAAACTTCAAGTTAAGAGAAGGAACAATATTATATAAAAGTTAAACTTTTATTTTAAAGGTAATTTGTAGGATTTTCAGACAACATATTAGGTTTATTAATTTAGGATAATTTTGCTCAGTTATAAGATCACGATTATGACGAAAAAGGCTTTTTTTTGCTTTAAGAGAAGGGTTTTTTTAGCTTTAAGAGAAGTTATCGCGAAAACCTGACGGGATAAAGAAATTCTAAGTACAGATTCGGATTAAGCGCAAATCCAATCCCTGTGTTTCGCCTTTTTTCAAAATTTGCAAGCCTGTGTTATTCATTGAAATCATGTATTAATTTACAAAAAAACTTTTATAATTTTTAATCTTATCTATTAAAACATGTAGAAGAGCTTTCTAACGGATAACTCCCATAGGCGGACGATTTTCTAAGTCCCTCTTTTCTAAGTTGCATTTTAACACATTTAAACCAAATGTACAGTGAAAGCTATCGCAGACTGGCACCGACCGTCGGCTTAATTTTGTCCGCTGACCGAAGATGTCCGTCTACGGAATCATTAGTTTTAGATAATGATATAATTGTCCTCTTAAGGGAGCTGTCGGTTAGCAGTGCTTTCACTGTATATGTAATTGCTTTTAGGGAAAATATAGAAATAAAGTGGCCTTCATTTTTGATTAAGGAATTATCCAACCCTTTTTTAAAATTTTGCAGATTATAGTATCCTAAAACAATTTAATAAAAAACTTAAAAAATATTTTCTTATTTTAAAATAGAGAAATTATTAAAATAAGAAATCAAAGAAAATGTTTGTTTTTAAGTAAAATATAAGCCGTATTGTTTTATATCTGTGGAATTTTGACAAAACATCTTAAGTCAAAATAAGATAGCAAAAAAGTTTAAAAAAAACTCGGTGAAAAAATCATTTTTATTAAATAATAAAATAAACCAAAATTAAAGAAAAATTTCGTTTATAATACAAAACTACAAAAACGAAAACAAAAATGTTTTTTGAATGAAAACTCAATCATACGAGTAATTGATATAAGATGAGTAAAGTCTTATTTCCATGTTTTTTTTTAACCATTATTTAAATGGAATATTTTGAACAAGATGTTGCAAAGTTTCTCCTCTCAATTTATAAATATGTTCTTAATCACTTTGCAAAGGAAGATATTTAGCCGGTTTTATCGTGGCTAATATAGTAAACCTAACGCTTGAAACAATAATGAACCTGGTGACAATCAAGAACACTGGCATAACAAGGCACGCCAGAGGTACACTTTGGGGCCTCACAACATTAAACCTCTATCTGTAGACGGCAAACGATCGAAGTTGTCGTCCCTTTCTGATAACTGGGAAGTATCGTTTCCAGTAATGGTGGAGCAAGTGATGATAAAAGGTCCTGCATCACAAAGGGTAGAACATCGTTTGGTATGCTGAATAAAGCCTGCCGATCAGCATTTATCTCTAAGTGCACCTAGCTTAATATCTTTGAGGCGATCAGAAAACTCGTTATTTTGCAAGAGTGTCGAACATGGTATTCTATAAAAATTGACTACGTAAATGGCATTGCATTGGGCATATATTAAGAAAGCCCTAATATCACTCTAACGACGCTTGACTGGAATCCACAGGGTAGCCGAATAAAAGGAAGACCCGCTAATACAATGAGGAGGAGACAGGTTGAGTCTTAAACCCTTTGTACACTTGCATACATTTCGGAGGAACGCATGGAAGATGTTGAAAATGTGAAATACGCGTTCACACTTGAAACCACTAACATCAATAAAAAATGTCACCATTTCAGAGAAATACTTTTTTTCTACAAAAGTTGTAAAATTTTCAAAGCTAACAACAAAATTTAATTAGAGTTCATTTTGCTTAATAATATAAAAAAATTAAGCAAAATAAGGCTTGCAAAAAAGAAAACACTTGAGAAATGGTAACGCTGCTTTCAAAGAAAATCCCATTTTTTCAGTGGTGCCACAATAATAATAGAATTTATTGCCAATTTTCTAGTGATGACACTAAAATATTCGTAAGATATAGAATGGAATAAAATGAAAAAGGAACATTTTGTAAAGATATTGAAAAATTTTGATTTTTAGCCGTATATGAAATTTTTTATGGCAAAATTTCAACATCTTCGAAAATTAATGTTTGATGTTTAATGTTGACAACACAGAAAAAATTTTTGCGCCAGTAAAAGAATTAATCAAAAATAAAATCAGTCTTAATTAAATATTTAATCAGGTGAATTAAACTTTTAATCGAGTGAATTAAACATTTAATACATTTAATATACTTGATTAAAAGTTTAATTCACCTGATTAAATATTTAATTAAAACTGATTTTATTTTTGATTAATTCTTTTACTGGCGCAAAAATATTTTTCTGTGAAGTGTGAACAGGCTATTAGGGACTAGCAGCAGGGCGTACACGGCATTATATTAAACCAATTTTACCTTGATGCTGAGGTAATATTTTCCACCCAGGAACTCGGGGAATTAAATGAAAATAATACAGTAAAAGAAACTTAAAAAAAAATTAAATTTTTGGAAATTTTTAATGAGTTCTGAAATCTTTTATTTTGGTTTATGTAAATGTTTTCGTCATCGTGGTATTCTTTCAATTATAAAGTTTACTTTATCCTGTTGTTGAATATATTTTAATCGGATTATAAATTTATTTGTATTCTTTTGTGATCTGTATACTAATGAAGGAATCATTATTTCTGGATCTTACCACGCATTGTAAACGCAGGGCATAACAATGTTGATTTTGATAAATTCCCCTGTAATTTGGCGCTCAAGGTCGTGTGATTTGACTCCTCTCGATTATTTCCAGTGGGGCTACATGCAGCGTTGCCGTTTTGGTTACTTTTAACCAAAACTGGTTACTTTTTTCTCAATGTGTACTTGTGTACTTTTTTCCATTTTGGTTACTTTTTTTCAACACAAAAATAACCAGTTTTTTGTTTTGGAGCAAGAACTACCCGCTCCGCTTTTTTGACCTTTAAAAATTGTGTGTGGTATTTGTGCATCTTAAACCAATACTTTTTTCATCTAGTTAAAAATATTTTTTTTAGAAGCTAAAGCTTTAACAGACTATCAAGTGTAAATGGCCATTATCTGCTACTCTTCATGCTTCATATGGCTAACTGAAACACTTTTCTAGATAAATGAAAAGGTCAAAGTCCCTTCCGATCCGATCCCGTTTAATATGAGTATATACCACTGGGATAAAATCATCTATAAATTATAGATCTACCGCAAAATTTAGCTCAATTTTGCACTTTAATAATATAACACACAGTAAGAGCTCTTCATATAAAGAGAATGAAAGCTATAGCTCATAAAATTTTTAAAAATGACGAAAATAAGTTTGTATAGGAAGTGCCACTTCCACTAAAAATTTTGAAAAATTGTATATCCTATTGTTCTTTCCCGAAATCGGTCCAGCGGCTAATGAGCCTACAAGATACAAACAAACACAATTTCTTCTTTAGACATATTTTTAAACTGAAGTGCGAACAAAATAGTACTTTTGATACAAAATAATTTTGGTTACTTTTTTTCGCTTTTGGTTACTTTATTTTTACATTTTGGTTACAAAATTTTTTTGGTCGTGGCAACGCTGGCTACATGCTGATAAACCAGCAACAATTGACGCCTTGAAGGCTAACATTGTTTGTGTTATTAGAGACATACGGCCAGCAATACTCAAAAAGTGGCCTAAAGTTGGACGTCTAAAATGCGCTTGATTAAGAACAGAAGCGGTGCCAATAATATACCATGCATTATTCTTTTGAAGAAAAAACTATTCTTGATTATATAAACATTTTTGTGTTTTTTACAATTGTAAGTTTTATCGGGCTTTAAAACAACCTTTTCGAATTCAGTTAATCGAAATTACCTAGAATCGACTTATAAACCCTATGAGACAGAAACTGTTTCGACCAGTATTATACAATTCAATTTAAGTGCCTATTAGAACTGTGTTCGTTAGCGGATTTTAACCCACAATCATGCACGTTCACAGGGAAGAGAGAAGTTATAACGCCTCTCACGCAGGAGGAATTTAAAAATTATCACAATTACGAATGTTAGCTAATTAAGTTTTTGTTATCACACATACGCGCTCAATTCGTTGGTTTTCCAATGGCTCACTGCGGGAATCTTATAGACTTTCTCAGGAATCGACCTGCTCCGTATACAAGGCATTGCCGGGCTGGCTATGATTAACGGAGAACCAGTTCTCTACTTAGGTGAAATAGAGACCAGATTATAACAGTGGTATCAGTGATGACTGGGCACTGGCCGGTGGGGACTCATGCGAGAAGAATGGATCTGGAACTCAATGACTACTGCAGAAATTGTCAAGACGAGGAGGAAGAGAAAACTGTGTTCCATTTTCTGTGTCAGTGTCCTGGAATTCAGGACATTTGGGAGATTTAACTGGTAAAACCGATGTTTACCTGTTTGGATGATCTATCTAAAATAGAACTAAGGTTGCTTCTTCTCTTTACTAGGAAGACGAATTCGTTGAATTCTGCAGTGAGGCCTATTGAGTAACTAATCTGTAGGATGGGAATTGGTGCTGGTTATTACAAAGCGACCACTGAATGAACCAAGTGAGCTGTCTTCTCGATGGCTGCCCAAAGAATATAACCTAACATGCTCGTTATGTATTTTTATCACGCACACTTCCGAAATTCAAAAAGTACTTTCTTAAAAATAGACAATATTATAAAATTCTATAAAAACAGCTATGATAAAGTAAAACCCTTATCTCTTAGAAATAGGTGAAAAAAAACTGGTGAAAGTCATACGGCTTTAAAATTTCTTTGTTTTTTTTTGAAATTTTATAACAAATTGTTTTCACACTATTATAAATTTTGAATATAATTGAAGTTTTTGACATCTCCTTATACTTAAGGCTAATAAATCAGTTGCAAGTTAAACTCTCTTTTTGGTTTAAAATGTGGTTAAAAAAGCAAATCTATAATTCAGTAAACATTTAAACTATCTCTAAGCTCATAAAATTGGGCGTTTAAACTACCAATACAAGCCATATAAATTTGACAACAATTATCGTAGTACTGCTACACTATTATCTTTTGCACTACATGTAAATGGTGCACTGATTTACAGCTATTAAGTTTAAACTACAACTAAACCAACGTTTAAACATTCATTGATTTATTAACCATTAGTAAGTAAATATTATAGTGTAAAACGGCCTTCAACTATAAACAAACACTGGCTTTACGTTATGGCAACTCTGCACACCAAAAGCGTTTAGAAAAGAAAGAGTAAACACTGACAAAAATTGATTGTGTTCTTTGTTTATGGCAAACAAATCAATAGTTTTTCTCAATTTTGAAAGAATTTGTATACAATCAATGTAATAATCAAAATATTTTGGTATTTTTAAATAATTCACAGCTAAAAATAGCAAAATATTTGATCGATTTTATAGGAAACAAAATTGACTGCCAATTTTTATTTTTAATAAATTTAAAAAAAAATTAAAGCACTTTTTTAGGATTTACAAACACTTTGTTTCTTTTGTAATTTTATACAAAACTAAAAACTACATGCTATTTAATGCCTGTTTGATTGTGCAATTTATGGCAAAACAAACAAGAGAAATAAAAAAAAAAAAAAATATTTTACAGAATATTAAAACTTAAAATTTTTGGCCACATTTATTTTCCTTCTCACTTTTATCCAAAGAATTATATACAAAGAAAACAGCTTGCAGCGTAATAAAAATCTCTACATTTTAGAAATTCTAAGCAACATTTGTTATTCATTCATCATTTTTATTTGATATAAAATTTGAATTTTTTTTTCCTTTAAATTTTATTTTTAATATTAAGTTTTTTTTTTTCTTAGTTTTTCCCAAATTGCATTGGAATATGAAAGGAAATTATAAGATGTTGTTCTGGTGGTGTAGTTTCTAAAATTATTTTGATTATGTAGTACATGAAAATTTGCATGTTTTTTAATACGAAAAATATGAGAAGAACCGTGCTAATATAGTGGGCGTTAAGTCGTTTAATCTTTTTTTATTTATTTTAAATTAACACCAAAGTGTGTAACATTTTATATATAGTACAGCTGAATGGGGATAAAACAGAGTATTATAAAACATGTAAAATAAAATTTATGAAAAATATTAGTGAAAATAGTTTTTTATTTCATAAATCCACGTTAAAATTGTCGATTGTGGTTGTAGTAGCAATTGTAATCTAATCGTTAAGTTAAAAATATTCATCCCTATAACATAGCGTCTTTACCTGACAATTTTTTGTCATACCAAACGTCAAACTTCATATTAAAAAAACGCTGAGAAAAATTTTCGAGTTTTTTTTATATAGACTTTGACGTTTGGTATGACAAAAAATTGTCAGTTGAAGACGCTATGTTACGGTTGTCGTTGTCGTAAACGGCAATTTTGTTGTTTGTTTAAAACGGAGTAGAACTATAAAATAAAGGAAACAAATTTGGTGAAAGAAGTGGTTTTAACAACAAGCTATTTTATGGCAAGCAATGCTGCTTAAAAAAATTACGACAGAAAATGATTTAAATGATAACACTTCAACGTCTTCATTCTACAAAGTTTTCGTTTAAATGATTACATTTAGCACTAGACACCACAAGCGAATTACAGAATTCGGCTGCTGATACCCAATATGTCCAACTAATTTTTAATTTTTCTAAAAACAAGCTTCAACTATTTGTCCAAACACCAAACACCCCAATAAACAACACACATTTTTTGTTAAAACGTAAAACTTTGACATGTTTGCCAAACAATCTATGTGGTTCATTTGGCCCCTAAGATAACTAAAGCGGCCCATACACTTAAAATAAAAAGGGAAATCACGATGGGTAGTGCAAAGTGTGCAAACGATGCAAATGCGGGCAAAAATACACACATTTGCACAACACAACAACAAAATGTACGTATTTCCAATTTGCTCTTTTTTACTTCGTTTGCACTAAAAAAATCATGAGCAAAATTAGTAGTGCATATTTGCTCTGTTGCAAACAAATGTAAACAATAACGTTTGACATATTAAGCGCCATATTGGTTTTAAGAAAACATATAAATTTAACATTTTCGTGGATTTTAATATAAAATAGATAAAAAGAAAAAAAAATTTTTAATATGCTTGCCTATAATTGAAAACAAATGCAGATTTTTTACAGTGCTGCCAGAAGTTTTTTGTGTTGCCAGAATAAATTTTTATAAAAATTACACATTTGCACAAAAAATTAAAGTTGAATGCTCACAATCAATCATAATTTGCACAGCAAATTTACAAATTGCAAATTTGCACAATGACCATCGTGATTAACTGTGTTGGCAACATTGTACAATATTGTTTTGCTTATAGGTTATGTTTTTCTTAAGAAAACTACGCCACATTTCAATTGAAACTATTGTGCCACTCAGTGTTGCCAGAAGTAGGGGAAAATCCCTACATGTAGGTATTTTTGATACTAAAATAGAAGCGTAGGGAAAATCGGACAGATTTGTTATAATCTCCAATATGTATGGATTTTTCTTTATATCGCATTATTTATGAAATAAATGCAAAAAAAAAGTATTTTTACTAATATTTTCTTGTCCAAAACAGTAAATTTTTATTTTCCCTAGAATCGCTTCTAAATATATGTTTGTAGTTTAAAAAGTTAGGGGGTGACTGGCACAACTTTTTTTCGACCCACCCTAATGTACATATAAGTTTTTTCTAAAATATCTTAAAAAACAAAATATTGGGGTTTCTTAACAATTGTTTGCTGAAATGGACATCAATGCCTTAGTATTGATTTTAGAAAAAATATGTTTTCTGCATAACTTAGGGTTAGCGAATAAGCTAACGAACAGTGGGTACGAATTGTTACAACTGTAAGTGTCTGGAGAAAGAGATATGTATGCACACTGTGGTATACACTATCATTAGTGCCATTGGTGTATATAGTGAATATGCCAACCATTTCGCTAGTTACAAATGACAATGGTTCTTTCTTATACCACTGGAATATTAATCAATGTTGAAATATTAACTGCCTGTTTTTAGAAAACGTAAACAAGTGAGTGAGTGAGAAGTTATATTGGAAACAACAATAAAAAACGAAAATTTGTTTTTGTTTTCAATATAATTTCTCACTCACTCACTTGTTTACGTTTTCTAAAAACAGGCCGTTAATTGATCTAGTGTTCACCTAATAGTCAAAATTCGACCAAACATTTTTATATACATATGAAGAAAACATGGCACATATAAGTAATACTCGAAACATGTTAATTCATATATACTTACTAAGTATATATTAGTATATATGTACTTACTAAGTATATATGAATTAACATGAATATATACTTACTAGGTATATATGAATTAACATGTTTCGAGCATTTATTTCTTCCGTCTTAGTGGATCGATTTGGCGAGGGACCAACCTTCGGTTCATATTTTATCTTTCAGGGGAATTTATTAAATTTTCTAAGTTCAATATAAAAAATATCAACTGAAAACAAAAAAGTATCAAAAAATCATCGTTATACATTGTCATCCACTCAGAACATTGCATTTTTAATTTTATTTTTTATGTCTTATATTAACGAAAATTAATTAAACTACCAGTTGTAAACAAAGAAGTACCAAATAGCTCCCCTTAGATATTCTTATTCACTCAGGACCATGCATTTTATTTTTATATGTCGAATATTAACAAAAATTCAAAAAGTATCAGATGAACAACAAAAACTACCAACATTTTTCATCTTGTAGGTTTTCATTCACTCGGGACCCTGCACTTATAATATTATGTTCCTAGTTCAATATTATAGAAAATGTGAAAATTATCACATGCAGTACGGAAAAGTAAAAGAAAGAAATTTAATTTCCCTTATTTATATAGTCGAAATATTCGCAAACCGGTTTCTAAAAAATGTCGAATAATCGCCCAATTTTGTATTTATGTGTTCTGCATATGTGTAAGTTGCAAATTTGAACGCTTATTGCTCTGAAAATATTGAATAGATTTAAAAAAATATATATTGTGCACTTCTGTAAGAAAATACCTTTCAAATGGTGTGTATTTTGTTCAAATCGGTTAACATACAGAGGAGGAAAGTGTTCTTTACTGTTTTGCCTTTACCGATTTATATATAGATATATTAAAAGTACATGAATATGTATTTTTTTTTTTGTTTTTTTTTTTTTTTTGTTTTGTACTTAATTTTTGTCAAAGCTTTAATAAACATATTCGAGTAAAATTTATGCGTAGGGATTTTTGTAGGGGAAATTTTTTCAACGTGTAGGGAAAAATCGGATTTTTTTTAGCATGTGTAGGTATTTTTTCGAAAAATCCACTGGCAACACTGGTGCAACTTATTGCAATATATGTGCTGGTTTACACTCTTTAAATATTAGCCGTCAACTGTTGAGCTTGTAGAAGAGAAAGGGAAAAGAGAATGTCATTTCTTTTCCTTTCTCTTCTTAAAACTCAAGACTTGCTGGCTAAAACTTGAAGAGTGTGAACGAAAAACATGTATAATAATATTATGTATATAATAGATGGGGCGCTTAAGATTTTCTTAAAATCAAACTTGCTTTTAGAAAAGAACGCAAATTTAAATTTTTGTGTAATTAAAATTTTCATTTACATATACGTTTATAAAATATTAGTGAATATTTTACGCAAACATTGTATTGTTCAAAAAATTTTGCAAATTCCAATAAATATTTAAAACTTTTTTAAGACAAAATTGTAATTAAAATCTATATTTTAAATATTTAAGGAAAACTTATTGCATTGTATTCGTTTTATTTAAATTCTCCTGTTTTAGATATTCATATTTTTTTTTGCGAAAATTATTACAAAATATTTTGTCATTAATGCGAGAAATTTCTTTATAAAATAAATTTTAACAATTTTGTTTTATAAAATTTTTTTCCGTAAAATGACGCCACAAATGAATAAAAACTAGCGCATAGTGCTAATGTGTTTCACACATAAAATATATTGGTACTAGACCTACATTTTATTGTTTACCGATCGACTCAGAATCTCTTTCTGAATCGATTTAACATCACAATTTTGGTGATAGTTTTATGTGATTTGGTATATTTGATTGGCATAAGGACCAAGCCAATTGAAAATTATGAGAATCAGTCCACAATATCATATAGCCGCAATACAAAAATTCTTACGGAATAGAGTCTTTGTCCCCATTAACCATATTTTTATATTGGTATTTACCAGGGTTTGAAAAACTGCAGTCGACCCCAAAAACTGTCTATTAAAAAACGAAAATTTGTGTACAACTTTTTGGTTTTTTGAGTTGTTGACAGCGACTGTTTATACATATTTAATGAATCAGATGTAAAAGCAACAGTTATTTTTGGCCAATAACAAATGAAGAAGTGGAAGAAATGGCATTTTTTCTACTTTGACTGCAGATTTTTAAACGCTGGTATTTACATAGATTAAATTTGGCCCAAAACTATTGTTTTTGTAATCTTAAGCAACTGTCAGACTTATCAAATATTTGACGAAAAAAACGGGACCAACAACTAAACTAAAAAATCATTTCGCTTAATATCAATATTTATTTTAATTAAAATACCACATTTTACAAAAGACTGTTTTTTGCTATGTCTAGTAGTATAATTAGTTTATTTTTTAATATTAAGACCATTTTAAATCTCACTAACTATTAACAAAAGTAGGGGTTACGATTATTTGATCAAATATTTAATAAGTGTGACCTTAGCTTTAGCATCTAACCGAATTTGATTGGAATCGGTCGATATTTGTATAAAGCTCCCACTCCCGAATTCCACATCCTTAGGATATTTAAACTTTTAGTGATACAAACATCCTCAGGGGAAATCAGGGGCAATTAATACCTGGAATTTAAAACAGTTCAAAATTAACAGATCTCTAGGATCTCCGCTAACCAGAGATCCTATCTGATAACGCTACAGTCAGTAGACCCCGAACAAATTGTTTGTCAGCATGTGGTTAAGATTACCATCACATACTGTAGTCTAGGGTATTATATGATCAGGCTTGACCGACAATTGTTTTTTACTTGTTGTTTATTTAAAATTTACTTTATATGTGTGGAAAACCTTCATATTTTGAGACTAATTAATAGTTAGGTATCTTTCTGTTTTTTCGGAAAATCCCAAAAATACTTTTAATTAATATTTTCCGAGGAGCAATAACCTTAAGTTCGTAACGGTTACAGATTTCTATGCTAGTTAACCACGATCTGCCAATTGTGATCTCTAAGAAAAATGGAAGCGTTGGACAGCAACTCTATGCCGAACTGTTAAGACATTGCCAGACTTTGACATTTTAAAAATAAAAACAAATGGGGTAGCTTTGACAAGACAACACCTAGACGAGTTAATATGTTTTCTTTTATTTTAAAACTTAAAGTTTTCAAAAAATTTAATAACCACTGTAAATTTATTTAAAAACCAGTTTAAATATCAGCAACATTTTAATTGTTTTCTTATCTATAAAATTGAATTGTTTATTTTTTCTTCTTCAGTTTTCTCGAATTGTTCAATACAGACAATAAAGAACATGCAAAATTGTTCATCTATAGATATTTATACTGAAAAAAAAACTTTTGTATCTTTAGCAGTATATCTTTGTTTATACAAATAGATACAAAATTTCTATGAATGTATCTTTAAAGTTGATATGTGTCATCGTTGTACAACATTAACACAAGCATCTCTTAGCAGGTGTATAAGATATTTTATCACAGATTAAGTCACATACTAAAAAATATTGTATGTTGTATTTATTTTTATACAAATGATGATTATTTTTTTCTCTTGCTCCTTTTTTTCTATCTTTTACGTATCTTGTGATCTTATAACAATAACAACAAAAACAACAGCAATAATAAAAATAAAAAGAGCAAAAACGCAAAAAGAAACAAATAGAAAGCAGAAACTGCTAGTCAAAAGCCAAATGATACGACAGAATATAAAAAAATTTAAATTTTGCATACTGTTTTGTATATAAGATACACTATTTTGCTAGTTTCTAGATATTATTTCCCTATACTAAGTACTTCGTGTATGAATATCCACGAGTTACGAAGATGGTTGTTGTTGTGTCTTTAAAGGTGTTGAAAAGGTATAGACTAATAATTTTCAAAGAAAATAAAAATTGGATATAAATAAAAAGTGATTCGAGATGTATTTTGCAGTTTACTTATAAAAAGAAGAGGGAATTTAAAAGAAGTAATTTTTTACCCAAACCATAATAGTGAAGAGGGTCTTATGGATTTGTGCTGATGCTTGTAATACCTTAAAATACTGTTCCTAGACTCACCTTTAAGTATACCAATGGTCTCAGAATCACTTTCTCAGTCGATCTAACGATGTCCGTCCGCCCTGCTGGCTGTCTGTGTAAACCTTGTGCGCAAAAAACAGTTCGCAAGTTTTTAGATAATTTTCTAGACAAGGACCAAGCCTATTGAAAATGTTGAAATCGATCCATAATTTCATATCGCCCCAATACAAACTTCTTTCCGGAATAGAAGCAGATGTTTATATACAAAACAATTTCGGCAATTATTAATAACAAACTTTATATAATTGCAAAAGTTGGGGAACATAAAAACGTTAAATACTTGCGCCTGTTCGGGAATGCATCACTGCGCTGCATATGATGTTTGCGTTGCTCATGCAAATTAGAAGTTGCCGATGCTCCTTTGCTGAGCAGTTTGTTAATATTTTTTAGCAAAATATACATCAACCATTTCAATGATGCGCGTTTTAGATTTGTTTGTGCATCATCTGCTTTTGTAATGTATGTTTTTTCAAAAAACTGACATTTTCAGTGGTGCTTTAACGAAAGCTCTGCGTATGAGATGAAGCACAATAATGTTTTCCTGAACAGTCCCCTTATAATCGGTGTGCAAATACATTATTTCAGTGCAATAAATATATTTTGTTGCTCCTTGGCCTTGCTTAGGTAAGGTTAGGTTAATTGGCAGCCGCAATCAAGCATTACTCACGTGAGGAAGTAATTAGTTCCCGTTGTGTTTCCATGTGTCACTGTCTCCCAGACGTCCAGTATTCCCTGGCTGCTAACATTACTTCTTAGCCAACCAGTTGAATCAAATCAGTTTCAGAGGGTCTGGTTTTGTCTCTAATGGTTCTCTGATCAAACAGTTTTCTCTAGTAAGGTCTTGACAGCTTTAACGCCCGCTGAGTCCTTTTGCCATCTACAGAGGGCCAGATTCATCAGAATTATCTCTGACTAGCGTTAAGATAAAATTTGTGTGCAATATGTTGTTTGTTCCCCGAGAGTGGAACACGTATATCACATACTTAACTTTTAAGGTTCAAAATGGTGCCTGCATACGCCAACGAGTTAGCCGTACAGTTTCGCTGTATGCCATTGTGTTCTAGAGACCCATTACTGATCATTGAATGTCTCGCCATCTCTTTCAGAGCCGCCCGGCATTCTGAAACAATTCTCGATGTGATTAACACATTGACCAGAGATCATACTGAATGCACTTCGCGGCCGTGTAAAACTCCAATAATCCGCCCGTTTTAGAGGAATACTCCAGTCAAACTGCTCGCATAAAATGCCAGCACTGATACCATACTGTGTTTTGGACCCTTCAGTGTATACATGTACCACATCTGCGGGAACCCGTAGGTTACCATGGTGAACTGTGTTTTCCAAAATGCTCACAGTGAAGCCAAGATCAAAGTTCGGCTCAGTTGTGACATTGTCAATAACCGCCTGCCTATTTAGCTCCAACAGATTTTTATCATGTGCCATGTTTTAAACTTTTCATGCCCTTGTGGCCTCTAGTCACCCTGTTGTGTTTGGAGCTAATTTCTTCGCCAAGATGTCTGGTGGTAACGAGTTCAAGATTGTAAACAAAACCTTAGAAGGGCACCTGTTATCTTTATACCCACCTTTTTCATTATATTCACGTTCAAACATGATTTTATGATTCCTCCCTTTGAGCGCCAACCAGCAAAATATACAGTAGTTCCAGCTTAAATGATTTCCCATCTTAAATGCGCAAAATGTGCTGGAAATGATGAAGAGGAAATAATTGAAGCTCCAACCAAGTGCAATTAGTTTTATCCGTAGATACTTTGTGCAACATAAAAATGCACAAATGAAATTGAAACCATGGGAGGAAGACATAATAAATGGTTTCAGTAATATTAACACGGCGTTAACATTTGCCGAAATATTGGTTCGAATAAACATTTACAGCCGTATTCATAAAAACTTATTGATGATTAATTGACCGTTTTTAAGCAAAAATTGTTAAAGTTGTATTTATAAACGAAAAATAGTCTATTGAACCTTTAATAAACCATTCATAAAGTAAGAAAATTTATTGTTGGATTTTCCCTTCTTTAAACCAAAAATAAAATGACATTTTAAAAGGTGTTTGCATTTTATGATTTTATTTTTGTGAAATATGTTGAAAAATAATGACAAAAATGTTTTGTTTATTACAACGAACATGTTACATACATTTTTTGATAATTATTTAAAAAAAATTTATATGATTTGAATGAATATGTTCAGGGGCAAATGCAGATATTCTTTTTAATTATTTATTAAATTATTGAAACTAGTTGTTTTTTTATTCAAAACAACAAATTATTGTTGAAAAATATAAAAAAAAAAAATAAACAAATCATAGTAATAGTGATGTTAATAAAAAGTAAACAAACTTTTTATTCGACTACTTTATTATCGTATATTTAAAAAAGGTTCAAACAAAAGTTTTTAAGATACCTTTCGGAAACATTTTGTTCAGAAACTAAAGTAATATGAAGTTTTATTTGATAAGAATAATTTTGAAAGTCTACAATTAAAAAAAAAAAATTATAAAAAAATTTAAATATAGAATATCAAGTAAACCGAATAGAAGTATCGTGCATCACTAACAATAAAATGGCAGCCAAATATAAAGAAAGTTGCCATACTTAAACACAAAATCGCTACAAACAGTTAATATTAAAAAAGCTGTTAATGTACGTTTATGAATACAAATTTTTATAAGAGGTTAATAAGACAAAAAGCGTTTAATAGTTATTACATACTACAAGCTTAAAATAAGAACTTTTTATGAACATTGCTGTTAAAGTTTAAAAAAAAGACCTAAATCTCGTCAAATTATTAATACTTGAAAAAAATTAAAGTCGAATAAAATACATATTACATACAAAACATAATTATATTTTTAATAAATATGTATGTGCACATGAATTTATGTAAGAATGTTTATTGAATTAGTTTTAGTTTTAATATTACATAAGTATATATAATTTCGTATGAGAACTAGGTATAATTAATTTTAATAACCCTTATACAGTAGTTTTGACTTAACTGCCTTTTATTTACGTGCACTTTTGACTTAACTGCACAAAATTGATAATTTTTGGCATTATTCTTTATAATCCCATACAAATTCCTTTTTTAAGTGCACTTTCTTTACCTGCACATTTAAGATAAGTGCCCAAAATGTTTGGCATTTTAAAATTTTTTTCATACAAAAAATTTAAGTTAGCTGCACTTTGACTTAACTGCCCAAATTGCATATTTTCTGTAATTATTCTTCAAAATCCTTCAATACGTGCATTTTGTATACCTGCACATTTTTCATATTTTTGGGCAGCTTTAGAATATTTTCATATAAAACATCAAAGTTAGCTGCACACATGAAAAAATATGGTGGCCACTTTTTCACATAAATATTCAATTTGAGCTGTTTCTAAAAACAAAAATCGCAAACAAATAAGACTGGCATCATTAAAATTCATTTATTTTGTTTGCATGTACCTACATTTATGCATATGGTTTGTAATTATAGTTATAGTTATAGTTATATAGTTAGTTATAGAACTTTACCACGATTATATGAAATGAATAGCAATTCCTAGACCTGGAACAAAATAAAGTAGTTATACAGTAGTTTTGACTTAACTGCCTTTTATTTACGTGCACTTTTGACTTAACTGCACAAAATTGATAATTTTTGGCATTATTCTTTATAATCCCATACAAATTCCTTTTTTAAGTGCACTTTCTTTACCTGCACATTTAAGATAAGTGCCCAAAATTTTTGGCATTTTAAAATTTTTTTCATAAAAAAATTTAAGTTAGCTGCACTTTGACTTAACTGCCCAAAATACATATTTTCTGTAATTATTCTTCAAAATCCTTCAATACGTGCATTTTGTATACCTGCACATTTTTCATATTTTTGGGCAGCGTTAAAATATTTTCATATAAAACATCAAAGTTAGCTGCATACATGGTGGCCACTTTTTCACATAAATATCCAATTTGAGCTGTTTATAAAAACAAAAATCGCAAACAAGTCAGACTGGCATCATTATAATTCATTTATTTTTTTTGCATGTACCTACATTTAAGCATATGGTTTGTAGTTATAGCAACTTTACCACGATTATATAAAATGAATAGCAAATCCTAGACCTGGAACAAAATAAAGTAGTTATAGTAGTATTTGAAGCTGGCGAATGTTCTGTGGCGCAACAGAGTTCAAAATTTCGAATTTTGCGCTTCAACTTCAAAGACTACTTTAACTACGTATTCTGTTTACACTACTTTGAAACTGCCGTTTTTAACTTTTGACAGCTTGCAGCGCTAATATTAACGTTGTACTACAATGACTATTCTCTTCCCTACTTTGTTTTTACCAATTTGGCTATCCGTTCATTATAAAAATGCATAACAAATGACTACAGGTTGTTTGAACGTCACTGTTACTATCAATTTATTAATAACAAGTAAGAAAGTATAGTCGGTCAAGCCCGACCATATGATACCCAGCACCACAGTATTTTAAAACACATCATATTTATGTGTCCATAAAAATATGGATTTATCTATGTTTAAAAACTTCATTTAAATCGGTTTGAAAGTTTGTGAGAGGCAGAAATTGCCCCCTACATCCCCTTGTGGTCCTATTTTTGAAAAACTGTATAGCTTATGATCGGTTTGATAGTTTCTGAGAGGAAGAAATTTCCCCCTATCTTCCCTCGTGGTTCTACGATTTGGCCCATTTTCAATGGGCTTGGACCTCGTGTCAATAAGAACATATGTCCCAAATTTTATCAAATTATCTCTTAAATTGCGACCTGTACTTTGCGCACAAGGTTACATGGACAGCCAGCCAGCCAGCCGGACGGACATCGTTAGTTCGACTCAGAAAGTGATTCTGAGTCGATCGGTATACTTTAAGGTGTGTCTAGGACCAATATTTTTAGGTGCTACACACATCAGCACAAATGCATAATACCCTCTCCACTATTGTGGTGTGGGTAAAAAAACGTTGTTACTCCTCTTTCAAACACTTTACTTTAGCTGCATTTTTATGCAGGTAACCACAATTGCGTACCTGCACATTAAGGCAGCTAAATACATTTAAGATAGCTGCATTTTTGATTTACCTGCACAAAAAATCGTGCAAAGGAGATTGTGCAGCTAAGTCAAAATTACTGTAACTAAAAAAATACTTTTAAATTAATATTGAGTTTTTTAAGCGGGGTTTTTATAAATGCGTTGATTGCGCATTTATCCGGGTTATCGGTTAAAGATTCCCCTTTTAAATGCGTAGAAAACTGAACATTTTTCGATGCGCACTTAAGCGGGAACTACTGTAATGGCCTTTGATGTAGCATTAAAAATACTTTAAATGCTGCAAAACATAAGTTGAATGGAATGGACACGAAATCAGTTTCAAAGGAGAACTAAAGTTTCTGCTGCAAAAATTTCATAATATGGACGAGGACATAACGTTTCCCTATTGCATGTTTCTAGGATTTTATGAGTTCAAAATCTGGCAACACTACCTAGTGTAAGCGTAATACGTTAACGTATTGTATGTATTGCGGTCCTACACAGAAAAAAATTGAAATATTGTCAATTAAACATTTAATACACTTGATTAAAAGTTTAATTCACCTGATTAAATATTAAATTAAAACTGATTTTATTTTTGATTAATTCTTTTACTGGCGCAAAATTTTTTTCTGTGTATGCTCCCCAGAGGAGTAAAAGGAACGAATATGTATACCTATATAGGTATACATATATTTTATGTAACAAGGATTACATAAATAGGTATTTTTATATTTTAAAACAAAAATAAGATTGTTTATAGGTAATTTACTTTTAAACTCATAAAAATAATTTCTTTGTAAAAAAGATTTAATTGATTAATTGCAAAAACTTTTCACATACTTTTTTAAACAATAATATTTATTTTAATATGTATTATTTTTCCTTCTACATACATACATACATACTTACAGTGAGTGTCACCTAAAATCGTACAGTATGGAAGTAGTAGGTATATTGTAAAATTTTTGTATTAAACTTTAAAAAAAAACCGTTTAAATTGCTATTTTATATTTAGTATGTTAGTAGTTACTTAAAAGTATGGCAACATTTTTATTTTCGTTTTTAAGTAATTACAAAATGGTGGAATACCGTATGTACAAAGAAAACTAACGCGTCAGTTAAAATCGTACATTTAAATTTACTTTAATTTTTTGGAATTTAAAATAAACGGTTTATGTTTAAGCATCGTTTTGATACAGGATCAGTCGTTTTAGTGAGCTTTGGTAAAACAAGTGTATGTTTAAAAAACAATTTAATGTAAAAAACCTTCAAAATGAAACAAACTAGCGAAAGTGAGAGGCAGTTGGTAATTTCCCATTATAAGAACGGAAAATCTTTATCACAAATATCTGAAATTATTAACCGTAGTCGTAGTACTATCCAGTATATAATTAAGCGGTATAACAATGAAAATCGTGTATCAAATAAAGTTAGAAAGCGCGCCGATAAAAAGCTAAGTCCTTCGGACGAACGTTGGATAATTAGAAAAATTAAGCAAAATCCGAGAATTTCTGCCCCCAAATTAGCGACCGAGCTTAAAATATACCTGCAAAAAGATGTTAGTGCTTCTACAGTCCGAAGAACCTTGCGTAAGCATGATTATCATGGTCGAATTGCAAGAAACAAACCTCTTATAAATGAGCGAAACAGACGCAAAAGACTAGCATTTGCCAACGACTACCTTAAACATCCAACAGAATACTGGAACGACGTAATTTTCACTGACGAATCAAAATTTAATATTTTTTCTTCTGATGGTAAAATAACAGTGTGGAGAAGACCGAATAAAGAAATGGATATTGCAAATTTGCGTTCAACAGTAAAACATGGTGGAGGCTCACAAATGGTTTGGGGATGCATGTCAGCATATGGAGTGGGTAGCTTAGTATTTGTTGATGGCAATATGGATAAATATGCATATTTGAGAATTTTAAAAGACAACTTAAGACAATCTGCTGAAAAAATGGGTATTTTAAACAGTTTTAAGTTATATGCCGATAACGACCCAAAGCACTCATCCCACGTTGCTCGACTTTGGGCAATATATAACTGCCCCAAACTAATTCAAACGCCAGCACAATCACCAGATATGAACGTTATTGAACATCTTTGGGAAATATTGGACAGACAAATAAGAAAACGTTCCATATCTAGCAAAAATGATTTGAGAATCGCTCTCCTGGAAGAATGGAATAAAATCACTGTCGAGACGTGCAAAAATCTTGTGGAGTCCATGCCTAGGCGCTTACAGGCACTTAAAATGAGTAAAGGATACCCAACGAAATATTAAAAATGTCTTATACCAATAGTTTTAAGTGTTAATTACTAGTGTACGATTTTAAGTGATAGGTACATGAATTTTGTGACTCTTTTTAGTTTTTTAGTTATGCATTTTTCAATCTAGTGAATTTTTGGAATTTTGTTATTGAAATAACTTTTTTTTGCTCTAATAAATAAGATATATTTAATTTTTTCACATTGAAGTAAGTTTTGTTTCAAAAACTTAAGAACACTTTGCTTAGCTGTGCTGTACGACTTTAAGTGACACTCACTGTATGTATTTTCTTTACAACTTAAATTAACCCTCACAACTTACATACCTATAGGCATTTTGCAAAATGTTTCAAGTATTTTTTTTATCCGTAAATTAATGATTTTTGTATAAAACAAAACAGCAACAATAAGAAACAGACAACAAAAATCTCAACACGCATTAGGCGACAAAACTTTTGCGAAAAACAAAATTAAATGTTTTGTGTGAAAATTTCATTCATTAAACACAATTAAAAATAAGAGAAAAAAATGATAAAAGACAAGAAAGAATTTGTTTGTTTTTAATGATTTTTACTTTGTTGTTATTTTGGCTGAAATTAGCTTAAATAAAAGTGACAAATTTAATAACAACAACAAAACGAAAAACAAAAAAGGAATAAAAAAACTTAAAAAAATTGTATGGCAATTAAGCATATAAAAACAGCAACAAAAATAAACAAGCACACACAAACACACATTCATTTATACACAGAGCAGAATGAACTAAGATGAATAAGAACAATAACAAACACAATACAAGTGACAGAAACTAATCGCATGCAACGCATTGAATATTTATCACTAAACACAACAACAGCAACAACAACGAGAACTTTAAGGCAAATGAAGTGAATTGAGCAGAACACAATGCAAGAAAAAAAAGTTACAACATGAAGCAACAACAGCAGCAGCAACAACAATGAACACACAATAATCATCATCGTCATCACAAAATGTTTGCATGCATGTGAATACGTGTGTGTGTATGTATGTGTTTATGTCTCATCCAAAAACATATTTGCATATAGAACAGTAGCTAGAGAGAATGAATTCTTAAAAGCAGGGTTTAAAAAACTGCTGTCGAAACCAAAAACTGCCGAACAAAAAACGAAAATTTGTGTATAACTTTTCGCTTTTTGAGTTGGTTTAACATCGACTGTTTACATTTAATGAATCAGAAGTAAAAGCAACATTTTTTTTTTTTTGGCCAATGACAAATGAAGAAGTGAAAGAAATGGCAGTTTTTCTACTTTGACTGCAGTTTTTTAAACGCTGCTTAAAAGTGTGTAAAGAAAAAAAAGGAAAATTATTAAAATTATGGCTTTTTAATATATAAAAGTAAAAGTTTTTATTAGACAATATTATAAATAAAATTTCTTTAAGTAATAACCTCGCAATTCACTTTTCAGGAGGCGTTGAAAATACAGCTGAACTCAAGGCGAATTTCTTGCAAAGGCCAATTCACTATTTTTTTTATATTGAGTTTACGTTTTGTTTCTGTCAGTGATGTACTTGTTTTTGACAGTGACAAATCTGCTTTTATATTTTGAATTTTTTTTTTACAACATTACATAAATATTTGACATTTCAATCCCTGTATAAATATGTACAAATTTCGACTTAAAGGCTTTTAATTAGCAGTAAAAAGCACAGCTAAGCAATCCATACCACTTGTCATTCTTGTTGTTTGTATTCATTGCTGTAATTCAGTGCGAATTAATAATAGCAAGTAAAAATTTGCGGCAAAAAATTGTGTGTGTATAGCTGCTGTTAGATGTCTTCATAGCTGTATTCTAAATAATAATAATATCGATATTGATATTTTTCCTATCGATATTTTCGATATTTTAAAACTGACGAGTACAGGCATTTCCGTAATGAACTCCTTTCTTCTCTTACCAAGAACTCAAAAGTTAAGCATAAAATTAATGGTGAAGGGTGTAAACCTAGTCTTAATTCCAGCCTCGTAAGTTATTTGTTAAAAATTTCTGTTGTGACAGGCATATCGGCAACACAAACGGGCTTTAACGGCACAACTTCAACGCATAGTTTTATTCCTCCTGTGTACTTTTTTTTTTTTTTTGTTTTGTGCTGCAGCCTTTTGCCGTACTTACTTTTTTTTATTATTCAATTACTTTTAAGGATATTAAGAACAAACATATTTCCACTCAGAAACACAATTATTTGGATGACAGCATTCCGCCAAAAATCCTACTTACAGTTTTTTATAAAATTTTTTGGGAAAAGTAAAGAGAAACATTTCCGCGGAATTTTTATTCGTGATTGGGCCGTATATCTTTGTAATAAACATTTGTTAAAATAAAACTAATTAAAAAACAAGTTAGAGTGCTATAATCGGCTATGCGGAATCTTATATACCCTTTACCATGATGAGACAAGAACAAAAAGTTATATACATAAATAACGTTCTTTAGATAGGTATAAATAAATATTAATTGAGCCACGCCAACTTTTCATTTCGCCATGCCGAAGAATATAAAAAAACAAAAAATGTATATATGTAAGCCCGTTTCCTCTTTTGCCAAAGTTGATGTTTGAAATTCGTTTTATAATCTTAAAATCGTTTTTTAGAACA